>CM034148.1:216868173-218068173 GCA_019776745.2 Taxus chinensis
ATTTTACCTAATTAAATATATTACAAATATGTTTGTTGCAATTTCTTTATTCATAATACATTCCAATCCCTTTTGTTATAACCACCCGATTATTATTTCATTGTATAACAATTTATATATTCTTAGTCATTCATTTTTTCCCCAAAAGAACTTTCTCATATGCACTCCTTACACAAATGGCATGCTCTCAACAATACCAAGGAAATAGTGATTGAAAAACTTGGCCATATGAGCATGCTCCCAATTTGGTTGATTTGTTGAAAAATGGGAACCCCTCCAATGGATTCAAAATCATGAACTTGGTCATATGGCAAGTTGAGTGATTGAAGGTCTTGTAATGAGTCTTATGGGCATGTTCATTAGTGATTGAAAGTTTTGGGAGATATAGTAAGCTAGAGAAGATAGGGTTAAAATCTCATCATGTTCTATGTCTTCCTAGTCAATCAATCTCCCACCCCACTAGGTCCCCTATGATGGGATGGGTCCCTAGGGGCCCCACTTCTATGATCCCCCATGTACTTACATACCACAAAACCATATCATCCCCATGATCCATTTGTCTCTTCTCCAACACTAGAGAATCCCAAAAAGAAAGAGGCCTCCAAAGTCCAAAAACCTTAGAAAAAATAACATGAGAGAAAACCAAAACCCTAAAAAAAAAACACATACTTATATATATGGGAAAGAAAACATAGGGAAAAAACAAAGTGTTCCAAAATTTAAAGGACCGAAAGTGACTGGAGTAAAGTGGCTACTTTCGTTGACTAGCATTTGACTGGCTCAGGCAGTACTTGCATTACAACTGTACGGTCTAGCAAAATCATATCATATATCACATGGAATAAATAAATGACACTAATTTTATCACTAATATTAAACTAATTTGCATTAGTTTCCAAAGATTTTAGAATGTTGGGTGCCTAAATTTATTGTTATGGAGGCGGACTTTATATCTGAATCAAATTTCATTAATTCAAAGGCCAATTCCACTCCTCTGTGGTGGGTTTTCCAATGCATCTGGTCTGGTTCCAGAGCCTCCCGGAGGCCTGTTGGGCTTCAAGAATCTGGTTTATATCATTTGGGTGTCTTCAAATTTTTATAGGGTAGAAACCCATTTGTTTGTTTTTATCTATTTATTGAATTGTAAGTACACTGTGTATTTTGAGGGCTATTGAGTGTGATCTTATGGTTTAAAGCCGCTTTTGGAGGGCTAGATAGTGTGTGGCTTTAAGATTTTGAGATTCTGCGGAGTGGGTGGGTCTATTCATTGCTCAGATGATTTATGATGGTCTATCTGTGATCAGACTGAAAGAGCTGGAATGCTTGCCATTTGATTGAAATGATGCCTAGTCATGGGTTATGGTAGCCTTTCGAGATGTTTAGGGTTAATAAGTGATGTGAAATGATGTGTACTTAATGTATGGGTGATTGGAATTTGTAGTTGCTTCTTTCAATGAAGTGTTCATGCTTCCTGTAGTGTGGGAGCTGCAACCTTCCCTGTTCTCAGCACATGATTTTGCAGTGGAAATTGTACCGAGAATAGCTAGGGGTGTTAAAGTTATGTCTAGAATCTATGGGAATAGTGTGTTCCAATGCACTAGGCCATGCTTGCAGCAATTGAGTGTGGATCATGGGTTTTTGAAAATTGAGGGTGTTGTTATTGGGAGTGGAGTCAGTCCTGATTCATATCACTGTGTTTTATACTCAATTAGTATTCAAATACATCAGTTGACAGAAGGAAAATGGAACCTTTGACGGGGGTGCTTCGGATATGGAGTAATCTAGACTGAACACGATTGCATGAGTTATCTTTTTTTATTTTGATAGAATAAGGTGAGGAATTATATGAATTTCTTGAAAAACTATGCCCATATAAGATTTCACTAGTTATTTATTCCTTTTTCCTCTTCTTTTCTGGTTCAATAGAAGAGTAGGCAATGCTATTACCATGGCAGACCCAAGCAGTAGTGCCATGGTTAGAGTGGAAAACCCAGAGACAGTAGGAGAAAGAGGAAGAGGGTACACCAAGGGCATATGGACTCTCCATGAGACTCTGGTCCTGCTAGATGCCAAGAAGCTGGATGATGAGAGAAGAATGAGAGGAGGGGATAAGGAGAGGGGTAAGACTGCAGAGCTAAGATGGAAATGGGTTGAGAATTATTGCTTTAAGAATGCGTGTATCAGAAGCCAGAATCAGTGTAATGATAAGTGGGATAATCTGCTAAGGGATTACAAGAAGGTTAGGGAATATGAAAACAGGATTGGTCCTGGTCAGCCCTCATATTGGGACCTTGAGAAGCATGAAAGGAAAGAAAGAGGGCTGCCTTCTAATCTCCTCAGTCAAGTTTATGAAAGGCTTCATGAAGTTGTTGACAAAAGATATGCTCCTAGGATTCTTCAGACAAATACTTCTGGAGGCAATATAAGCAATATGCCTCTTCAACAGCAACAGCCGCAGCTGCTGCTACCTCCCCCTCAACAACAACAGCAGCAGCAACCACAACCACAGACACAACCAATCCATCAAGAATATCCTGCCCACCAACAACAGAAACAGGCCTCAGGTACATATTCTCAGTACATTAGCACATTTGATCAATTAATCTGAAATGTAGTTCATGGACGGAGATTGATTGGATATTCAGAATTGCTTGTGATTTGGATTGGTCTAGACCTTAAAAAATGAATTGTGTTATGAATTCATCAAATAGGCTTTCGGTTTTCTGTTCTCCAACCATGCCATGGAATATATCATCCATTGTATGTTTCATCCTGCCAGATTTCAACCTGGATGAATCCCCATATTTATCTAGCCTCTATGTAACCCAAAGTAAAGCAACATGTGGCAGCTCAATCATTAATCTACCTTCTTATGGTCCACTTTTGAATAAAACCAAAATTGTGAAAGAATTTACTAAACCAAAGATCCCAAGTTTGCTTATATGGTCATCGTCCAATGGTGAGTATGGTAGCTTGTTAGGCCACCGCTCACCTTGGATCAATTTCCACAGGCTCGGTTGGGACCAGGTGCAAGTCCTGTGTGACTTTGACAGATAACCATCATCCTGTCATTGTAGCTTAGTTTAGCCTAGTGTGAGTTTGTTGGTTTGTGAAACTGGTTAAAAGCCACCCACGAGGGCTGGTATGCTTGAGGCGGATGTAATGGAAACCCTACACCTTTCGGAAAGATGGCCAAGTTCCTATGACAAAGCAATATATCTGGAAACCCTACACCTCTCAAAATGTAGGCCAAGTTCCTATGTCGAAGCAATACATCTGAATATCGTCTCACGCTCTAATAACCAAAATGTTCTGAAAGGAAAGTAACCAAATTGTTTGCATGAAGTAAAGAAGCGTAAAGCATTTTATTCTTTATAGTACTGTAACAGGTGAATCATTGCAACACATTGTGTTTTATATTACAGTAGCAGTTGACTCATGGCAACATGTAAAATTTGTTTTGCTGCATTTTATGTAAAAGTAGTTATTTCTATCCACATTCTATGAAATGAGGCATTTGGTAATATTACCAGGATTAAAATATGGTAATCCACTGTATTATTGCAATTTCATACAGACAAGGTTGATGGATTATTTGGCGATATCAAATGCTTTGGGAGGAAAGGGTTTCATTTATGTAAAAATTTGTTATGTTTTACAAAATGTGATGTGGTTAGTACCTCTTGATCTCTGTAGGTGGCTACTCTGCGGAGATGTCCGAGAGTTCTGATAATGATGGAAGTGAAGTCCCACCTTCATCATTTAAGAGGAGGAGGGTAAGCACAGGACATGGCTTAGCTCCAGCAATGGCAGAGAGTACAGTACAGTTAACCCAAACACTGATGGCATGTGAACAAAAGAAGGACAAGAGACACATGGATATTTTAGGGGTAGAAGAAAAGAAGCTGCGTATTGAAGAAATGAAGACAGAGATAAGTAGACAAGGTATTGAAGGGCTCATAAATGCTGTTAACAATCTTGCCAACGCTATTCTTACATTGGCATCTGAGAAAACTGCTGCAACCGATTAACTTGATTTCAGAAAAGCTTATGATGCGATTTCTGTATTGTTTGGTTTCCTTAGTATTGCTAACTAGGAATTCTTTCAGGGAATGTACATTTTATTCTGATGTTTCCAAATGACAATACCTAGCTCTAGGAAGCATAGAGGTACGAAGAAGATGGTGATCCCTGCTTTGTCTTCAATGATTCAAGGGTGTTCATTTTTCATGTAATGTAAGCAATCTATTTGCATTGTGGGCAAAGTTTTTCACAGAAGCCCACTTTTTGAAATCTTTTAGTAGATTTTGTTCTACTGCTTTAGCATTTTGTGCAGATGTTATACTTGACAATTGTTGCATGTTTGTGTTTTATTTTTTTTGCAGCATGGTGCCTTGGTTCTTTCTGGCCTTGCAGATTGAATTGCATCATCTTACTAGGTTTTGTCTCCCATATTTCTTAAATGCAGAACTTGATACAATGTTTAGTTCCATGGTTTTCTCCACATTGATTTCAGATGTGTTTGAGCCACTCTATTTCCGTAATCTTGTAACAATGTGACCTATGGTATGAGAATTAGAAACCAAGTAGTCTTTGAATTGAAATGGGATCTAATAAACTGATGGATAATTTATGTTTGTAATGTAACATCACTGTAAAATGTTTTGATAAACAAGCAATACCTTACATTAGTATTATTTTCTTATTTGACGACTATCTTAGTGATTGTTCCTCCAAAGGTAATCTTTCTCATGTTGTATTGGTATGTAGGGTCAGCCTTACAATGCAATGCCATGGTGTTTCTATCTTGATTTGACTAACTGGGCGCGAATGCACACTTGTGAAGCATTGTACACTCCATCCCTTATGTTTGGAATGAATCTCTTCCATTCCATACGGTTTATGTTTATGCCTGCTTAGTGCATCCCTCAGCCTCATTATTGAGGGAAACTGCTGTATTTGATGTCAAACTGCTATATGTGAGGGAAATTGTGTAGACTATATTCTTGGGCTCTTGGTAGACAAGAAATATTCATTCCGTCCACTGTAAATAGTGGTTAATCTTAAGTTCATGGTGAAAACTATTGAGTGGACAATATAAAACCTCAAGTCATTGTCAGAAGACATTGTTTGCAAATATAATAAACTAATTACCTTTTGCGGAAATACTGCTTAACTATCTCTTATTTTGATATGTCAATGATGGGCTTTATTAACAGAATTTGTCACTGTTTATGAGTGTAGATACATTTTTGTCTATATAGGTTCTGCTGATAAAATCCATATGATCCGTATCAGTCATGCAATAATGCCACCCAATATGCCCACCTATTTCAACAGGCATTTTATTAATTGTAGGACTGACTGTTCAACTGATGGGATTGAAAGTCCCATACTCCCTCTAATAAGTACTCTTCAAATTTACAGTGTCACCATCTTTAGGTAAAGTCAGATAGACTAAAGCTGCATATGACTCATTACCCCTGTCCTGCGTCTACAACTGCCATGTCAGAGAAAGGTATCTAGGCAACAAATTCTAAATATGCCTGAGAGCAGTAGGTGCAATAGTGGTTCATATTAGACAAGGAAAGTCAAAAAATAATCTAGTGGTCAAGACTGGCAGTGACTACCCTTGTGGTTCAGAGGTGTACTGAATGGCATTGTATGCATTTCGGATGCTCTGTTTATAAGTTGATGGACATGATACCTAGTGCAAATGATAACTGATTTTCTTGGTGGTCACCAGCTGGGTTATGACATTCCAAATTCAAGGTATAATGTGTATGAGTAAAGGGCACATTCTAAATTGAGGCAAATAGTTGGTGTAGGAGTGGTTGACAAACATACATGGTTCCACCCACCGGATACTCGCAGACACTCTCGTGTCTGCAATATATGTGTGCCCGGCATAGACACATATATGACGCCCATCATAAATATACACACACATATACACATGCACACATGTGCATACATACAACACAAAAAGACAAAAAAAACCAACCTATTAGTCAAGACTGGCAGTGGATACCCTTTTTGTTCAGAGATGTACTATAAGGCACCAGATGCATTTTGAATGACCTGTTCATGTACATGATAGTGCAAATGATATCTGATAATATAGTCATATCAGAGCGTATGTGGTGTAGGAATAAAGGAACAACTATATAAATATACCCACATGAGTTTGACCGTTTGGCAATCCAACTTTTACATGTGTGTGGGGCCTGTGCCAAAAGGGCGTGCATTGTATGACTGTATGCCATTGATTAAAATTCGCCTGATTACCCTTCGGAAAGTGGTGTGGTTTTAAACATTGAGCCAGACATTAGCTCGAAAACACCATTCCAGGAGAACTGAGACGATGAATATTTATAGGTGCTGCTTGAAAGTTTTTGGAAAGTAAATTTTGTCCCCTTTATAGGAGACAGTGGAAATACTAGGCTGTAAGCCTGTAACTTAATAATTGGACGAGGCTTAGGTCTACACTGCATTAACTTTTTTCTACCTTGCATGATGGATAGAGTCTTAATTGAAATCTGAAAATATCTCACCATAATAGGGACTCAGGACACATCTAATTCGAGCAACAAATAAGATCATATAGGCAAATAACTTTGATAAGAAATGGTAAAAAGTTGGAAATCTAACTTTTCATCAACCAATTATCTTATAGCTCACATCTACTCTCAATTTATATTTGGTTAGAAATACTAAATTAGTTGTGGTTGAAAGTAGGGATGATTCAAGTGGTAGGTCAGGACAGGACAATTTTTAGGGAGAACACTGAAAGATTAGTCTTTTAGTAGAATGTCAGTATTTTGGAGTCATATATCTTAAAACTGTGGATTTAAACTGTAAATTATAAGGTGTCACAAAGTTCATAAAGTGAATTAGGGTAGATGACTTCCAAATATGTTTTTGGATACCATGTAGGAAATGCAACTAAAATGTAGGGTCTCAAAAAAGTTTCGAAGGGCCTCACTAACCCAAAATCTAAAAAGATACAAAAAAATTGAGTTCCGACTCATGACAGAATTTCTCAACGTCTTTGGAGAACATTTGTCACGTGAATTCACATTCAAAGTTGAGTTCCTTTATATTCTATTTTTAGACTGTTCATTTTATGCTAAAAACAAATATAAAGCCATCGGCTTTGGATGTTAAGTGGAGTGAATGGTAGTGAATTGTAAGGAGACAATACATGTTGATTTCCATCTTTTCACAATTTTTTTCATTGTTTTGTAATTTGTAGAACATAAAAAACATCTCTCAGCAAAGATAATAATTCAAATCTCTCCGCAAAGGCAGTCGTACATCTATGGTATATAAGTATTAAATTGTTTCTTTGTCTACCTATGTATCTTTTATTTTTATTTATTCATGGTTTGTTTTGCTACAAGTCTAGAATATTAATTTATGCTACAATTGAAGTAATTAAATCATTTCTTCGTAAACTTAGAAATTGATTATTCTCAAAGCTCTATGAGATTACTTATTATAATGTATCAAGAGAATTTGGAATCTTCTATCAAATTAGTAAAGACTCTTAAACTTTTAAGAGTTAAAGATTGTCACCCATGTGTGTACTCACATGTTTTAATTACGATTCAAGAGATCATACATGCCTTACTAAATTGGGTAGTCCTCTTAGACTCGCAAGAGTTAACCATATTTGTCAAGTGAACTTGGAATATTCACTCCCCTGCCTACCATGCTCCCATACATCTTCATTTTTTTTTTTAATTCGAGATGTTTTGCTACGAATTCCCTTTGTTGTTATAAGAAAGAACAAACAATGAGAAACATTCATCAATGGTAGCTTCCCAAATGTCGTATACCTATAATTGTAAGAAAATTAATATGTAGATACAAGTAAGGACATCCGTCCACTTGGGGTAAGGGATAATCATTCCACTCATGAGCATAGCATGCTAGAAGCAAAGCAGTACAAGGTCACCAAAACTTCCATGTAAAAAAAACAAGAATATCAAAGAAGTACAAGGAAAATCTATGTTGCAAAGAAGGGTATGGGCATCACTTGAAGAAATATACTTGAAGGAACAAAAAGTACGACATAAGAACTCATTAACTTCCACTTGAAGAAAAGATGCTTCAAGGAACAACAAGTGGGACATAAGAACTTGTTAACTTTCAAAGAGAAGTATGGTATAACACTTCATATAGAAGCACTCTAATAGAGGAAGAGAGCTTGAGAGTGGTTGCAGCTAAATTAGACTCAAATATAACAAAATCAATTTCACTTTAATTGAACAGAAGAAATAAAATATCATCAAAAAGGTAGAAGGTATTACCATGTCTTTTTTACATGTAGGCTTTTAGTTACCAAAAGCCTCTATGGTGGGGAGGTGTGATATGAAATGGTTTAGCTGAAATAAATGAATTTGATTTTACTTCCAATAAATGTTTTGTATGACCAAGAAAATGCTCGTATGTTTCCATTTCTGTGGAGTTTCCTTGCTTTATTCCTTGGCCACATGGAGTGGTGATGTGTCACCTCCTCCATTGGAATGTTTCCTCTTCTTTGGAGTTTCTCTACATTCTTATTGAACCTTCACACAAATGAACTGGGGACTGTTACACCTCCTTGCGACACATTTTGACAAATAAGTGACAATTTTATTTCATTTTCCTTTGAGCATTCTTCAACTTCTAGAATACCTCAAATGTATTCTAAACATGCATATTGTGGCATAACCTCAACAACTATAGGACTCTTTATTCTTTGGTAATTCTTTCCAAGAGCTTGGCTAATTTAATCGATCTTCTTTATTAATCTTGAGCCAATTCCTTTAGTGTGTTTATCAAAATTATCAACGGATTTATACAATGTTTCATTGGAAGAAGAACATATATTAGGATGCTTGAAATGCTTACCTTCATCTCCGTTTAGGAAACTTGTATAGAGGCTAGTATTTTCTGTCTTCTACACTATTCTTTCCTCTCTAATTATACACAATGTTGTTGGAGCTTGGACAACATCTCTTGTTTTACAACTAATTCTTGTTTTTTAATGAGAAAACCTCCAATCTATCTTGTAGCCATCTATTATCTTCTTCCAAGTGTAGAGCTATCGTCCATTGCTCTTTTAGTTTTCTTGAATCTATCAATTACAATATTTAGGCTCTTGAAGTATTTCCCTCTTTAAATATTTTCGCATGGTTGGACTATGCAACCAAAAGACCCTATAATTTCTTGTCAATCTATGAAATATGAGGGAAAATAACATACAAAGTTTAAGCTCGTTAATCAAAACTTTGTCTAAGAAACAAATAATTTTTTCTCAAATACCACTTAATTCGCAATTAACTTGAATATTTCAATGCATAATTCTCAAACAAAGATTTTTAATTGCCTTTTTTTACCTAATATAAATGACTTAAATAAGACCAACATAAATGAGTATTAGAGTTTGTGTCAATGGTACGCTAATTAAAATATGCATGCATCAAAATGCATGCGTAAATATTGAAAATTAGTTTTTATTCTCTTACTTACTGCTATTTATGTGATGATAAAAATTCAATAGTATAACCAAAAAAATAGATTGATATTCTAATATGTATCTAATTGATTTTACTTTTATTTATTTTATAAATTAAAAAAATGCCTGAACATAGAATTATAATATTTTATTGAAGTGTTGAAAATGATATTATTGTGGAAGAAATTAAAAAATGAGCAAAAACCAACTATGGGATGCACCTACTTATGTCAACCAAAATTGGCATGATTACAAGCCAATTCTCACTTTGGAGCTATCTTTGCAATATTTATTCTTGCTCTAGTATGTAATTTACTCAAAACCCTTAATACATTTCCTACACTTAGAATGCATAATACCATTCTAGAACTAAACTATATGCTAATGCAATATTACATTGGACATATTTATGCATGTCGATACTTAAAATGACTTAGAGGATCCCAATCATCAATCCACATCAATAATCGAGATGGGGAACACCTTAACTTCTATTTCAAGAGTTTGGTCTTCTTGTTTATCACATTCAAACGAATATAAAGATCACCATATCTACCTAATTATTTTGAAGATTGTTGAAATTGCTTTTAAAGTTAGATGGCGTTCAAAACTATATGTTTTTTTTCGACCAACAAGTATTCCACATTTCATATTTTTAAATTCAAACGTGCTAGATGGTTTTTTGAGCGTCTAGATCATTAGGCTCAAAGCCCTCATCAACTTTCTTTAGATTTGTTTCCTTTCGTACATCAATATTTTTACATGTTTAACTATTTGGCATTCTTATTTCGACGGGCCACTGTGAGTGTTTGAGTATCTTCTTGTTCATATAAACCATGTTCAATTGAATTCAAACTAATTCTAATTATTATAACTAATCTTGTAGTCCAACTCCCCATACCATTTATGTCATCTTTAGTATAAAAAATGTTTTAAGCAATCCATTTTGAATCACATCCCACAAACAACAATTTTCCCAGGTGAGGAGGCAAATGTATCAAATGCTTCAAGGAAACAAAAAATGTATGCTTTCACCACATCCATAATTATTGACAAAAATCATGTTTTGAGAAAAACAATATAAAAGTGTGATCTTGCAAAGAATTATGACTCAACATCAAATTATATCCCAACTACCTTGCTAAAGAGAGTTGATGGGAGAAACATTCCTCCATCCCCCTCATTTCATAATCATTTGTTGCTTAACACAAAATATGATCTTAGTTGATATTTAGAGTCTTAATTATTATGTAATTTCAAGATGAATCTGTGAAAAAATTCCATCTCCTTGTTGAGATATATTTTCTATCACACATCCACATCAATGCACCTACCTAGTGGTCAAGGGGGGACCTAAAGGCTGAGTTTTCTTTTGAGTGGTTATCTTATGTTTACCACTTGACTTCCTCATCCTAACAAACATCGTCTTAAAGGATCACAACCTAAAATTCATGTACTCTCTCGAAGGCTTGTTGCTAAATTCAGTGAAGTATTTGAAGGTCCTTGATCTATTAGTTTATTTCCTAAAGACCCTTCACTTTGTCTTATAAAAGAACCGTTAGGTATTAAACCTAGCAATTGAATGGTTCACTATGTTTTCACCTCAGCGTCTTCCCCATTTATCAAGTGCCTAAAGGCCCTCAACTTCAAATGGAAAAAAAATTTAAGCATAAAAGGGTTAAATTGATAAAAAAAGCATTGATATAAAACATAGCATATTATGTTATTGTCATCCTCCATTTTCACCACTGAAAAATGCAGGATTTGAATATCATCCCTCATTAGCTTTACAACCCAAATTATTTTTAAAAATATACAAACGACTAACTATGCAACTCCAACGCTTACCTTGGAATATGCAAGTGTCGCATAACTCTTAAAAACTACTTGAGAATAACTACACTTTAGATTAAATTTGATGGTCAAACCTACCTCATCCATTATTTTTGTATGGTGATTATCCATTCAAAATCACATTTTTTAGATTAATATAACACACACACACACACACACACACACACACCAACACACACACACACACACACGCACGCACGCAAGCCACACGCACACGCACACGCGCACGCGAACGCGCAAGCGCAAGCGCACGCGCAGCGCACGCGCACGCGCACGCGCACGCGTCACGCGCACGCAGCACGCGCACACGCACACGGCACACGCACGCACGCACGGCACCGCACACACACACGCGCGCGCGCGCCCGCGCACACACACACGCACACACACGCACACGCGCCTGCGCACGCACACGCGCACGCGCACGCACACACATCCACACGCACACGCACACGTGTGCGCACGCACGCACACACACGCACACGCACGCATGCACACTCGCACACGCGCACACACACACACACGCACACAAGCACACGCACGCACGCACACACGCACACGCACACACGCACACGCAAGCACATGCACACGCACACGCACACGCACACGCACATGCACACGCACACACGCACACACACACACATGCACACGCACACGTGTGCGCGCGTGTGCGCACGCACGCACACGCACGCACACACACGCATGCACACTCGCACACGCACATACACACACACGTGCACACACGCACACACACGCACGCACACACGCACGCACGCACACATGCACACTCGCACACGCACATACACACTCACACATGCACATACACGCGCGCGCGCACACACATGCCACCCAAAAATTCACATTTTTATTTTACATTTTTTTATTAGGTATATGGTTAGGGTTTCAAAAGGCTCCAAAACCTTGTACAAATAAAAAAGATAAACCAAGAAAGATCTCACTAACAATAGGCACCAAATAGGGTTAAAACAACTTGATCCAACTATAAATAGACAATAGACCACAATAGTTAGCAAAAATACCTAAAAGAATATGGGTTAATGCCTTAAATCAATAACAATCTTCCCATTTTTCCCCTTTTCCTTTTAGCGTCATGCCGACCACCTTGAGAGGGTTACTTTATGACTATTTGCAAATCTAAATCCTTATTAGCAAGAGGAGATTCAGAGATCAAATATTTAGGATTCAACTGAGTCACTAGTTCTTTATCTAAATTTGAATTCTTTGATACATGGTCTCGCTTTAACCCTCCTAACTATGACTCCTTCAATGTCATCTCCAATGAGGCCATCTTCTCCTCTCCTTTGTCCATTTTAGGCCCACTGAACACATCTTGATATCCAAGTTCACCAGGATAAGTCTCTTATGGGTCTATGGAATGTTGATTGTTTGCATCCTGATCATCATCTTCATAATCAACTTCTAGTATCAGGGAACACTATCTTTTGGGCTTTGGTTTTTGTCCTTTTCTTTTAGGTGGATGAGCTATAGTTTGGGGACATGTAACTTATAAATGTTTTGGAAGTATACATGTGTGATATCAGACAGTTGTATTTTCATAATCCAATGTCTGGATATGCTGAAATCTACCCCATTTAAATATTGACTTATCAAGTAGACTCCTACTAAAATCTATCTCCATACAAATACGAGCACAAATATATCACCATACTTCAAATATCTTCTCATCATATTTTACATTTATTACAATTTAAACAAAAAATAATTGTAATTAAAAAACAAAACCAACACGTAAATACAATCAATAAATAAATTTAAAAAGAAGAATTTAAAGAAAGGAGTGAGGCTTAACACTACAATAAATAACATATTGGACTTGTAGGTAGAACGCATATCTTCCCTCCCTTTATTATGTTAATCCAATTAATCCATGTGTTTTTTCAATTCTTTTGGGCTAACTCAAGAGAATTAGACATGTTCTTTATCCAAACTTCAAATATTTCATAGAGAAGTTCATACTCAATTCTAAAATGTAGATATAATGTTCTCTAGATGTTTATTTTTGGTATTCTATGGCTCTTAGTTTATAAACTAGCAATCGTATGTGAAATGTACGATGGAAACGCCAAAGGGGATCTTTTACAAGAGTTAATTTAGAGGTAGAGAAACAAGGGGAGGGGAAGAGGGGTGAAGAAGAAGGGGTTAGAGTGTGGAGAAGTGTGAGGGTGGAAAAAAAATGAAAGGGGAAATTATGTGAATCTCATAGAAAGGTGGAACAACATGAAACTCTACTGTCCAACTACCCCAACGTGGTGTGACAATTGTTCAATATTTTTCTGCAGCTCTCGTTGTCCCCATCCACAAGTACATTTTGATTCACCAAATCATCAACAATTGCTAATCTAAATGGAGCTTTGACACATGTTATGATAGTGTTCAAAATGACTTTACATTTTCATAAAAAGATGAGCCTTATCATTTTCATTCCACGTCTCTCAAAACAATAAACTTGATAGAGATGCATCGAAATCAATTCAAAGAGAAATTGTGGGATTGGAATTACATAATAAAACAGGGTGTGAAATAAGTTCTTGTGAATCGGAAAAATTCATTGTTATACATATATCTATAAATGTTTCAAAATATAACCACAAGCACCTCCTCTCTAGACTTATTAAACTTACGCTTAAGGTGAATGTCATTGGAAGTGAGTAACAAAAGGATTCTAAGGCAGTGCACATGCCGAACAAATTCCCACATGCTATCAATGTATACCTTATTATACACCACTAGAGCCCATATCATTGGCACGTATCCATCATTCACCTGGTTCCCCACTTCCTGCACAATAATTTGCACTGCTTCTATGTCATCGGGAGAAGCGAACATGTAATTAGCATTGATGATGTCAAATCCAAGTACATGTAGTTGTTACATTAAACATGTCTCCATTGTATTTTTTCATCAACGTAATACCTGCTACATTATCCTCATGAGATGTTGTGGTTGTATTGGACAATGAATCTGGCGGAAAGAAATCTACATAGACTAGTTTCCACCCTTAGATTTCAATGCATGTACATCAACCTACTCTACTTCGTTGATTTCCTAAAATGCAAAATATTGGCTAACCTCCACCACCAAGTTATCCCATGTTTGAGTCACAAAGGCCGATTCCACAATAGTGGCATCCTCCAAGGCGCCCTAACCAATAAAAAGGAATGTGGACAAGGATTTACGGTTGCTAAATTGAGTTTGGATGAACTTTCTCAAATTTCGTGGACAACGATTTATAATTGCTAAATTAATTTTGGATGAAATTTCTCAAATTTTGCCATGAGCTGCAACACAAAAAGAAGTAAAGCAACTTGTGGCCGAGGAAAAAAATATGAGTTAGGGATTTAGAACCTCTAGTTCAAAAATGTGTGGTGACTTTAACGTTCTTGTTAATGATTTTACAATGTAAACCCTTTTGGTTTATTAGCTAGCAATTGTTGATATATTCATTACATATCCATCAATAATGAATCCAAATAATAATCGCTGGTTATATAAGGAGGATTGATAATTACGGCTATTTTAAGAGGTTGTAAACATGGACATGTTGGGATGGATAGAACATTATTTTCAGATGAATTCAAGTACTGAGATTGTGTGGATCGTTGCAAAGATATACAAATAAAATGAGGGATGGTCAGATTAGTAATTGAGAAGTAAGATGGAAATGTCAAAGGGGATGCATCGAAGAACTCAAACATGAGGGAGGAAAATTGTGGAAGGGAAATATGCGCATAGAAGAAGGGGTTTGAGGGAGGAGAAGTGCAAGGGTGAGGAAAGGCCTTGTGTTTTTTGGGTAGTTAGAACACAAGTGAATGTAAAGAAAATTCTCATGCATGTTTCATGGGATCGTTTAGAGACAAAGAGATGGGGAGTGGATGTGGCATCCTAGGGTAGTGATTACATGCACATGTGAAATTAGGGTTTCTCTCTAGATACCAAGGTAATGATCAATGTTCTCCTCATCAATATTTCTAACGATGTAGCCCACCATGAATTAAAGAACATGAATTGGAGGGACTGTTGCTGCGAGAGATAAAGAGGGGAGAAGAAGAAGGTCTTTAAGGGAGGATGCGGTTTATTAGCCAACAAAATTGCTAAGATTTTCATTGCATATCCATAAATAATGAATCCAAATAATAACTGTCAGTTATGGAAGGAGGTTTGATAATTATGGATATTTTAAGAGGTTATAAACACAAACATGTCGGGATGGATAGAACATTATGTTCAACTGAGTTTGAGTACCAAAATTTGATGGATCGTTGCAAAGATCTACAAATAAAGTGAGGGATGGTCATATTAGTATGTAAGAAGTAAGATGGAAATGCCAAAGGGTATGCATCGAAGAACTCAAACATGTGGGAGAAAAATTGTGGAAAGGAAATAAGGGCATAAAAGAAGGGGTTCAAGGGAGGATAACTGTAAGGGTGAGGAAAGGCATTGTGTTTTCTGGGTAGCTAGAGCACACGTAAATGTAAAGAAAATTCTCATGCATGTTTCATGGGATCGTTTAGAGACAAAGGGATGGGGAGCGGACGTGACATCTTAGGGTAGTGATTACATGCACACGTGAAATTAGGGTTTCTCTCTAGATATCAAGCTAACAATCAATGAACTCCCCTCACCAAGAGTCCTAACGATGTAGTCTACCATGAATTGAAGAACATGAATTGGAGGGATTGTTGTTGCGAGAGAGAAAGAGTGGAGAAGAAGGGGTTTAAGGGAGGAGAAGTGCAAGGGCAGAGAAAGGCCTTGCATTTTTTGCTAGAACACACACACATTAAAGGTGAATTCGCATGCATGTTTCATGGGACATTGTAGAGATAGGGAGATGTTGAGTGGACCAGGAATCCCAAGGTATTTATTACATGCACATGTGAAATTAGGGTTTCTCTTTAGATTTCAGGGTAATGATTAGGGGTCCCCTTGTCAATGGTCCTAATTATGTACTCTACTAATGACCAATAATGTCAAATAATTTTATTTGGGCGACATTTAATTTTTTAGATATTAAGACGAAGATATGAACAAAAAATTACCAATAAAAAGGTGGGAATTAAATTACATGCATATCTATGGTTTCAAGATCATATATCAGATGGCGTTTAATATGGTAGTTAAGATAAAGACATGAATCAAAAGTTTAAAATAAAATGATGGAAATTAAATACCTGCATACCATGCACCTATTCATAGCTCAGATTGTCCCCGCCCAAATAATATTCATTATTTGTGCTCCACTTTACAATATTGATCTCGATCGCACTATTCACGTGAATGTAATCTGTGCTTCATGGATCCAAAAAAGTGAAAACTCCAAAAGGTTCAAGGTCTGACACCCATCCACAAATCCTTTTTCTCATAGAAATTTGTAGCCCCCCCTTTTTAGCTATAACCTCGAGTAATTGTAGGAACATGATGTGCCTTCTTAGCTCAGCTCTCCCTCACCTCACTCATCATACTCTTGACACACTTAATCCACCTAGACCATCATTCTATGTCCTTTGCATGCTCATGCTCATTCAATACTTCACTCATTCATCCTTGAACCTTCATGCATATTCAATGAAACCATCCTCTATCACCATGCAAGATTTAAGACTGATTTACAGTCATATAGTCACTAATAAATACTTCAATCCTCAAATCTCCATTGTTCTTACCATGTTCATCCTCCTATACAACTCTTCCCTAATTTTATTGTACAATCCTATATCGTGTTCATTTCCACTTCACTAGGGTGCTCTAACCCCTCAACCCCTATCTAATACACCACCACAAAGACTTATGCAGTTTACCTCATTTAAAGGTCTTCTCTGCTTATGCAGTTTACCTCACCATTCACATGCTTGACATATGAAGAACTTGTCTAAACTGACATTACTAGTACCTTGATGGAAATAAGAAAGAGTTTACCTAATACCAACCAAATGGATGTCAATTGGCCTTCAATTAATCTCACATTCTCTGTCCACATGCATGAAATGCCAAAGTATCAACCAATCATGTTAATACTTCTTGGTTTTATGCTAGGCCTATATTAGGCTCCAAAACATCATTCAATGGTAGTCATCTAGTATATAGGTTACTAGTTATCATCCCGAGCAAATGGTAATCATTGAATCCAAGGTCATATAGATTTTCACACCTCTATCTTCTCATATCAAGACTGTCCCACACTCCTCAATCTATTTATGAGGTTACTAGCACATGTACCTCTTGAACTCTCTTAGCTACACTTTACCTTACAATTGAGTCCTTCTTCAAATGGAGTTGTAGACACCAAAAACACGTCACCTTTCATCACTTTCCTCCAAAATAAACTAATAACCACATTCTACATGGGTGATCAATTTACCCCTAATTTGGTCACTCGCAACCCCTTTCGCCCATCACAATAACCCTCATTCACACACCCAAGGATTTAATTAACATCAATTAATTAAATTCTCCCTTTACCCACTCATCAGGGCCACCTCACCTTGCCACTGGACTGACCACCTCACCCAACCACCTCATCATTTCATTACCCCACTTGCTCCTCCACCTCACCCTTCCACTACCCCACTTGCCCCTCCACCTCACCATTCCATTCCCCACCTTGCCCATACCTAGCCCATACCTAGCCCATACCCTTCTAGAAAACCCTAATAGTGGCCACCCCACTCATAGGACCCCTTTTTGTCCTATTACCCATTCTAAGGGCAGAGGACACATGTGCTCCACCACTCAAAATCAAGTGGGGAAGGCATATTCCCCAATTTTCAAAAAACAAACCCCCTGACATAATCGGTGTCGGTCATAGTCTGACTGATGTCAGTCAAGTGGGACCAACGTCGGTCGCCTGCAAATACCTAGTCTCGACTCTTTCCAAAGGGTTGGTTGATTTCGATTGATTTTTGTTGGTTCACTTTTGGTTGATTCTCGGGATGACTTCACTCATCATTGTTGTCTAGAACTTGACATTGGACGTTGGCAACTCATGGAAGCAACAATCCCATTAGAGTTCCTGGCTGAGACCCGTGGTTAGAGGAACTCACAATAACCTTTGTGAGCACATCCATTGAAGGAACCTGAACCAGATTGAGCTCGAGCAAGAGCCCTCCAGCCAGCCTACCAACCTTCCCCAATGTCCATCATTCTTCTTCACCAGCAACTCAATTTTCTACATGCATCGGACTCCAGGTAAGTAGATCCCTGTATCTCTCACCCTTGTTTGTGTTCTTGTCTCTCTATTTTCCTTCTCCAAGAACAAAAATTCCCTCATAATCCTCCAATCTCACCTATTCAACCCACACCTACACCCAGGCCCCTTTTTTACCCCATTCCGCTTCCTAACAACCCTTTGACTAGTCACAGAGGGCACCCTAACCCCCACTACCAAACTATGACCAAATATCAGTGACCTTCGTTGGTTAACCCTAACCGCGGTCGATCTACCCCGACCGCCATCGGTCACCCTGCCATCTGCCAGCTCCCCACCTTCTACTTAAACACACCCAAAACCACCTTCTAAAACCCCTAGGTTCTAACCTTGAGCCTGTTATTCACCTGAACCTCACCCACATCCTCCTAACCCTCTGTCCTGAGACAGAGTGGGACCCAAACACCTCCCACCTAGATCTCTGTCACTTCTACAGTGAGCGATACCGGTCAATCTTAACCAGCTTCGGTCTACCCTTAACCAGCATCGGTCTTTGTGTCTACCAACACAGAGAAGATCAATGACCTATCTCTTCACCCAAACAACCTAGAATATCCTACCCAACCCAACCAGACCGTGCCTATAACCTGACTCAACCATGCCTATGACCTGACTCCATCATGCCTATAACCTAACTCAACCATGCATAACACACCTATCACTCATCCATCTATGCACAACAATCAAATTCTATCAACAAAGCTATATCATCACCAAATCATCCATCTCATCATATAAATATGTGTATCTATACAATATACACTGATATCAAATAATATTCATCTCTAAAAAACTCTCATATACAACCTCACCATCTTCAGCACGCAGGCCGATATATGATCAAAAACTCAAAAACCCTCATATACAACCTCACCATCTTCAACATGCAGGTCGGTATATGATAAAAAATACACAACCTCTCGTATACATTCTCACTCTCTTCAACACGTAGGCCGGTATATATAAAAAATGTATAACTACATAAAAAGGGCGGGACATACATTAGGTATCATCCTGCCGGATATCCTCAATATCAGCCTCTCTTGTCTCCTCCCCCTCAGCTCCTGTCTGACAACCTGCTAACATCTCACCACCTGTCATGGGTCGTGGCCAGGTCTCTGCTAGTACATCCCTTGGGGCTAGCCTCCGTGAACTGGTGGCCTCACCATGCTCTTGTCTTAGGGCTCAATGGCCCCCTGTGCTCTCCACGTTGTGGGTGTGTGATATGGTCCTCTTACTCGAGGCCTGTTGTGCCCTGTACTCTTCGTAGGATAGGAAATCTATGCCGGCCGCCATCAATTGATCCTGATAATACCTGGCCTCACCTAGGGCATCCCACAATCTAAATATGGGTACTGTCTGTGGTGTCCCCATCGGCCTCTAACCTTGTACCTGTCCTTTGGGACCCTGTCCCGCCCCTGCCTGTGAGCTGGGACCCTGTCTCAGTGCCTGTGGTGATGCCATCGGCCTATGCCCCTGTGCCTGTATCTAGGCCTGTAATGCCTCAATCTACACTTGTGCATGTAAAGCGGCCACCTTCACCTCTGAACCTATCAACTGCCCCTACACTATCCCCAACCGTGTAATTAGGGTTGCCACCTACCCCTGTAAGACGTCTCTATGAACGGTAATCATGGCTAAATCCGGCTACCCCGGCTTGGGTGGTACTTCTCGTAAATGAGCCACCCACCACTGTCTATACCTATCAGTCACCCCGACATCATCAATCCACCGGTCTCTCACCTGTTCCTCCTACCCTATAGGTATGACGGCTGCGGTAGCGGCAGTGGTCTCTCCACATTATCTCTCCGGTACTGTGGGAAGGGTGGGGCTATGTCCTGTGGCAGCCCAAACTGTCATTTGACCTTGTCTACTGGGATCATCTTGTGCTCCCCTGCACAACGCCCCTCTATCCATTTGATTAGTAATCCAGCTAACTCATTAGCCATCTATCTGTCGGAAGGTTAACACACATACGACCTCCAAATAATGTCCACACCAAACAATCCCCCCAATAATCACCTGTAATATGCTACATCATGAGTAGCCCTATCTAATCCACGCTCTCCAAGCACAGGCACCCATCACTTGTAACCTACCCATACCAAACCTGGCTCGAATGCATCCGCCCGGGGCATACCAATCGGACGAACACACACAATGTGCTTGTAGGCCCAACAGTGTAGAACAAATGTGCAACATAAGCTGAACTTGCGGAGCTTCCCATTCACCCATAGGTCTCTATATAACTGCACCCGGAATGCTGGTGCCCATGCAAAGCAGGTCTTGTCCATCATCATATCATGTAGCACCCCCATTAGTGATCTTGGGAATATCCCACCCTCTGCATCCGGCAGTGCAAAACAACAGACTGCCTCCATCAATAGCACTACTAGCCTCGTCTCCTCTGGACGGGCTAGGTACATCTCTCCATAACTCAGGTTGGCACTATGGAATGTCATCTCCATCAGTCCCTCACTGAATATTGTTAGCATCAACTCCTTAGATTCATTTGAGGAGATCAAGTATACCTGCGTCCCCAAAATTGGTAACCACAGGATCTTGTACACATCCTCCAGGGTGACTGTCATCTCCCTTGTTGGTAGGTGGAACATGTTGGTCACCGAATCCCATCTATCGACGAGGGAGACCATCAAAATTGGCTGCCAGACTACATGCCGGTAGCATTTGACCCCACTCAGGCCCACCTCTATCACATGTCGCCACTCCTCGACTGTCGCTGCCCTACGAATTGTCAAAAGCAGGGGTGGCACCCTGTCTCGCATCCATATATGATCTCTCCCCTGCATCCAACACAAACATTACACTAATACACCTTCATCATACCCATAATCACCCTTGAAACCTCACCTATACTTAGCGCTCTATCTCTTTTTCCGTCCTAACTTACTTGCCTATCACATTTCTCTCTACCCACCCCAACCCTAACCCACTATCATTCACCAATACCTATTTCAAATCCCTTACCCATGCAACTTCTTTCACCACACCATCTTATTTTACCCCTACCTATCTCACCCACCCAACCTATGGAACTTTTGGCCCCTTCTGCCCTAAATCACAACCGGTACTGGTTATCTCTAATCGACCCCGGTCTCCCCTAAACCGACATCGGTCACCTATTTCACGACCGATACTGGTTATCCACCACCGACATTGGCTAACCCTCGACTAACACCAATCACTGTCGTGGCAAAAATCGCGACACCTAAACCCTCCATTTTCTAAAAATCTCCCTTTCTTAATCCTTCTACCCACCAATTCCTACCTAAAACCCCCCTCAACCCCGTCCCACCACTCATTCACCCACCTACCTCCCTCTCTCTTCCTATTTAACCCAATTTACCCTCCCAAAAATTCAAATTTCATTTCCCCCCCAAAACCTATTTTCTCAAAACCCGACCTCTAAACCAATCTACCTCACAAAACACAAAAAGGGTTTGACTCTTACCTCATCATGTTGTCATCTCCATGGTGGTACGTCGGGCCACTGCATCGGTGGTCCACCCTATCCCTCTCCTGCCTCTGTAATCACCCAATCAACCCAATCACCTCCAACCAACCATATTGCTCCATCCAATCTCATAGACCCGCCTATCGGCTGCCAATCACTCGATATACGGCTCGCCAACTCATCTTTCCATTTTGTTTGGATAGTTTCCAACTTTCCCTCTCTCTTGTGTCGTTTTCTTCTATTTGGCACAGGATAAATGATTCTGAAAAACACAAAATTTTCCTTTTTTATACAAACCCCAACCTAACTGGCGTCGGTTTTACCTTAACCGACATCGGTCATGTGCCCTACCTTGCCGTGGTTAGTTTACCTATAGCGGTAGTTTGGTTTACCTATACCGGCAACGGTTAACCTTGACTGGTGTCGGTTACCCTTAATCACCACATTGCCACAAATTTAACCCTATCAACTTTCCCACGACCTTTTTCACCTCACCCAAAGCCCACCCTGACCCTTGACCTCAACTTTTTACCCACACATGCCCCTTTGGGGTGACCATCGACCTTACGCACTCACTCTACCTTGCGATGTTGTTGCCACATTATTAGCCTACCAACCTTACCTTTCCTACAGATGCGACCCTTGTCCAATCAAAACCTTAACCTTTTGGATGTACCGAAACCACCCTACGTGTTCCTGCATCTTCCTCGTTGAGTGCCCGGACCGTATCCTTCACCATGGATACCAGACCTCAACAAACCCTTGTTTGGATAACCCGATTGACCTTGGACGATGTAGAGTTCGACGACTCTTCACCATGGTACCATGTCGCAATCTCTACATGTGCGTACACTTGATTGACCCTACCCTACCCACACCTACCTACCCACACCTACCTACCTACGCCTACTTACCCCACCCGTTGATTATGTGGATATTCTCATGTCCTCACTTGTTGCATCTTGTGATGACGGTACCTGTTTTGCTCAACCTGATGACCTTTACCTTACCTATGGTTGTGACCCTTGTCCAAATAAAACCTTGACCTTTTGGATGTACCAGAACCACCCTATGTGTTCCTGCATCTTACCTCGTTGAGTGCCCGAACCATATCCTTTACCCTGGATACCAAACATCAATAACTCGTGTTTGGATGACCCTTGCGACCTTAGCTGACGTAAATTTATTATGTTGAGAAACCCTTGTACCTCATTGCATTTTACAATGTGTGCGTACGTTTGAATGCTCTACCTACTCACCTACCTTACCTTTCATCATCACCATACCCATGTACCTCATCTCTTTCACACCTCTCACCGACTCTCTCCATTCTTCATAGTCAGTGCCTGATTTGAGGGGGGGATCACTCATGCCCCTATTTGGGGCACCCAACATCCACCTTCTCACCCTACATTCACATGGGGGAAAAGCCAACCTTCATTTTTGTCACACCACCTACCACTACAGGCTACCCAACAAAAAGGGGCAAAATGTAGACACCAAAAACACGTCACCTTTCATCACTTTCCTCCAAAATAAACTAATAACCACATTCTACACGACCGATTGATTTACCCCTAATTCATTCACTCGTAACCCTTTCACCCATCAAAATGACCCTCATTCACACACTGAAGGATTTAATTAACATCAATTAATTAAATTCTTCCTTTACCTAGTCACCAGGGCTACCTCACCTTGCCACTGGACCGGCCACCTCACCCAACCACCTCATCATTCCATTACCCCACTTGCTCCTCCACCTCACCCTTCCACTACCCCACTTGCCCCTCCACCTCACCATTCCACTCCCCACCTTGCCCATACCTAGCCCATACCCTTATAGAAAACCCTAATAGTGGCCACCCCACTCATAGGACCCCTTTTTGTCCTATTACCCATTCTAAGGGCGGAGGACGCATGTGCTCCGCCACTCAAAATCAAGTGGGGAAGGCATATTCCCCACTTTACAAAAAACAAACCCCCCTAACATAACCAGTTTTGGTCACAGTCTGACCGATGTCGTTCATGTGGGACCGGTGTCGCTCGCCTGCAAATACCCAGTCCTGGCTCTTTCCAAAGGGTTGGTTGATTTTGGTTGATTTTGGTTGGTTCACTTTTGGTTGGCATTTTTGGTTGATTCTCGAGCTGACTTCACTCATCATTTTTGTCTGGAACAAGACATTGGACATTGGCAACTCGTGGAAACAACAATCCCATCACAGTTCCTAGCTGAGACCCATGGTTGGAGGCACTCACAAGAACCTTTGTGAGAAAAACCATTGAAGGAACCTAAACCAGACTAAGCTTGAGAAAGAGCCCTCTAGCCAATCTACTAGCCTTCACCAATGTCCATTATTCTTCTTCACCAATAGCTCACTTTTTTACATGCATCAAACTCTGGGTAAGTAGATCCATGTATCTCTCACCCTTGTTTGTGTTCTTGTCTCTCTATTTTCCTCCTCCAAGAAAAAAAATTCCCTCATACTCCTCCAATCTCATCTATTCAACCCACACCTACACCCAGGCCCCTTTTTTACCCCATTCTGCTTCCTAACAACCCTCTGTCTAGTCACATAGGGCACCCTAACCCCCACTACCAAAATTTGACCAAATATTAGTGACCGTCTCTGGTTAACCCTAACTGCGGTCAGTCTACCCTGACCACCGTCGGTCACCCTGCCATCTTCCAACTCCCCACCTTCTACCTAAACACACCCAAAACCACCTTCTAAAACTCCTAGGTTCTGACCTTGAGCCCATTATTCACTTGAACCTCACCCACATCCTCCTAACCCTCTATCCTTAGATAGAGTGGGACCCAAACACCTCCCACCTAGATCTTTGTCACTTCTACAGTGACCGATACCAGTCAATCTTAACCGGCATTGGTCTACCCTCAAATGACATTGGTCTCTATGTCCACCAACACAGAGTAGACCATCGACCTATCTCTTCACCCAAACAACCTAGAATATCCTACCCAACCCCAACCAGACCCTGTCTGTGACCTGCAGACTACCCAAACTACCAAGGACCTGACCGAAACACCTTTTTACCTACATATTTTAGTATTTAATTGAATTGATGCTGATAACGACCTGAGGCACCCAAATCAGAACGCTAGCACTAGATTCCTTTTATTTACATGCTTTTTTCATTTAATATTGATTTATAAAACAATGGATTGACAACCCTCTAGGGAGTATCACACTTCCTGGATCCAACATAGGCTAGGCAGTCCACTGCCATATACTGTTTAACTCTCTATTGTGGTCTTGCTTTCTTATTATAGGGTAGTCCTTCCCTGTCAAAAAGGAGTTCACACGATCGACCGAGATCGGAAGTCTACACGCGCACATTCCACCTTCAACCCAACAACAGGTAAACCTCCTACACCCTTATCTGTTTCAGTCTTCGATTGTACGCAAAAAGGATTGAAACAAGAGTCATAAGATCATTCATACCTAGTTAGACATTTTAAAGGCACCAAACTAGAGATTTAGGCTCCCTTGTGATTGATCTAACATTGGTCATCAATGTAGCTTGTAGAACTCTACCCCTCAAGCTTATCACAAATCATATATGCCCAAATCAAGACCTTAAATGCAATTACAGGGGTTTCATGGTATGATTCCATGTTTTATAGATTCTATTTTTCATGTTTGAGGTGATATCAAGCCTTCATCCACTGGTTCCATGGCAATTTTTCCCAGCTCTCCTTTCTCAGTAGCCCTTAGAGTAATTTAATACAGTCTTAAGCCTCGTATAGTCAAGTTTGCATTGAAATGATGGCATCTTATTTGTTGAATTAATCCTAGGACCATTTATACACTTCAATTTATCCTTATTCCATCCTCCATACTAGGATCTAGGTTCAGGACCATCTACTATTTGTGACAATTTGTCTCAATTACCTTGTTTACATGTAGATTGTGTTTTCCACCATTATAGCTTGAAATTCTGTCAGTGATATCTTCAACTGTGATTTTCCAATCACCACAAGATTTGGAGGACCTCTAATTTGATATGGGACAATGATAACTTGAGGATTTTAGCTCATTCTATTGGTTCAGCCAAAATATATGTGAATCCCTAAAATGAGCCCCAGAAGGAACAATTTGCCTTAAAAATCATACTACACATTTTCAAAACTTACAAAAATTATGAGGGCATTTCTCATCACCTGTAGAATCTCCTTACATGAACCGTTAAGAGAAATTAAACACATAAATGCCGCTGAGGGTTTCTACCTCAATGTCATGGCATAGTTCTACATGCACCGTCCACTAAAAATATGCAAATTCACTAAAAAAACAAATTATTTGTTTCAAACTTCATACATACATCATTCATCATTTTCTGGCCTGTTACAAGCTTCTCTCTTCGAATTCTTAATCCATTGTGTCTTGTTTACCTATTCCAACTCCTTAAGAAGCTCAACTAGCTCTTAAATTGACTAAGTCTACTCCTAAGAAGCTTAACCACATCCTAAAGATAGCACATTTGGATGATCTTCACCTAAAAACACCTCACAACTCGTTACAAATATCTTTTTATGGTCTTCATGACCTTATCTACCTCATGAAAACTCATTTCTTACCTATTCAACCACTCTAACCTAGTCAAGCTTGACAATTTACCCCTCATTAAAATGATTTCACTTTCATCATGACAATGTACGTTAAAATTTGAACTTGAACAATAATATAATGGAGAGAGAAGAATTTGACAACTCCTTGTGTATGCTCAATGCATTTCAAAGGCTTATTCAGACTTTATTATACTCCAAAACTCAATGATGATGCTCCTGCATCAGAACATTAGATACACCCAAGAGACGTTGATGATTGAACAATCTCGATACTGTTCATATGAGTGAAAGTTAAATTTGGTACTTCAGTTGAACTTAATAAAAACATAGAAAGCATATTATCAGCAAAAATATTTAAATATAATATATAAACTAATATACATTATAATATATATAAATATTATAATATATATTAATTGAATAAGTGATTAATTTAAAAAATACACAAAATGTACTATTAATAAAAACTATATATATAATAGGCAAAAGTTGAAAGCCCTATTTTCTAAAGATATATATCACATTTAAACTATACCGATGATTTATGAGCACTCCAAATCAATGCTAGAAAATACTTAACTAAACTCTTAAACAAATTTCTAATTCCATGTCTTCGTTGTCACGAAAAAATATACGAATGGAAATTCTTTCAATGCCCAACTATATTAATTCTTAAACTGCAATCCTTTCCATCCATGCGCTGACAAGTGTCAAACTCGGTCAACCCTGTCTTACAGGGAGAACGCCTTCGATGTGATGAATATGTTGAGATATATGTAAGCATTTATGGTGCACCTACTATTTATATTTATATTTTTTGGTTAATCATTATTTTAGGTTGATTTAATTATATTTATATATAGATGAGTAAATTTGTTCTCTATGTATTATATTGTGAATGAATTATTGTTTTATTGTAATATTGTGAAAGTTTCCTCTTAAAGTTGTCTTATAATATATTTAATATTATGTTATTTCTTATTTATATTAAAGAAATTTCATTATAAGTGGTATTAAAGTTTTGATTTAAGCAATAAGGTGGAAAAACTATTCATGTTTAAAGAATTAACTATATCTTAAACCAAGAATCAAATTATTATATAAATTTTAAATGGAAGCTTTGAAATTATATTAGAAAGCTATTCTTAAAATTTCATCTCTTTTTTATATGTTTTATAAGAGTTATTTCCATTTTAGTGTTTTTAATAAATTTGTTTTATAAGCCACAAGTTTTGGATATTTTTTACATTTTTGGAAATATCACAAAAAGTATACGAGGCTTGTTCTTTTTGTCATTATCTGTACAACTAAAATTACCCCAAAATCATCGGGTTAAATTTTGGTTTAAGGAGAAAATCTTATCATTCACAATCGAGTTGTTGTAGGGCTAGACACAATGGCAAAGGATGTGCCACCCCAAGACAAAATCCTCACAAACAAGATATGAATTCAAATAGACGACTCATTGGATCTATGGCATTATGTCAAGAAATCACCGAGTTAGTTAGCTTGAGTATGATTTACACAACATACAATCATAAAAGGTGACAAAAGATGTTATGGAGGAAGTTAGCATCAAACTCAGTGATAGCTTGAATACACTGAAAACAAAATTCATTGAGGCCTTGGTTAGTCTGCAACCATAGTCACTATTTTACAATTCTCAGCCAAGTCAAGCAAAGTCTCTAATAAACCCTGATTCAAATATGGTGTAGCCTCAACACTTGCCTTGCTCAAATATGAGAGGTCAAAACATGCTACCCAACGTGGAGATGTATAAATTTTATGGGAGACACCTTGTCACATGGATAATTTCCTTTATTTACATCAAACCCTTTATGTAAAAAATGTGGTGATGAAATCTTTCTATTAGTAATTAGAGCAGTTAAATTGGTTGTGTAATACCATAAATACCAAACACTTGACCCAATTACAAAGGATACAGACATTCACATCACTCTTCCTGGGGTCTCACCCTATTAGACCTTATTGATTTTGACCCTGACACAAATGATCTCCTTAATGATTTCTATGCTCTTGTGTTATCCCCTTTCATGTACATAGTTATACTCAAAGCGCTTCAAAAACATTCAAATAATCACATAGTATAAAAACATCACATATGTACAAAAATACAAAACCAAGACATTTTTATGCTCTTGATTAGTTGTCTTGTTACCTTATACATGTTGTTTGTCACATTGGTTTGATAGATAGAATATCTAATCTTTACATGCATGCATTCACAAGGTATGTTGAGCTTCATGCATGACACACATATATTGATACACAATGGTTGGGTCCAATTTGGTTCCTTACACTACTCTTCTAGGGGCATCCCCCATGTTATACAAGTGATTTGTTTGCATTATATGTTACTTTACACCTTCCTTGTCATGTTTGATTATATACATATAGATTATTGCTATTATTTGAGCCAACACGACTAACACATGTACCTTGTGTAATGCTAACTTATCTTGTTATCTTTATTTTTACTATTACTACTTTTTACACTTGATTTATATGTTGTTGTCACTAGTTTATGTGTGTTCATTCCTTGATTGTTTATTGTGTGGATTCAATTGATTGTCTTATTTGATTACAATAATATGATTATTATTTTTAAATGACATGAGTTCCTTTATTGTCTTGTGACAACGACGGTGTCCCATGTTCATGGCTCCATGCCTATCTTTTGTGTATGCACTTGTTTCTTTGAATGTGAAATATTATGTCTTTTATTGTGATTTTCATGTGTCACTATGGGTGTCCCATGTTTGCAGCTCCATGCTTACATATGACTATGCTTATACATGTTATTTCTTATTTGAATTTATACTTTTGTTTATATTACTCTATTGATACTAACTTTTAATGCACGTGGATTATACTCTATTGATTACACTACTATTTTTACTATAACTTATGAAATGCATGATTACTACCTCATTGTCTCTAATATGGCTTCTAACATGTTTACTATGTTGTTCTTATACTTGTCATGTGGATTAGGAAATGGTTGTTATTTTTCTTTGTTGTTAATGGTTTCTTTACACATGTATTCTTTATTTTTGCTTGTTCCATGTTTTTTTTCTTTGTGACATTGTCGCCACCATGCATAATACCTTTTGAAAGTATAGGTTCTCAAAGGTGGTGACCATTTCATCCTTATATGCTATCCTACACAAACTATTAGACATAACATATATGGGTATACATATATTCTTTTGATCCATATGCTTAAATGCTTTATCAAACATGCCTTTAAAGAGGGGCAATCATCGGGACATTTATACATCTATAAAAAAGTTACAAGATACATGAACATATTTTCACAGGGATCAAATCCTCAAAAAATGTCATACATATTGAAATGTGGCGTACTTTAAACAAGTTCAAAACTATACATTATGGATAGGACCATGATGTGGTGTTGACCATGTTGGACGTTCCTGGATGGGGGCATACTCTCTGGATTTTTTAATTTTTATAGATTCTATCAACTATTTAAAGGATTTCCACATAGTCACAGATACATATGACATAGTTCAAAGCAAGTCACATTGGATATGAGTACTTCGTTCCTTATTTCTGAAAATATTTATATTTAGTTGCAAAATAGGGCATGGGCCATGGCCTCCTTCTCCCCTTCAATGTTTCAAAATTCTACATGACCAGTTCAGTCACAGTAGCACATTATGGGGTCATGGTAATGTCCTTTCCTTCTAAGGTATACTTTTAAAAGTTAAATTGGGCCTAGATCCATCTGCAACGGTGTGGTATGTGGGTGGAAAGGGTCAAAGTAAAATCAAATTCTTGTTATACAGATATTTCCTCTTCTCTCAACAGATTCCCAAATATGGAAAGCATCGAAGCAAAATTGAAGGCTTCATAGACTATTTTTTCCCCTTCTTTTACCAAATTATCAATAAGGAAAGCGTTGAAGAACATGGGTTCATCATAGTCTAAATCTTTCCTCTTTATTAAAACTTAAAAATTGGGGCATACATGGATCCTCTCCTCTACAATCTCCTATGGCACAACATTGGGGAATGATAACCCCCAATCCTCTGACATCTCCACAAAAAATCTAAGTCTCTAAGGCATGGAAACAATGGAATTCCTCCCTCAGAAAAATTAACAAGTGTGTTCCTTCCATGTTTTGCATCTCCTTTTTGTAATTTTTGTATGTTCAAACTTACAAGTATTATCTATATTTTTGAGTTTAAGTTCATTTTTTATCGTAGAAATTGACTACATTCTATGTTGTAGGTTTCATCATGGAGAATGCCAACACCAACACATAAAGAAACAATGTCAAGCAAAGACATAGTGTGTGTGCACACTCAAATATGTTTTTCCTTTAAGCATGCAATTTCAGATTACACACTGAAAGGGAGAAAATATAGACACTAAATTTTGGTAACTTGTCCTTGTAAAATGCCAAGTTTGACCATGTTCCATTGCTAAGAAAAATTCTCACATTTTAAATAAATTCTCCTCATCTCTCAATCTTGTTGTCATGCAAAATGTCTAGCATAAAAAATTGAAACTTTGAGCATGATAACTAAGCCCATAATTGAAAATTATGTTTCCTTGTCACCGTGAATCCTTCTTCTATCTAGCCTACCCTCAATTCAACCCTCACTTGAGCTCAAAATAAATTAGTAAAAATAGTTTTAAAGTTGTTTCAGTGTGTAGGGAAGATTGCATAATGTTATTGGTGATCTCATCGAGATTCTATGAAAGACAACTTCCTCTGGAGGCCTAAAAAGGTCATTTTTGGCCATTCTACAGCTAAGTAAACATGCACCTAAAGTGTACAGGGAAAATATAAAGCATATGAGGGTGATTTAAAAATACATTGAAGGTTTCCAAAGTATTTTAGGAAATTATAGTAAATAAAATTTGATTCGGGAACAACTTGTGCAAAATTGGGTGATTTTGGGTGTAAGGAATGAATTCCCCAATGGTGAAAGCTGACTTCTTCAAATGATTTTGGGAGTTCCAAAAGGAGTTAAGAGGGAAAAACATAATTATCATAATTATATTTGAATCCTCTACAATATGGAAACATGAACTTTTTCCTAAGGTGGTTTAGAACACAACAATTGCTCCTCTCGGTCAAAGATGGAATATGTCATAAATTTAAAATTTTGGAATATTTTGGTCTCAATAATGGTTCCAATGATCATATCAAGTGTTTTAGAGTCAAAATTATATAATTTTTGACCCCCCAAAACACTTTCTCATGCTTTTAGGGTAAAAAAATCAATCTCGGTGTCTTGATTTGGACATGATAAGTAATCCCATATTTCCAAAAGTGGCCAAGTTGCACTTCTTCACCTAATTTATCCCCACTATCCCCCAAGGGAAAAAATGTACATGGGTAAATAAACGTGTGAACCCCTTTTCATGCCAACTTGCAGTCACTTAACCCTCAGCACTTCTGCCCCTAGGTTGCAAAACTTGACTTCTCACTTGCCCCCCTTTCATGATGGTTGACCCTAAAGTCATAAATTTTCACCTCATGTTTCCCCACTGTCTCTAAAGGGATAAAGGGGATAAAGGGTATAAAAAATTGTGATCCCCTTCTCCAAGCAATCGCTAGTAACTGTATGCAATGGAAAGTTGCAAAAGCTATGGAATGAGGCTAAAGAACCTCAAAGCCTTGCTAACTCATCCATGCACCATGAGATAAGAGATAAAAAAGAGTTAATCCTATACATGCATCATAAATTTGACAAAAACATCAAAAAACCTAGCATATATACTACTCTCTACTCTTTAGATTACTTATTTAAGAAATTGAACCTAAAAAGATCAACTTAGCAATCAAAGGTGTGATGTTTGATATGAAACTCAAGCTTTCAAGAATGGATTCTCACCATTAATGGATTCAAGGCCAATGGTTCTCTCCATATTACTCAAAACTTGGATTATGGAGTGGATGGATGCAAGATGGGGGAGCTCTCAAGAATGGAGTATGGCCAAGATCCAAATGTTCTATAGCTTAAAGCTATCACAAATGTGCTATGTACCTTGGGATATGATAATATAATATATATGGGTTGATGGAGATGCCGACATGTGGCACACATCCCCTTAGTTATATGTATGGGTTCACATGGGATATGATAATATAATGTATATGGGTTGATGGAGATGCCGACATGTGGCACACATCCCCTTAGTTATATGGGCTCACATAAGAATTAATTATATTGGGTAATGGGTCGGCCTACATTGGGATTAGGTGTTACCCATCCTATTTAAAGGATGTGAGTATCATTATGAGGGGGTAATGGATGTATGAGTTGAGTCTTCTACTTGGTAGGGGTATATTGAAGGTTTCTCCCTCGAAGTGGATTCCGATCTTGGGAGATTATGGAGTTACTCCTTCCTTAAGGAGCATTGTATGGTGTTGCCCTACCTTAAGGGTATTATTCTGAATATATTGCATATTAGGGCATCTTGGCCCCCCATATCTCTTGTGTTTTATTATCTTCTACAATTTATTGATTTATTATATGCAAGGTTCTTATCAAGTGGTATCAGAGCACATAGCAAAATGATTTCTAATGCCTTTCCAAAGTGCTTGAGAGAGAAGGACTTGTGAGTGAAGTTGTGTGTTTTAGAGGGAGGGGTGACCCTTCTATTTATAGTTTTCCAAATGGAAGAGTTTGAACTTTGGGTGCATGTGGTACTAAAGCTCAAAAATAAATTTTAGATAAGATTAGGATAAACATGCTTTAGGCTTAGATAAGCTTGGTTTAGTATAGTTAACTAAGGTTTAGGCTAGTTAAACTTGATTAGCAAGTGATTAGAGACTCATTGAGATTTGGGAGGGGTCTGGATAACCAATTGTGACTTATAGATAGCCTACGAAGCCAATAGAAGTGGTCTAGAGAGAACCAAGGAGGTTCTGAATGGTCAAAAGGAGGAATGTTTAGCTAATAAGAGAGATATTAGCCAAATAAGTTGAATATGGGAAGAATACGACCAAGAAGGTGTCATAAATGGGCATCCAAGAATGGAGCAAAGAATGGGGAATTAACGAAGTGTCGTTAATCGGCTGAATGGGAGGAAATGCTAAGTGTAAGCATATTTTAGGTGTGTACATTTTCCCCTCCTTGGGGTGATGTAAGTGATGTCACTTCAAAGAAAGTAGGCAAGCATAAACAAGTAGAAAATTTTGAAGGGATAGAAGAAAAGTGAGTAGAATGGAGGATGCCCCCTCGATTGTCGATGGGGTGATAGAAGAACTCGATTGACGATCGAAAAGATGACAAGAAGATAACAGAAGAAATAATAGTGTGAAGAAGAAAGGGGATGTAGAAGAAAAAGGAGTATGAGGAAGAGGGAATGAGCTAAGATCCATCCAGTTCCTTTTAAACAAATTTATTTTTCATCATATTGCTAATGATCTTCATCATCGGTCCTTATTAAAAAGAATGAACAAAAGTGTAGTATGACATTAAAAGCCATATACGAACAAATGTCCATTGCTAAAAACACCAACTCCATGCAACAAACAAAATGAAATGAAATACGAGAAAGTAAAAGATGCATAACTCCATACAACATACATAATGCAATGTAATACGAGAAAGTAAACAAACCAAACCTAATAGAGAAACATAATGTAATGTTTTTGTTATTAAGCTTCATTCCAACCTATTCAAGTTAATGACAAGGGTTGAAGATGGTGCCCCAAGCAAGGATACATGTGAGGATAATAATGGAGGACACTTCGGTCCTATGAAAAACTAATGTGCACTATGAAACAGTACTAGGAAACTCATTGTGGCCCAAAGTACAGATGAAGTAAGCATCCTAGATTTTGTTGATGGAGGTAGATCAAGATGATCCACGAGTCACGCGCATGAACAAGTGAGAAACAAAGAGCGACATTTTATAGGATGATTTTCAATTTTTAGAAGTTTTCTTAAACATATTTGAATCTTTTGATTTTTCTAACATATTTGAATGTTTTTGTGGATTTTGAAAGTTTTCTAAAACTATGTACATGAAGGTGAGGAAGCGTGGATGCCCCTAGCGATAGATTGGATGTATAAGGGCATAAGGCCACATGCGTACGAGAAAGGTGAAGATGCAAAAATGCCCCAATGATTAGGTGGGAGTATTCAAAGGAAAAATCTTCACGGGTAGAAGCGGGACCCAAGGCCATTATGGATAAGTTCAACACGATGATGAACGTAAACTAATGAAGTGCTGGGAAGAAGAAAGGATGCCCCCAATGTAAGTTGGCCTAAAAGCACATGATAGAAAGGAAGGAGAATATTGTTTTTGTGAAAGGTGACAAAGGTGCCCAAACATGGAAAAAGGAATCTTATACACATGGATGTTCTAAATGAAGTAGAATAATGATGTGAATTATATGAATGCAGCTTAGAAGCCTTGCGATGAAGAAGTGATTAGCCAAATGCAAAAATTATGAGACGAGATATGGACTAGAGTAAGAGTCAGAACAAGGTCCAAAAAAGACACTTGGTAACATACTAATCTTGTTAACTCATAGAGATCCAGTGTGTGTACGTGGAATTTAATTACCTCTTGAAGGGAAGGTTTAATAGAAAACAAGTGAAGACACCCTAGCCAATGTGTAGGAATGATTTATTTTGATAGATGATAGGTGATTTGTGAATGAAGGGTGGAAGGATAGCCATACATTGCTCCGCTTCCAGCTAGACATCCATAGCCTCGATGGAGATGCATTTGATTATAATCAAAACATTTCTCTACTGCCAGTCAGGCATCCATATCCTCGATAGAGATTATTGGAAATACCCCAAGAGAGAGTAATATATCAACTTACTTTTGCTTTGTTGATTTTAGCTTCTGATTTTTTTTTATTGATTTTGATTCTTTTGCTTTCTGAAAACTTATTTCAGCTCTCTTGTTTGACAAGGGGTTAAGAATCATTGATGGCTTGATGGAAGGAGGTGGAAGTGATTGTGATGATGAAATTGGCTAGTGTCAAAAAATATGTCCAAAATTTCTTCGCAACAAATTTATTAGATGTTTGAATGTGATAGGATCTCTAAGAGGTCAGTCGTTCTTGAATTTACCAAGGTGATGAAAGACCAGGGTCAAACGGATACCATAGAGATAAGTGTCACAAAATACGTGTGAATAGGCTAGCCAAAATATCACTAAAGGGATGAAAATGGTAGGAAGACTTGCAGAAGAATAACAAGGGGAAGAAAGAAACATCCAATTGTACGCATTACCTGATTGCAATGTTTGATCTTTGTACCTTTGATTTTTGTTGTGTTTTCTCAATTTTTTTAGATTTTTGCATTGTTTTGATTTTTAGCTTTTCGATAGTTTTTGGAAAGGTGGGAAGACCAAAGTCACTATGCATGGTAAGATCCAACAAAAAAGTTTGCAACTTCCTTGATAAGGTAGATTAAGTATGATTGTTTACCAAGAGTCATGTTATCTCTGATTTCGATGATTGAGGTGAGCTCATACTCAAAAAATGACTGTGATTTTTCTTGAAACATGGATTTCATATGCGGGAGCTTGAGTTCCCTATCCAGTGGTTTATGCACTTTGTGCCATACTTGATGGTTACGTTGATGTGCATTCTTGAATTGTGCTTGATTTATAACCTTAAGATCATGTGAGTTGTGAGGAGCTTTGGAGCTCTTAGGAGTTTTGAACTGAGCTTAATAATGAACCTGTTTTGGTTTCTTATAAGTTGACACATGACTTGTCAGATCCCGAGAAGTGGGAGAAGAAAGATAATGTTGGCGTTTAGAACTGATGTGAGAAATTACCGCATGCTTTCCACAACCATTGATAGAAGAAATATGTGATGGATGAAAAGGATATGGTCCAAGAATTGAAGAGGATGGGCCTCGAGGAGGTGAGCCACTAATATAAGATGATGAAGGGCTACTAGGATATGGCCCTAAGATGGAATAAATTAAGTTATGAGGACATGGTCCAAGAATAGAAGAAGATGACGAAGGGTTGTTAGGACGTGTCCCAAGTATAGATGAGGTGGGACTACTTGGAGGTGTCCCATAGATAGAAAAGGATGAAGGGCTACTAGTACTTGGCCCAATAATAGAAGGTAATGGGCTACCAAGAGGTGACCCACAAGTAGAAAATGGAGGACTACCTAGGGGTGGCTCCAAGATAGAAGAAGATGATGGGTTACTTAGAGGTAACCCAAGACAAGATTTTTATTGAGGAATGATGATAGATAATGAATGATTTGGTAACGAGAAGATAGAGCATGGATCAATCCTAGACCCCGACATATCATCATGCTCAGAAGAAGGTGAAGATGGAATAGAAGAAGAATCAAGTTCCATGACCTTAAGCACTTCCTCTACCTTCTGATAAAAGGAATCAACTTCTTCCTCCCCATACGCAAGTGTATCGAGTTCTAGAAGGAATCCTTGTTTGCAATCCTCTAAAGGGATATCATCGTGTAGTCTAATTGTTCCTTCATTATGAGAGAAATCAATTAGTAGAGGTTTTTGTTCTTCGACCATATGAGGCTGACTAGAAGAAATGGGTCCGATAAGCGGGGAAGATTGATTGACAACAGAAGATGACTTATGAGAGGAAGTAGGATTGGAGGCAAGAGTCTCATGAATGGAAAATTTGGATTTGGACCTATGTCATTTTTCTAGAAGATGACGTAATGTAGGTTGGAAAGTAGGATCACATAGCCATTCGTTAAGTTGAGACGTAGGAGTCGAATTAGATGATTGACTAGAGGTAACCCGAGTCATGGAACTCTTCGACGGAGGAAGAGGTCGTTGATATGACTGATGACGGAGGTCTTGCAAAGAAAGGTATGACCATGACTGAAGACCCGAATCAGATGTTCGATCGATGGAACTTGGAGTCACACGAGTCTTCAAAGTAGAAAGACGTCGTTGAGGTGATTTAGAATAAAGGTCCTATGAAGGAAGGTAGGACCATGATTCGATATTTGATTGAAGGGTATCCGAACAATAGTTTGGATCCGAATCTTTAGAAGAAGAGTGGGAATCCGAATGGTAGTTTGGATATGAATCAGAAGAAGAGTGGGGCGAACCTGAATAATAATTTGGATCAAAAGAATCCAAACTATACCACTGACTATGAGCTGAAGGTGGGGAAAAAGGTACCCAAATGGGCCCTCTAGCACAAAGAACCAAATGAGGTTTAGTTGTAATGGGAATATTTTGATTTGAATTGCTAAACCTAGGTTTCGTATTGTAGTAAGTATGAGAAACCATGCGATAGTCAATCATTGTTGGCATCGTTTAAGCACAAATTTCTAGACCTAGATAGTGGGATGAAACTCCTTCAAAGGGAAGGAAGTGACATGTCAATTCGAGTAGCATAATGACATCCAACTAGACATTTTGTAAGTATGGAGATGCGTGTGTGATTTTCCAAAGAACGTCTAAGGAAAATAGACATTGTGATGACATAATCTCGACGAGATCAAAAAGGATTTGTCCTAGAAAACATTTTTTTCCAGATGAATAATCACACGGAACAATTATGCAAGTGTGAAACACAAAGCCAATCAACAAGGAAATACACCCTATGCAAATGCGTGTACAAAGTGAGTTCGATGCAAAGATGATCAACACAATTTCAACATTTATGTCAAGTTTGAAATGAACAAGGCGTAAATTTAACAAAGGGTAGATGTGACTCCCAATCAAAGGATACCATGATAAGTTCAACAACCAACAAGGTCTAAATGTTAAAGGGAGAGGATTACAAATGTAAGCCACATAACCACACCAATTGGACACGTTAATCAAGCTTCACGAAGAAGTGAGATATTAGTGCCAACATGGTATCGAAATGACACAAACAAAGTAAATGAAACTCTTCAATATTTTGGAAATTTTTTTAAGAAAAACTAAGTCAAAGTATAGTAAGGATGTGCTAAAATGTGTGCAGTGTAACACCACAATATAGACACTTAGATCACGTTTACGAAAAACGTGACATAAGTATCTTAATTATGTCGAGATAATGCAAACGAGGCAACACATCAAAGGGAGATCAAATGATGAATCAATCCTAACTATGATGATGATCTTGAAATCAAGATCAAGTGGCCATAAAAGATATAAGGACACATCCATGCATTTTAGACGTTTAACAACTCAGCCGCAAACATGGATGAGCGTAAACAGACAAAAAAGTGGTGAACACTATCTATGACAACACTCTCGAAATATGCCTTCTGTTGTCCCAAATGGGAAACAAGAACACAAAGGTATAGATAAAAAGATGAAAAATAAACTAAGTGCCACTTGGGCAGAGCTTCGCCTCGTCTGAAGGTGAGAAAGAATCTAAGCTAAGTGAAATGTTGTCTAATTTCCATGATGAAAGGCACTTAGATCCAACTTAAGTGGTTTCTTTGCCTTGTTCAAAAAACAAGGTTCTGAATCCAAACAAGTAATCACTTCATGATGGCCAAGATGCAAAAAAGGACTAGTAAAGTGGGCCTCAAGACAAAATGGCCTCCTTAATAAGATATCTCAACTAGGTTTACAAAGTCATCTAAGAGTGGGCACAATTTACCCAAAAATTCGTAATGACTAATTTGGGAGTATCTCGGCTTTTCCCGCTTTAAGTACAGTGAGCACTAATTGCATCCATCGTGTACTCTTGCCAGGGTCACGATACAGATAACTTTGTAATGCTAACTCACAAGGAAAACTAGTCAAGTGGGTAAGCGAGGCGCTTCCTGTTTCATCCACAAGGTTACATAGTGGTGGACTACTTTAGGGTTCTTGGTACCACCCCCATTGCTATAGCTTAAGGCGTTATGCCAAAGGGGTTATGTTCCAGTTAAGCAGAGAGGGACGTACCCTTTTCTGAAACTTGTAATACAGTGTTTTGAATATGCTGTGTTTTTTATCTTTTTAACTTAAATGTGGTTTTAAGTGGCACACCATTTGGCAACCTGCAAGAATAAGTGTATTAGAAGTTTTGTGTTGTTTGTTTTGACGCCCTTCTTTGACATGCGATTTTGGTCCTACATACCAAGATTAGTAGTTTTCCACAAAAGATCATGATATCAAAAGAGAGTTTGCGTGTTACTTTTGATTCCTAAGATCACCAAAAAGGTGCGAAGGAAGAGCATACTGAACAGGAAAACTCAACTAAAACAAGTTTATGGAAAAATACAATTTTTTTTTCGAAATTTCAAGTTTACTTTAACCATTTTTTAAATGTTCATCCATTAGGAAGTGTAAAGTAAGTGTTTTTCAAAGTAATAACAGGGTTTTGAAAAGTGTTTTTGGTTCCCACGATCACCTAGAAGGTGCGAGGGAAGAGCATACACACTTCAAAAAAACCTCTATCAACTACGAAATGAAACACTTAACTAAGTTAGTAAAAAAAAAGACCAAAATAACCCTACAAACAACTGATTAGTGTCACAAAACCTTTCAAAGTGTTAGAATGGCCAAGAAAACAATTTTTTAGACTTTAAAATATGTTAGAAAATGATTATTTACCTAATAATTTAAACCATATTTTTTTTGTAATTCAAAATCCTAATTTTATGATTCCATTTTGTATTTCTCTTCAATACCTTTCCAACACAACAAAAACGAAATCGTTTCGAGCTCGGGAGCAAAAGTTATTACCTCCAGAAGATTGGTGGTGAATGCAGTTCGACACAGATGTGCCCCTTTACTGACATGTGCGCGCCTATTTCAACGCAAATGTGCCCAGAATGACACCTACACACACCCCCTGTAAAATATACAAAAATCACGAAATTTTAATTTTTTCAAAAGTAAACAGGTTACAGGTTAGTCAAAGTGTCCTATTTCTATATCAAACCCACAAAATACATGCAAATAGAGGTCATTTATCTAGTGTTAGAAATAGAAATGAGGAAATAACAAGTGATTTGATCCAAAAAATTGAAAATAAACTTTGAAAAATTCAAAATACCTCCATTAATGGATGATGGACATAAGTGTCCCACCGGGCGTGCCAAATGTATGCAATGGAAAGTTGCAAAAGCTATGGAATGAGGCTAAAGAACCTCAAAGCTTTGCTAACTCATCCATGCACCATGAGATAAGAGATAAACAAGAGTTAATCCTATACATGCATCATAACTTTGACAAAAACATCAAAAAACCTAGCATATATACTACTCTTTACTCTTTAGATTACTTAATTAAGAAATTGAACCTAAAAAGATCAACTTAGCAATCAAAGGTGTGATGTTTGATATGAAACTCAAGCTTTCAAGAATGGATTCTCACCATTAATGGCTTCAAGGCCAATGGTTCTCTCCATATTACTCAAAACTTGGATTATGGAGTGGATGGATGCAAGATGAGGGAGCTCTCAAGAATGGAGTATGGCCAAGATTCAAATGCTCTATAGCTTAAAGCTATCACAAATGATTTCTAATGCCTTTCCAAATTGCTTGAGAGAGAAGGACTTGTGAGTGAAGTTGTGTGTTTTAGAGGGAGGGGTGACCCTTCTATTTATAGTTTTCCAAATGAAGAGTTTGACCTTTGGGTGCATGTGGTACTAAAGCTAAAAAAAAAAATTAGATTAGATTAGGATAAACATGATTTAGGCTTAGATTATCCTTGTTTAGGATAGTTAACTAGGGTTTAGGCTAGTTAAACTTGATTAGCAAGTGATTAGAGACTCATTGAGAGTTGGGAGGGATCTGGATAACCAATTGTGACTGATAGATAGCCTACGAAGCCAATAGAAGTGGTCTAGAGAGAACTAGGGAGGTTCTGAATGGTCAAAAGGAGGAATGTTTAGCTAATAAGAGAGTTATTAGCTGAATAATTTGAATATGGGAAGAATACGACCAAGAAGGTGTCGTAAATGGGCATCCGAGAATGGAGCAAAGAATGGAGAATTAACGAAGTGCCGTTAATCCATTGGATGGGAGGAAATGTTAAGTGTAAGCATATTTTAGGTGTCTACAGTCACCATATAACCTCATCCAACCCTTTGGGAGCTCATTCCCAACCCCCTCTCTCACCCAAGTCACACTTTTTCACTCTAATTTTCCCCACTATCCCCCAGGTAATAGAGGGGAAAAAGGGGACACAAAAGTGTGACTTCCTGCAACCATACAACTTTTCCTAACCCCAGTTAGAAAGACGTGGTCACATGCGGCTTAAAAAAGTCACATAAATCAAAATAACTCCTCTCACAAAACTTAGACATTTTTTAAAAAACAATTATTGTGATTTCCCTTTTGACATCCATTAATGTCCAAACATGTTGTAACAATAAATTGCAGCAAGTTTCCTTTTTTATTCTACGAAGATCTGGAGGGCGAAAAACCTTGGAATTTAGAGCAGAGAGTCCTAGAGCAAAACAAAAACTTTTGAAAGTGTTTTTGCTACAACCTAACACCTAGAAGACACATTTATGAAAAAGTATGTGTACATGGCTAGGCATGCCTAAAAATAGTAATTTTCCAAAAATGGTAAATCGTCAGCATTCACAATACTCCAAATGATTGGGAAACATCAGAACGAGAAAATGGTAAAAATTTACTAAAAATAACACTCCTAGGTAGGACCTGATATAGATAGTAAGTCTTATAATTGAGTTGAGAAAGATTGTGGCAACTCCCATTCTACCTATATTATTTTTTTTCCACCATTGCAAGGTTGGGAAGTTGTCACGTGGTCCAAACAAAAAAGAAAACCCTCGCAGGCTCTCAAAGCATCAATCCATAGGTGATTTCTACATGAAACAATTTGATGCAAAAAAATTCATGGTTTAACTCATCCCAATTGTGTAAAAAGGGAGTCATCCTGGTTGAATTCATCCAAAAAAGTAGATATCTTCACCACCAAAGTGAAACAAAAACTTCTAAACCAAATTCTTGATGGGGGCTTTTAACCTCTACAGAGCTTGTTTGAGTCCTCGAGGTTGATTCCATCTCATGAAGGATACCTCTTTGTCAAAAAAGTGAGATTTAAAGATCAAATGATCCATGAGCAGGGAAGTGGTGTTCTCATCCTGACTCTAACCTTATGACTAGCTCTCTTACCTAGGATAAGGGACATCATATGAATCAAAGGGTTTAAAATATAGTCACATAGAAAACAGGTGAGATCAAGAACATCATGAGGTCTTCGAAGGATTTGAAACATCGATAAATTCATTTAAAATAAATCCATCATGGAAATGGACATCAATATTATGATAAAATAAGGTCACCATGAGTGATGTTAGCAGTCATCTCAAGCTCACAAACAATGCATATCTCATCAAAGTTCTTTGAAACACTTAACAAATGTTTTGTGATGTGCTCACATCTTGCAAGTCAAAGATGTGGAATTTACAATGTTTTAATGCATTTTTTAGGTCAAGAACATGGAACTCATTCTTAGACATTCCTTCAAGTCTCATTCAGGAATCAATCCTTCTATCTGAAGGAGGAAACCTATTTCCATGAGGAGAAATTGATCAAAAGGGTGTCTAGGTATCCTAAGTATGTTTCCACACAGGTGACATATTTGTCATAAAGGTGAAATGTGAAACTCAAGGAGTAAGGTGATGATCATCATATCTCGACTTGGCCATTGTGTTCAAATCTCTTTAAGGAACAAGTCTAGGTGAGCTAGTCAGGCTACCAAGGTTCCCAAGAGCATCAGGTTTGTAGGATCAAGAAGTCATCCATTTCCATGAGGAGCATATAGGCAAGATGGTGTATGATAATCCTAAATATGATTCCATTTAAGGAGGATTTTGGATCCAGGAAGGAGAGGGAAATGATATTCAGTTGAAGTACTATATTTTCACTAATGGGAAATCATCTCAATTTTACCTGCTGCAATTCACTCAGTAGTGTTCTTAAACACTCATCAAACAACTTTCAATGTGTTCACACCTCATATGAGGAAGCATGTGAAATCACACCATTTCATTTCAACATGTGGTCACAGTAAAAAAATTTCATCTAGGGATAAATCATTCCATCTACAAGATGGAGACCTATTTTAGTGAGTGACAGACAAGAATAAAAGGTTTGAACATCATGGAGTTGATTTTTGGTCACAAAAGTGAATTGTGAAGGCCTAGAGGAGTAAGGAAGTGATCCCCATACCCTAAATCCTACCTTGTGATAAGAGAAGATCATCATGTTCCCATGACAATGCAAATATATATTTTTATTAACGACAAAGAAGGGTTAAGGGGAGCCTACCCCAAATAAAACAAAAAGATCAATGAAACATAGAAACATGGCCAAGGGTATACCTATTGAAGCCAACATAGAGAAAACCATAGAGAAAATAAAATCCAACATTAACCACACTAACAACAATGAAACTAATAGAAAAACAAAAGGGAACCCATCCTAACTTGGCAGAAAACAAGCAACATCGGATCATTCCTTAGTCATCTCACCCATAGTGTGCATGTAGTCATTCCACTCCTTAACCAATCCAACAATGGTAGTCCTTGAATATTCATAGTCCGGTTCAATCATCTCCCTTTTAGGCAAGGTTCCATCCTTCTCCATCCACTTAGATTTTTCCATAGATTGTATCATTTCTGCCAACAACTTGAGGTGATGTATCGTGCTCTTCACATTTAGTAGGTGGACCTCTTTAATTTGTATGATGATTTCCTTAATTTTTAAAATGTCTTGCTCCATTGAGATACATATTTCATTTGCATTCTTCAAGTTTTCACTGACCACAATGGTTGTGAGCTTATCCAATTTTTCTTGGAGCTCCATTATATTGATAGTCACCATACTAATTTTGTGCCTATTGATGTCGATCTCCAGTCTCCAATTCTCAAAATATTTTTAAAAAGCATTGGTCTTCACCGCATAGTCCTGGGCTGAAAACAATTTTTTTTGGGAAACCTTAATAACTTGGAGGCTCACAACTCTTCGGTAATGTGGGAATGAGTATCAAAATTTTCTTCCTTATCCATCCTTTTGGTATGGATATCAGACTGCCTGACCACTTTATTGACAATATCATCTTTTATCTCCATTTTCCCTACCCTTCCACTGACCACCTGGTCACAACCTTCATTTTGTTCCCCTGAATTAGAACTAACCTCAATATTTTCCTGCTTTCCTAAATCACCTTCCACCTTCCTTTTCTTCCTTGAAATTTCCTTATCCATACAGAATCTCATCCTTTTAGCCACCGCTTTACCTTCATCCTCCAAGCCAGGGTTCTCAAATTTAACACCAAGTTTCTCACTTTTCCTAATTTTGGGTGTACATGTCTTAACCAAGGCTTTAAGAATGCCTTGATGTAGGGGATATGTGAAGGTACCTTTCCTAACCAGCTCTATATATTTAGCTAAATAATTGTAAATAAAGTTAGGAAAGTTATACAGTCTACCATTTCGAATATCATAATAATGTTTATAAATCTGATTGTTATACAGTCTAACAATGCAAATATCATAATAATGTTTCTGATCACTTATTCAATACCCTGGAATGTTTCCATATCTCATAGAAGAAGAAGATTTTGATCATAGTGCTTCATGTCAGCAAGTTCTTCATCTATCAAGGCTTCATCTTCATCAAATTTTTCAACTCTCTCTCTCTCTCTCTTGCTATCTCTTATTTCCTCTCTCTCCATATTATATTCCTTTATTGAGAGTGTACTATTTTCATTATTTCATCTTATTACTTAAGTGACTTAATGTTGCATTGTAAAAGTATATTTTCAAAAATAAGAAAAGGACTTAGTTTCATTCCTAGGGAATTTGAAAAGTCACATGGCGGTGAGATGAAAAGTCATACGAGGGGAAGAGGAAGAGACATTTTTATATGCTGTAAATTGGAATGGCTTATCCATTCCAAAGGGTTGGAAATTATTTGTTGTTGTATGTTTTTGAGCTTTGTATCACTACTACATCAATAAATAAGAGCTTCATTCCATCTATGTCCTTGTCTATGTTCCTCTGTATTTTCTACTCCCCAAATTTTCAAGCATGGTGATCTTGTATAACCAAAAAGGAATTTTGTGCCCTTGATTAATGAATCTTTAGAAATTTATGTCTCTAGTTTGTTAGTCTTATTGATTTCATAGATTTTTTTGTTCTTCTGATTGAACTTGGTCCTACTCTAGTTATTTTTGGTGAGAATATGATAGTTCCTATTCACAACATTAACCATCTCACCTTGCTGTTATCCCAAATTTACCCACCAGGTTAATTTGGATAATTCATTATAAATGGACTTATCCACTCAAATTTTGGGATGTACAGAAGACCATAAAATTTGGCCCTAAATATCAAAGAGAAAGACAACTCAAGATGGCTCGACCGAGTTAATCTCCATGTGCGGAAAGCTAACGAGCCGCGACGAACTGAGATAGTTAGGTTGTCTAGCGAGTTGGAATCAAGCTAGATAATTTCCAAGCTGCAGAGAAAGATGTACGAGTTTGTCACGATAGTTGGTCAGCCAGGTTGGCCAGTCGAGTTAGTCAGTTGGGTCAGAAGGCCCAGGGATTGGTCGGCGGTGTGGCATACAGACAGGGTAAACGGATTCCAACCCCCTTGTGTTGGATGATACAGGGTTGGTCAGTTGAGATGGACAGCCTAGGGGTTGATCAGTGGCATGGCATAATTATAGGTTGTACGACGTCCAACCCCTTCAAGTTGGATGGCACAGGGTTAGTTGGTTGGGTTAGTCGAGTAGCGTGTTGTACGGGTAGAGATAGATGACCGTCTAACCTCACATTTTGGACAGCCCATGGTGAAAAGGTGGCAACCATTAGGTGGGGAATCCACCACAAAATGTATGGCCTACAGGTTATATGGCATCAAACCCCCCAAGTTAGACGGTTGAGGTCAGGCGACACAAGGTTGGACGGGTCACATGGTGGATGAATTACGAGTCCCCCCAAGTTAGACGGTTGAGGTCAGGCGACACAAGGTTGGACGGGTCACATGGTGGATGAATTACGAGTCCCAGACAAGGCGAGGGTATGTGGGCGAATGACAACTCAACAAGCATATTTAATGCGGTATGGTGCCCATGTCTTCATCTGACAAAAGTATCCGTGAGAAGAGAATTTGTATGGGTGCCTATACCTCTTTAATGAGGGTAGGTTAGAAAATTGCCTATATAATGTAATCAAACCCCTCATTTTTTAGAGAGACATTATGGGAGCTGGGGAAACTCTTGTAAAATTTTCCCTCAACTCCATTAAGCTACGAGCCTTATCTTGAGTCTGGAAATGTAATTATGCCTTTATGCATCATATGTAATGGTCTGTGCATATTTTAAAGTAATAAAAACCTTGTTTTGTGGTTTTTCTTCAACCCTAGCTCATTTTTATTGTGTTTCTCTTATCTCTCCATTGTGTTATTGTATTTTGTGCATATATTTCTCACTTGAAGTTTTATGAGGTTGTGCTTCATGGATGTTTGATGGCGAGTGGGGATTTGGGTTAGTGTCATATCTGGTCTGGCCTCTCCCAACTCCATCTTCCTTCTCTTCCTCCCTCAGTAGAGTATCTCATCCCTTTTATTAGTACTACCACCACCCCCTTAGTGTAGGATTTCCCTTTTCATGCACACTCTCTCTCCTTGTCTCCTTGGAATTGTAAGGATAGGCGTAGTTATGTGTTTTTCTTACATCAAGACTAGTTTAGCATTAGGATTAGGTAGTGGAATCCGGCCTTCTCTAGAGGGTTATATCAAGTTCACAAGTCCCAAAACTTGAGGGATAACCCCATGTTATGCAAATTACACTGATGTCCCATGCACACACACTTGAGTTATCAAGGGTGCTGTAATTTTGCACTAACACTTACTTCTGTTAATCCCCTTCACAAAAAATTCTTTCCTTGTACATTGTACAAAATGTTTTCTACATGTTTAGTGGAGTATTCCCATGTAATCCCCAGCCTAACAGCTAACCCACCATTTTAGGTAGTTTACATTCAATAATGGGAGCATCCCCATACCTAAGAAGGATAGGCTTAACCCTGTGTCTGTTGGTGAAAACTAATAATCTACAATGCAAAAAATTATTTAACCAACAATTTTTTGGTGACTCCATTGGGGAAGATCTACCCTTTGTGCACCCTTAAAGAATCTCTAAAAATTAAAAAATATTATATTTGAAAATCCATAAAAACTAAAATTTTGAAAAATACCAAAAATTGAATGTTCAAGAGCCTTATTGTAATCCTATTGAAAAATATTCATTTTTCTAGTTTCATTCCTTTCTAATGCTCAGAACAAACTAGCGGAAAAGAGATACACTTGAGATGATCGTGTAAGTGGCATAATTGACCTGACATTTGAATATCAACAAGAAGCTGATTTTAGGATTCCCATTATTCAAATAGCAAGGGGAAATGTTCAATAGTACTTTCCTAAATTTAATCCTAACTTTCCTCTTGAATGTACCTTTGAAGAACCAGTTGTAGAACCACTAGACCTCATCCCTCCATAATAAGAAAGAGATGAAGAAATAGTTGCACCTGTGTTATGGGGAAAAAATACCGGTCCATTGGCATTGAATCCTCCACTGCATGAATTTCCCTAAGGATCAATAAAGAACTTTCCCAAATTATATGAAGATGGAAAGAAACAACTAGATGATTATATTACAACTTTTATCATAGCATGTGACATTCTTAGAGTGGGACATGAAGATGTTGTTGTTTTACTTTTCGTGGAATCATTACAATATGTCATTATGGGTTGGTTTTACTACTTTCTATCATGCTCAATTACTGATTGGGATGACATGAAAACCAATTTTGAAGCAAGATTCAATCCTACAGAAGATGCTCATGTGCTCCTTGCATAACTAGCTTAGATGAAGAAAGAACCACAAGATCCCATGAGAAAATTTGTAGCAAAGTTCAATAAGTTAATCAACAAGATTCCTACTGATGCCCATCCTACTATGGATAATCATAAAATGTTCTTCTTGAATGCTCAATTTCCTGAATTTGTTTTCATACTACAAAGAGATCAACCAAATACTCTAGAAAATTCTCAAGAACTTTCCATTGAGTAGAAGATGATCTTATCATGTCATGGAAGATGAAGAACTATTCAATGAAGAATAAGTGCCAAAGTTCTAAAGATGAAAGATATGATTTGTTGTTGAAAAGATTGGAATTTTTTTGACTTCATTAAAGAAGGAAATTACTCAACATACTTCATACCAAAACTGGAACAAAAATCAAATTGCAGGAGCACCCTGAAGGCTCGCCTTGTAAGATCCACTGATTAATGCAATATGTGGAACATATGAAGATGAAGGAAAAAAAATGTTGAATAAGAAATCGAAGAAGAAGACAAAAATGAATGCATCAAGATTTGATATTTTAAATACTCACTGGATGAATATTTTGAAGAATCCATGGCTGATATGGATAGACACTCTTATGTAGTGTTCACTTGCTCACAAATGGAGAAAGAGACCTCTTCTTTTGCTGCACAAGAAAAGAATTTGAATCCTCAAATGGTGACTCTATGAAAAACAAAAACAAAATGAGGATCATCATTTTCAACTTCCATGGGGCCATTCAATAATAAGTGTGAGACCACCTCAGTCACAGACTCCATTCAGCCTCTTTGAGTAAGTCTCTTTCATCTCCTCTTGAGAAATTTTTTTTCAAATTTTATTGATCTTAAGAATGCAAATCCTACTCTTTTCAAGGTTTTCGTTATTCCTGATGTGTTTACCACTTCTCCACCTTTTCACATCATTGACCATTGTAAGAAAGAAAAAATTTAGATTTCTGAGTTTGACTACTTGAGAACTCATCCTAGACAATTTGATAGGCTTGTCCAGTTTATCAAAGGAAGTAGTTCAATCTCATGTTCCAAAACTTTCATTGCCAAATATCTACCCCTCGCTCCTCATACCAATCCTTCTCTGAAATTTTTTGATTCCACACCCTCCACCTCTAGGAAATTAGAACCTTTATATCCCTCCTTGTTGTTCAATGGATATAAACTAAATAATTACATTATTGACTCTGATATTTCTGACAATGTCATGGCTACAAAATTTTCTAAATCTATTGGTCTCTCTCTCACTTCATGTTACTGGCCATTGCTACTCCGTGGAAACCAAATACTCGTACCTCTTGTTGGTCAAGTTAAATATGTTCAAGTAGCATTTACAATTTCCCGACAAGAAGATCACAATGAAAATACTTGTATCAGGCATTCTAGCCTCGTATGATATGTTGTTAAGCTAAATCTTATGTAGGGATGTTAGGAGAGATATGCAGATGGATTGGTTGCATGACACCATTCTGGTCAATGATAAGATGAAGAATCTTCTTCCCATCAGGAAAATGAAATACACAGTCTAAAAGCTACATGACCCAAGGGAATACATCTTATTTCAAGATTCAATGCATTACAACATTTTCATAGCTTCATAGGAATATGTTGAGCTGCCCATGTTGATGGACGAGTATCCAAGTGTGATGGAGCCAATTGGAAAGCATCATGATGAGTTGATGGAGTTAGAACTCGATAGTGGGCTCTTCCCACTAAGCATGGATTTGAATTATATTTTTGATAGTGATGGAGGTCATGAAAATCTTGGCTTATATAAAAACAAACCCAAGGTGTTGTGAAATGTGTATCAAGAAGAATAAGTGTATCAAATAAATTCTTGGCAGGTGAGTCCATTGTTTCCAATCATGTTCTCAATGTTCAACATGAAGACCCATTCAACGAGTATGATTATAAATATGAAGCTTTCTCTTTCCCATTGGGAGAGGATGGATCTTGTAAGAAGGAATGCATAAAATACAAGATTCTAGGGTCTATTGAAGTTGAATCTACTCAAAAATAGGATGACTTCATCAGGGAGATAAACTTCCAAGCTCGTGATGATCAAGATTGGGAAAATTATGATCTTGATATTTCAACCCCAATATTGTGTTCATTCTCCTTTCATGAAGATGGAGACCTTCTCGATGAAGAAAAAAATTATGAGATGGTTCTTGAGTCCCCTAAGGATGATTTCATTCATGATAAAAACATTATCAACAAGGATTATATGAATAATAATATGCTTGCATCTTTCAAGGATGACTCCACTCAAGAAAAGTATGTTTTCATCATGAAGCCAAATTTTGAGGCTCAAAATGGTCAAGATGGACAAGATGATGGTTTTCATTTTTCATATCCGGCCTTACGCTCATTTTATTTTCAATATGATTAATCACTATGCACATCACACCATAATAAATAATATATCAAGAAAGAGTAGGTGTGCATGAAACAAGACCATTTGGAGCAACTAATAAACATAGAACATCGAGAGGTTTCTAATAGTGTTGTAAATCTTAAAACATCTATCGAGAACCATCTCATAGAAAAAAAATTCATGGAGTATATGATAAGTGAATTTCAAATTCCCATCAAATATCATAAGCCTCAGTATGAAAATAATAAGCCAAGTGTGATCAAAACTCATTCTCGTAGCAGTAATGGAAAATCAACAATTTGATTGAACTTGGGAATGAATGAGAAGGTGGAAATAAAATTTCAAAGAAACAAAGGTAATGAACTAACTTAGTGGACCTTTAATTTCAAGAATAATCATGAAAATTTTCTCAAAAAATTGAGAAAGGGGTCATATTTCAGTGAGCCCATCAATAGATTTGAAGAATAAAGGCATTTGGTGATACCTATGTATGGGTAGATTCAGTAAGAATTGGTGTTACAGTGAAAGTGGGTTTTCCCCCACATGTAACATAGGTGATTTAGGATGTTTTTTCATGGTTTCCCTTTTTTTGTGTGTTTCTCTTCTTGTTTTTTTTCCTTTCCCTATCGTGTGTTGGTTGTGTTCGTTTCTTGGTTGTCTTTATAGCTTTTCTAGTTTTTCAATGTGGTCACCCTATGGAACAATGGATAAAGCACTGGTATATTACCCTAAGAGAGTTATGAGATTATCCATTTCCCCTTACAGTAAAATTTCCTCAAGCTAGAGCCAACTGTTGTCATGCAAAATTTCTGGCATGAAAAATTGAAACTTTGAGCATGACAACTAAGCCCATAATTGAAAATTATGTTTCCCTGTCATTGTGAATCCTTCTTCTAGCTAGTCTACCCTTATTTCAACCCTAAATTAGGATCATAAGAAAGTAATAACAATATTTTAAAAGTGTTTTTAGTGTGTAGGGAAGAGTTCCTAATGTGATTGGTGATATCATTGAGATTCGATGAAAGACAACTTCCTCCGGAGGCCTAAAAGGTCATTTTTTGCCATTTTTCAGCTACGTAAACACCCTCTAGAAGTATAAAAGGAAATTATAAATCATCTAAGGGAGATTTCAGAATATGTTTAAGGTGTCCAAAGTAGTTTAGGAAATTTAAGCAAAGAAAATTTTATTTAGGAACAACTTGTGCAAAATCGAGTGATTTTGGGTGTAAGGAATGAATGCTCCAACGGTGAAAGTTGACTTCTCTAGATGATTTCAACATTTCTAGAATGATTTAAGAGGGAAAAAAAAATCATTGGAAACCTATTGGAATCCTCTACAATATACAAACATGAAATTTGTCCCGAGTCTCGAATATTTCCTCAGGTGGTTCAGAAAATAACAATTGCTCCTCTCAGTCAAAGATAAATATGCCCTAAATTTACAATTATATATAGAATTGGGTCTTGATAATGGTTTCAATTATCTTATCAAGTGATTTTGAGTCAAAATCATATAGCTTTTTACCCCAAAGCACTTTCCTACGCTCTCAGGGTGAAAAAATCAATCTTGGTATCCCGATTTAGACACGGTAAGTAATACCAGTTTTCCAAAAGTGGCCAAGTCACACTTTTTCACCTCATATATCCCCACTATCCACCAAGTGACAAATGGGACAAGGGGGAAACAAAAATGTGACCCCATTTTCATGCCAACTTTCTATCACTTAACCCTTACCACTTTTTCCCATACGTTGCACAACTTGACTTCTCACTTGCCCCCCTTTCATGATGGATGACCCTCAAGTCGCAATTTTCACCTCATGTGTCCCCAATGTCCCCCAAGGGATGAAGGGGGTAGATTGGACATAAAATTGTGACCCCCATCTACAAGCAACCCTCGGTCACCATAGAACCTCATATAGCCCCTCCGGAGCTCATTCTCAACCCCCTCTCTCACCCAAGCCACATTTTTTCACTCTAACTACCCCCATTGTCCCCTAGGGTACCTAGGGGACATAGTGGATAGAAATGAGAAAAAGTGTGGCCTCCCTCAACCAAGAAAATTTTCCCAACCCTGATTAGACAACTGTGGTCACAGGCAAGTTAAAAAAATCGCATAAATCAAACTAACTCTCTCACAAAACTTAGCCATTTTTAAAACTAATTGATTTGATTTCCTTTGCGACCTTCATTAATGTATGTACATGTTGCTGAGGTAAATTTTATAAAGTTTCCCTTTTAATTCTACAAAGATTCGGTGGGCGAAAAAATCTTGGAATTTGGAGTAGAGAGTCCTAGAGAAAAACATAAACTTTTTGAAAGTGTTTTTGCTGCAACCTAACACCCAAAAGACAAATTTATAAAAATAACATGTGTACATGGATGGGCATGCCTAAAAATAGTAAGTTTTCACAAATGGGAATTCCTCAGCATTCACAACACTCAAAATGAGTAAGAAACATCAAAAAGATAAATGGTAAAATTTTACTAAAAATAGTTGTCCTGGGTAGGACCTGTCAAATATAGTAACTCTTGTAATTGAGTTTAGAAATCTTGTGAAAACTTAGAAATCTTGTGAAAACTCCCGTTCTACCCATACATTTACACACACACACACAGCACACACACACACACACACACACACACACACACACACACACACACACACACACACACACACACACACATACACACACACACACACACACACACACACACACATATATGACATATAATTCCTATATTATAGGAGGTAGCCTTAACTACTTCTCCCACGAATCTCTCCCACACTCCATATACGTGAGTGGTTAAAACTCACCAACAAATAATTGTTATATGTTGTTTTATATAACAACCATATAACATAATATACCGACTTAAATAATGATTACACACAAATAAACTAATGAAGCACTAATAATTAGGATATTCCTAACATTCCCCCCCTTAGTGCAAACATGGGGAAAACCTCCCTTTGTACTTGCACCTGCTCATGATCTGGTGATTTTCACAAGATGATCACAAACCTCAAGGATGGTTTTGCAAACAGTTGACCAAAAACTGAGAATGGTGGTTTTGCAATTGGTTTACCACAAACCACAAAGTGATGGTTTTGCGAATGGATTACCAACAACCAAGAATGGTGGTTTTGCTATTGGTTTACCATAAAACACAAATGAAGGTTTTCAAGTGGTTTACCTACAACCACATCATGATGTGCCAAGTACTATTATCAGCCCTCATCAATATCTCACTGCAGGGAATAACATAGGAAAATCTACTGAAATCTGTTGCTCATACATACATAGAAAAAACTGACATAATGGAAATGGAACATTGGATCATGTTCCCCCCCTCAATGTGAAATTTCCACTTATTGAAATCAAGAACACTGCAAACTAAAGCAAACACACAACTGAAAAAAAGTGCCACCAAATCATTTGTGCAGCCCCGTCGTTGGCGACTAACGAGAGGTCGCTAAATGACCTCCAACCTTCGGTTGCCTCCATCCTCCAGTATCATGATGATGCTAACTCAGTGGAATATGGACATGAAGCTCAATAATCACCCCCCAAAATTAGACGTCGTGTTCTAGCGATAATGCGTCATTTACAAAAAAAATTATTTTTGGCATTTATGACTCAACAAGGCTCAAAAAAGGACTACAATAAGTGGATATTTTCCAAACTTAGAATTTTTCAATGAAATTAGAACCAACGTGATGGGAATGAAAAACTAAGCACTTTTGCAAAAAATGACACTCAATTTTGAGATACCGTGCAAAGGTTATTGAGGATACAATTTCCCGTAAAATGGCCTAATTTAAATAAAATTGACACAATGATTAAATATTTTCTCAAAATGACGAGAAAATTAATCATGTGACTACTTGTTGGAATCGGGAGGAAATGAGGATTCCAAAAATAACAAAGACCCAGAAAAATGGTGTCAGAAAAATATTAATTTGGCTAAAAACGTAATAATTGCCCTTAAAATGCAATTATTAAACAAAAACTATAGTAAAATTAAATTTTTCAAACTATAGTCTTTGCTAAAAATTAAAAAATTAGCCAATCACAAATGGCTGCAAAAACTCACGGGCTTCATTGAAGTGACAGAATGATTTGTTGATAATTTGACAACTAGAGCTCCGTTTTATAAACCGAAAAATGAGTTGGAAAGGTGCTTTCAATATCTCTGCAATGGTACCAACAAGATTTGATTTCATCACCTGACCTAAAAGATTTTCATGACTGAGTGTTACTTGAATTTGGGGCTGTTCTTCATTCCTGAAGCAATAGATGGAAACATGCGGGCACATGCAGCACAGATGGTAGACTAATAAGAAGAATAGATATATAATCTTTCCTCTGGTACACGACATTACAACACATGACCATCCCTTGCAAGTCTATACATCTTCAATTTCAAACGTGAATATAAATCTACTCGAGAATAACATTGAGATACACTAAACGACCGCTGACAACCACAAACAAAGCTTCAAATCTGTCAAATACAAGGCTAGAGTAATTGTATCGGAATTTGATGAGAATTATTGTCTACAACTGCATTGATTTATTTAACAATCCATTGTTATGCCTCAAACGTATTCACGTTATTATCAATGCATAGTGATTGACCATTTCTATTCAAACTAAGAGTTGTCCTTCTTAGATTTGGCAATGGAAGGTTACACAATCATCAAAGATTAGTAAGCGTGGGTGTCCTCATAACAACCCTTTCACACACTCTAAATTTCTATGCATACACAAATCAAGTATGGAGAATATACACAAAAACTGATGACAATGATATGAAATTAATGAGTCTATCCACACATATACTAGATCATAGATAATAATATTTTCCCATCCTCAGAGGTGAAGTACGATGCTATAGCCTCTCGTTATATCCTTGGAGTTCATGACTGCTCTGATACCAGATGACAGGGTATAAGCAAATGTACTCAAAACAATATATGTTCCATAATTCCATGCATAATACATTTACATATATATATATATATATATATATGACATATAATTCCTATATTATAGGAGGTAGTCTTAACTACTTCTCCCATGAATCTCTCCCACACTCCATATACGTGAGTGGTTAAAACTCACCAACAAATAATTGTTATATGTTGTTTTATATAACAACCATATAACATAATATACTGACTTAAATAATGATTACACACAAATAAACTAATGAAGCACTAATAATTAGGATATTCCTAACATTCCCCCCCTTAGTGCGAATATGGGGAAAACCTCCCTTTGTACTTGCACCTGCTCATGATCTGGTGATTTTCACAGGATGATCACAAACCTCAAGGATGGTTTTGCAAACGGTTGACCAACAATCGAGAATGGTGGTTTTGTAATTGGTTTACCACAAACCACAAAGTGATGGTTTTGCAAATGGATTACCAACAATCAAGAATGGTGGTTTTGCTATTGGTTTACCACAAACCAAAAATGAAGGTTTTCGAGTGGTCTACCTACAACCACATCATGATGTGCCAAGTACTATTATCATCCCTCATCAATATCTCACTGCAGGGAATAATATAGGAAAATCTACTGAAATCTGTTGCTCATACATACATAGAAAAAATTGATATAATGGAAATGGAACATTGGATCATGTTCCCCCCCTCAATGTGAAATTTCCACTTATTGAAATTAGGAACACTGCAAACTGAAGAAAATACACAACTGAAAAAAAGTGCCACCAAATCATTTGTGCGGCCCCGTCGTTGGTGACTGACGAGAGGTCACTAAATGACCTCCAACCTCCGTTTGCCTCCATCCTCCAGTATCATGATGCTGCTAACTCAACGGAATATGGACATGAAGCTCAATAATCACCCCCCAAAATTAGATGTCGTGTTCTAGCAATAATGCGTCATTTACAAAAAAAATTATTTTTGGCATTTATGACTCAACAAGGCTCAAAAAAGGACTACAATAAGTGGATATTTTCCAAACTTAGAATTTTTCAACGAAATTAGAACCAATGCGATGGGAATGAAAAACTAAGCACTTTTGCAAAAAATGGCGCTCAATTTCGAGATACCGTGCAAAGGTTATTGAGGATACAATTTCCCATAAAATGGCCTAATTTAAATAAAATTGACACAATGATTAAATATTTTCTCAAAATGACGAGAAAATTAATCATGTGACTACTTGTTGGAATCGGGAGGAAATGAGGATTCCAAAAATAACAAAGACCCAGAAAAATGGTGTCAGAAAAATATTAATTTGGCTAAAAACGTAATAATTTCCCTTAAAATGCAATTATTAAACAAAAACTATAGTAAAATTAAATTTTTCAAACTATAGTCTTTGCTAAAAATTTAAAAAATAGCCAATCACAAATGGCTACAAAAACTCACGGGCTTCATTAAAGTGACAGAATGATTTGTTGATAATTTGACAACTAGAGCTCCGTTTTATGAACCAAAAAATGCGTTGGAAAGGTGCTTTCAATATCTATGCAATGGTACCAACAAGATTTGATTTCATCACCTGACCTAAAATTTGTTCATGACTGAGTGTTACTTGAATTTGGGGTTGTTCTTCATGCATGAAGCAGTAGATGGAAACATGCGAGCACGTGCAACACAGATGATAGACTAATAAGAAGAATAGATAATAATCTTTCCTCCAGTACACGACATTACAACACATGGCCATCCCTTGCAATTCTATACATCTTCAATTTCAAACGTGAATATAAATATGCTCGAGAATAACATTGAGATACAATAAACGACCGTTGACAACCACAAACAAAACTTCAAATCTGTCAAATACAAGGATAGAGTAATTGTATCGGAATTTGACGAGAATTATTGTCTACAACTACGTTGATTTCTTTAACAGTCCATTGCTACGCCTCAAAAGTATTCACGTTATTATCAATGCATAGTGATTGACCATTTCTATTCAAACTAAGAGTTTTCCTTCTTAGATCTAGCAATTGAAGGTTACACAATCATCAAAGATTGGTAAGCATAGGTGTCCTCATAATAACCCTTTCACACACTCTAAATTTATATGCATACACAAATCAAGTAAGGAGAATATACGCAAAAACTGATGACAATGATATGAAATTAATGAGTCTATCCACACATATACTAGATCACATATAATAATATTTTCCCATCCTCAGAGGTGAAGCACAATGCTACAGCCCCTCATTATATCCTAGGAATTCATGACTGCTCTGATACCAGATGACAGGGTATAAGCAAATGTACTCAAAACAATATATGTTCCATAATTCCATGCATAATACATTTACATATAATTCCTATATTATAGTAGGTAGCCTTAACTACTTCTCCCACGAATCTCTCCCACACTCCATATATGTGAGTGGTTAAAACTCACCAACAAATAATTGTTATATGTTGTTATATATAACAACCATATAACATAATATACTGACTTAAATAATGATTACAGACAAATAAACTAATGAAGCACTAATAATTAGGATATTCCTAACAATCTCACTATTTTTTTCCACCATTGAAAGATGGAGAAGTTTTATCATGGTCCAAACAGGAAATAAAACCCCCACAGGCTCTCAAAGCATCAGTCTAGAGGTGATTTTTGCATGACACAGTTTAATGCAAGAAGTTGGATGGTTTAACTCATTGAAATTGTGGAAGAAGGGATTCATCCTGGTTGAATTCATCCAAATAAGGAGATCTCTTTTCCACCGAAGTGAAACAAGAACCTTTGAACCAAATTCTTGATGAGGTCTTTCAACCTCTGCAGAGCTTGTTTAAGTCCCTGAGGTTGATTCAATCTCATGAAGGAGACCTCTTTGTCACAAAAGTGAGATTTAAAGATCAAATTATCCATGAGGAGGTAAGTGACATTCTAATTCTAACTCCAACCTTATGACTATCTCTCTTACCAAGGATAAGGGACATCATATGAATCATATTATGAAAAGGAACAAATAAGAGTGAATCAATGGGTGTAAAAGATAGTCACTTAAAAAGCATGCGAGATCAAGAACATCATGAGGTTTGCGAAGGATTTGAAACATTAAGAAATTCATTTAAAATAAATCCATCATGGAAATGGCCATCTAGATTATGATAAAATAAGGTCACCATGAGTGATGTTGGTAGTCATCTCAAGCTCACAAACAATGCATATATTTGTAAAGTGCTTTGAAACACTTAACAAATGTTTTGTAATGTGCTCACATATTGCAAGTCAAGGAGGTGGAATTTACAGTGTTTTAAGGAAATTTGGAGGTTAAGAACATGGAAATCATTCTCAGATATTCCTTCAAGTCTCATTCAATAATCAATCCTTTTATCTAAAGGATGAAACCTATTTCCATGAGGAAAAATTGAGAAAAAGGGTGTTTAGGTGTCCTAAGTATGTTTCCACTCAAGTGACATTTTTGTCACAAACGTGAAATGTGAAGCTCAAGGAGTAAGGTGATGATCATCATATCCCGATTCAGCCATTGTGTTCAAATCTCTTCAAGGAACAAGTTAGGGTGAGCTATTCAGGCTATCGATGTGCCCAGGACCTTCAAGTTTGTAGGATCAAGAAGTCATCCATTTCCATGAGGAGAATATGAGCAAGAAGGTGTATGAGAATCCTAAAGATGATTCCATTCAATGATTATTTTGGATCCAGTAAGGCAAAGGGGATGATATTCATTTGAAGTACTGTGTTTACGAGAATGGGAAATCATATCAATTTCACTTGTTATAATTCACCCAGTAGTGTTCTTAAATACTCATGTAATAACTTGTAGTGTGTTCACACCTCATATGAGGAATCATGTGCAATCACACCATTTCAATTCAACAGGTGGCCACATGAAAATAATTTCATCCAGGGAACAATCCTTCCATCTGCAAGATGAAGACCTATTTTAGTGAGTGACAGACAAGCATTAAAGGTTTGAGCATCATGGAGTTGATTTTTGGTCATGAGAGTGAATTATGGAGGCCTATAGGAGTAAGGAATTGATCTCCATGCCATAACTCATATCTTATGATTAGATAAGATCATCATGTTCCCATATTAATACAGATCTCATAACAGTGTTTCCAAACACTTACTCGATACCCTGGAATGTTTCCATATCTCACAAAAGAAGGAGATTGTGATCACAGTGCTTCAAGCAACAAGTTCTTCATCAGAAAATACTTCATCTTCATCAAAATTTTCAATGCTCTCTCACTCTCTCACTCCCCTCTTTCTTCTCTCTCCATGTTATATTCCTTCATTGAGAGTTTACTTTTTCACTCGTTCATCTTATTCACTTAAGTGAATTCATGTTGCATTGTAAAAGTCCCTTTTCAAAAATAAGAAATGGACTTAGTTTCATTCCTAGGGAATTTGAAAAGTCACATGGTGGTGAGATGAAAATTCATATGAGGGGAAGAGGAAGAGACATTTTTGTATGTTATAAATTAGAATGGATTCTCCATTCCAAAGGGTTGACAACTGTTGATTATTGTATGTTGTTGAGATTTGTATCACTACTACATCATGAAATAAGAGCTACATTCCCTTGATTTACTTATCTATGTTCCTCTATCCTCTTTAATGCCCAAATTTTTAAGCATGGCGATCTTGTACAACAGAGAAGGAACTTAGTGTCCTTGATTAATGAATTTATAGAACTTTGTGTCTCTAGTGTTTTAGTTTTATTGATTGCTTGCATGATTGTGTTGTTCTAATTGAATGTGGACCTAATATGGTTACTGTTGGTGAGAATATGATAGTTCCTACTCACAAAATTAACCATCTCTTCTTACGTCTCCTACTCCCCTTTACCTCCCTTCAAAACAAATTCTTCCCTTATATACTATAAAAGTAATTCATCATAGGTTTAGTAGAGTATTCATGTTTGATCCATAGCCTAATGGCTAGCCCATAGTTTTAGGTAGTTTACATTCAATAATGGGATCCTCCACATACCCAAGAAGGAGGGGCTTAGCCCCGTGACCATTGGTGATAACCAATAATATGCACTGCAACAAATTATTTCTCCAACATATCTCTTCTACTTCTACAACTTACTTATATTTACACTCTTCTCTGTCGTTGATTATGAGAATATTATTAAATCAAAGAAGTATAAAATTTTCATTATTCATGATACAACATTCAATTTATCTCTTTAACTCTAGTAAGTGAAAATATATGGAAGGTTCAAGATATGAGGTCTAGTATTGGCCGAACTATATGGTCCCTTCCCTTCACATTCACTGACTCTGGTATCAATTCCAAATCCTTCTTTGGGTCATTTCATCTTCCTAGGGTCAGCCTTATTAAAAAAATTCACCTACAAAAGGTTATATACATAAGTGATTATCACTTTATAACTGTAGACATAAAATCAAGCACTTGGGTACATTTCTAGGTCCTAAACACATGTTAGCATTCATATGATTCCTAAGCAAGAAAAATAATAATTCACAGCTATCTTTGGCCTCTTTTATTTTCTTCTAGTCTTTTTCTTGCCTTTTACACCCTACAACCCAATCAGTAATTCACTTGCTTATCTTTTATGGCTTCGAACACCAGCACCTAGACAGGATGTCAGCACCCAGGCGCTCTAGTCCTCCTAGGAACCCCTAACCCTTTTCTATCTTACTCACTTCTTTTGGATCTCTTTTATCTTTTGGGCATCTTATTTTCTTATGGTTCAGCCTTCCAATTGTCAATTACAAAATTCAACCAAGGGAATCATATAAATATAAAGCTATTTGAACAAAATAAAGGACCAAGCTCTAAGCATCTACTATCATCACCTAAGGATTCATCCAAAGGAATTATAAGAGCGTCAAAGCATCCATCTAGATTTCACTTCAACAGACAAGGGACTTCATTTTATGCATACACACATAGGAGGGTAAGTTCATTATTCAATCCACACATCTATCTACATTGTTACATCTAGTTATCACCCACTATCATGTGCACTTGCACAAGGGATTCCTAGGGCACGATTCTACCACACATGCACAAGAACTACATGGAGTCTCATATGTAGTGCAGTACTCAGTCGGGTAACTGTCGGGGTCAGTCTGACTCCCTATTTACATATTTATTTTTTAGGATTTGATGTAGTTTGGGGTTTTATAGGATATCATTTATTTTGTAGGTTACAAGAAAATTTGGTGATCATCCAACGACATACAAGTGACCAAAAGTAAAGGTTATCGACACTTGTGCAACAAAATAAAAACTAGTTTCCGAGCTCCTGCACAGTCACTGGTGCCAAATAGAGGTCCCTAGCACCTAAGTGCCCTAGTCTAGGCTTATTTGGAAGTCACAGGATTTTCTACACTCAGTTTTGATAGTCTACCTTTTCTGTTCATCAATTTGTCAGTCCAGAATAGTCCCAAGGATAGCGTGAAATCAGCTAAGTCTTTATTTCTCCCTCTTGCACTTAGGGTTTCATTATTATATAGTTTATTTCTTGTGTCAATTATATTCCAACACTTGTTTAGAATTTTTATCATACATGACTCTACAATTAGGGTTTTAAAAATTCAATATTTGTTAAATCAATAACTCACTAGACTCTCTTACAAGATACTATGGAAAATATCATTCCAAAAACCTCAATTGGTTCTTAAATCTACCCAAATCAGTTACACATCATTTAGAGTAGTCTCTACTACAAGTTTGAATCACTCAACTAGTTCAAAGAGTATAAATTCCTTCATTTCCAAGCATGCAAATCTTAGAGTCATGTCTTGGCAAGATAAAAATCACTTCAAGCATTGCACAAGGGTTTCAAACAAAAAAATGTTAGGCCACATAGATGAGGCATACCACATCTCACTACTACCACATTGGGTACATTTTATGCTATGTATTTATCCCGTTATCTTCGTGTCAAGACACACAAAGAACACCCCAAGGGGGGTTGGTTAGTTATTTAAATTTACATGAAAACCTAAGAGAAATACATAAGGATTGATCTCACAACAAGGGCATGTAGTGCAACACTTAGATTGGTTCAACAGTTGAGAGTTTGACTATCAAGGGTAGTCCAACCTCACCACACACACATGTTTTCTTTTTTGGTTTACTAATAATATAATAAAGGGTTCTACAGGTTACTAGGGTTTTTATATTTGTTACACGTCTTCCCAAATTTGTGTGAGCAAGAGTGGAATATAGTGAAGATCATTTCTAGAAAAGAAAATTGCATAGTTTGTTACAAGTCCAAATAGTCAAACAATCCAAAACTATATAATTCCAAGTAGGGACCGTACATATCAGGTCAGGACCGTACATCAATTGTACAGTCCTACGTCCATGTTGGGTTTGTTATTCTAGATATTTCATTAAAGCACCTACAGTTCTAGATCAATCTATTAAAATATCCTACACATCCATATCCTCTCTTTCCTTCCCTGTACAACTAAGTATATCTCTCCTCTTATGTATTTGAGAAAACACTTATTTATCAATCATTTCAAGTAGGATTACATTATTCTTTTTGTGTATAATTGATTTTTTATGTTAATTAAATCAAAATATTATACTTGTTGCAAACCCTTACATCCTTCTTAGTTATATAATAACATTCTAAGAATCTGAATAGGGTATAAATAGGAAGGTCTATAAACAAGAAAAGCCACATAGAAATGGTAAAAAAATTCTTTGTTATTTATTTTTTTGGTACATTTTAGTATTGAAAAGAGGAAAATAACTATAACAATTGTAGTGGGGAAGTGTGGGCGAAGTGCGTTGGTAGGCTAGGCTAAAGAGAGTTCAGGAATGAAATCAATATGAAGGTGTAGGGATGAAAATACTAAATCAATATAGTGATTTTGGGATTGGAAAGGGGTACATATAGAAAGAAATTTGGTTTGGTAGAGACATAGGAGTGAATCACATGCATGATTATGGAAAAACATGTGGGTGAGGGGAAGGAATTATGATAGGTATGTGGTGTGGAGGTAGTTTGGTAACATGTTATCCCAAAATTTGAATTCCAAATTTTTATAACCATTCAAAATTTTATCAAAAATGTTTTTGGACTATGCCAAATTTAAAAATCCAAAAACAAATCAAGTGTTAAATTTTTCTTTCTTTAGCAAAGAATCAAACTTTTGGAGCACATTTGTGAGTAAACTGTTGGAGCTCAAAATTACACGTACACCTGAGTTAGAATGATCCAGGGATTTGAGGCAACATGGGACTGTCTCCAAGTTGTGGTACTTGTAATTAAAACAGACCTCCAGAGAAGGTTGACTTCCTCTGCTTATTCCTACTACTAAAACTACTCCTAAGAAGGTAAATGCAGATATATAACTCTACTCTATCATTCCAAGGGACCAGGGAGAGAGAGAAATTAATAAAGATGAAATCCTAAACTAAGGGTAGATGATAACACTAGGAAGAAGGGGAAGGATACTCTCATATGAGTGAAAATGAGAAAAGGAAGGGTAAAATTTTGTGCCACATTCCAAAACAATATTCAAGCTCTCATTTCCATGGAACACAATAGAAAAGAAACCTGGAAGAGATATAAAACATGCACAACATACTAATATTCCAAAAGAAAGGCAAGTAGATGCAATAAACATAGGCAAGGGAAAAAAATAGTCACAAAAAATATTTTCTATTACTTTAGGTGAATGTATAGTCCATTATAATGAAGAAAGGAGGTAAGAATCAACATGCAGTGGCCCAGATCTGAGGCTTGCAACTCAAAATAAAAACTACACTACTCTGAATAATGTCCTTACATTTCAAGAGGGTCCAAACTTTACAAATGGGAATTATTTCACAATATATATAAGAAGGGGAGATAAAAGGAGGAAAAATCAGATTCAAGGATTCAACCACCAACAATAAGCATTGAATGCTTGGAAATTAGCATGGAGCTCTATCAAATCCACTCTCCTATGTCAGTTTTCTTGTGGAAGAGGGAAAAAGGCCACATCCCATTAAATATGGGTGGTTGAGTCGACTCTAACTACACATTAATGTCATGAATCACATTTTCCCATTTTCACCTACCAAATCCTACAAAAATATGATTTTAAAGAGCCTAAAGTGTGTTCCATGTTAGCATCTTTCCAACAAGACCAACCACACATGATTTGGAGCTCTATGGAATAATTTATGGTGATTTGAAGTTCAACAATGTAAGAGCGACGCACCAGACACGTGGTATCACTTGATTGGTCATGGGAGTTTGTTGGTTAATAACAAGCTCGTCTTCACCATGTTTCACACTTTTATTCACAACAAGGATCCACACACGGTTGGTAATTTTCTATTTGTTGTCATGCAATGCACCTTTAGTACCTATTCCCTAGAGTTAGACACATGGCAGTCTTGGATTAGTGCAGAGGTTACAACCGTAGGTGCATGTGTGGGAGCAAGTGGCAAAGGAACAAGTTTTCATAAGGATATAAGGATGTAGAAGTACATCAGTGTATGCGAGAGGGTACGTGGGGTAGGGTAAATGGATTCATACTTGTAAAAGCATGAAAAATTACAAGGGAGACCCAGATTTCCACCAAGGGAAATGTGGAAGTTCGGGGAAAGGTGGCATATGGGGAAACATGAAAATAGAGGAAAAGGGAGATTAAAAATGCACGCAAGAGAGTAGGTGTAAGTGAGGCACGTAAAAGAATGTGTGACTTGGGGATATGTAAGTGAGGAGTGTGGGAAAGGATAAATCAAGCATAAGAGGAAAGCAAAGGGGAAAGGGAAATAAGAGTGCATGAGTGTGTAAACCTTGCACAGAAGAAAGCTAATGAAAGTGAAGAAGTAAGGAGAGTGCACGGGAGCGTGCGTAGCCTGAAAACCTGATGCCATAGCCAAAATGGAACTGCAAGTTACCAAAATGACCAAGGGGTTTATTTTAGGAAACAATTTTGTGACTTTTGGGTATATTTTCCTACTAAATATGAAGATCATTGGCCTTGAAGCATTCATTAGGCATGGAGTCAGTGTGAAGATATGAAACTTTGATCTATGACTTGAAGAACCCACCCCTGAAGCCAAATGAAGCACTACCTAGACATTGCATTAGCTTGATTATTCCTTATATTAAAAATATTCTAATTTAAATTTTAATGAGAGTGGAAATATGTCCTTCAACAAACCTTTCACCACCATCCTAGGAACACACACAAGAACAGTTAGATATTGCTAGCAATTTGCAACATAACATCCACTGAAATCTACATGAAATACTACGCAGCAAAGAATACCATCCTAGAATCAACAAAAGAGCATACACCATAATGCATGAGAGAAAGAAAACCTATAATACCAACAAAACATTGTGCACAAGGCACACTTGGAGGAATTTACACTACTCTAATATATACAAGATGCAATGAAACCACCTAATGGGAATGCTCAAGGTAAATCCCATTGACTCGGATCTGTAATGCATCTCCATCAAGATGAGACAACTCAAAAGAGTTGGCCTCCTTACAAACACTGATGATATATGGCCCACTCCAAAGTGCATCAAAATTTGAATGGTACCCTAGTTTAGCTCTATGAACATCCCATTTTAAGACTAGATCACCCACTTTGAAAACCTCAGCTCTAGCCTTCTTGTCGAACCACTATTTGGTTGAATTCTTATGTTGTTCCAATATGATCATGTCAGAATTTCTTAATTCTTCAAGTTCAACCAATTCTTCCATTCTGATTTCTCTTTGATCTACACCTTCAAATTCCAACTACCCCGCCAGCTCTAATGAAGGCAATTCAAGTGATAAAGGAAGCCTAGCTTCTTTACCATAGAAAAGTTTGTAAGGAGAAGTGCCAATTGCCTTCTTCACTATTATTCTATTATCCCAGAGCGCACGCAATACCTTTGTATGCCACTGCCTCTGGTTGATATCCATTGTCTATTTTCATGATTCTAATCAAGTTCTTATTAGTAGACTCAGACAGGCCATTACCTTGAGGGTAGTAGTTGGAAGAAGTCTTCAAATATATTCCAAGACCAAGAGCCCAATCAAAAAATTTAGCACCAAGGAATAGCTTTGCATTATCAGAGATAATGTTTTTAGGGATGCCAAACCTTGTCATAATGCCTTCAAGGAAGTCAAGGATAATGAAATCAATTGTTTCCTTGAGCGTGATAGCTTCTGTCTATCTGCTGAAGTAACTCGTTGATGTCAACACCCACTTATGACCAGCTCTTGAAGGAGGATTGATCATGCCAATGAAGTCAAGACCCCATTTGGAAAATGGTTGATTCTTTTGGATTGTATGGAGGATAAGGGAAACTAACCACTTTTTTCCTGTGAAGAAGGAACATTCCTTGCATTTTCTAACCCACTTGTGTGCATCAAAAAATAGTGTAGGCTAGAAGTACCTTGCTTCTATGACTTTCATTACAGTTGCTTTGGCAAAGAAATGTCCTCCATAGATACCATCATGAAATTATTCTAACACTTGGTTGGCATGTGCACCATCATTACATCTCAATAGCACACCATTAATGTTTCTTTTGAAGAAAATTCCATCAATTAACACATAAGGAATGGACTGCAGCCTCATATGTATTCTCTTTGTTTTGTTTAGACCAGGAGGATATGCACTAGTAGATAAGAATATCACCATATCATTAACCTAGCTACGTGCATCATGCAAGTCTCTTATATCTTTCTGAGTTTCAGTGGCACATGGAAGTTCCTCATTCATTAACAAAGAAGTTTCATCATTTTGGGCATCTAAAGCAAGCTACTCAAAAAATTCTCTTCCTCTTACCAACCTTGTGACTTTTATAGTCACATCATACTCCATGATTTTGGTCACCCATCTAAGCTCTTTTCTCATTGATTTCTGCTCCCATGATGAAGTCTCTCACACTGGAATTCGAGACTAAAACTTTGATATGATTAGTGTCAAACATACTTTTGAATTTCTTTAGTGTGCACATGATGGAAAAGATATGTTTTCCTATGTGACTATATTTTAATTCATAATCCTTCAGTTTTTGACTGAAGAAAGCCATTGGTTGCTCTAGTCCTTGGTCATTTTTTTGTGTCAAGGAAGCAGTAACACTGGTATCAATTCCATATGCATTAAAAATGAAATCCTTAGAATAATCAGGGTTGATAAGTGTTGGGGCTTGATCAATTTCTTGATTGATCTTGGTGAAACTTTATTTAGCTTTTGTTATCCACTTGAAATTTTAATCCTTCTTGAGCATGAGAATGATAGGCCTAACTAATCCTACAAAGTTAGGAATGAATCTCCTAACAAAATTGATCTTTCCAAGGAATGATTGCAAGGCCTTCTTGTGAGTTCAAAAAGAGAGAGATAGGATGGCTGAGATTCTTTCATGATCAATGGAAATACCATCCTTTGAAACAACATGTCCCAAAATCTTTACTTGAGGGATAACAAAGTTAAATTTCTTAGGGTTCAAAGACACCCTAAATTCTCTCCATCTCTAAAATACTTTCTCAAGATGACTGATATGATCTTTTCTATGCTTTTAGAAAATAATTGTATCGTACAGATAGATAAGGATAAACTCATTGATGTACTCTTTTAAGGTAATGGCCATTGCTCTCTGGAATGTAGCCCGTGCATTTGAAAAACCAAAAGGAGTTTTCTGATAGGCATAAGTTCCCCATTTGGTTGTAAATACAATCTTGAAGTGATCCTCTTCTTTTCCCATGATTTGATTGAAACCTGAGTAGCCATTAAGCAAGGAAAATTGTTCATCACCAACAATAGTTTGTAAAATATGCTCCATAGAAGGAAAAGGATAAAGATCATTTAATGAAGCCTTGTTCAAATCTCTAAAATCAACATAAAGGCTGATTTCACCATTCTTCTTTCTCACCAGAACAAAATTTGCACCCAATTAGAGATTTAATAGGAAACATTATCTTTACCTCAATCATCTTGGATAACTCCTTCCTCATGAGGGACTTTATCTTGGGATTGACAGGCCTTTGCTTTTTTCTGATGGTCTTGACAATAGGATCAAAGTCAATGGAGTGCTAAAAACACTTGGATCAAACCCCTTAAGATATTCATAATCCCATGAGAAGATATCACTGTACCTTTGATAGAAGGAGATAAAAGCATGTTTTTCATCTTCCATGCATACCTTTCTAACCAACAATTCTTTGCCTTGCACAATAGTGACTGGCTGGAAATATTTTTGCTTTGCTGGCAGATTCTTTTCTTCTCCTATGAATTCATCATCGAGACTAAAAGTGTGCTCTAAGGTGATAAATACTTTAGGAAACTTTCTTGTTTTCAACTGAATAAATTGATCACCATAGGTGTCATGTAAATCATATTGCATTTTTGAAGAAAAAAAGACTTCATTTTAAATGAATTGCACAATTTGTGCATCACTATCAAACACCTTCCAGTTGGTTTCATTTTCTTGAAAAATGATGGTCTGATCACTAACTTGATATGTTGTTGATTTCCTTGAATAAGATCCTTATCTGGTGAGAATTGCGAACCAAGGGCTTCCATTTGGTCTACTTCTTTATTCAACTTCCTTGGCACCACCTACAAATTGAGAGCATCAAAGCTCTCAAAGAGATTCAAAACTCTGTGTTTATAAGATTTCAGAAGCTTATTCTTTGTAGTGAAATTTTTTTCCTCACTTGGTGGATGACCAATTCAGTGTCCCTAAAGATTTGTAATGCCTTAATCTCTCTTTTCAACAATAAGAAGACCATGCACCAATGCTTCATACTCTGCTACATTGTTAGAGCATGCAAACTACAACCTATGCGCAAAGAAGAATTTCTCATCCTTAGGAGAAATGAGAACAACTCCAGCCCCAAATCCATTTCTACTTCTAGAACCATCAAATAACATCTTCCAAAGTCCAGAAGCATTATCCTTTTCTTACTTGATTGGTATATGTAAAGTAAATTGTTCTTCATGAATGTAGTAGGTTCCAAGTCTAGTTTCCACAGCTATATGATAAGGATCAAACTCATAGTGTTTCTAAGCCCATTCATCTAATAAAAGATCAGGTATTGAAGTAGGAATAGGCTACTCTTATGAAACCGAATCTTTCTCTTGGTCTTCTTGAATGACACAATTTGATTGGAGAGGAGAAGGGACATAAGACTCAACGTGGTAGGAAAATATAGGCTCGGACTTGTATGGTAAATATAGTACCATATCTAGTTCTTAGGATCATATGAGACCAATCTGAAGACAAGTAACCACCCACCTTGGTAGTGAAATATGTTGATAGGAAAATGGAAAACAAAGGAGGAAAGTCAATGACTGACACATCTTGAGTTATAGTTAGACTTGGACAAATCATGAAGGGTTAACTCAAGGTTTTTAATGACTCCTAGGATATTAATAGTTGCACCATCAAGTTGTAAGACTCCTTTAGAAACATGGTTGTACTTAAGACCTAGGATATTAACAATTTCTTAGGCATCACAAAAGTACTAGCCCCTGAGTCAATCATGCAATTGTGAACAAGATGTTTTCCTATAATCAAGGACATATAAAAGGGTGGGGTTTTCATACAACTTTTCTTACTTATTTCTCTTATGCTTGACATAAATTGATAGTAGCAACTTGAGTTCTTTGAATAACTTGATCATCTTGAGAGAGTTGTACAAGACCTTCATACCAGAGGTCACGCTATGATGGAATGACCAAAGCATCCCACATTGTGACATTTAAAATTTTCTTCTTCATCTAATCAACAATTTTGAATGGAAGACCCATGGAATTGTGCATTTGAGGCATATCATTCTCTTTTCTTGATTGTTACAAGGATAAAACAAGTGTTTTTAGTTGTGCACAAGTTTCATTTTCCAAAGCAGGCCTATGTGTAACCTTGTGTGGAACCTCACGTGTGTCAATGGGAAAGCCATATCTATTGGTTGAATTTGTCACCATCATATTCCTTTGATGTATGAAGAACATTCTAATTGACAGAAGATGAAGGCTACATGAGAGTTTCCAACACTCTCTTCTTGGACCTTGTATTATCAACAACTTGGGAATGTGATCTGTTGGAACTGTCTGTGCACAACTTGATTCATTGCCCAAAATTCATCAACTCCAAAGAATAATAATTATTCTTAGGATTTTCTTCGGTTGAGCTTTATTCATTAGGCCCACACGTTTGTGCGCATCTATGGATTCTTATGTTGAGTGGAAGAAATATGGATCATGAAGGCTTGCACCCGTAAAGAAATTACACAAACATACTAATTATGGGGTTGATAGCATATAAATCACCACTCTGTTTCTTTAATCATATTGTTTTGTAATAGAACTAAATGTTTTTCTTGAGATAAGAGGATGAAGTGGTTATGCAAGAGGAACTGTTTGAAGAGGAAGGTGTATATTTTGGCCTTGCTATCTATCATTTTGGTAATTTTTCCCATACTTCTTATTAGTATACTAATTCATATGAGGCTAATAAATCTGATTTAATCCTTGGTAAGATGGCTACCCTTAATTATGATTAATTCTAAAGGATTGAGCTTGTTGTTTTTCCAAGGATAACACCCATAGATTGTATCATGATAACAATATCAAAATTCAAGACTTTGTTTGAAAAATTTCTAATCAAGGCTTTCATTTCTTCATCTTCTTTCTGCTTTTGGGGAGGATAAGATGTAGAGGCAATGGGTTGGGAAATTTTCTCAGGAATGAGAGCAATAGAAGGCTGAGGTGGTTGAGGTAACTTAGGAAACAAGGGAATAGGAAATCTAGGGGCTATTTTTCCTTCTTGAATTAGAAAATGTTCATCCCTAATGGTTATTGGATAGGCATCGGGTAATTAGATAACACCCATAGATTATCATGAAAAAAATGTTAGAATTCAATTCTCTTAAGAAGAAAAGAAAATCCCCTTATGGTGTAGGTCTTAAGAGGGGTGGAATTCTATCACGTCTCTTCTAAAATCTGAAGTTAAAGTCAACCATGAGTTAATCTTGGATCTCTCTTGATTTTTGTTAGTTTTTCTAACAAGGAAATATTGTTTTCCTTCTCCTCAAATTGATTGCAAAGATTTATGCGAAGCTCATACCAGTTGTGAATGGAGGCATGTATTAAAAGTTTATACCATTAAAGTGCTTTTTCTTTGAGTGAAGAAGCTAGCATCCTAACAACAACAACATCTTTTGCAACTACGTGAACTGAGAAGACATTTGCAATGTCCTAAATGTGATCAGGAGTTTTTTTATTTTCACCAATGAAAAATTAAATGCTTTTGAGTGCAACCATTGGTATATCATGTTGCGCATTGAGAGATGAAGGACTGCCACCATTGAATCTGATAAAGGGCAGATTCCTCTAATGCACCATGATAAGAATGGGTCTTAGGACTCTGGAAAATCACATAAATGGTATACTAAGGGGAAGAATGGATAGATATCTGTGTGCAAGAGATGGATATCATTGAGTTACTCTGCTTCTTCTCCTTCTTCTTGGAGACAACTGTAAATATTCAAAAGGTTCTTCACCTGCTACACATTATCTTGTTTAAATCCTTCTCATGAAAATGGGGGCAAGCAGACTGCTGAGACCAGTTTATATAAAAATTGGGAGTCTCCAGATATGTTGAAACATGTCGTTGAAGGCTATAAATCACTAAGGTACACACCAAGACTTAACAATAATGAAATTTAAGCTTTCAATACAGTCCTGTACCAGGTGCACCAGAACTGTTGGAGCTCAAAATTACACCTACACCTGAATCAAAATGATCCAGGGATTTGTGGCAACATGTGACTATCTCCAAGTTATGGGAATTGCACTTGAGATATACCTTCAAAGAAGGTCGACTTCCTCTTCTTATTCCTATTACTAAAACTACTCTAAGAAATGAAATGCAACTATCTAACTCTAATTTATCATTCCAAGGGAGCAGGGAGAGAGGGAAATGCATAAAAACAAAATCCTAAATTAAGGAGAGGTGATAACACTAAGAAGAAGGGTAAGGATACTCTTAGATGAGTGAAAATGAGGGAAAATGAGCAACATAAGGGTAGAGAAGTGTGTCATAGTCCAAAACAACATTCAAGCTCTCATTTCCATGGAGTACAACAGAAAAGAAACTTTGTAAGAGATATAAAACATGCACAACATACCAATATTGCAAAAGAAAGGAAAGAAGATGCAATAAACATAAGAAAGGGAAGATAATAGCCATAAAACACAATTTCTATTGCTTGAGATGAATGCGCAATACATTACAATAGAGGAAGGAGGAAGGAATCAACATCTAGTGGCCTAGATCTGAGGCCTGCAACTCAAAATACAAACTACACTAATCTAAACAATGCCCTTGTATTCTAAGAGGGTCCAACCTTTACAAATGAAAATTATTCACAATATATAGAAGAAGGGGAGAGAAAATGAGGGAAAAGAGAGGGAAACTCCGATTCAAGGATTCAACAACCAAAAAGAAGCATTGAAATCCTGCAAATCAACATGGAGCTCTATCAAATCTGCTCTCTCATGTCAGTTTTCTTGTAGAAGAGGGAAAGAGGCCACGTATCATGAAATATGGGTGGTTGAGTCAATTGTAACTACACATTAATGGCATGAATCACATTTTCTCATTTTCACCTACCAAATCTTGCCAAAATATGATTTTAGAGAGCCTAGAGTGTATCCCATGTCACCATATTTCCAACAAGACCAACCACGCCTAATTTGCAGTTCTGTGGAAGAAGTTCTGGCGAATTTAAGTTATGCAGTATAAGAGCAACACACCAGACATGTGGAATCACCTGCTTGGTCATGGGAGTTTGTTGGTTGAATGTAAGCTCATATTTTCCATGTTTCACATTTCCATTCACTATAAGGATCTACACAAATCTGGTACTTTTCTATTCGTTGTCATGCAATGCACCCTTATTGTCAATTCCCTAGAGTTGGACACATGGTAGCCTTAGATTGTTGTAGACGTTACAACCTTAGGTGCATGTGTAGGAGTAGGAGGTAGAGGATTAAGTTAGCATAAGGATATAATGATACATAAATATGTCGGTACGCATGAGAGGGTGTACATTGTAGGGGAAAGGGGTGCATATTTGTAGAAGCATGAAAAAATGTAAGGGATACCAAAATTTTTGCCAAGGGAAACACGAAATTCCAGTGAAAGGTGGCGTGTGGGGAAGCATGATGATAAAGGAAAATGGATAAACACATAAGAGGAGGTGTGCTTGGGAACAAGAGTGCACACGAAAGGGAAAGGAGAAAGGCAGAAATGGAAAGAGGAATGTGTGAGCACACAAATCTTACACAAAAGAAAGCTAAGGAAAGGTAAGAATTAAGGAGAGCACGTGTGAAGATCTGTAACCATGAAAACTACACCAAGGATAAAACCAGTAGCACACACAATCTAAAAATATGATGTCAGAGCTAGAATGGAACTGCAAGTTGCCAAAATAACCAAGGGGTTATTTTGTGCAACATAAACTTCAAAATTACATACCAAGTTCTAAATTCCAATCAACACTACGTAGTGTTAATCATACTTCCATAATTTTATCTTACCTTTTTCATTTTTCATGTATAATGATCATAGAGTTTCAATTTTTGTTGAAATCTATTTTCAGTGTTAGTCAAACTTATAGGGTTTCAAAGTAAGTTTACAAGTAACGTGAAAATTGCATGTTGAGTTCTGGATTTAACTAATACTCTCTAGTGTTGATCATACTTTCATAATTTTAGTTCACATTTTCACTTGACATGCAAATTGTTAGTGAACCTTTAAAGGCTGATTTACTCTTGATTTCAATGTTGATTGGGGAATTGGGGTTTTAGATCATTTTTGTAACTTACGTGTAATTTACAGTTTGACCTTTAAAATATCGGTCAACATAATAAATTCCTTATGAAAATAATGCTTATATACGTCAAATCCCCTCATTTAATAATATTATTAGAAATTATATTTTGGCACGTTATTTTCACACTATACATTTGCATTTCCAGCTTAATTATTTTCTACTAAACTTTGCTCATGTTTTCAATGGATTTCTTCATGATTTTTACCAAAATATCCCAACCTATTTGTTGTCTAGATGAGAAAAGTAATTTGGATATGTTTTTGTTTAATTTTAATTATATTTCTTTCAAGAAAGAGGTTGTGTCCATACCAATTAGGTTTTTTTACCTTTTTGTTGTCAAAAGTGTGTTTTTGGGGAAAATATATCAAAATTGGGTGAAGAAATCTAAATTATCCTTAGGTTTTTTATCATTCCAACTTGTTAGTCATATTTTTCAGGTGTATATGTTTGGAATTATTAATAGTACTCACATAAAATATTATAATGTTGTCATATTATTGTTATTATTATATTTGGATTGTTTTTTTGTGAGATACAATATCACGTAGGTATTTTGTTGGAAATGGTTATCAACCACCCACCTATGTTTTTCAGTTGTGTAGTTAAGCAAACTCCTGTTTTATAGGAGAAGATTAAACTATATATGTAATATATCTCAGATGTTCAGATACAAGAGATGAGTTTATAATATTAAAACTTTGCAAATCTCTACCAATTTTAATATTTGGTAACAATGCAAGATAAATTATGAAATTCATAGGGAGGTCAACATGGGTCATTGATTTTTAGAGGAACATTTCCATTTGGAATTGTGTGAGACATAGTTTTACACTGCATTCTTGTGTGTATATGCATTTTTTTGGTGCAATGGTTGCCTCATCTCTTGAGTATCCCATGAGGAATTTAAGGGTGCCATTAGTGCTATGGTGTCTGGAAGAGTGGGAGAGAGGAGTTTAAAGAAGTCCAAATATATCATATACATATTTTTCTACACAAGATAACAGATCAGCATGCATATATGTGTGTTTTCATCTTAGTTTACATTGCCTCTTGAGCATTATACAACCTTCTCACCCATATATATTTTAGGTGTGGTGACTGTATAAAGTAGTGTAAAATATCATGTCTGATGCCTCTTGATCATTCTAATTTAAATACATAGATTTTTATAGAGATGTATAGACCAAACACACGTCTACATATTTGAATACCCAAAGAAGTGGAAGATCCTCAATCAAAGGTGTATAGATTTCCATTGATTTTCATTAGTATATATCTTCATTTTCTTGTTGGTTTTAGGTTATTTCATTATTTTGGTATCTTATTGAGTATAGTTTATAGTTCAAAGTCAATTTTAAATATTTAATTGTTGTATTCTATTTAGTTTTGAGTGTAGGAGATTTGGAAATAATTTAATTAGTTCAATAATGTAAATGATGTTTTCTAACTTGTCATGTCAAGACAAAATAGATTATATATTTTTATTTTGATAGGCAGTCTTCTAATATAGCTAATCTAGAGTCAAGAGTGTGGTATTTACAAATTTCATAGTCAAAAGTGACATTTAGGTTGTGGGTTTTGTTAAAGTTTCATCATTAAAGGAGCTGAAATAAAAATTATACTTGTATTGTTGAGTTAGTAAAAATTGTGATTCAAGTTTGTGGGTTTTTTTAAAAAACAAAATGGAAAATTTGGGAATGCTCAACAAATTTGACAAAAGATATTTTCACACTTGGAAAGTGAGAACTCAACTTTTGTTGATTAACAAGGATCTGTGGCAAATAGTTAATGGAAAAGTGAAGAAACCAAAAGATGAAGACAAAGTAGAGAAATGAGAAACAAATGGTTGAAAAGTGATAAAAATCATTGGCCTTGGACTATTTAATGCTTATTTGCATCATCTATATATAACTAAGACATACAATGATATTTGGGTAACTTTGAATAATTTGTTTGGATCACAATCAGAAAGTGCAACAGTTGTATTGAAGTAAAAGCTATTTGGATTAAATATGGATGAGGAAGATAACATGATCAAACATATAAGTAAGTTTCATTCAATTATGAAACAATTATATGGTATAAATGTTGATGTAAAATATGTTTTGCTAAATAGTATGTCTTTTAGCTACTCAAATTTAGTTTTTACTTTGAGTAAGATTAATCTAGGCTTAGAGGACTTGATCTCATCCTTGATAGATGAATACAACGGAAAAACTAGATTCAAAAGAGAAAGTTATTTATGTGAAAAAAAAGTCCAAATGAACTTTCAAATCAGATAACCAATCTAGTACTACTTCCAAAATTTCAAAGAAAATGTTTCTTTGTCACTATTGCGATACCCATGGACATGGATTTATGTATTATACATAAAGAGCGCATGATCTACTTGACAAAAACTAAAAGATAAGGCTCTCATTTCTAAAAATAGGGAAGAGAAAAATGATTTGGAAATAAAATCTACCCATTCAAATGATAAAGATCCAAAATCTCAACACCGTGATGCAGACTACCTCTATGAGATAAAATAATCTGGAGGGCATAGGCAATGGAGGAAGGATGTTGATCAATGACCTATCGTCAGTCACCAATGACGGGGACACATAGAAGCATTGGTGTCATTTTTAATTTTTATAAATAAAACCACCCATGATGACATGACGAGAGACACTTTTAAGAAAGGCCCGTTGTCCATTACGAGTGAGATCTTGTGTGTTTTCTTTGCACCATGGTGTTCTTCATTTTCAATGTTATTGTTTTTTATGATTTGTTTGTAATAAAAACAAAATCAATATTTCTATTCAGATTTGTAATAAGTGAGCATGTTTCCAAACGTAATCCCCTGATGTGATATTTTATAGGATATTTGAGCCATTAATAATGAAGTAGGATATGTTCTTGATAAAATTAGATGGTAGATGTGATCTTCCCACTACTTTTTACTAGTTCAGTTGATGTTCCTAGCTTTAGTTGATATAGTTCTCTTTGCATGGTTTATGTGTTCCCAAGTGGTTGATGTAGGTTCCCTTCTCAATTGATGTTACCATGATTGATCAACAGTGTTCCCATTTCTTGGTTGATGTATTCCCACAATCAAGTACACATATGTGGCAGAGAGGAAGGTCAAGACATATGTAAGCTACTTATTCAGAAAATGATGTTTCTCCCCATGTTCACACTAAGGGGGGAATGTTAGGAATTATTAATAGTGATCACATAAAATATTGTAATTTTTTTCATATTATTGTTATTATTGTATTTGGATTATTTTTTGTGAGATGTAATATCACGTAGGTATTTTGTTAGAAATGGTTATCAACCACCCACCTAGTTTTTTGGGGTGCGTAGTTAAGAAAACTCCTAGTTTATAGGAGAAGCTTAAACTATATATGTAATATGTCGCATATGTTCAGATACAAGAGAGGAGTTTATAATATTAAAACCATGCAAATATCTTCTAATTTTAATAGTATCAAACTCTTGCAATATTAATCAAATTTTTCAAGGTGTGTTGCAAGTTCAAAAGTTCATAGTGTCAATCACAGTTTTAACTTACCAAAACAATTCAAACTTCCATCAGTGTTGATTAAAACTATTTCTTAAAAAATTAATTCAAATATTCAGTATTTTTAGTCATACTTTTCAAGGTTCAAACTCAATAGTGTTAATCGGAGTTCCTAGATGTTTTTACAAGAAAAAATTTCACTCATTGTTTTTGTGAATTTCAAGGGGCATTTCTTGAGGAAAATTTTGTTAGTGGTTTCTCGCTCCATGTCAGAAGGTTCCAAAGGTATAAAAGAAAATAAATATAAATTTCATAGGGTCATTCCCCCATAAAATTAGAATCAAATGTAGATAAAATTGCATACAGTGACTTAGGGCATGTCAAAATCCATGAGTTTTGGACCTGTATTTAGGTCTTGTTAAAAAATGATTAGGTACAATGGATTTATGATAATGGTATATCATAGGATCTATAATTTATTATTTCTACTTGGTGACCCAATTTTTTTTTGGATTTAGTATACCATTATGACAAGGATACCGAGTCAATCTAGAAATCTTATTGTGACTAACTCTTCCGAATGGATACAAACGATAATGAGGATCTATTGAAACTTCCACATTTCATTTAGTGTGTGGATATAACTCAAAAATCATCCCAATTTTATTGTAATTAACATATTGATTCATGCACTAAAATGATAAATAAGAACTTGTTAAAAATTCAAAGGCATTTTTCTCTAGACTTCCCAAGACATGGATTTCAAACATGAGGTCAATGACATAATTACACTCTTAAACATGATAGTGGGTAAATACAAACCTTGAGAATTTAAATAATGGATTTTCTAGTACATCCATATAATTTATAAAAATAAGCAGTATATCAACTGGGCCATATTAATCTACATTTCAATTTAGAAACAACTTGGTGAGGTTCATATGACAAAAAGTTATATATGAATTTGTATCTTGTATACACTATAACTAGGAAAATATTGTTTCTTAGGTTGAATCAAGTGGATTATATATGCACAACTAAGGTATATGATTTCTACAAAGAACTCGCCCTTGAGGAAAAAACTTGTCACCTCTGTCATGTCAATGACACATTTTTCTATTATATTATTGACATGTTGGATACTAAATTGGCTAGAACCCAATTTTCTATCAAGGCTACAACCAACATTTTTATGTGGGGTAGTTGGTTCATTTATTTGTTGAATTTCCCTTACATATAGGTGTGTAGTTTTGAGGTGCACCTTGTATGTTTCCAAGGTATGCCAATGATAAGTGGGCATTGATAGAATTGGTGCAACAACTTGTGGAGGTGTATAATACCTATCAAGCAAGAAATAAATGAGTATTCATTTCTCGATTGCAATTAGCATGTACACTACCCTCTTTTGTTATGGAAAAGAACACAAATGTTCAAATGACAAGGGTCACTATGCAATCCTTCTAGGCTAGGCCAAACTTTTATATTCAAGGTGTAATGAATTATGATTTTGGAGAAACTCATGTCCATGTGTCGTATTTTTAAATATTTTGGATGGATTATGATGATGAAAAAGAAGTCAAAAGTGGGATTGATATTGCATGACCTTGAGTTAAATAAGGAATTTTTATATGGTATTCATTTAGGCGGTAATGGTTGATGATGAAGATGTACTAGACCCAACATATACTTACCAACAAGTTGATATTTAACCATTGCCTTATGTTGATTAGTTGAAATTTGAATCCACATCACTAGAGGATATAACTAGTGCTCTTATGTCATGGAATCTACAATGGATTCATGCAAAAGGATTCAATCTAAAGCAAGTGACATTACTAATTTGTGAAGATTCACTAGTTTTAGTGGTGCATTCATGACATGTGAAGAAAAACATGAAGAAGGCTCCACGAAAGGAATGTAACCTGAGAGTTTGTTGGGAAGAAAAGGTCACAGAGGGGCCCACTAGACCAAAATATATAATTAAGTTTTTGTGAAAAAGGACAAGCAATGGATCCCAAGGCACCCTTGATTATACCATAAAATGTCTCATCTTATGGACTAAAAGTAACACTTTCTCCTCCATTTTCAGTAAGTTTTGGAATGACCTTAGCTATAGTTTAAAGTATTTTTTACTATTTTAAGTATGAAACATAAGGTATATAATGAAATAATATTTACAATTTATTGTGATCTAATTGTTTCCTAACACCTAATATTTCTTGTGAGATATGTGTGCTATTATGCAAAACAAGGAATGTTGGTCATAAATGAAGAATGAACGAAGGACAAAAAATTACTTTGGCTCATAATTTTGTACACAAAGAAGCTTCAAACTAACACACAAAATTTTTAGACTAACACACAATAGATTTAGAATAACTAGTTTTAGGAATACATGTGCCACTTTGTTGTAGATTAGAATCATTCCCCTTTGGAAGAGGGTTATTGTTTGTTTTTGGATTCGGTGGAGTAGTGCTAACATTTGGAGGTGTTGATCTTGTGTTGTTAGATCTATTTCTCAAAGTGTATTTTCTCTTTTGATATTGCTGAAAGGAATGCACCTTATCTGTATTTTCTTCAGGTTCGTTGTCCTTTTGAAATGGAAAACAATAGGTCTCCACCATCATAGCATAACTAGGTGATTTGGAGTTATCAAAAGAGTTAGATGAACTAAGTATATCACTTGAATTTGGGACAATTTCAAAGTTTTTTAATTTATTTTGAAAGACCTCAAAGGCATGACAAAAATCCAAACAATAAAACTCATCATGCTTGGTTGTATTATGAACCTTGCACTAATTAGGAAAAGAAATTTCACACACATTAGTTCCAAGCATTTTATTTGATGAAGATTCAACTTGATTGTTGTTACTTCTATTAAATGGTCTATTATTATACCTTTGGTAGTTGTAATTTATTTATGGGTTAACTTCATTTGCATTTCCTACTTGCCTTTAGAGATTTATGAAGTCTTGGCCCAATTTTCTCACCATTCTTTGGATTGAATCCAATTCACCCTTAGAATTTTCCTAGTTGGGGGGCTAGATATATGGTATTATTTACCGAGACTAGGGCCTAATCATCATTTTATTGTGGGTAAATAAAACACATAAGATTAATAAGACCTCGTTATTGATTTGGTGATATGTAATTGATGGTGAAAGCATTTAGAACTGGGGTTTGTATTGGATTTGACAGATATTGTTTATCATGGGGAAATTTATTGAGATGTGGGTTGTAGAAGGAAATGACAACATATCCTTTGGGGTGCATTTGTTTTTCAATTTAGATAGCTTCAACATATGCACATGTCAAGGTAGTGATGTTTTGGGACCTTTTCAGGAAGACTAAGGCCATAGGATCTAAGGCATTTTTGTAATTTTCTAGTTCCAAGTCATCTATGGGTTTGAATGGTTGGGTAGTCATGATGTAGATCTTCTAGAATATAACATTGAAATATCTTATGTTTTCTTAGACATCCATTTTTAGGGTGGTGAACCCCTAATATAGGACCGTTGGACTAGTGATTCTTCCATACTGGGCAACAAAGATATCATGGAAAATTTTCCAACTGGTGATTGCATCCTCTGATAAATTCAAGAACCAATCATATGCTACATTTTTGAGAGAAAATAGGAAGAGTCTACAAGACACATCCTCACGTGTTACATTTAAGAGTCTTAGAGATTATTTGAATGTTCTAATATGGTCCACAGTCGAGACACTACTAGTCAAGGAAAAGACAGGGAGGCATTTCTTTGTATTTCTTAGAAAATCATGGACATATCTAGGGATATTAATGAGAGATCCTACTAACCAAGCCATTGTAGGAGATGATGAAGAAGAGGGGTTTGTTGTCTTAGGTGGGTTAGGTGTTTTAGCATATTTAGGAGTTTTTAAAGGGGCCTTTGAGCTCCTGGATTTCCCTTGTCTGAACATGTTTTCCTACTCAAAATCAAAGAAACATGAGATAAACCTTTGTTATAACTAGATCTGGTCACAATTCTAGGTAAATCTAGTTTATACACGTGAAATAGAGAACTCACTTCAAGGAAGTTTCAAATAACAAATTATATAAACTATAATTTCTAGAATTAAAATGTGTTATTGTGTGATTATTCAAAAAACATTTTAGTGTCATTTTTTTCTCGTTCTTGTTGATGCATACAATTTAGACACCAAAGGGAGGAATGATAGACTCTTATGTCCTAATCATTTTGGGATCACAAAGTGTGATTCAGTACACGATTTGTATGGTTTTGGTCACTTAAACTAATAAAAGGGGGTTTTCTAAACCAAATGGATCCTTCTAGCACCACTCCATGTACCTTCTTCACCTAATGTAACTTTTAAAATCTTTTAAATTAATCTAATCTAAGGGTGTTGCTCAAAGAAACAAAAAAAGGAATGGAAGAATAGAGATAAAAGAGAAAGCTCTTGAAATAGACATGCTTTAAGCACTTGATGTCTGATTGTTAGAAATATCATGCTTTATTTGTTAACCAGGAGTTCCAAATATAACTTAGAATAAAATTTGAATGCTACTGATGCAGAAGTTTAAATGATATTTAGAACTTAGCCAAACTGAAAGACAGATTTACTAATTAAATTGCTAAATTACACATTTATGTGATTAATCCAATCCACAACATGTTATGGTGATTTAATTTCAAATTTACATAACACAATATAAAGAACACATAGGAAAGTAATGAAACATACATCAAACATCAAGAACTCTCAACACACCAATTTTCAACAAAAGAGGGAAATGAGACAGTGACAATATCAACTTGCATGAGTTAATGTTCAAACTGGCTTACATCTATTGATCAAAATGGCATCCCCCTTTTTACAAGTGAGGCATACATATTTATACCAATTATAATTGTATTTCACCACCTCTATCATGTAATGATCAAGATTTCTCTCCTAAACAACTAGTTATGCAAAAAAAATATCTCAAATAGACTCAAAATGATAAATACCTTGTGAAAATGATAGTTTTCACTTAATTGTGAAAGATTCCAAAGTTTTAGCTCAATTTATTTGTTCCATGCTTTTAAATTGGATGGAAAACATGCCCCTAACTACAAATATGCTCTTTTGATGCTCCATGATGATGAAATGCAAGGGAGAATGGAGAAAAAATGTTTCTAGGTTAACAAACTATTTTGTCTCTTCTGTAACCATAAGTATTCCCATTTTGTATCTTGGAAATGATTGATTAGGCACATCCAAATCATTTAAACCTTTTCAAATAAGAATAAGCAAAATGCAGAGTGATACATGTAAATAAATTTGCATGTTCTTTCCTCAAATTCATGCTCTGTGTTTTTCTTCGTGCTCGTCAAAATTAAAGGCGTATGCCTTTCAATCATTTTGTAAATTTGCAGGAATGCATTTTGTAAACTACAAAATGTAAATATGTCTTTCTGTGTTATAATATATTGACATGTGTCCTCCTCTTATTGGCTACAGAGTTTGGACCTTTCCCTTGTATCGCAGATTTTTATTTGTTTTTTCATGGAATACTGTAATTTTGAAAAGTCCGTGGAACACTTTTGTTTTGAAAAGTCTATGGATCAATTTTTTTTGGTGGCATCCTAACTTATTTTCAGACAAGGGAAGTCCTTAGATGAATTCCATGATAATTACTTTCCATTTATATTGAGGTACATTATGTGGATACATCAATCCTACATGATGTAAATGTTTTGCCTTAACCATTTGACATTCTAAGCAATGAGCTACATAATTTGTTACATCCTTTTTCATTCATTTCCAGAAATATCACCTTTTAATATCATCCAACAGTTTTGTTACCCCTAGATGACCTGAATAGGGTGCATTCCATGAAATTATTTAAGTAATTTAGTTCTTAATTCATTTCCTAAAGACACATATACTATACTAAAATAACACAGAATTCCGTTATGTTCAAATTTGAAACCATCATACATCTTATCATTAATATTGGTTTCTAATGTTTTCTTAACTTGTTGATAGTAAGGATCAAATTGAAGTTGTTCTCTAACTTCATCTTTAAACTGAGCTCTTAAAGTAATAATAACATAAATATGCTTCCTGCGGCTTAAGGCATCTGCTACATGGTTTTCTTTTGCCTTTATGTAATTTAAGTCAAAATCATATTGTGATAAAATTCCATCCACCTGTGTTGTCTTGCATTCAATTTTTTTTGTGAAAAGATGTATTTAAACCCCAAATGGTATGTTTTCAGTTCAAAATATTTTCCTAATTGATAGTGCCTCCAAACTTACAATGCATACACAATATCAAAAATCTCTAAGTTAGGGGGACCATAGTTTTTTTCATGTAATTTTAGTCTTCTGCTCTCAAAATCCACTACATGTTCATTTTGAAGAATGAATCCTTCCAATCCTTCACCAGAAACATCAATTACTACTATGAAATTTCTATTTGGATCCTAAACCTTTAAAATTAGAGATGAAGTTAGATTTTCCTTTAATAAGTTGAAGGCTTCTTCACATTTATCATCCCAAGCATATTTATTATTTTTCCTTTGTAAGACAATGATTGGACCTGCCACTCTAGAGAAGTCCTTAACAAATTCCTATAATATCCAACTAGTCCCATGAAACTGTTGACTTCATGTACATCCTTATGGGATAGAAATTCCACAATAGCCTTTATTCTAGACGGGTCAACTGAGATTCCTTTTTTATTGATTATGTGACCCAATTATTGTGCTTCTTTTTTATAAAAAGTGCATTTGGAAAACTTCTATACATTTTATGCTTTCTTAAAATCTACAAAACTTTTCTCAATTATTTATCATCCTCATCCACATCTTTAGAATATATAAGAATATCATCAAGGAACACTAACACAAACTGATCTAAGTATTCCCAAAACACATTGTTCATCATATTCATGAAGGTTGTAGGCACATTAGTGAGTCTAAAAGGAAAAACAATGAACTTGTAATGCCCGTAACATGTTCTAAACATTGTTTTATGGATGTCTTCATCCTTAATTTTTAGTTAATGGTAACCACATCATAGATCAATCTTTGAATAAACTGAAATACCTCTCATTTGATCAAAAATATCAACAATTCTAGGAAAAGGGTGTTTTTTTTATTGTTGCCTTGTTTAGAATGCAATATTCAATGCACAATCTTAAGGATCCATCCTTCTTTTCTATGAAGATTACCGGTGCTCCCCACCATGATACACTTGGGCAAATCAATCCTTTGAAAAATGACTCATGAAGTTGAGTTTTCAACTCTATCAAATTAGTTGTTATCATTATGTATGGTGCTTTAGGCATAGGCTCATTTTCTAGCTTAAGGTTAATAACAAAGTCAAACTCATGTTTAGGTGGTAAACCACATAGTTCTTTAGGAAATACATCTCTGAATTCATTTAAAAGAGGAAAATACTCTATTTTTGGCTCACTTTCTTTGTTGTACTCTGTTATTTTTACTGCGTACACCATATAACATTTATTCTTAGCCTTTTTCAATTTTATGGAAGATATTTTTCTCACAATGAAATATATTTTACACCTTGGATCACTGTTGTTTTCTATTGATCATCAAGTCATACTATTTGTTTTCTTAGGCAATCTACAGATGCTTTGTGTTGGGACAACCAATTTATGCCTATGAAAACATCATAAGAACCTAGGGGAGCTACAAAAAGATTCATTTATGTAGTAAACTCAGGAAGTTCTAAGGTTGCTTCAAACAGACATTGGGTTACTCTATGGACAACATTATTCCCATATTCAACAGTCCACGTATTTTCCATGTATCCAGCCTTTCTAGGCAATTTAGAAGCTCACTTAGAAGAAACAAAACATTCATTTGCTCTAGTATCAAATAAAATAGTAACATGTAAGCCAAACAACTTACCATGCACTTCTATGGGAGTGGCCTATTTCTCTACTTCATAATTTCCTACATCAACATGCATCCTTTGTTGAAATGGTTCTTTAGACCCATAGTTATTTTTCCACTACTGATTATTCCTTTGGTTATTATGGGGATAGTTACTAGCATAATGATCACCTCGACATTTGAAATAACCCTTACAGGCCCCTTCCGTTCAAATATGTTCTAAAAACCAAAATTGTTTTGCCCCTCTTTTCTATTGTTTATAGCAGACTTATTTGCATTATTCTTCTTTTTAGGTCTTCCCTTTTGACCAAATATTTTCTACCATGTATTTTTAACGAAGGAAGGTGAGGAGTTATTACTTGTTATTTTTCATGTTTCTTCTCTTGAAGCAAGGATCTCACGTAGTTTTTGTTCCCACTTTATGGATTTTTCAAAAAGTACCTCCATAGTGGATGGTCCATGCACATCTACTTCACCCCCTGTGCTAGGATTCAAACCCAAAATAAACTTATAGATCTAGAATTTCTCATCTTTCTAGTAATGGGGAACATCTTTCATAAGTCTAGTGAAATGTTCCCAACACTTTGTTAGTGACAATTTCCCCTATACTAAACTCTGAAATTCAATCATTTTTTGGTCAAAATACAGTTGGGGCATCCAACATTGATGAAAGTATCCTTTAAATTGTTCCCAAGTTATAGCGGATGTCTCAATTCCTAGTTCCATTTTATGGTTTTCCCACCAAGTGGAAGCTTCATGAGAGAGTTGGAAATCACCCCACATAACCTTGGTTTCTTCAGAGAAATCTCTAATCTCAAAATATTTTTCCATTTCACTCAACCAATTTTCAGCACCATCTTCTAAATCAGTTCCATCAAAATTTGGTGGGATAATTATTTTAATATCTTTAGACAGTCTAGTAGTCATGCAAGCTTTCTCATTACCTCACTAATTCTCATTATCATGTTGCCTAGGATCTTCTTCCTCATGTTCTTCATTTTCACCCTCAACCTACTGCTCTAATGCAATAATATGGTTACGGGTGTCTTGGAGAACCAATAGGATCTCATCCAATTTATCATTAGTTGAACCCTCGTGATTTACAGAGTTGGTTGCAACATCATTGTTCATTCTTCTTCTTACCATTATATCCTGTTGAAACAGGAATAAGATAATATTAGCACAATGAACCCATTAATTCCAAGAGTTGGAACCTTTCACTATAATACCAAAATGTAATACCTCATTTACTTTCTCATAACTGAAGTAAAAAAAACTTCTAAAATCTATTCACAGATTATATAATAGAGTTAACTCAAAACAACCAGTTAACAATTTTTTTAAACAACTAGTCTTTTAGTTAAGTTTGATCCATCTAATAACTCTTCCATGTATAAACCTTATGCAACTGAGAAGGGTGCATCTACATCTCCCTTCAATCCACTCTAAGTGAGTAACCATAAAATCTTTAGTATGTTTGGGTTCACCTTTTTCTAGGTTGAGAAAACTATGCTTCCATCCTTAAATGTCTACCATGAAATTCAATTACTTAAATTCATATTCTGGTATATGACATATGCAATGTAAGGATACGGTGAACAGACAATTTAATCAGCTACTTGCACTACTTTCCCCAAAGTTTCTGGCTGTACATAAACAACTTATCCCGAGACTGCACAAAAGCCTTAAGGATATAGTATTTTGTCACCAAACAAATATCTCGACACAATTATCTAGATCTTTTCATTTAAGAAGGTGAACATGTTAAGAAAGAGGAAGTGTGTTCTTTATAGGACCATCTCCATAAATTAAAAGAACCATAACCTACTCAAGGTCTTTATGGAATAGGGAGGGACCATGTAATGGGTTACCGCCATTACGTCCTCTTTCCCTTTTCCATAACTACCCCTAGTTAGCACTATGTCTAGATGTTTGCATGATGACATGATATTATATCCAATCTACGTCATAATTAAATTTTTCTATCCGCAATCGAATTTCATTTAACATCAAGTTCTACGAGACTTACATTATTCCATTATTTATCTAAGTTCTAGCTGAGGGGTATTTTGTAATACTTTTCTAAGTCATTCGATATGTTTCAAGCGGCTTTAATGTGTTATGGATTTAACTATTAATTTCCCTCTTATAAATTTATCTCGTTTTACTTATAGGTTGCCCAGGTCAAAGTCTAGTTTAGTTTATTATCTTTTGTCTATTTAATAAAGGTGATAATTCCATTTACTTACCATGGTTGACTTATTATTTCATGAGGAAATAATGATTAATATTAATCAATTTAAGTTAATCATGTCCCTTTTTATTTATTACCTAAGAGTTTATTAATCTCTTTTACTATCATCAAACCTTCATATTATGAAGTATATGTTATATTATTATTCATAGCCATATACATTATACTCCATAATTCATTGATGATCATTACCATTTTTCCATGATAAACATTTTATCCAACAACATACTTTCCATTATTCTAATTTAATCATAAGATTGGTTTAAGTAAAGGATTTAAGTTAAGTAATGTCATAGTATTACATAGCTTTAGGTCTTTGGTGTATCTAATTAATTAGTTCAACAACAGTTTATACAAAGACATAGTCATTAAAAATAGGAGCGTAGATAATGTCTACTCACATATATCATGTCTGATTAATCAGACCATTTATATTTAAGTAAACAGAGAGGTTCATAATCAACACAAAATCTCCCAAGATTGTAAAACCAAATTTTCTCACTATATTATCAACAAAATCCATATTTAGGGCTATATATTAGGGTCATATGCCCATCCTAGAAAATAAGTTTATTTCATGAAATATTTTAATACAAATAAGGAGATTCTTAAGGATATTTTTTTACATATGACCACGAGGTCGTATTCAAATAAAACAGTAGTAAATCAGTCCTGAGTATTCACTTCAATGTTTATCCTATTTATCTTTACATCTGCTATGAGAGAAAGAAATATACATAGGTCAGTTCGAGAGAACTAACATGAGTCAACTCACTCATATTCTATTTCATAACCATTATAAAATGAGAATAATAATCAAGGTTTGACCCTATGCTTGATTAAATCAACTTACTCATTCGTATTAAACAAATTAAATAAACAAGTAGAACATCATTAACTTGCATCTGATTGTAATAAATAAATTATTAATTTAACTTTACTTGTAATTCCTATGAAATCATATTTAATCAACAAACAATTAATTTTACTTGTTATTCCCAACAGTTCATAAAATTTTATCAAGTAATACACTTATGAAAGGATAACCATACTTGTTCTAGAACCCCAACAATAAGAGTTCATTTCTTAACTACATCGATAACTAATCAAATCATTATTTCTTTCCTATTATGATATTATTCCAACCCCTATTACAAGTTCATTTTCAACAAAATTTCACTCTATATTAAAGCACAACACCAAGTACAACATTCATCTAACTACAAGAGCATATGACTAAAGCACTCCTAATATCCTATAAAGCACTCAGATACAAAGAGGAGTATATTTAATAGACTTATTATCCTCCAAAGGATTCAGCTACAAAAAGAAGAGAACAAATAAAATAACACCTATGTGTAAGCTTATCTATGCATACCAACAAAAATAAAACAATCTCTCGTGAGAAAACAGTCAAAACAACAATTTCCTGTATCTTATTTTAAATCAATAAAGTTTATTACAAGACTATATCAGCTAAAGGTTAATAGTTTCTCAACTCAGAGAATGTGTACCCCATGTTATAATCACGCTACAACATGCAGTTGATTTAATATAAATTAATATTAATTTTAGAGTAACTACTATAATGAGTTATGTGTAATGATAATGTACAGTAAATGGATAAGCAAAAAGCATGCAATAATATGAAACCCTAAGAAATGGAGACAAAGGAGATGACTTAGTTGATTTATGAGTGATCTGGAAGTAATATGGGTGGGTGGATAGTTAGAAAAAACTAGAAGAAAATTTTTCAAGGCTTACTAGAAATTTAGGAGCTCAGAAATGTGCAAGACAGAAGCGCACATGGGAGGACATGAGTGCTCGGGGGCTAGTGGCTAGATATGGGCGCTAGTGTCCACCTAGATGATTGGGTTCTAATATTTTTTGTGCATGAGGAGATTCATTTTTAGTCTCTGTTTTTCACTTTGTATTTTTCCCAATGTCATTGTTCGCACATGTAACCTATAAAATAGATACCTAGTTGCACATTCCCACAAACCACATCAAATCTAAAAATAAATATGTATAATTTGTAGTTAGACTGACCCCAGCGGTCACCCGAAGAGTCAAATTAGTACAAAGCATTGCACTACATTTCAAAATCCATATAATTCTATGTGAAAGTGTGTGTAAAGATGCCCTAGGATGACCTTGTGCAAGATGCACAATGATATCAGGTAAGATCTAGAATGTAGCAAATGTATAGAATGTGTGAAATGAAATATAATGAACTTCCCCTCCTATGTTGTGTATGTAGAAGTGATACAACCTTTTTCCCTTGAGTGAATTTTCTATATGGATGCCTTGTAATGCTCTTTGTGCCTTTGGATGCAAGCTTGGGTGATAGTAGATAATGCTAGTGCTTGGACCCTTATTTGCGAGCTATAACCACATATATATATGATTCCCTAGTTTGAATTTAATAATTGAAAACTGAAAGGCCAACCTAAAAGTGTAAAAGATGACCAAAAAGTAAAAAGAACCCAAAAGAGTGAGAAAAGGGGAAAGAGGGTGAGGAGCGCCCAGAAGGGATAATGACACCTGAGCACTAGTGTCCTAACTGGGCATTAGTGTCTGATCCCATAAAAGATAAATTAGTCAAATACTGATAGGGATTTAGGGTATGTAAGGTTAATAAAAGTATAAAGACAAAGCAAAAGGCCCAAAAGACATTGTCATTTACTAGTTTTCTTTCTTAGGAATCACGTATATATTAGTATATGTTTTAAGACCTAGAAATGTACCCAAGTGCATAGATTTTTTGTTTACATTTTACCCCCACTTTATGTTATTGAGTGAATCCTTGATATCATAAAGTGGATAGAATATGCGTACCATGAGATCCTATAGAGAAGAGTGTATTTGATAGCATGTCGAGTGGAAAAGTGGAATGTGAAGTGATTACAATGTGAAACATGGAGACTAAGAAAGGGAGGTAGACCCTAGGGGTGAAGTGTATGTGTAGTAATGTGTTGCCGGAGCTTGTGTGATTTGCTTCTTGTTATGTATTAAGTAAATACCTACAAAATAAGAGCGACAGAGTATTTAAAGTCTTGTATATGAAAAATCATAGTAATGTATGTATAAGTAAGTAAAGAGTGTAAACATGTGTAAAATAAAAGTGTGCACCTAATGTATGAGAGAGTATGAGATAGAAAAATTTCCTGTTCACTTGGAGTTGTTAGATTTGAATGTCAGCTATGAGGTTTTTTGGGCAATCTCACTCTAAGAGTGATTTTTTTTTGGTGATCTCACGCCAAGAGCAAGTTTTTTGAGAGATCTCATGCCAAGAGAAGAGTTTTGGGGAAAGAGGTCTAGATTTTCTCTCCATCCATGATGCTTCCCGAATAAGCACCATCGTAGATGGTATGTCCTTGGTTTGTTCTGATTGTAACTGAAATTTATTTGATAGGATGAATTCTATTCATGGAGGCAAGTGTCTGCTACTGGAGACCTGATCTGAAAATTGTTGTGAACTATGTTGGAGTGAGAAAATGATTGTTTTTCCCCTAGGACATTATCGCTCAGGGGAACACAAGCACCCACTACTAATTTCAAGGACTGGGTTCTAGTTTCTTATTTATATTTTAGACTCAATTATGATTCTGAGCCATTGTGTAACTATTTTCCTGTGTTGATTATGTATTGTGTTGTGTTGTACTGAAGCTCTAAGCTATTGTAAGGGTGATTTATTCACCCAATATGTGTTCTCCCTCATTTGAGGTGCATGTGACGACTGTCAGAGAATGTGGTCCAAAGGAGACGACCTAATACTGATATGCATATTTGAAGTGGATATCTGCAGGGGGTATGGGATGTCCATAGTAGAAACCAAGGCACCTGTAATCAACGTAGGATAGTAACAAGAGTTAGTAAAAATGAGCTAGCATGCAATAGAAGACAATGTAACAAGCAACTAGGCAGACAATGTATACCACAAAAAATGGGTTTCAAACATGGGACATTGCTCACAATGTCACAATTCAATCGGGGCCAAAGCATCCAATTGCATACAGTGATCAAGCAAGATATAGGGAATAACCCACAAACAATAGTAAACAAGAGGAAGATAGAAGTGATAGATATCCATGGTTGTATAGATCCTGTAAGGAAAATGCTACACAGGAAGCACCCCTTAGCACGTTAGAAAGATAAGTATTATGTCAAAGTGTGTAAATAATAGTGAAAAGTAAAGTGAGAGTAATGAGAAGTAGTAAAGAATGTGACAATAAAACATGTGATATGTGGAGTGTGAGAGTAGTAAAGGTAGATGCCCGCAGGAGCCTTGATGGGACTGGTAAAGAGTTGTGTCGAGAATCATTCATTGTATATGAATGTGTGAAAATATTGCATTCACCTCAAGATACCAAGTGGAGGTGCATGTGTATATAGAAGAAGATAATGGCATACTAATAATTCAGCTAACATAGTAAGCAAAGTTAATCATGTAAGTAGTATAGGCTAACAAGAGTAAATGCAACCAAGATATGCAAATGCGGTGCGAGTGTGATAATGTGATATGTAAGGTGTGAAGATAGTAGGATTAGTGTTTCCCCCTAATGGATGTGTATGAGATGAGGTTCATTTAAAAATTCCCCCTCAACAGTCAAGAATGAACCATAGAACAAGAGTGTGTCATCAATAAATGAGTATTATGTGTGTGATTGAGAGTAGATGCTAGAAACAATGTATTATGAAGCATTGAGCATAAAGTGTAGATTAGGCAAGGTTCATTTAAGAATTGTACCCTCAATAGCTGAGTGTGAACCATAGCACTAGAGTGCATCATCAAGAATTATGGTACAATGTCTATACCAAAGGTGTAGGAGTGTTGAGAAAGATTAGACATGCAACGGGGAACGTGAAGTGTAGTAATAAACACTAGAGACAGCTGATAGTGTTGTAAGGGGGCAAATAAAGTGCGATGCCCCCTAGTGTGTGATGGATATAAGGTTATCTAGAAATATTGAAGGGTGAGGGCCCCCACCCAATATCTGAGGAGAGAAATGTATGTAACCATGATCTAGGATCGGTGGTGTAGGAGAATAACTATGTACACATGAATGAGACCAATTTGGAGAAAACTTGAGAGAAGGGGCTGCTTGAGTAAAGGACTTATGATTATATGGTTAACTAATGGAATAATGAGGATGAAAATTTTTTAATGTAGGTCATGTGCAAATAGGAGAGCTAAGTGCAAAAGTAGACTTAGACTTGAGAGGCATATGAGGTCTATATACCATAACTAGTGCATAAATATCAACAAGAGTGGGCCGAGGAAATGGTGGAATACCTTTGACAGTGAGTACTTGTTTGTTATGGATTAACTTGAGACATAAGTGATGTATGGAAGTAATTTCCTAGGTAGTGTGAATCTAAGGAAGACCTAAGAGTGTATCACAACTGAAGATTTCAGAGGTAACTGTTGGAGCTCAAAATTACACCCTAGATATGATCATTGAGGATCATGAATTCTGAGGCAACATGGGACTGTCTCTGAGTTGTAGGACCTGTGAACCAAGATAGACCTTTGGAGAAGGTCGTATCCTCTACCTAATCCTACTGCTAACACCACTAATGTAGAAAACAAATCCTAACCTAAACGTGCCAAAGGACTGGGGATAGAAGGAGATGCAGAAAAGGGAAAATCCTAAGCTAAGGGCGGTGATAACACCAGAAAAATGGGTGGTTGAGCTCTCTCCATGAGGGGAAGGAGAGGGGAGAAAAAAGGGAGAGAGGGTAGATAAAACATTCCACAGATCAATAACCCAACATCCTCCATTCACCCACGCATTGACAACACTGCAAAAATGGAACCTGCAAGTAGGAAATGCACAAACATGCCAAAAATGAATGGAAATGCAAGGATGCAAAATAAAACTAGCTAGGGCAGAAAAAAAAAGTGACACAAAAAAACACTTTAAATTGCTTAAAATATGCACAATTCCACTATATTCATGGCAGAAGGCACGAAATTACATTGTAGAGGCCAGATTCGAGGTTTGAAACTCGTGGGAAATTGGTCACCATTTGGGCATGGTGTCGTTACAAAGAAAACTAAACCCTTAAAATGAGGGGGGTTTTACATATATATATATATAGGAGTTTGTCTCACCTACCCTAAATAAATCCCTGATAGGTGGTTGAACAACCCCAAATACTACCATCAATGTGGTAGTTTATTTGTCTTTTCACGCATGCCTTTGCTTGATTTGTGACCAGTGAGTTTTCCAACCAGGTTGGGTTAGACAATCATCTATCCTCCATCCATACCACTATGTCATCAAATGAATCATCCAACCTCATGACCCATCCAACCTCATGACTCATCTAACCTAGGTTGGACGGTCGTCTATCCTCCATTCGTACAACTTCTGGACCATCCAACCTCGCGACCCATCCAACCAGGTCGTCCAGCCTTGTGACCCATCCAACTTGGGTTGTCATACACCATATAACCTAGGTTATATGGTAGTCTAACATATTTCCAACCCCCTGGGTTGGACATCCTTCCAACCTCTAGTCTATCCAACCCAGTCATCCAACCTCCAGGGGCTAACTTCCGAAGGTGATATCTCGAGCTCCTAGATGAGTTTTGGGGTGAAATTTTATATTATTCCACCTGAAAAAAACCCAATTAATCCAATGGTAGTGGTATAAATATCAAATTTTTAATTTAAAACCTCCAAATTTCCCATTATTTCTTAGGACTACTAGTTGTATGCCAGAAGAATGAGTTGCATCAGAAAGTGTATGATGTTTCAAATGTCTCATATTTTCCACCATGTAGGGAATGGAAAATAATTTCCATAGGAATTTTTTTGGGCTTATAATTCCTCACGTAGCTCTTATAATATTTCTTTGAAGCTCGGGTCTTCTTTCACGATGCATGCTCCTCAAGGCCCAAAAGTGTGCTTCTGATGAATCGGCTCCAAAACCTCTGAAACTTCCCTGAATTACTTGCAATGCTTCCCAAAATTTAAATCTCAATTGTATCCCTCTAAATCTCTTCATGAATCCCTGTCTAGTGCTCAAACCCATTATGAACTGCATTTATTTTCTGACACCTGGGACTAAAATTTGATGGTTGTTTGGGCGTCTTTGAATTTTAAATGGTTAAGTCCACTTATAATGAGTTATCCAAATTAACTTGGGGGTGAATTTGGGATAACATTAACCAAGAATGGTGTAAAAACAATAAGAGACCCAACTGTGATGGGAATAATGACACGACCATGAGAATTAGAAATTGGGAATGTGATTAGAGATGTGGGAAATTTGATAGCTAGAAGAAGTGTCATGGAGCATGCATTGGTAAGTTCCAATGGATAAACGATAGTATTTTTGATGGTATGTATACCAATAGAAGTAGTGATATGCAATGAATAAAAAGAAAATATAGTGTGATAATCATGAGCTGATAATGTGATGATTGGTGGCGGTTTGTCAGAAGTAACAACAAGAAATTAAAGAGGCCCCAATGAAGGAGGAGGCACAACATGATATGCATGGTTTGCATAAGAATCTATAACTTATTTTTCATGCTTTGGTAAAGGGTCATTGAACATTTTTATCTTTTGATTATCATTGGCTGGTTTTGAAGTAGATGGCTCAAGGAGCTCGATTGCATTGTTATCAAAAAGATTTTGAATTATATGTTTAAGCTTAAAAAAATGATTGGTAGAATGCCCAATGCATTGATGGTATTCACAACATGCATTTTCATCGTAGTTACGGCCATGGGGGCGAGAAGGATCGAGATTGAGTGGTGGAGGAAGAGTAATAATATTTCTTTTAATAAGTTGTGTTAATAGAAGTTGAGGTGTGTAAGGCAGTTTAGTAAAAGTATGCCTTATGGGTTGCAATTTAATCTTGTCAAGTGTAGAAATAATGTTAACAATGGTCTTCACTTCAATGGGCTTGGGAGATGGTTTTAAAGTAGATTTAACTTGAAAATTATTAGAGGATGAGGATGAAGTACCATCATAATATTTCATTTTTCCCATAGATAAAAGTTTACTTTTGCACAATTTTAGTGTATGACATAGTTGATCAAAGGAGGGAGATGTCTCAAAGATAACACTCTTTTGAAGTGGAGGTAAAATATTTTGAATAAAGAGATATTTCAGTTTGGAACCAACTAGTATTGGTCGTCTTAAAAGGATTATTCTTATAGCGTAAAACATAGTTAGCTAGACGTGTGTTGGTTCCTTGTTTGAGTTGATCCAGTTGTGCATAAGATACCTTGGTGCCATTATTGATAGAAAAGTGAGCAAGGAAAGCATCGGATAATGATGTAAAGGAGGTTACCAAATGAACAGGTAGATCATAGAACCATCACACGGCGTAATCTTGCAAACTTCTAGGAAGACAATTTAGCCAGTAATGTAAGATCATCCGCATAGTCAAGACATGCCACATGAAAAGATCAAAGATGCCTCCTAAGGGTCGTCATGGCCATTGAAGGTAGGAAGCTTGGGTGCAATGAAGTTAGGAGGAAGTGGATAAGAGGATATGTCGGACGTGAAAGGGCTATGATGGAGAAGTGAGGATTCTAGAGATGGAGAGGAATGTGAAGTAGCTTGTTGTAATTGACGGATTCATGGATTTGTAGATCGTGGTCTAAAGAAGCTAGGTCTTGAGTCCCTGAAGAGGAACCACGTTGTCGTGTGTGAGAAGTAATAGGCGATGAGGTGAAATGATTTGTAGGAGTAGGCTATAGAAATAGGAATAGATGAAGGTGGGTGGAAGGGTAGAAATTAAGAGGTCATGTGTTGTAATAGGAAGAGAAGTATTCATTAGAGACTGGAGGGTTGAGCTCAGTTAGGTTAGTAGCTTCCTCACTAGCAGCGAATAGGATAAGAAGATCTAAGTCATTGAGGATGTTCATACAACTTACTGGCCCCGGATGGCCACGAAGATCTTCAATCGTGCTCAAAGGGTTCATAATGTCTCAGCCATGGGAGAAGAAGCATAAAAAGAATGCCTAGAAAGCAAGGTAGGGTTCGAGTGAGTTGGGTTCACCAAATGATTTAATATAAATTGAATCAAATCTTAATTTCAGAGTAACTTACTGTAACTGAATGATAGTACAAATGATAATATACAGATAAATGGACAAATAACATGAGCATTTAATGATGTAAAACCCTAAGTAAATGAGAGAGAGGAGATGACTTGGCTGATTTCTGATTGATCTGGGCAAGTGAATAGTTTGAATAGATTGGAAGCAAGTGTCGTTAAGGCACACTGGAGGTTTTGAGAACCAAGAAATGTGTGGGACAGAAGCGCCCATGGGAGGATAGGAGCGCCTCGGGTGCTAGTGACTAGATCTGGGCGCTAGTGTCCATCCTAGATGCTCAGGTTCTGATAATCTCTTATGTGCAGGAGGAGCTTCGCTGTTGGTATCTTTGTTTGTCGCTCTGGATTTGTCCCAATGTTGTTGTTCAACACCTGTAACTTGCAAAATAGATACCTTGCACATGCCCACAAACCACATCAAATCTAAAAATAAAGATGCAAAATGTGGAGTTATATTGACCCCAATGGTCACCCGAAGAGTGAACTTAGTATTGAGCGTTGCACTACATTTCAAACTCCATGTAGTTCTGTGTGAAAGAGTGTGTAATGATTTCATAGGATGCCCCTATGTAAGTTGCATAATGTTGTCCACTCAAAATTTCCCGCTCTGTCAAAAGTAAAAATTTCAAAATTTTGAGTGGAAATGTCTTTTCTGTCGAGCTGGTGGTGTGAAAAAAGTCTTGAAGTTGAAAAAATCTAAGTTCTGGGTCATTCTGTAAGTATTTCGGGCCTGTCGGACATTTTTGTCCCATCTGTCCCAAGTGCAAACGGGTCTTTTGTTCCCCGATCGGCCGAAACCTCCGAATTTGTCCCATTTTCGGGCCCGTCGGAAGTTTTTGTCCCAAGTGTCCCGAAGTTACTGTGCGAGATGTTCCAATTTCGGCCGAACCGCCCGAACCGCGTACTTCGCACTTTCTTGTCCCAAATGTCCCAATTTCAAAAGTGCGCTCTGTTCCAATTTCACCCGAACCGGCCGAGTCGCGTACTCCGGAACTTTTTGTCTCAAATTTCTCAAGTTCAAACTTAAAGTGCACTCTGTTCCATTTTCGGCCGATTCGCCCGATTTCGTCCCAACTGTCCCGAGTTCCAAAGTGCATTCTGTTCCCCGATCGGCCGAAACACCCGAACCGCGTACTTCCGGAACTTTTTGTCCCGAATGTCCCAAAGTTAAAAAGTGCAAGTTGTTCCCATTTTCGGCCGAAACTCCCGAGTCCCGCACTTCGCTCTTTTCCATCCCAATTGTCCCAAAATTCGTTTGTGCATCCTCTCCCTATTTCGCCCGAACCGGCCGAGCCGCGTGTTTCGCGCATTCGCGTCTCACTTGTCCCAAGCGAACCAACAGTCATTCATACTTAGTTTTTCCCGCTCGGACCCGAATATGCGCATTTTTCAAAATATGAATTCAAATGCGCATTGATTATCCTTCTCTCTCCTCAACGGCTATATAACGGGCAAAACTTCCTTTGCAATTCTTACATTGTTTCGAACCCTTGCAATTTGAAAACCCGCGCATGTCCCCTCCCTCTGAAACTCCTTTCCGAGCCTGGTTTGCAGCTCTGTTGTTATCAATGTGAAGATCAAGATCCTGGAGGAGGCTTGGGGAGAACTAAAGAAGCAGTTACGAAGGACGAAGCTTTCAAGACGCCGGTTACATCAGTTTTCAAAGATATTCATTGTCATTCTCAAGATGAAAATTCTGGTGTGTCCCTCGTGGCAAAGACATGGCTGAGACGTGGAAGAAACTCAAGCAGCGGTTTCCAAAGACAGTGGGTCCTTCTCAGTGAACTGGCCACCTGTCTCCTTCCCCATTCCTTTTCTCTTCTTCCTATTCCTTTCGTATTCCTTGTAATTAGTTAAGAAATTGCGTTTGGCATTCCTTAACTGTTCTCTAGTTAAAAGAAACGGTTACGAGGAGTAACCGAATTGTAAGCTATATAATGGCCTTCTTTGCGCCATTTTGAAGAGGGAGGAGGAAGAACTTGGGTATTTGCTGAAAGTGTAAATAGATCTTAAAGAAATCAATACAAAAGGGCTTTCCATTCTTTGTCTATCTAATTCTTGTTATCTCTGTGTTTTCCTTTAATATTGTGAAGATCATTTTGTTCCTGATTCGTTAGTCTCTCTGATTGCATACTGTTCAGTTTTGCAAATACAGTGATCTTGTATAACCAAGAAGGAACTTTGTGTCCTTGATGAATGAATCTGAAGAAGGTTATTTATGGAACTTTGTGTCTTTAAATTTAATCTCATTCAGCCAATGCAAATGATCTTGTCTTAAATTCTTTGAAACTTCGCATACATGAAGAATTATTCTGCTATCTATAATTCTGAATGTTGCTATTCTGCTCATCTTCTTATTCCCTTTCCTCAGTCCTTGTGTAATTGATGATCCTTGTGGAAAACACTTTCGTAATATCCAAGTTTGACCATAAAACAATGTTCTGTACATTTGTAAATAAGTTCGTTTCTGAATAAGGGAACCTCTCCCATTAAAGAGGAGGGACTTCTTGTCCCCTGACTGTTGCTCTTCTAAAAAGTCCTATTTGACGACCAACAGTTTTTGGCGACTCCGCTGGGGAAAATCACATTCCAGTACTACAATTTTTCGATCATCCTTTGATCTGGCGACTCCGCGTTTCACTCGAGGGAGAAGGGCCCTTGGTATCGAAGATTCTCAGTTTCAGCTTTTGGAGCAACAGGGTTTTCCTTTCCCTTCAAATAGAAGAACTCGTTCGACGAGCACTCCACCTGTTCAAGATAGAAGTCCTACGGGTGGTATTCCTTCAGAACCTGCTAGTCCCAATCTACGAGCTTTGATCCTAGCTGGTGTTACAGTTCCCCTCCAAGCTGTATTTCCAAGAATGGCGGCACAATTGCCATGGGGTCAACGTGTCGGGCCCGTGGCCCTTACTTAGCCTTTACATGAGTTACCTAGAGGTAACCGGAAGAACTTCCCCAAATTTAAAGGAGATGGCAAAGTACACCCTGATGAACACATTGCAGCCTTCATAGTTGCATGTGGAGTCTTGGGAGTTGAACATGAAGACGTCTCAGTAAGGCTGTTCGTTGAGACGTTACAAGATAATGCTGCTGATTGGTTCTATCACCTTCCGGCTGGTGCCATCACCGACTGGAATACAATGAGAACTCAGTTCGAAAGCCGTTTCAAGCCGGCAGAAGATGTGCATGCCCTGCTTGCCCAAATTTCTCAGATAAAGAAAGATCCATCAGAACCCATGAGAGAATTTGTGGCTCGATTCAACAGACTGATCAACAAAATTCCTGTAAATACTCGACCGGTTGATCAAATTCAAAAATGTTTCTTTCTAAATGCTCAAACGCCCAAAGTCAGTTATGCTCTAAGAAGGGCTAATCTCGGAACGTTAGTTCTGGATCAAGAACTGGCTGTTAGTGTCGAGGATGACTTGATCATGTCAGGGAAGTTGAGAAGAGATCCTCCCAAATCTAAATCTGCTGCTTCTTCCTCTTCCACCCCTGGACCTAATACTGATCCATTAGTCCAGAAACTTGCAAATGATCTAGTAGCTATAAAGAAACAATTGGCTCAGCATGCCCCGTATGCAGATGTTCCAAGAAGAAATTTTCAGCCCAGAAATCGTTTGCCTGCTCCTCACACAAGACTAGCACTTGAAGGACCTCCTGTTAAAGTTCCTGTGAATGCAACCTGTGAAGTTGAAGAGCCAGATGATGATGTGGACGATGAAGCTCGTGAGGAGTTCCTGGAGGAATTTGATGATGAGGCAGAGGAACTTGAGGGATCTCGGGTTAATTTCTTTACCACTGAGGGCATCGATGATGGAGATGACTATGATGAAGTGGTAGCAGATATGAACAGTGAATCATTTGCTGTCATGACTCGAGAACAGACAAGGCAGAAGGAGAAAGTAACACAGCCCATGAAGAAATCTAAGGAGCAGTCGACAACTATTCCCGTGATTGCAAAAAGAGGATCTCCTATCCCTACCTCATCTGCACCAAAGGTAAGTCCTATCAATCCAGTTACCAAAGTTGCTTCTTCTTTTTCTCCTAAAGTTGATAAGCCGAGAATTCCAAATGATGATGGTCCATCCACCTCTGGATCCTTTGATATTGTTGATCACCTAAAAAGGACCAAGGTTCAAATTTCAGAAGCTGAATACTATCAAACCCATCCCAAAGCTTTTGCCAAGATGATCCAATTTGTTAATTCCCATTCCAAGACCACCTCTAAAGGCCTTTTGCCCACTCCTCCTTCTGCACCACAGCCTGGTCTGGTAGCTGCTGTCACCTCGCCTGGTGACAAAATCAAGCCTTTTTATGTAACACTTCTTATAGCTGGCCATAGGCTCAGTAACTGTGTCATAGATTCCGGAGCCTCAGATAACGTGATGCCTGCTAAAGTAGCTCATGCTTTAGGCTTGACCCTCACTCGTACTTATGGATCTTGCTACTCCATGGAAAGTAAGGAAGTGCCTTTGGTTGGAAGGATTAAAGATGCACAAGTGGCTTTTGCTGCTTTACCTGAAAAGAAAGTCTTGGCTACCATCCTAGTAGCAGACATTCCTCCTTCTTATGGAATGTTGCTAAGTAGGAACTTCTGTAAAGATGTGGGTGGAGAGATTCAAATGGATTGGTCACATGCACTCATACCTGTCAATGGACACATGAAGAAGCTGCTGCCTGAGAAACAATCTGAGTATATTGTGCAGAAAATGGATGATCCTAAGGCACAAATACTCTATGAGGACATGGGTCATGGTAATTACATGATTCTGTCCCCTGATGAAATCCAACCCTCCAAAGTATCACCTAAAGATCCCAATGGTGTTTGGGTTTTAGAATTTGATGGAAGTTGTTCCTCAGCTGGTTCTGGAGCTGGTGTCCTGCTAGTGTCACCTGAAGGATGCCTACACCCTTTTTCATTTAAGTTGCAGTTTGAAAACACTAACAATACAGCAGAGTATGAGGCTCTCATTCTTGGACTGCAAGTGGCCAAAGAACGAGGTGTAAAAAATCTTCTGGCTCGTGGTGATGCAGAGCTGATTGTGAAGCAAGTCAGAAGCCTTTTTCAGGTAAAAAATGGGAGGCTGAAGCATTACCGGAATCAGGTTTGGGATTCAATTGAATTCCTTGATGCTTTCTCCATTGAAGCAATACCTAGAGAAAAGAACAGCAGGGCTGATTCACTGGCTGTCTCAGGATCACTACTGATTCCCCATCCTGAATTCTCTCAGGATAAGTTCACTATTGAAATGGTCCACCGGCCTAGTGTACCTGACAATACCAATAACTGGCAAGTTTTCAACGATGACCAGCATTTGCTTTCCTTCCTGGAACTCAAGGGTAATTTCGAACAACTGTATTTTGAGGGAAGTGACAACCTGCCTCGTGAGAGTGTGTCCTCTGACCATCCTGTCACCCAAGGAGAAGAAACAGATCAGGAAGGGTGCATTAAACTCAAAGGAAACAAGATTCCCAAAGGTTTGGTGAGTTTGGAGGAGTTGTTTGATAAACATGACAGATATGTGAAATCTAAAGCTTCTACTGGACCTCAGCAATCAGCTGAGTATGATAAGATTGATATAGGGAGTTCTACTGACCCCAAGCTAGTAAATATTGGAAAATGTTGCACAACCGATGAGAGGAGAAAAGCAATTGATCTTCTAAGGAGGTATAAGGATGTTCTTGCTTATTCTTATGAAGATCTAAAAGCCTTCAAGCCAAAAGATATGCAGCACTCTATCCCTCTCAAACCAGGAATTAAGCCTTTCAAGCAGAAACAGAGACAATACAACCCCAAAGTAGCTGACACCATCTTTCAGGAGATACAGAAGTTGTTGAAAGCTAAAATTATCTTTCCTATTCACCATTCAACATGGATTGCAAATATTGTGCCTGTCAGGAAAAAAGAATGGTGAGATCCGCATCTATGTTGATTTCAGGAACCTGAATCAGGCTTCTCTGAAAGATAATTATCCTTTGCCTATGATGGATCAAATATTGCAAGCAGTAACAGGCTCTGAAATGTTATCTATGCTTGATGGATTTTCTGGATACAATCAGGTAGAGGTTGATACTGTAGATCAACATAAAACAGCTTTCACTACTCCTTGGGGCACCTTTGCTTACAAGAGAATGCCTTTTGGGCTTATTAATGCTGGTGCCACTTTCCAGAGAGCTATGGATCTGGCTTTTGGAAGTTTGAAAGGGAAATGTATTGTCATATATCTTGATGACCTGACAGTGTTTTCCAAGACAAGGGCAGATCATTTTGATCACCTAGAAGCAGTTCTGCTGAGATGCCGAGAGCATGGGATTTCTTTAAATCCTAAAAAATCTGTCTTCTGTGTTACAGAGGGAAAACTATTAGGGCACATTGTCTCCAAGGATGGTATTAAGATTGATCCTGAACGAGTTCAAGCCATCCAGCAAATTCCTCTCCCAACCAGTAAAAAGGGCGTGCACTCCTTCTTCGGTAAGATCAATTTTTTAAGAAGATTCATCCCTGATTTTGCTGAATTAACTTTGAATATTTCTCAGATGATGAAAGGGAAGCAAACATTTGGTTGGTCTTCTGAAGGAAAGGAATCCTTTGAGGGTATCAAGAAAGCTATTGCTAAAACTCCTAGTTTTGGCCTGTCCTGATTTCAGCAAAGATTTCATCATCTATTGCTATGCTACAGATAATACCCTGGCTGCTGTCTTAACCCAAGAAGACTCTGATGAACATGAGCTACCAATTTCCTTCATGAGCTATATCCTGAAGAATCATGAGCTAAAATATACCATGATGGAGAAACATGCTTTTGCAGTAGTCAAAGCTGTCAAGCAGTTCCGTTTCTATATCCTCAACTCTCACTCTATGGTGTTGGTTCCAGATACAACTGTTAAGTCAATTCTTACACAACAAGAATTTGGGTCCAAGAGAGGAAACTGGGTGGCTAAAGTCCAGGAGTATGACATTGATATCAAACCGACCAAGCTGGTTCGTGGAAAAGGTCTTTGTGAGCTCATTGCTGAAGGAGCCAAACATGAGTTACTGGAGGAGAAAGCTGACATTCCTACTGTTCTATTCCTTAGTTCAGTCGATGAATGGTATTCTGACATCGCCCATTTTCTCACCTATGGGGAATGCCCCTCTCATTTAACTACCAAGGAAAAGAGGACTGTTAAATTGAGATCAGCACAATATGTACTGTGGGAAAATGCCTTGTTCAAGCGTGGTTTAGATGGGAGATTTCTGAAGTGTGTGGACAAGGAACAACAGAGAAAGTTGCTCTCAGCTTTTCATGATCAGACATGTGGAGGGCACTATTCATCAACGGTTACAGCTCATAAGATACTCCGGGGAGGATACTACTGGCCTTCTTTGTTCAGAGATGCATCCAAGTGGGTGGATAAATGCGAGGCTTGTCAGACCTTTGTGGGAAGACCTAAATTGGCCTCTTTGCCTCTCAAGCCAGTTGTGATTGAGGAACCATTTCAACAGTGGGGTCTGGACTTCATTGGTGCACTCAACCCTGTTTCTAGTGCTGGTCACACTCATGTGCTAACTGCCACTGACTACTTCACCAAATGGGTGGAAGCTATTCCAGTCAAGAGCACTACTTCTGAAGTGGTATGCAACTTCATCAAAGAGAACATCTTGGTAAGGTATGGTGTACCTAACAAGATTGTAACAGATAATGCTTCGAACTTCTCCTCAACTGAGATAATGGATTTCTGCTACGGGTTATGGCATCTCTCTGGCTCATTCTTCAGATTATTATCCCCAGGGAAATGGACAAGCAGAATCCACCAACAAAAATCTGGTGACTATCATAAGGAAGTTGGTCAATGAGTCTCAGCGAAACTGGCATAAGAAGCTTTATGATGCTCTTTGGGCAGACAAGATTACACCAAAGAGAGCTATTGGAATGTCTCCTTTTCAAGTGGTGTATGGAGTTGAAGCTCAATTTCCAGTGACAGTGGAACTGCCGGCCTTGCATCTAATGAAGGCCATCGAGGATACTAGTTTCAGTGATGCCCTGGATAAAGAGAATTATGTACCTGCACAAGCTGAATGAGGACAGATTGGTGGTTGCTGATAGGATATCTGTTCACCAGCAGAAGGTAAAGGTCCTGTTTGACAAGAAAGCTAGGTTCAGAGATTTCCAAGTTGGAGACATCGTACTGTTATGGGACAAAAGACATGAACCTCGTGGCAGCCATGGAAAATTTGATTCCCTGTGGCTCGGACCTTTCAAGATAAGACACTTTGCTGGTGAGAATTCCTTTTATCTTGATTACATGGATGGTTCTTCTCTCCCACTTCCTTATAGTGGGCAGTATCTCAAGTTGTTCAAGTCCTAGGTGATTAGGGAGTCCCTTGTATATTCTGTACAGTGTTTTTGCTTCTCTGCTTTTGGTGTGTTTTCCTTTGTTGTTTTGGTGTGTTGCCCTCTGTATTGGTGTTCTTTTTGACTCCGTGGCCCAATGGATAAGGCACTGGTCTGCTTTCCCCGAGTTTGTCTAAGTCCTTGCCTTGTCTCATTCCTTGAATTTATGCCAAGTCATCCCCAGAAGGAGCCAGCTGTTGTCCACTCAAAATTCCCCGCTCTGTCAAAAGTAAAAATTTCAAAATTTTGAGTGGAAATGTCTTTTCTATCGAGCTGGTGGTGTGAAAAAAGTCTTGAAGTCGAAAAAATCTAAGTTCTGGGTCATTCTGTAAGTATTTCGGGCCTGTCGGACATTTTTGTCCCAACTGTCCCAAGTGCAAACGGGTCTTTTGTTCCCCGATCGGCCGAAACCTCCGAATTTGTCCCATTTTCGGGCCCGTCGGAAGTTTTTGTCCCAAGTGTCCCGAAGTTACTGTGCGAGATGTTCCAATTTCGGCCGAACCGCCCGAACCGCGTACTTCGCACTTTCTTGTCCCAAATGTCCCAATTTCAAAAGTGCGCTCTGTTCCAATTTCGCCCGAACCGGCCGAGTCGCGTACTCCGGAACTTTTTGTCTCAAATTTCTCAAGTTCAAACTTAAAATGCACTCTGTTCCATTTTCGGCCGATTCGCCCGATTTCGTCCCAACTGTCCCGAGTTCCAAAGTGCATTCTGTTCCTCGATCGGCCGAAACACCCGAACCGCGTACTCCGGAACTTTTTGTCCCGAATGTCCCAAAGTTAAAAAAGTGCAAGTTGTCCCATTTTCGGCCGAAACTCCCGAGTCGCGCACTTCGCTCTTTTCCGTCCCAATTGTCCCAAAATGCGTTTGTGCGTCCTCTCCCTGTTTCGCCCGAACCGGCCGAGCCGCGTGTTTCGCGCATTCGCGTCTCACTTGTCCCAAGCGAACCAACGGTCATTCATACTTAGTTTTTCCCGCTCTACCCGAATATGCTGTTTTTCAAAATATGAATTCAAATGCGCATTGATTATCCTTATCTCTCCTCAACGGCTATATAACGGGCAAAACCTCCTTTGCAATTCTTACATTGTTTCGAACCCTTGCAATTTGAAAACCCGCACATGTCCCCTCCCTCTGAAACTCCTTTCCGAGCCTGGTTTGCAGCTCTGTTGTTATCAATGTGAAGATCAAGATCCTGGAGGAGGCTTGGGAGAACTAAAGAAGCAGTTACGAAGGGCGAAACTTTCAAGACGTCGGTTACATCAGTTTCCAAAGATATTCATTGTCATTCTCAAGATAAAAATTCTGGTGTGTCCCTCGTGGCAAGGACATGGCTGAGACGTGGAAGAAACTCAAGCAGCGGTTTCTGAAGACAGTGGGTCCCTCTCAGAACTGGCCACCTGTCTCCTTCCCCTTCCTTCTCTCTTCTTCCCATTCTTTTCGTATTCTTTGTAATTAGTTAAGGTATTGCAATTGGTGATCCTTAACTATTCTTTAGTTAAAAGAAATGGTTACGAAGAGTAACTGACTTGTAAGCTATATAATGGCCTTCTCCACGCCATTTTGCAAAGGAGGAAGAACTTGGATATTTGCTGAAAGTGTAAATAGATCTTAAAGAAATCAATACAAAAGGGCTTTCCATTCTTTGTCTATCTAATTCTTGTTATCTCTGTGTTTTCCTTTAATATTGTGAAGATCATTTTGTTCCTGATTCGTTAGTCTCTCTGATTGCATACTGTTCAGTTTTGCAAATACAGTGATCTTGTATAACCAAGAAGGAACTTTGTGTCCTTGATGAATGAATCTGAAGAAGGTTATTTATGGAACTTTGTGTCTTTAAATTTAATCTCATTCAGCCAATGCAAATGATCTTGTCTTAAATTCTTTGAAGCTTCGCATACATGAAGAATTATTCTGCTATCTATAATTCTGAATGTTGCTATTCTGCTCATCTTCTTATTCCCTTTCCTCAGTCCTTGTGTAACTGATGATCCTTGTGGAAAACACTTTCGTAATATCCAAGTTTGACCATAAAATAATGTTCTGTACATTTGTAAATAAGTTCGTTTCTGAATAAGGGAACCTCTCCCATTAAAGAGGAGGGACTTCTTGTCCCCTGACTGTTGCTCTTCTAAAAAGTCCTATTTGACGACCAACACCCAATGATAGTGGGCTAAAACTAGAATGGTAGCATACTGTAAATAATGTACCTTAGACCTTTAAATAGAATGAACTTTCCATCATATGTTGTGTATGCAGAATGGTAATGGATATTCCCTTTTTCATCGTAATTAACCTAAAAATACCTTATGTGAAATGCCTTGACAAGGCTAACACTGTGCCTTCTCTATGACTACATTATTTTAATTTTTGAAATACATATTTTTCCTTGGTGGTCCTTATGTGAGAGCTATAACTATGTATATCTACGATTCCCTTGTTTGACCTTCATAATGAACAACTGGAAGGCTAACCCAATAGTCATTAAATCCTATGCCTGAAAATCCCTATAGAATCTTGCCAAATTGAATTGGAAATTTTTTTACTTCCATAGACTCTCTTGGAGTAACATCCATTCAAGGGATAGCTTGTACCTTTTTAGGATCAACCTTCAATCCTTCTTAACTGGGCACTAGTGTCAAAATCCAAAGTACATAGATTATTCCCATGTGAAATTACTGATAGGGCTGTCAAAATTTCTAAGTTCTCTTCATAAAAATGCTATAAGACACTTTATGTAAATGCCCAATAAGTGTTTTTCAATTACTATTTTTCTTTCTGAAGAATCAAAATGTCATCCATATATAATTAATGCTTTTTTTCCTAGAAATGTACCCAAGTTCATACATTTTCTGTATACATTAGTCACATGAATGGTTCTTTTGCATTGGATAACCTAGAATAGAATGACCAATTTTCATCTCATTATAATCATAATCCCAAAGTTTGAAAGGAGATCTTCCACTCATCCCCCTTCTCTACATATTATTAGGGTGGCATCCACTCTTCATAGTCAATATTCAATGAAGTACTCATAGACTCCACATAAAAAAATCCATACCCAGTAATCATGTCTAACAAAGATAATGATAAATATGTAAATAAATTTAATATGCAACCCCATTTATGAGTAAAAATCAATACAAAACATTTTTTCTATAAAATCCAAACACATGCAAATCACTTTCCAAATGGTGTATCAATACAATATAGTAATGCATGATGTTGAGAGAATCTTTAATCAGAAGCTCATGCATGTTATGCTCACAGGAATTCTCACACTCAACTTTCTTATATCCTACAATATTTTCCAGACATAGGTGTCAAAAATGCTTTCATCATGATATTCCTTATTTGATAAAATAATTACTCATGAAATCAAATCCATATGATCCGGATTATGTTGCATGTCAGGTGGCCATAAAATATACATAGAATATATTATGACAATTCCACTACTTGAAAAAATCACCAAAAACACCTCAAAAGAACTTCACGTGAAAGCAAATCCATTCTTTGTGAGCTATGATTTCCGACCTAGTTTTTTGTTGGCAATATCTTGGTATGAATGCTGAAACATTCACTATCCTATTTTCCCTTGTTCATTGAAATGCTTCCTTGACACTTAAAACCTATACGTATATTCCACTGCACGTCTACAATTTCATCATTCAAATGATTTAGAGTATGCTTCCATCTTTGCGTTTGCCTAACATGGTTCAAGTATTTGCACTTGCCATCATGTACCATTTTCCTGTCATATTTCAAGGGTTGACCCAAGTAGCTTCATGCCATTACAATATGTCATGAGATATAACAACATTTATAACACTTCATTTTCATACATCACTAAGTGATGTTATGCAACACATTAAAAACACTCATTCATAAAGTAAGTGACGCCGCTTTCAAAAACCTAATTGTCATCTGTATAACAGATGTCAAATACAAAATGTATGTGTGTCAAACCAAGATGTCTCAACCACTCTCATCAAGTGAATTTATATGTTAAGATAATGAAATACTACCGACCATTAATGTTTATAACTTTGTAATACTTACCTCCTCATTTAGATCATGTTCATTTGCCATAGCTAATAAATTATTTCTTTGTACTTGACAAGTCACAATTTTATACCTTACGTTGGCTTCAGAAACAACTGGTCTAACAAACGACCCGAAAGAAGAGTCCATGCAAGAGAACAAACATGAATAGAATTATTACCTTTCGAATACTTTCCAATTAATCAACTCTATGTATCTGCAGATGTTAGTGAAATATATTTTACTAGCATCATTTATCCTTCTGCAACACTATTTTTCATGATCATGTGGACACTCAAACACATGGTGATGCAACTTATCCATTATGAAAACATGATTTTCACAATCCTATTTGATCTTCTGCATCCTATTCAACTTTTGAAATTAGCCAATCTGACCTTAGACTCTCATGATGCATAACTCTTCCTCAATTGTGAGGATATCCTATCTCCTTCATATGTACATAATTTTATGTATCATTGCGTAAAACTACAGCATGGTGTACATGTAGACAAGTTTCAAATCTTCCCTTGTGCAGATTCCTTGATTGGATCTACATGAATATAAGCATTTCTCTTGGAAAGTATTCAATGGTCAAAAATGGCATAGTGCACAACTGACAAATGTATCTCAATATTATCATGTCTGACACCTCATCTTAATAGATTATTCATATTATCTATAGACAAATTCACTTGGTAAATATATTCCCTATAAGATGAACTTTTGTCCTACATGCCAAGCTGTAATAATGATCCCTATTGATTTATTATGCAATGTTATGGTACTTTGTGTAACAATTCTAGCTAATTATAATCCATTTCCATAAAATATAGGACCAAATTGGGATGAATATGTTCTAAACATAATCCATACTTATACCTTTTCCTTTGTTTATAGGAGTATTGAGCAATATTTTATCCTTACATAATTTAGGGCTATATAATTTTTATCATGTTGGTATTAAATTATCTTAATACAATATTTGTAATATCTTAATTAGATACATCCTAGATTTGATATTATGGTACCTTGATTTGACTTGATTTACACGGTTGTACTAGATGCACCTTATTCTTAAATATCCAATTGAATACTTATTTTCATGTCTCTTTATGTGCTACTTGGATCTTAGGTTTTGATTTTTTTAAATATCTAATATATCAAGATTTTATTGACTTGGCTTTGATGCTTAAATTTTAAGCATTGTTGTACAATAGAAGGAATAACTTTAATATGATGTATGTATGTTTGTATCTACAAATTATTATGTATTATTGTAGTAGGCACCACACGAAATATGATTCAGATATAATTTTCTCCTATTTCAATAGGTAATATAATTCACCCTAAGGGTTCCTTTCCTATAATAGTGTGTGTATTTAAGTATGTATGGAGGAGTATAAGCTAAACCATCTAAGTTATATCTAAGGTCATAGTGAAATTGATATGTGGATACATTCAATTGAGCTCCATTTTCTATCAATATTCCATGTCTTTATTTTCCTTTTATGAATGTTTGAATGACTATAGGTCGATTATATGACGTATATTGAGATATATCTTATTTAGTAAACACATTTAGAATAAATTTGTGTTGCTTCTTGACAATATTTGTTATTCCAATAAACCTCTCAAATGAATGTGTTATGTACTAAAGTACAAGTGTATTTCCTTCAGTTTTAAACAATTTTTTAGTTTTCATTTCATGCATGCTAATAGTTGTAGCTAAATAATATTACTTTTAAACATTTAGAAAAAATTAAATACATTGAAAAAAATTATAATGAAAAACATACATTTTAGAAGTTTTTAAATTAAAAATGTCATATTAAAAAAGCATTTTATGGTCAAAATTAAATGAAAAAATAACAATAACAGTTTTTTGCATATTTGATAGATTTAATTTATGAAATAATAATATTTAATGTTATTTTACCTAAAGTAATGATTCACATAAAAATGGAAACCAAAATTAAACAAAAAACTTTTTAAAAATGAAAAAAATGGAGAGAGGCGGGTAATTCTCAGAAGTTCTCATGTTCTCCCTAAAATGTAGGGGAGGGGTAGGGTGATTCATAGAATCACCCTTTATCTTATAAAAATTATCAAGCCTAGATGACCTAGGTGAAAAAGGATAAATAAGATAATATATACTTAAAATAAACATTTAAGTTTACATTTACATATGGACATTTACATTCTTATACTTTAAGTTATATTTTATGTATATAATTCAAATATGTTTGAGAGTGGTTGAGGACCTCTTGGAGCTAAAATTTTGACTATATGTTTTGGATGATCTTCTCATATTTCACACTTAGCAAGATTTCAAGGTTTCATGATTTCACATTTTTGCAATATGTCAAGGTTTTAAAATTTCAAGGAGACATATATGAGGTATGAAGGTAGTATGAAATTAGTATAATAACACGGATCAGAAAAATGTTAAGACCCTTCATTCTACCCTTATTTCTTCATTATTATTGTAATAGATGTTACAGACATGTATGCTTTGTAAGTCGTCCCTTGAGCTATTAATAATAATCCCACATATATGGGTAATAGTAGTTTCTAGAATGGAACTAGTATATTAGGGAGTGCTTACACCAAAAAAGGCATCCACAAATATTGTTATACTGAGTTTTTTCAAAGAAGATTTCCCCTTCAAAATGGCATGTGATTTCATTTTTTGTGCTTGATAAACTCAGTTATACAACATTGTTTTGTTTGGCTTAATCTATCACATGAGGTTCATTACATATGGTATCATAGCTCTTTCCAGGATAGCTTCAGCTATAATGATTTTTTTTTAGATCTCAAGGATTCATAGCGAAAGGCATGATAGAGTTTGTGCTTTACTTCGTAATATTAAAACATTGACTTACTTTTGTGACTTGTTTTCCCAACCTATTTACCCAACCTATTTCCCCAACCTGTTTCCCTAACTTATTTTCTAAACTTGTTTCTCTTATTTGTTTTCCCAACCTATTTTCCTAACTTGTTTCCATGACTTAATTTCCCGACTTGTTTCCCTGAATTTTTTCTTCGACCTATTTCCCTAACTTGTTTCCCCGACCTGTTTCCCCAACATGTTTCCCTAACCTATTTCCCTAACTATTTTCCCCAACTTATTTTCCTGGATGTAAAAAAAGAGTAAAATTTAGTTTTTTCCCGTTGTTCGAGCACCCTCACCACTCTGAGTTTCAGGATGTGGAGATCATTTTTTTTATTAAGGGCAAATAGTTTTGAAGGGACTATACCCTGTGTACAAAAGGGCTCAAAATCCAGATAATAAACATGAGAAAAGCAGCCCAGAGAAGGGAAAAACAGTCAACTAAGAAAGGCTCAACAGCCAGATATTACAATAAAGGTGAAGAGTGGATCTAAACGTACAGAGATCCAGAGCAAAGGAGATAAGTTCACAAAGAAACCAAAAGAGAAGAAGAATACAGAGCTCCGTCAAAAAATAGCTCTAGAACCGCCCGATGACAGCCAGATCACAGCCAAAAAAATAGCAGCACATCAACCCGTTACTTGAGGGCTCTGTCAATCTTGCCCTTGATGGCCTGCAGTGACATGAAAAAGGCAATGGCTGTGGCCTGAGAGGGGTCCTTCATGTCTGCTTGGGAGATTGCAATGTCCCTATTTTCTTTAGGGCCCCATATATCTTCATTGATTCCACTTAAGCTGCAAACACTGTGGATGTGCTGTTCAATGAAGTTATAGATGCTTTTTAGGGCAGACAAAATACAGTCATTGCGGCTTTTGGCATTCCCCAATCTGCCATCAAGGGACTGCAACTTCTTGAAGACTTCATCAATGACCCCCTCTTCCTTCTCACCTTGTAGGATCCTTTTACCTTTGGATTTCTCCATGTTCTTAAGAGCCCCTTTGAGCTCTTGAATCTCCTTCTCCAATCTGTCAACCTTCTCCAGCAAATCCTCCTCCTTGGGCTTCTCCACAGGCATGCTGATATGCAGGAGGCTTTCAGCAAGTTCTAAGTCCTTGTGGCCCCTAAGGACATGTTGGGAGGCAGGGATTCTAGTTTTTAGGCTCTTGCTTTTCTTGCTGGAGCCCACATCATCATGCTTTCTTTTTGGCAGGGGTGGAGTGGGAGCAGTATGGGGAGGTGGGGGTGTGGAGGAGGGAGGTGGGATGTGGTTCATGGGAGGGCAACTGGAAAAGTGGCGGTGAATGAGGAGTATAAGGCCCTGGTGCAGGGGGACAACCCTAGAGTGATTTTCCACCTCCCTTATAGAATTCTCTAGGGATTTGATCAGATAATGAGGAAAACTAATAATGTTATTTCTACAAAAATGATTCAGAAAAATCAGATGTTTGTGTGGGATAGTCACATATCTTCCTTCTAAGGTAACATACCTTACCACCATTTTGGAAAGTTCATCAAAAGGTGCAGGGATCGACTCCACCTTGAGACCAGCAGTTACAAACTCAAGGTTCTCTCCCTCTTCAAGAAATTTCTTGGTTTAAACCTCCCTGTCGACTTTCTTGTTGAAAAATTTTGCACCTTCCAAGCTGAGACCAGTGACCTGAGCTATGAGCTCTTCTGTAATTTCCATTTTCATGTTACTGTACTTGACAATTCTGTTCTTCCAACCCTTGGCGAATTTGATGGAGAAGCCTCGAATCCTCTCAATGAAATTCGACAGGCCCCCGATTTACAGGTACTCCCAAAGCTCCGTGTTCTCTTTCCACTCAGGGTTGTGGGTCGGCTCGGTCTTACATGGCGGACCCCCCATGTTTACTCTGTTACTATTCCTATTTTTAACGGTAAAAAAACTTGCAATGTGCGGGACAGGCCAAGCGGTGCTTTTGGTTTTTGAATTTGTTCCTCCCGTGAAAGCCAGCTTAATAATAATGTAGCATTTGTTATTATTTCCCTTCTCCCCCGCTTTCCTCCCATGCCAAGAAATGATGGCAATCCAGTCCGCACACATCGCAGCAATCATCCAAATATTTTTTGATGTCATCATCATGTACTTGGGGATCTTCTCATTAGCATCCATAAAACAACCGTTATTCATAATTTTCACAACCATGAAGATCAATGATGATGGCTTTATTGACATGTGCGGGTAGAACGTCCCTGCCAATCCAAGTTTGAAAGGAATTATTCTCTCCTAAGTTAGCCAAGTTGTCGGCAACCCTATTTCCTTCCCAATAAGTATGGGTGATGTGGACATTAACAAAGCTTTTGCATATTTCTATAGCTTCTTCAATATAATCCCTGATAGACTAGCTGGACTGTTGTTTTTTATTCAGAAGATTTATAATATTTAGAGAATCACCTTCAATTATGATATTTTGAATATTGCAATCTCTGGCAAGTCTAATACCCCAAAGATCTGCCATGGCTTTGGAATAATGGTTAGTCTGTCTTCCCATTCTCCTAGAAAAAGCAGCAACATAGCAGCCTCTTTGATCCCTGATGATTCCCCCACCACCAGAATCGCCCGGATTGCCTTTTGAGGCCCCATCAAAATTTAATTTGTGTCAATCATTGGGGGGTTTAATCCATCAGACTTTGTTTCTGTCAGTACCATTTTTATTTCTACTGATAGTGTCTATATTCCAATCAGTTAGGATGCATTCTGCATTCTCTGGGTAGAGTCTATTTTTAGGGGGATTGAATCTAGCAATATTATCTTGCACAGCAATGATTATTTCATTATATACTTTGTTACAAGCTTGTCTATTGCTTCTGAAAATACTATCATTACGAGCCTTCCAAATTCTCCACATAGTGTGTGGCAGAACAAGTTGCCATAGTATTTTCACCATGCAATGTTTAAATGGAGAGCTCCATTGCTCCCAAGTCTGAAGGCAGGTAAGGGGAAAAATCCATTTCAGATTGAATTTTGCAAAAACAAGCTGCCAAATTTTGGAAGCAATCTCACAATGGAGAAATAAGTGTTTTATATCTTCAGCCTCTTTCTGACACATGCAGCATCTATTTGGCATGATGAATCCCTTCTTGATGAGGTTATCATTAGTTAGGATCTTGCCATTAATAACTAGCCACCAAAAGAAGTTCACTCTAGGGGTTAGCTCCGGCATCCATAACTTGTGCCACTTGATTTCGCTTTCCATGGATGCAAAGACAAAATTATATCCTAATTTAACAGTGTAATCCCCATCTAAAGAATCCTTCCAGATGAGCTCATCTTTAAGATTTTGATTACTTAGATGGATTAGGGCAAGTTGATTCTGGAGAGATATAATATCAGCCTGGATACTATCATTCTCCACTTTTAGCTGCTTCCATTTTATTTTGTTTCCATCCCTCTCAATGTATCCCTGGATTTTGTGACCATATTTTGCAATTAAGTTGTCCTTCATATGATCATAAGCAGAAATCCAGTTAGAATCAGTCCACTTATCGGTCCAGAAGTTTATGCTTTGCCCATCTCCAAGCTTCCAGCTGCATCCCTGAAAGAGAATGTGTCTGCTGCGAAGAAGGTTTTTCCAGAAAATGGAACCATTCGGAAGGGATTGATCATAAATGAAGGAAATTTTGTTCTGATTTGAAAGATATTTGATCTTAATCAACTCTGTCCAAGGTTTGTTCTCTTTTATCAATCTCCATCCTAATTTTGCAGTAAGGGCAGTACTCATATGCTTGATATCTTTGATGTCTAACCCCCCCAGTCTCTTAGATTTACAAACTTGTTCCCAATCCACAAGATGATATCTGAATCTTTCCTCAGTACCGTGCCACAAAAAGTGTTTTTGAATCTTCTCAATACTGTTCATCACAGCTACAGGCATGTTGAACATAGATAATATGTAAATAGGCAAGTTTTGGAGTGTGTTTTTAACCAAAAGGCATTTACCTGCACTTGAAAGAATGGCTCCTTTCCATCCTGCCAACTTTCTTTGAAATCTCTTAATAAGATCATTCCATACTTCCACAAAAATCTTGCCATTACTTAAAGGTAACCCTAAATAAGTAGCTGGTAGGGAATTAATGGTGCATCCAAGAATATTAGCAATCTTTCTTTGCCTCTCCTCAGGAGTATTGAAGAAGTAAATAGAGATTTTGTCAAAATTAACTTTCTGTCCGAAGGCTTCCTCATAAAATCTAAGGATAGTTTTAATGGACTTTGCTTCAATAAAAAAAGCCATTAGAAGCAGCAGAGTGTCATCAGCAAACTGCTGATGAGAGGAGGGCTGATTTCCAGTAGTTGGAGGAAAGCCTTTTAACATGCCAATTTCAATAGCTTTGGATATAGATCTTCTTAAACTGTTAGCCATAATAATGAATAAAAGAGGGGAGATTGGGTCGCCTTGTCGTATACCTCTATTACTGGCAAAAAAACCCACAGGTTCCCCGTTAACAACCACAGAGAATCTAGAGGTAGATATGCAAGAGTGGATGATTTTTTTGAATTTTCCTTAAAAACCAAATTTGGATAGGACCTCATCTATGAATCTCTAGGAGACCCTGTCAAAAGCTTTATGCATGTCAAGTTTGATGTGGAGATCATTTAGACACCAATATATTTTTCAAAAAAAATTCCATACAAACTGTTATTTTTAGCCCCCTAAACATAGTCTATAAATTTTTTTGGGGGTCCTTAAAGCAATCATAACATTGCAATCATTTCATCGAGATGATAAATTTAACATATAACTCCAAACAACCTTTTTTAGACCCTCGAAACCCCTCATAGTCATGGTTGTAACCCTTGTAGGTACAAAAAACATGGAGTAAGAAATCACCAACTTGAAGGCACAAGTGTCAAAGCTCATACAAATGATGCAAGGACTCAATCACCAAAATTAAATTCTCACTAAGTAACTCCATGTTATGTCCACTTTTGAAAACAATTTCTCTTCTCCAAATGTTTTGCGTGGTCCCAAGCTTGATTTTCCTCAATTCAATGGTACATATCCAACTGGGTGGATATATTGAGCAAAGCAATTCTTCAATCTCCACAATACCTATAGCATGAACATGGTTCCTATGTTAGGAAACTACTATGTTCTAGTGTAAACATTAGTAATATTATTATATTAAAGTGTTTTAGTGTGTGCAAATAATGAGTCGTATTTACAACTCATATTAGTTTGTAATATATTATGAGTTGTCGCAACAAATCATAATATTAGGATAGATTAATATTGTTATGAGATATAATCTCATGTAACTATTTTTTAGAGTGTGAGATATTTGGGGATAAATGGAGATTGTGGAGATAAGGCTTGACTCATTCTTTATAGGATCAAGCAATTGTATTCATATCCATCTTACACATGAATAAATCATTAGAGAGGCTTTCTTATTGAATATGTTCTCTAAAACTTTTGGTTTCCTCTCTCGTTAATTATTTTATGTAATTTTTGTTAAATTAGATTATTAGAGCTCTTAAATTGATATCACTACTTTTTTTCCAATCTTTTTATTTATTTTCTGTAATTGTTGTTGTTTCTTTCCACTTAGAACAAGAAGCCCTATAATGGTATTGTTGGTGTTTAAAAGATCGTGATGAACCAAAGTGGCCATGGTTTGCATACCTTATTCTAGAGCAACTTGGCCCCAGTTCTTATGATGACTTCATAGGAGCACTCACTAAACTCTGACAAAAAAAGATCAATCTATGATTACCATGTGGAATTTTAAAGATTGTATAATCACATGGAAGGCTTGTTAGATGACTTTTTCAATATTTGTTTCACAAGTGGCCTCAAGGAGGTAATCGAATCAGAAGTAAAAAATTTTAAACCCAATACCATGATGGAATAATTGGGCTTAGCCAAATTAGTAGAGGAAAACATCATAGCACAACACCAACCTTCTAGTTTCACTTCATTCAGAAATTTAGTAGCCCAACGTGCTCCCATGATGCCTCCTCCAAAGACAATCCCAATCAAATGTCTTACTGAAGCAAAAATGAAATGTTAGTAGAAGTTCCACATAGAAAATGTTTCCAATATAATCTAAATATTGAAAATATTCTTTTGTATTCATACGGGATTGTACATGAGAGGAGAGATTACAAATATATAGGAAATTCATTCTTATAAACAGGGAGAATCGTATATCCATAAATGTATCATCATATATGTATGTGTAATATTGTCTTATAAACAGGGAGAATCATATATCCATAAATGACTCATCATATCTATATGTGTAATATTGTTGTTACTGTTAGTGTAGGTTATTATTTATCCTTTTATTTATTTATTAGGATAATTCTTACGCTTGTGTTAACCCTACACTTGTTGGGTTAGCTTGCTTAGGTGTACTAGTTGTGTGGAGTTAGCTTACTAGTTGTGTTGAGTTAGCTTCTCAATTATGTGAAGTTACCGTACTAGTCTTTTGGAGTTAACTTAACTACCAGTATTAGTTAGTGGGAGTTATTCACCACTGATTTAGGTAGTAGTTTCACTTCCCTCCTCCTATATGTACATATTTCTTATTGAATAATTCAAGTCATTCTATTGTAATGTATTGAGCATTATGGATTATGATGGATTTCCATGTATGGTATTTTAGCTCTTCTGCTTTGCAAATCTAATGTGGTGTGCTATTATCATCTGAGATCACGGCTTGGAACAATATTCTTATCGTTCCTTTCATGGTATCAGAGCTATAGATGATGTAGACATTCATTTGTAAGTTTTTCTTTGCAAGCAAGAGTTTTTTTTCATGTATTCAAATTTTGTTAGAACTTTTCTACAGCATGCATTTTTATGCAAAACTGAGTGTGCCATTGGATTTGGAAGGTGTCAAAACCATAGAATCGACTGTAAACTTGACCATGTTTTGAGACAGTCAAATCTGGGTGCATTCTTTTATCCATTGGATATAAGCGTGTACCTTCCGGATGCATTCTTTTACCCTCTGAGTATTTCGATTTTGGATGTAGTCTTTTATCCACTGGATGCAGATCTGTACCCTATGGGTGCATTCTTTTATCCATTGGATATAAGTGTGTACCTTCCGGATGCATTCTTTTACCCTCTGGGTATTTTGGTTTTGGATGCAGTCTTTTATCCACTGGACGTAGATCTGTACCCTATGGGTGCATTCTTTTATCCATTGGATATAAGCATGTACCTTCTGGATGCATTCTTTTACCCTCTGGGTATTTCGGTTTTGGATGCAGTGTTTTATCCACTGGACGCAGATCTGTACCCTATGGGTGCATTCTTTTATCCATTAGATATAAGCGTGTACCTTTCGGATGCATTCTTTTACCCTCTGGGTGCATTCTTTTATCCATTGGATATAAGTGTGTACCCTATGGATGTAATTATTTACCCTCTGGACATTTTAGGTTTTGGGCGCATGCTTTTATCCTTTGGTCTCAAGCATGTATCGTGTGGATGTACTCTTTTACCCTTTGGACATTTGGGTGTCACGTGTACCTTTTAAAAAGATCAACATTAAAATATTATTTTAATAGCAAAACCTTGTAGAGCTCATAACTTTTGATCCGTAGCTCGGATTAAGGTGATATATTTTTTGAAATTGTGTAATTTTTTGAGATCTACGCATTGGTGACATTTTTATACACATATTTCAAATGTAAAAGGTACTGTTACTCATTGTAATATTTACATGCACTCAATTATAAAGTGCCAATTTCGGGAGGGTGTTGTGATCATTATGGATGCATTTTTGGTTGAGCCGGACGTCCTAAAATTTTGGGTATTGCATTCTTGTATCTATGGGTGTATACATTTATATCTCTTTTATTTGTTGAGATATTTTGGATCTGTATTTTTGGCATGTTAACAGTCTCTCTTGTGGGGGAGCTATTCTGGTGGAGCCCAATGTTAGTTTATCAGTGTTCAAGTAGTTGATTTTGAAAACTCATACAAATCATTGGTGTCACTCTACCCATTCTGTAGTATGGGAGGGTGTGGTGTTGATACCACTTCTTCAGGTTTTGTGCCCTTGCCTTGTTACCTTGGCTTTTTCTTGGATCGTGGCACTCCTATTTATTTGGATCTCGTGTCCTTGCCTTGTTGCCTTGGTTTTTCTTGGATCGTGGCACACCTATTTGCAGCACTTGATCAAATTATGTTTGGTGTTTCTTTTTTACACTTTTGACATCACTCCGTTGATAGTCTCCTTGTATGGAGCTATTCTGGTGAAGCCCAGTGTCAGTTGTTTTTGAGTTATATGATTGAGCAGTAGATTCAGACCATAATGTGCACCCCACTTCTTCCACATTGTACAAGTTTTTGGAGTTGAGCTTCTGAGGATATCTTGCAGCAGGATTTTTCTCTCTACTTTGTTATTACTGGTTTTGGGTACCTTGCGGTGTCCATTTTTCCTAGTTGTTGTACGTGAGTACCTCATCAGGCCTTGTTGCCGAGACCCACCCACCTAAGCTATGCTTATGGGAGAGAGTTAGTGTAGGTTATTATTTATCCTTTTATTTATTTATTAGGATAATTCTTACGCTTGTGTTAACCCTACACTTGTTGGGTTAGCTTGCTTAGGTGTACTAGTTGTGTGGAGTTAGCTTACTAGTTGTGTTGAGTTAGCTTCTCAGTTATGCGAAGTTAGCTTACTAGTCTTTTGGAGTTAACTTAACTACCAGTATTAGTTAGTGGGAGTTCTTCACCACTGATTTAGGTAGTAGTTGCACTTCCCTCCTCCTATATGTACATCTTTCTTATTTAATAATTCAAGTCATTTTATTGTAATGTATTGAGCATTATGGATTATGATGGATTTCCATATATGGTATTTTAGCTCTTCTGCTTTGCAAATCTAATGTGGTGTGCTATTATCATCTGAGATCGCGGCTTGGAACAATATTCTTATAATTCCTTTCAGTTACACACAACAATATGACTCTTAAGTATTTACAACTAACCAAAATATACCTAACATAATTTATTACTATAAATCTCTCACAAACTATAATGGAGCACTAATAATTTCCAAACATTCCCCATTAGTGTGAAAATGGTAGAAAAAATTTCACACATTCAACAAAAGTATGCCCACCTCTTTTGGCATGCCCATTCTTGTGGCTTATGGCCTTGATACAAATGAAAGGGGCATTTTTCATCATCCTTCCATGGTTTTCAATAGGTTTACCACAAACTTGGACATGAACAGGAACCCTTGAATTGTTCACCTCATGTGGTTTTTTATACTTCCACGAACCTTTTCAAGATTTATGATCTGCATCACCAATGATTTTTCTCTCCCACTACATCTTTACATCAGGGGAAAATATAGGACTTTCTCACATAGGAATAATTTTCACATAAGAAAAAAATGTTCTCAATTATAGCCATTGTTGTTGACTGTTGTCACTCGATCTTGAATAGCATAGAAAACTTCCACTACCACTAGAAATTACCCTTGACTTTAGCCAATTTGGTGTAGAATGGAAATGGAATATTGGTGTTATATTCTCCCCAAAATGTGAAATTTCCATTTATTCAGACAAAATAAGAACAAAAAAATGGATCACACTACACATAAATGAAAACACATTGCACTCTTGAAAGCAAATATTGATATAAAAAAACATGTCACAACCTCATTGTGCGGCCATGTCGTTTGTGGCTGACAAGAGGTCATTGTTCATCCACTAGCCTCTTGTGTCTCCTTCCTCCAATGAATGTGTTATTTTACTCAACAAATGTGATCTTGAAGCACATATATTTCCACATTATGTTTATTCTCTCCCTCGTAATGTGAAACACATTATTTTATTGGACATCGGGTTACACCAAAAAATTGTTCATGGGGAAAATATCTTTTTTTATTGTCTGACACTTTTACGAATTGACTTCTAATAACACAAAACCCTATTGATGATTTTTACTAGCACTTTTGACGATAGATAAATTTTACTACTATGAAATCAAATTAAAGATTGGATTTAGTTGAATCAACAATAAAAGACCTTATAGATTTTTTGATAATAACACACTTTAATTTTGACGAATATAACATGAACATTCAATAATGTGACAAAATTGATTTATCATAAACAAGACATTTATACAAAAATACTACAAGACATGACACTAAAAGCTTGACTATAATAATACACACATACATGTATTATACTGACATGAAAAGACAACACAATAAACTAAAAATGTAACACCTAAAGACACAATTGTATATAATTAATTAAAATACACAAATAAACATTAAGTAAACTTTGATATTAAAAAAACATTTAACATTAGAAATGACTTATTAATTATAAAGACCTATAGACTCACTAATACAAAACCTAATGACATGTATTGACAGCACCTTTTTTGTGAAATTGTGGGCTACATATGTGGTAGTGTTAGAGGGGGATTAAGGCCTAGGAAAACTAGGCAACTTCCTAAGGCGCTAACAGTTCACTCATACACACATTTCTGATCAATTCTCAAGTATCCTTGTTTGTCAGTTATCACTCATTTGTTGTCACTTTTCCTTGGACACTAGCGCCCAGGGATGTACAATAGCACTTGGTGCTCTTATCCACCATGGGCACCCCTGTCCTCTTTATGTTTGATCTTATTTTTGACATTTGAGGTTGGTATTTTCAGTTTTCACTCTCTTATCCTGAGGTACTAGTCAGCATGTCAGGTCATTAGTGTTGAAATTCGAGCAAGAGATCCCTATATAATAACAACATACATACCATTATATGGAAAGACTATTCTACTTAAGGGCTAGCTATCTACACAGAGCAAGGGATTGCATTTGGGTTATTATTTTGCATACAAACTGCATAGAAAGGAGATTCTATTATATTCCATCCACACATATACATTTTTATCTAGCTATTGCTCATTATCTTGGTGTCATTGGGGAAAGGGTGACCTAGGAGCACCATTGCACACACAAACACACATAACCACATTGGGTCTGAGATGTAGTACAATGCTTAGTCATAAGTCCATCATTTTGGCAGTTGAGGATTGTCTGACCCCTTCATTTGCATTATTCTTTTTAGGGTTTTGATGCTTTGTTTGGGGTTTTACAGGTGATTTCTCCATTCCAGGCTTACGTTGACATCTAATGAATTTCAGTGACATACACACGAAAAAAGGTGAATAAGTGCAGTCACCTTACGACCCTAAAAATTTGAGTTTCTGACCATTTTTACAGACCAAGGTACCCAAAACTCAGACCAAGGCGTCCCAAGTGCCCCTGTCTCTCTTCAGGCACCCCAATATGACCAAATTCACCTCTGCTGCAATTTTATGTGGTTTTTTGTGACTGTTTATTACTCTATTTCATTACATTTCTTAGTCCTAGGTCACTGCAAGTTAAGTCAGATCAAGGTGAGTACCTTATCCTCTTATTTCCATTTATTAATAAAATTAAATAAGTGGTTTAGCATTTATATTTTTAATTCTACAATGGTTTTTATGAAGAATAGGTTAATTTATTAGTTCCATATATGCTAGTAACAATTAGTGTCCAACCTTACATACCAATTCAATTCACTTCATTCAAAATTTTAAAAATTACATAATTGTATTTAGAATATGATATTTAGGAGGCCTCAAAAATTTATGCAAGTGCCTTTGGAAATGTGAATATGTAAATAATGTGGGAAAAATAGTGGGGAAATATATGAGAAAATGAGGATTATAATAGACTGTGTTAGAGAATTAATTTGGAATTTTAGGCAAATGTAGCTACAAAAAAATATTATGAAGTTTTTCTTGAATGGTAGAGACTTAACATATCAAGTAATATGATATTTGGTCACGATTAATTATTTTTTCTATTTTAGATTTTATTTATTTATAGAATGCGTTGACTCTAGTATTTTCTAGGGTGCTCATATACCTTAATTTGGCCCTAGGTAGCGTAAATGCAATATGGTGTAGTCATGGAAAATTGGTGGGTGAGTTCTGTGGAGACGCCAACTTGTGATAAGTTCAAGCTCAATTCAATTGTATGCGAGAAGTGGTGAGGGAGTACATATATCTATGAGGGAGCTAATGTATATGTATATACAACTAGGGAAATTTTTGAGTTCCTTGATCAAAAACATTCACATAGACACCTGCTAAAAATAAGATATGAGAAAAACATATCCCAAATATATATGAGTTGTTGCAAGTGATATGGAAGATAAACAATTTAAAAATATATACACCTGTATCTGGTATCCACTTAAGTTGTATAATGGTGATCTATCAATTGAAAAACCTCATTGATGAAGCATTTTAATCTCCTATTAGACCCAAATTTAAACCACACACAAAATAAACAAACAAGACTAAAACTATATTATTATTGCATGTTACGAGGCAAACCAAAGACTCTAATGGCACTGCCCTTGGTTATATCCTAGGAATTCATGATTTCTCTAATACCAAATGAAATGGTAGCAACAATTTCACACATACAATTTTACCAATATACTATGAATATTAAAAATATTCTTTTATAGTCATACAGGATTGTACATGAGAGGAGAGATTACAAATATGTAGGAAAGTAATTCCTATAAACAGGGAGAATAGTATCTCCATAAATGACTCATCATATCCCTATTATCACTCTCAAACATTAACAAACCTATATATGTAATATTATTGTTACACACAACAATGTGACTCTCAAGTATTCTAACAAATAACCAAAATATACCTACATGATTTATTATTATAAATCACTCATAAACTATAATAGAGCTTTAATAATTTCCTAACAAGAAATGCAAGAGCATAAATAGAAATGCCTCTGTTACAATTGTGATGACAATTTCACTAGGGACCATTGGTGAACGGATTAAAAATTGTATCTCTTAGACGTTGAATCACCCCTTGGACTACATAAATGGGAAGATGCTCAGGAATTCCAAGAAGAATAATCTTCATAGGATGAATCCCCCTTAGGATTATCAACTAGATATATCACTTCACGCCTTTGCAAGAGTTTCCACCCCTCAAACCATGAGGGTAAAATGGTATTTCAATATAAATACTCTCACAATATTAATTGATTTAGGTAACACAAATAAATTTATTGATCTACGGCTAGCCAAACAAGCCAACAAATTTGTCTATCCTTGTTCTAGATTTGAATTTATGATTACTAATGGTGGTACATTATCTTGTAAGGGAAAGTGTCATAACATTTGTATTACAATGGGAGATTATAATATTCACTCCGACATGTTTTTCCTACCCTTGGGTGGATGTGATGTTGTTTTGGGAGCTCAATGGTTACACACACTTAGACCTATCTTATGGTATTTCTTTGAACTATGGATGGCTTTCTCTAAAAATGGGAGAAAATGCACCTTAAAAGGTATTTCTCTAGGCTCCATTAGTATTATTAGTTACTATCATATGGAAATACTTATAAAGAAAGTATCACGTGGGGTCAGTGTTCAGTTATTTTCTATCCAACAGACTCCACCTACCTCTTCCAGCACCCCTACACATTTACAAGCCAGTTTGGACAAACATGATACTATATTTTCCGATCTTAAGGGATTTTCACCTTCACATCCAAAGGATCATTGTATATAGCTCCTTCCAATAATTTCTCCTCCCAACAATTATCCCTACCGGTACCATTATTAAAAAATATAAATATTTAAAATCTCATCCAAGAACTTCTTGTGGGGGCCATTTGTCCTAACACCAGTCCATATTCCTCCCTGATTTTACTTGTCCACAAAAATGATGGCATGTAGTATCTTTGCATTGATTTCAGGGAATTAAACAAAATAACTATCAAGGAAAAATTCCATATTCTCGTGATTGAAGAGTTTCTGGATGAATTGCATGGTACCCAGTTTTTCTCCAAATTGGATCTCCGCTCAAGGTATCACCAAATTCATATTATGAGGAATATATTATGAAGACAACCTTTCACACTCAAGATGGTCGCTATGAATTTTTAGTCATGCCCTTTAGGATTACAAATTCGCCATCTACATTTCAAGGCTTAATGAATAATATTTTTGGCCCTTCCTTTGTCAATTCATCCTAGTATTCTTTGATGACATCTTGATCTATAGTAAAACTTCAACATAGCATCTACAACATATTGGCAGGGCATTGTAGCTTCTCGCAGATAATCAATTGTGCATCTGTTATCAGCTAATTTTGACTTTGCAAAATTATAAAATAATAAAAATTGAAAAAAATTGAAAATTTTCAAATGTGTTACTTTGCATGGTTCATTTCCCTCATCGTGATCATCTCATTTTTGTGATCATTTCGGTCTTCGTTTCATCCTTTTCGGGCAAGAACTCTTCCCACCAGGCTTTAAATCACATTAAAATACATTAAAATTAATTAATTAATATTTAATTAATTAATCACTCCTTGTTTGATAAAATTAACTTTTAAATAACTTGAGAGTATTCAATTAAATAAATATTAATTAAAAGTTCATTCTATAAATTTTTATTTCTGGGGAAATAAGCTTACGCTTCCAACTGTTGGGAATGTCAATTTGGCTTCCCGAACCCGGATTTCCCCTTTCTTGACAATCTTCTTCAAATTTCCCGCACGTGGGATTTTCTCCACCAATTGCCAAATCATGGATTGGTTAACGGGCAATAAATTCCCCAATTTCCCACATGGGGAAATTGAACGGGGATTGTCAGCCCACTTTGCCATTCCCATTAGCAATTGGTCGTTGCTTTCCCCATTTCCCCTGGAACTTAAGTCAAGTACCCGGGAAGAGAGGAAGTTGGATTAATCCTCATAAATTCCTTCGTCAAACTTGTTGGAAAAAGTTGTGTGAAGCTTTCTAATTGCTTCTTATTTCTTCTGAAGGACATAATATTTTGTCAACATCCCATAATGCAAGAGAAACTCATGCCATTGTGAAGGAAGATATATCATTCGTGCATGCAAGGAAGTTTAATCAAAATCCAAAGAAGCCATATTTTTGCAGCTCCCACGCATTCACCAGGTAGTCAAAGTCAAATCCATACACATTTTCTTTAGCCATAGTTCACGTAGGGAGAGAGAGAAAGAGCAAACTGCGCCAGGGATAGGTAGACAACTTCCCACGCATGCCAAGGAACAGTCAAAACATTCACCACGTAGGGAGGAAGAAAGAAAATATTCCAAAGAGAGGCATTTTTTTTTAGCCCATGCATTGGGCAGAGGAGGCGCTAAGTAAAAAGAGAACAACTTTCCATGCACCAGGGATAAATAAGAACAATTTAAAAAAAAACTAAAATCAAATCCATGCGCCAACAAAGAAAAGACCACGCCTTGAGGAAAAGAGGAACAATTTTTAAAAATTAATAGAAGTCACACATTGGGCAGAGGAAAGGAGAAGTTACGCATTGGGCAGAGGAAAGGAGAAGCCACACCTAAGGGAGAAGGAGAAATTTTCAATAAAACAAAAAAAATTAAAAATTCCTTTCCACACGTGAGGAAAAGAGGAACAATTTTTTAAAAAAAATTAAAAGAAGTTCACGCATCCTCCAGGAAAATCTGTGTGCCCAGCCCAAGAGGAATCCCACGCACAGCCAAAAGACAGCAAGACCACACGCTGAAGGGAAATAGAAGGCCACGTGGAAGGAACAGTTAAAAAAACATTCATCACGTTTTTGAGAGAACAGTCCAAAAAAATAGCTGAAAGAGAACAACAATTTCCCACGCATTGACAAGGGAGAAATTTAAAGAAAAGAGGAGGACGTTTCCGTCATGCACAGCCCATGCCACCTGAAGGAGGATTCATGCACTGGAGAAGTAAAAAAGAATAAATATTGTTATTATCGCCAGATTTGGAACACGATCTCAGTCTCGATATGTTTGTATTGACATTTTTAAAAAAAATTGTAATCCGGGACAATTATTATTATTATTTTTAAAATAATAATAATAATAATATTATAATAGAAAATATTTTTCTTGCGTCGACGGGGTTTTAGAGACTGAGACCCAGCCCCATTTGCGTTGTTTGGCATGCCTGAGTCACTTTTCTGTTAAATTCATAATGGCCAAAAAATCCAAATCTGCAGGGAGATCGAGGAAGCCAGTGGAGAAATCTAACAAATCCGCCCTAAAATATGAATTCCAAGGAATTATCCCTCCCAATTCCATTAAGTCAGCATATGAGAACATCACCAATAAAAATATAGGTCACATCAACGTGCAACAGTTCTGAGAGCGGGTGAAAACTGAAGGCAAAATCATTTTCTCATATAGACTTTACCATAGTGGTCTACCCCAAGCAACAACATTTCCTGTCTCGGTGCAGTGTCCGGAATTGGTTATTGTTTGCACGGAGCATTATGACCCTGAGAGATGAGGAATTTTTAAAGATAATTGTGAGTGTTTCCTCTTAATCACACCAGAACACATTAAGGATTTGCTCGGCATACCCGACTTTCCCGAGAATGCAGATATCACTCGCCAATCAGCACAAGAATTCTAGGATGAAGAACCCTTGAGATGGAGCAAGATGGTCAACAACAACTGGTTAGTAACCAAGAGACCTTGAATTGACAGGCTTCCCAAAGAACTATACCGCATTGAGTTCGTGAAAGAAATCGGATACATGATCACTCTCCTAATTCAATTTTTCGGTCTATCTTCTGCTAGGATTTTCCACCGATGGATGTACCAGTTTATCTATATCATCCTAGAAAAGAAAGAGTTTGTGGATTGGGCCACCATCATCAGTAACACCCTTCACAAACAATTGATAGAAGTTAAGATGACTGGATGCTTCTACATGACTTCATATCTGACCTATGCAGTAGCACGAAGAAAGCTATTTTCGGGACTTGAAATGAGAGGAGTCATGGGGCCGTCAAATAGTGTTTTTCATTATTACCCTCAACTTAGTTTCAAAAATAGTTCTCACCATTTTAGAAGATTCAACGATGCATTCACCTTCTACGTGATCCGGAACCTGAATCGGAATACTAAGGAAAGGTTTTCTAAAGAAGCCATGAGTGTCATTTCCCAATGGGGAACCTGGTTTATTCAATTTTCATCTTTTTCTTACATTCGCGTGAGTGGCTTTGCTAGGACCCATGGAAACTTCCTAAGTACGTCAGTGACAGATGGGAATTAATAGAGTTGGCACGACAATTATTCCAATTTCACTACCTTCCTAGTGACAAGCACCGTTCAGGAATTCATTTCCCAATTCAAATCGGGGAATACCAATGTCTAAATATTTTCAGTGCACAGCTCATGGAAAAAGAGTTCACTCTCATAACCATCCATCCATATGTGAAGATATCCCAGTTTGATATCAATCGATATATGCAAAATATTTTGGGGGCAAAGTAAAACCATAGTCCTACCATGGAAGATTTTTGGGCTGCTTGCTTGGATGAACATCAGGTAAGAAGGTGGGAGTACTCTCACCTAACACTTGCTCAGATCAAGGCTTTCTGCATCAAGAGTCCTCCCCATTCATTCATAGATGATGATGAATATGTTGTCGATCCCTCATATGATTTCGTTTCCTTTACCCCATTACCTCGAATCAACTGGACCAAAAGAGATGAATTTTCTCTTGATGGAAAAAACCAACCAATTATTAAAAGAAGCATATCTTGGTATGATAGAGAACTTGCCAAATTGTAATCCATTCTATATCATGTTTCAGAATCACAAAAAATTCCAATACGAGGGGTCTCCATTCGACCAAATTCTCTTCTCGATCAACCTCATTACCATCCGATCATACACAACAAGTAAGAAAAGAGTGGTTGCCAAAATCCACTTTGCCAAGTAACGTGTCACAAGGAGAAAGATCTAAAGATCCTAACCCCGAAGAAGGAAGAGAGTGTGTGTCTGGATTTTCTACCTTGAGAAGAGATTCTTCTACCCACATCGTTAATAGTGCTCAAAAGCTAGCAACAAATGATCCTCAGGCATGCTTCAAACAAGCATCCATTCAGGTGCAGGTAATTCAAATATCAAACACTTCAGAGCATGTAGTTCATGAAGGCATTTCCCAAATTCTCCCAAATAATCAAGAAGTGGATATTGAGGTTGTTTCTCCTCAAATTGAGGTCATAGATAGGATTCAAAAAGGATCTCATGATGTCGGAAATAATGATAATATTGATTCAAGCTCCAGGATTTTGTATGCTGAAATAGTGAATGATACTCCTTGGGTTGATTCTGAAGTAAAGAAAAGGAAGAGAGTTGTTAAGCCAATTAACATTGATTTTGATGCCCTTTTCAAAAAAATTAATGATGCCATTCCTAAAAATCCTAAGGTGATTTCTCGAATAATGGTGGATAATGATGGAAACAAATTTGTAGACCTTGCCATTCCACAAGTGGATAAGGAGCGCGATGCTATGACACCTGCTGAATATGAAGTTTCCAGACTTTGACTTGGAATATCTACATTAGAAAGTGACATGGCGATGGCTCGAGATTCAATTGATATCATGCTAAAGATACTTGAGAAATACAAGTCTCAAAGCTCTCAACTCAAGGCCAAAAAGAATCAATTGGTGGAGTATGTTCAACATTTGATAAATCCCATATCATCCACCTTCCCAGTACCTGATGTAGTGGCTGCCCCAGATGAAGAAACTCTTAATTTGTCAAAGGAAATAAACACATTGGGCCATGTTACTAAAATGTGGCTTTCAGAGATTCTTGTTTTAGGCCAGGGGACGATCAAGACCGCGGTTAAGCTTCATGAAGATGTGAGTGCGTATCTGGATCCAATTCTTTCTTTCAAAGAAATTTTTTTTTCTACTATATCAAATTTGGATGAGATATTTCCCAGTTTTCATGAGATGACAAGTATGGAATCTTCAGTTTTATCTATTGAAGGAATTCTCAAATTTGAACATCAAGGGACACGTTTTCTTTGGTGTCTACATCTCAAATCAAGAAAAATGCTTCTCGAGGATTCTATGATCCATTATGAAAGCATGTGCAATGAATTCTTCACTTCACTCTCTTTGATTAAGGAATTCATGGCTAAGATTCCTTGTAACCTCGTAAATGAGCATAATAAAAGGTGTTCATCGGAGCAGGTGGAAGCGCAATTTTCACAATTGTTTAAGGACATGTACACTCTCGCCAACAATTGAGATAGGCGGACCCCATTTCAATGGATAAGGCATTGGTTATTATTATATATTTTAAAAGGTGTTGTTATTTGTTTTCAGGAAATAATGGATATTTTAAGTAATTTCTATTTGTGGGTTGTCTTTCATAAATTTGTTGAAAAAGTCAAAGGTCGGTTAAGTGCCTTATTTAATGATCATGTAAAACCCTGACTACTTTGTAACCAAATTTTGGGTTATAAAAGGAAGTGAGGGACTCATTTGTAAAGGGTGACTTTGAGAGAGGAGAAGAAAATACTTTTGTGCAAGCTTTGTTTCAGGAAGAAACTTTGTGTTCTTTTGTGAAAAACATTTTGGAGTTAATGGAATACGAAACATTGTGTCTCTTTCATTGTCTCTTGTAACATTTGATGTTCTTATGTTCATTAGATGTTAGGTGTTTTGAATCTTGCATGCAAATATTATCTTTGATCTTATTGTCAACATTATTAATCAGTTATTCTATTTCACAGTGATCAAGCTCTAATTATCTACTTGCACACGTGTGTTCCCTTTTACACATTCTTGTTTGGCTAACTCAAACTCCGTTTTATTTGTGTTGGTTATTCATCTTTCCTCTTCATGCAATATTAGGCTCTATTTTTACCTAACTCTTGCATTCTTTCAGTTCATTCCATTTCACTCCTTTCCTTCATTCCATTCCATCTCCTTCATTCACTTTTCTTTCCATTGATGTTCCAAAACACTACCCACATACAATTTTGAATGTATAGATGTAAATACAGTTTTGGTTTTCAATAAAGGCAACCTCACCTTCATTGAGGAGGGACTTCGTTCCCACACTGTTGCATGTCATTTGCATGCATGCAAATCCATATGCTAACATTTTTTGGCGACTCCACTGGGGATTTAGGAATCGTTAACTAGTGCTTGGTTAAATCTTTATGACTATCCCCTCTACACAAGCTCCAGTTCTTCAACCGAACCTTGTGCCTAACAAAGATTTCCAAGGAGACATTGCTGCCAACCTTCGAACAGTAGCTTGGGAAAACCGTGAAAGCTTGCAGCAATTTGTGGCTGTTGATAGAGCCATTGACAGAGAAATCTACATCGAAGACCTTAGAAGAAGAGCACCCGCACTTGTGGCCAGAAGACCTCCTGGACACGTGTTGATCATTGTTCACCGACGCGGTCCTCTTCCACCAAGGTAATAAGTTGTATGACTATTACAGGTAACCCACCTATCTTGCAACCAAATCTTGTTTTTGCGGATACTCAAGAAGACATATCATCAAATTTGAGGCAAGCTATTTGGGAAAAGAGCACAAGTAACCATCATTTTCATCTCACTGCATCAGTACTAGATAATGAAGAAGAGGAAGCCGTGAGAGTTGCTAGAGCTATTCAGGCGCAAATAGCTCAAGAAAGAGAAAAAATAGAAAAGGCTAAAGCTGGTCGAAACATGCCAGTGACCCCTTCACAATAAAAATTCCAAACTGGAAGGAAAGAGGTTTATGCGAGGAGAAAAAGGCTAAAGGTCGATCTAACCCCACTTTTGACTTTCAAGGAAAATTTGGTTTCAAGTTATCTCCTCTAAAGAAGAACACACCTCATAGATCTGCAAGCCTTGCATCAAGTCCTGAAAGAGCAAGCAAGGAAGGAATCACTACCAGTCAAACACTTGTCCTTGCTCACATTGTTTTACCTTCACATACCACCTTTCCTCAAATGGCAGCCAATGTACCATGGGGAAATGCCATAGGCCCATTGGCCTTACTTGCTCGACATGAAATCCCATGAGGATCAAAAAAGATTCTTCCCAAGTTTGATGGAGATGGGAAGATGTCACCAGATGACCATATTTCTACCTTTTTCACTACATGTGCTATTTTGTCGGTAGAATATGAAGATGTTGCTATTTGTATCTTCATTGAAACATTGCATGATGTTGTTACAGATTGGTTTCATCATCTACCCAATGGATGTATCACAAATTGGAATGATATGAAAACTAAGTTTGAAAATCGATTCAAAATGGCAGAAGATGAACATGCTCTTCTTGCCCAACTATCTTAGGTAAAGAAAGAGCCCATAGAACCCATGAGGAATTTCATGGCAAAATTCAAAAAAATGGTGAACAAAGTTCCTGTCGGGATTCGTCCAAACCTTGATGGACAAAAATGTTTCTTTATTAACGCACAACAACCAGAAGTGTGCTATCAGCTGAGAAGGGCTAGGGTGGCTACTTTGGAACTTGCTCAATCTTTGGCCATAGAAATTGAAGATGACTTAATCATGGCAGGAAAATTCAAGAAAAATTCCCTCAAAGGAAAGAGTCAAGAAACCCCCAACGCTTCAGAAACTATACTCACTAAGTTGGCTAATGATGTGTTGGCTTTGAAAAAGCAAGTTGCTCAAAGTAGTAAACCTGCTCCTTACAAAGACATCCCGAGAAAAGGATATGTTCCCAACAAAGCCATGATTATAGGTGCTCCAACCGAGGCTTGCTATTGAAGAAGCTCCCGCAACTAATTCAAAATGTGATGTCATTGAAGAAAGTGATGATGAGATTGAAGTCGTCGAGGTTGATGAGGAAGAGCTGGATTCTGAGACATATGAACTTGAAGTTGAAGATCCTGAGGGGGAAAGTAATAATCATTTCTTTGAGTACCGTTCTGATGAGGAAGACGAATACGAAGAAATTATAGAAGATATGAATAGTCAATCTTTTGTCATTTTCACACGCTCTCAGAAAAAGGAGCAGGATACCACTAAGGTGGGAGATAAAGAGGTTTCCAAGGAAACTCCCAAAGAATCCAAGACAAATGAGGCTCCTAAAGAGTCCAAGGTGACTGAGGTTTCAAAGGTCAAGACTATCTTAAAGAAAGGAGGGCCTTTGTTAGATCAATCGGTTGGTAAACCAACTACGAAGAAAGCTCCTTCTTCCACATAGGTGTTAACTAAGCCCGAGGCCAAGGTCAAAAGTGTGCCATCATCAAGTTCGAAAGAACTTATATCTGAGACTTCAAGTATGATTACTTTGCCTAAATTTGATATCATTGATCATATCAATAAAACAAAAATTTCCATGTCACAGGCAGAGTACTTGAAGTCCAACAAGGATCAGCTCGAGAAATTGGTCTAGTTTATCAAAGGTGACTCTATTGTTCATTCCTCCAAAGGAATTCTGAAAACCCCTAAAGATGGGAAAACTCAAAATATTGTGGCGGCCACTACACCTTCAAATGAAAAGATCGAACCTTTCTTTGTGTCCTTTCTGATCAACGGATGCAAATTAAGTAATTGCATTATAGACTCTAGAGCCTCAGATAATGTGATGCCAGAAAAAGTAGCACATGCTCTTGGTTTGACTTGTACAAGAACATTCAGATCATGTTACTCCATGGAAACCAAGTAAGTTCCTCTAATCGGGAAGATTAAAGACGCCCAAATGGTTTTAGCCCAATTCCCTCAAAAGTGAGTTAAGGTAACTATTTTAGTTGTTGATATTCCCGCCTTGTATGGAATTTTGTTGAACAAGAAATTTTGTAGGGATTTGGGTGGTGAGATTCAAATGGACTGGTCTCATGACCATGATTCCTATCAATGGAGAAATGAAAAAGCTTATGCCGGAAGCTTAGGCAAAGTTCACGGTAACTAAAACCGAAGATCCTCGCGCACAGATCCTTTTCCAAGGCTCAAGTATGGGTAATTATATGATGACTGCAGAAATTCATACCCCTGAGATCACTTGCCAAGATTCCAATGAGATCTGGACTCTTGAGTTTAATGGAAGTTGTTCTCGATGGGCTCTGGTGCAGGAGTGGTGCTCATATCTCCAAATGGTAAAATATTTCCTTTTTCCTACAAACTCAAATTTTCAAATACTAATAACACTGCAGAGTATGAGGCATTAATCCTTGGCCTTCAAGCTATAGAGGAGAAAGGGATCAAAAATTTGGAAGTCTTTGGGGATGCGGAATTGATCGTGAAACAGGTAAGAAATCAGTTCCAAGTAAAGAATGATCATTTGAGACACTACAAAAATAAAGTGTGGGACGCAATAGAAGTTTTCGATGCTTTTTCCATAAAATTTTCCCCTCGTGAAAAGAATGACAAAGCAGATTCTCTAACAGTCTCAGCTTCATTAATGATTCCTCATTTGGAATTTGATCAAGTCAAATACACCATTGAAATGGTTTTTAGGCCAAGTGTTCCTGACAATGCATAAAATTGGCAAGTATTTAATGAATGATCAACAAATTATTGCCTTCTTGGAAAAGAGAGAAAATTTTGAACAGTTGTACTTTGAAGGAAGTGATTCGGCATTTCATGAATCAACTACCTCACCCATTCAGGAAGGAGTTGAGAACGAAGATCCTGGAGATGACATCATTCAACTCAAAGGAAATAAGATTCCCAAAGGATTGGTTTCACTTGAAGAAATTTTTGACAAACATGACAGGTTTATCAAAGAGAAAGAGCAGGTAGGACCTACGAAATCTGTTGACCATGAGCAAGTTAATATTGGTACCAAGGATAAACCTCACCTAATCAATATTGGTAAGTGTTGCTTGCCTGAGGAGCGCAGGAAATTCATAAATCTCCTTACCAAATATTCTGATGTTTTGGCTTATTCATACGAAGACTTGAAGTCTTTCCAACCCAGGGAAATGGAGCATGCCATACCCTTGAAGCCTGGTACAGTTCCATTCAGGAAAAAGCAAAGACAATATAATCCCAAGATTGCAGGGACAATATTTCATGAAGTTCAAAAGATGCTAGATGCATGAATAGTGTTTCCTATTCGACATTCAACCTGGATAGCTAATATTGTATTGGTTCGCAAGAAAAATGGAGAAATTAGGATTTGCGTGGATTTCTGCAATCTTAATTAGGCTTCCTTGAAGGATAACTACCCACTTCCAGTGATGGACCATATTTTGTAGGCAGTAACTGGATCGGAAATGTTGTCTATGCTAGATGGCTTCTCTGGCTATAATCAGATTGAAGTGGCTAGAGAAGATCAACATAAAACCACGTTCACTACCCCCTGGGGTACATTCACATATAGAAGAATGCCCTTCGGTTTGATCAATTCCGGCGTAACTTTTCAAAGGGCCATGGATATGGCATTTGTAGATTATAAAGACAAGATCATTGTGATATACCTAGATGACTTGATAGTGTTCTCCAAGAAATGAGAAGATCACCTAAGGGATTTGGAGAAAATATTGCAAAGGTGTAGGCTTCATAAGATCTCTCTAAATCCAAAAAATTCCATGTTCGGAGTTACAGAAGGGAAACTCCTAGGTCATATTGTTTCTAAGGAAGGAACTAAGATCAATCCTGAACGTGTTCAAGCTATATCTTTCCTTGCCTACAAAAGAATCTTTCCTTGCCTACAAGTAAGCCTGGGGTCCACTCCTTCTTTAGGAAGGTGAACTTTTTGAGAAGGTTCATGCCAAATTTTACCGAGCTGACTAACGAAATCACTGATATGATGAAGGGAAAAGAATCCTTCAAATGGTCAAAGGAAGGTAGAGAGGCATTTGAGAAAATCAAGAGGTACTATTACAAAAGCTCCTACATTGGTATGTCCTGATTTTAAAAAGGATTTTATAATTTATTGCTATGCTTCTCCACACACAATCTCTGCCATTTTGACTCAGCACAATCAAGAGGGGATCGAATCTCCTATTGCATTCATGAGTTCGGGATTCAAGAAACATGAACTTAATTACACTCCTCTTGAGAGACATGTGTATGCGGTGGTAAGAGCCCTGAAACACTTCAGGTATTACGTGTTGAATTCTCACACCAAAGTCTTAGTTCCGGACACCGCGGTGAAATCAATGTTGACACAACAGGAACCAAGATCTAAGAGAGGTAATTGGGTCTCCAAGATCCAAGAATATGATCTGGACATCAAGCCTACCAAGTTGGTTCGAGGAAGAGGACTATGCCAACTCATTGCGGAGAATGAACCACGAGATAACTATGAAGAAGAACCAGTTGAAGAAAATTTACCATTGGTAGTTTTTGTCAGTACCACAGATGAATGGTATTCTGATATTGCCTACTTCCTCACATATGGTGAGTGTCCAGAGAATTTGACAGCTAAGGAGAAACGAGCTATCAAACTAAGAGCTGCCAGGTACGTCATTTGGGATAACACGTTGTTCAAGAAAGGGATTGACGGCATGTTCCTTAGATGTGTTGATAAAGAGCAACATCCTAGGTTGTTGGAAGCTTTCCACAATCATGCTTGCGGTGGTCATTTCTCTGGTCCAGTAACAACCCATAAAATTCTGAGAGCACATTATTACTAGCCCACTATGTTTTCTGATGCTCAGAAATGGGTGACAAAATGTGAAGCCTGTCAACAATTTGTTGGAAGACCAAAGTTGGCAGCTTTGCCTTTGAAGCTAGTTGTCATTGAAGAACCCTTTCAACAATGGGGTTTAGATTTCATCGGGGTTTTGAATCCTAATTCTAGCGCTGGTCATACTCATGTGCTCACCGCCACTGACTACTTTACAAAGTGGGTGGAAGCTATACCGGTGAAACAAACATCTACTGCAGTAATCTGTGATTTCATCAAAGAAAATATATTGGTTTGTTATGGAATTCCACACAAGATTGTGACGGACAATGCCTCAAATTTTTCTTCTGCAGAGATGATAGGTTTTTGTTATGGATATGGGATATCTTTGTCTCATTCATCATATTACTACCCTCAAGGAAATGGTCAGGCTGAATCCAACAACAAAAACCTCATTACTATTGTGCACAAGTTAGTTGAAGAAAATCAAAGAACTTGGCACAAAAAGTTATATGATGCATTGTGGGCTGACCGCATAACTCCCAAAAGGGCAATTGGGATGTCTCCATTTCAACTTTTATATGGAACCGATGCTCAAATTCCCGTCACACTGGAGTTACCAGCATTAAAATTAGCTCAGGCAGTTGATGATGAATGCTTCACCAATGCATTAGATAAAAGGATCATGTTCCTAAGCAAGCTCAAGGAACAAAGAAGTCAAGTGGCAAACAGGATTGAGGAACATCAATCCAAGGTAAAAAATTTGTTTGACAAGAAAACTAGGGAGAGACAGTTTCAAATCAATGACTTAGTTCTTCTCTGGGACAAAAGACGTGAGCCGAAAGGAAAGCATGGGAAGTTTGACTCGTTGTGGCTAGGCCCATTCAAAATAAGGCATTTATGTGGAGATAGTACCTATTACTTGTCATATCCTGATGGAACTCATTTTCCTTTGCCCTACAGTGGGCAATATCTCAAGCACTATCAAAATTGAAAACGGGTTGTTCCCTGTATGTACATAGGTAATTAGGATTTTGGTTTGTTTGTTTCCCTGTTTTTCGGTCTCCTCTCTTGTGTCGCCCCATTTTTGTGCCCCATCATTTTGAGATCATGTTCATGACTATTTTGGTTTGGGTTTGTTGCTACATCAATTAAGTCCTTGTCTCCAATTAGAGCCAGTTGTTATCAGCTAATTTTGACTTCGCAAAATTATAAAAAATGAAAAATGAAATTTTTGAAAATTTTCAAAAGTGTTACTTTGCGTGGTTCATTGCCCTCATCGTGATCGCCTCATTTTTGTGATCGTTTCGGTCTTTGTTTCATCCTTTTCGGGCGAGAACTCTTCCCCTAGGCTTTAAATCATGTTAAAATACTAATTAATTAATCGCTCTTGTTTGATAAAATTAACTTTAAAATAACAAGAGTATTTAATTAAATAAATATTAATTAAAAGTTCATTCAACAAATTTTTATTTCCGGGGAAGTAAGCTTACGCTTCCAACTGCCGGGAATGCCAATTTGGCTTTATTTCCCCTTTTTCATTCTTCTGCAAATTTGGAGGATTTTCTCCACCAATTGCCAAATCATGGATTGGCTAACGGGCAAGAAATTCCCCAATTTCCCACATGGGGAAATTGAACGGGGATTGCGAGCCCAGCCATTATTGGCAATTGGTCGTTGCTTTCCCCATTTCCCCCTGGCACTTAATTCCACTACTTGGGAAGAGAGGAAGTTGGATTAATCCTCATTTTCCTCTGTCAAACTCATTGGAAAAAGTCGTGCAAAGCTTTCCAATTGCTTCTTATTTCTTCTGAAGGACATAATAACATCCCACGCAAGTGAACACTTCACTAAGAGATAAATCCACACCTTCTCATGAAGGCAAGGGAAAATCACAGGTTTCCCACAACTAACTAAGACAGCAAAGGAGTAAAAACACAAAAATCCATGCATATTCACACCAGGGAAAGGACAAAAAATTTAAGCAGCCATGTGGAATAAAATGCCAAGCAAATTCACCACGCAGGGAGAAAAATTAAGAGAAGAACAGAAAGAGCAGGCAGTCTTTTTTTGCCCCAGAAATAGCAAAAACAGTTTGTAAGGTTTTAAAGAAAAATTTAGTGAGAGCAGTTTCCCATGCATTTGCAAAGGAAAAGAGGAATCAACCCAAGTTTTGAAGTCAAAAAACTTTTTTCCATTTGCCATGCAGAAGTCCACATCCAACAAAGATATTCCACACATTGGGAAGAGGAAAGGAGAAGTCCACGCACCGAAGAGAAGGAAAGTAAAAATTCAATAAAACAAAAAGCACATTTCCATGCATTCTGCAAATCAAAATATCTTCCAGAGCAAAAAATTAAAGGAGGAAGTCTTCCACGCATTCTCCAAGAAAAGTTCCATCATGCCCACGTAGCCAGGAGGCAAATAGACAACAAAAACTCATGCAAGAGTCCACAGTTTAAATTGATCCGCGTGAAGGAACAATTGAAAAAAAATCGGGAGATTTTCCAAATTAAAATAAATAAATAGAAATTTTATCATTGTTGTCCGTCCGCCAGATCACGCGTTCTGGAATTCATGCTTGGAGAAGCTTAAATAAATATTGATGTCACCAAATTTTGTATTGACTTATTTAAAATTTTTTTTTTTAATTCGGGACAATTATTATTATTATTTTTAAAATAATAATAATAATATTATAACGGAAAATATTTTTCTTCCATCGACGGGGTTTTGGAGACTGAGACCCGGCCCCGTTTGCGTTGTTTTGCGTGCCTGAGTCACTTTTCTGTTAAATTCATAATGGCCAAAAAATCTAACAAATCTGCAGGGAGATTGAGGAAGCCAGTGGAAAAATCTAACAAATCCGCCCTGAAATATGAATTTCAAGGAATTATGCCTCCCAGTTCCATTAAGTTAGCATATGACAACATCACTGATACAAATCTGGGTCACATCAATGTGCAATAGTTCTGCGAGCAGGTGAAAACTGAAGGCAAAACCATTTTCTCATATAGACTTTACCATAGTGGTCTACCCTAAGCAACATCATTTCCTATCTCGATGCAATGTCTGGAATTGGTTATTGCTTGCACGGAGCATTATGACCCTGAGAGATGAGGAATTTTTAAGGATGATCACGAGCCTTTCCTCTTAATCACACCAGAACACATTGAGGAGTTGCTCGGAATACCCAACTTTCCCGAGAATGCAGATATCACTCACCAATCAGCACAAGAATTCTAGGATGAAGAACCCTTGAGATGGAGCAAGATGGTTAACAACAACTGGTTAGTAACCAAGAGACCTAGAATTGACAAGCTCCCCAAAGAACTGTACTACATTGAATTCATGGAAGAACTTAGAGACGTGATTACTCTCCTAAGTCAGGTTTTCGGTCTACCTTCTGCTAGGATTTTCCACCCATGGATGTACCAGTTTATTTGTATCATCCTAGCCAAGAAAGAGTTTGTGGATTGGGCCACCATCATCAATAACACCCTTCACAAAAAATTGATAGAAGTTAAGATGACTGGATGCTTCTACATGACATCGTATTTGACTTATGCGGTAGCAAGAAGAAAGCTATTTTCGGGACTTGAAACAAGAGGAGTCATGGGGCCGTCAAATAGTGTTTTTTCATTATTACCCTCAACTCAGCTTCAAAAATAGTTCTCAGCATTTTAGAAGAGTCAACGATGCATTCACCTTCCGCGTGATCCGGAACCTAAATCAGAATATTGAGGAAAGGTTTTCTAAATAGTCCATGAGTGTCATTTCCCAATGGGGAACCTGGTTTATTCAATTTTCATCTTTTTCCTACATTCGTGTGAGTGGTTTTCCTGGTACCCCGTGGAAACTTCCTAAGTACATCAGTGACAGATGGGCATTAATGGAGCTGGCGCAACAATTATTCCAAGTTCACTACCTTCTTAGTGACAAGCACCGTTCAGGAATTCATTTCCCAATTCAAATCGGGGAATACCAATGTCCAAATCTTTTCAGTGCACAACTCATGGAAAAAGAGTTCACTCTCATAACCATCCATCCATATGTGAAGAGAGCCCAGTTTGATTTCAATGGATATATGTAAAAGATTATGGGAGCAAAGTACCAACATAATCCTACCATGGAAGATTTTTGGGCTGCTTGTTCGGATGAACATGAGGTAAGAAGATGGGAGTACTCTCGCCTAACACTTGCTCAGATCAAGGCCTTTCCACATCAGGAGTCCTCCCGATTCATTCATAAATGATGATGAGGATGCCGTCGATCCCTCATATGATGCCATTGCCTTTACCCCATTGCCTCGAATCGACTAGACCAAAAGAGATGAATTTTCTCTTGATGGTAAAAACCAACCAATTATTAAAAGAAGCATATCTTGGTATGACAGAGAACTTGCCAAATTGCAATCCATTCCAGATCATGTTTCGGGATCACAAAAATAGCCAATACGAGGGGGTCTCCATTCGACCAAAGTCTCTTCTCGATCAACTTCATTACCATCCAATCATACAAAACAAGCAAGAAAAGAGTGGTTGCCAAAATCCACTTCGCCAAGTAATGTGTCACAAGGAGAAAGATCTAAAGATCCTAACCCCGAAGAAGGAAGAGAGCATGTGTCCAGATTTTCTACCTCGAGTAGAGATTCTTCTACCCACATTGTTAGTAGTGCTTAGAAGCAAGTAGCCAATGATCCTCAACTATGCTTCAAACAAGCATCCACTCAGGTGCAAGTAATTCAAATATCAAACACTTCAGAGCATGTAGTTCATGAAGGGATTTCCCAAAATCTCCCGAATAACCAGGAAGTGGATATTGAGGTTGTGTTCTCCTAAAATTGAGGTTGTAGATAAGATTCAAGAAGGATCTCATTATGTCGGAAATAATGAGAATATTGATTCGAACTCTAGGATTCTTGTATGTTGTAATAGTGAATGATACTCCTTCTCCTGGGTTGATTCCGAAGTGAAGAAAAGGAAGAGAGTTGTCAAGCCAATTGACATCGATTTTGATGCCCTTTTCAAACTTTCAAATGACATCATTCCTAAGAATCCTAAGGTGATTTCTTGAATAATGTTGGATAATGATGGAAACGAATTTGTAGACCTTACCATTCCACAAGTGGATAAGGAGCACGATGATATGACGCCTGCCGACTATGAATTTTCCAAACTAGGACTTGGGAGATCTACATTAGAAAGTGACATGGCAATGGCTCGAGATTCAATTAATATCGTGCTAAAGAGTCTTGAGAAATAAAAGTCTCAAAACTCTCAGCTCATGGCCGAAAAGAATCAATTGGTGTAATATGTTCAACATTTGATAAATCACATATCATCCACCTTCCCAGTACCTGATGCAGTGGCTGCCCCAGATGAAGATACTCTCAATTTGTCAAAGGAAATAAACACATTGGGCCATGTCACTAAAACTTGGCTTTCAGAGATTCTCGTTTTAGGCCAGGGGACGATCAAGACCACGGTTAAGCTTCATGAAGATGTCAGTGCATATCTTGATCCAATTCTTTATTTCAAAGAAACTTTTGTTTCTACTATATCAAATTTGGATGAGATATTGCCCAGTTTACATGAGATGACAAGTATGGAATCTTCAATTTCAGCTATTGAAGGAATTCTCGAATTTGAACATCGAGGGACACGTTTTATTTGGTGTCTCCATCTCAAATCAAGAAAAAAACTTCTCGAGGATTCCATGATCCATTATGAAAGCATGTGCAATGAAGCCTTCACTTCACTCTCTTTGATTCAAGAATTCATGGTTGAGATTCCTTGTAACCTCGTAAATGAGCATAATCAAAGGTGTTCATCGGAGTAGGTGGAAGAACAATTTTCACAATTGTTTAAGGACATGTACACTCCCGCCAACAATTTCTTGTTAGTTTCCATGGAGCGGTGCATCAAATTAAAGAACTTATTTGAGAATGCTCAATCCAAAATTATTAATTTAAATGATATGCCAAGTAGAATTCTTGAATTGCAAGTATTTTGTGAGGCTATTCTTTGACCAAGTGAACCTCCAGAAGAAGAAAAGATGTTTGAAACTTTGGGAAGGTTTAGATCCTTTCAACTGGCAAAAGCGGCAGATCCTAATTTCACTGGTGGTGCAGGGAGTTGATTTTTTTGGTATCTAACGAAGTGGGAGAGTCCATTTCTCATACGCTTGAGATATGCGGACCCCATTTCAATGGATAAGGCACTGGTTATTATTGTATATTTTAAAAGGTGTTGTTATTTGTTTTCAGGAAACAATGGATATTTTAAGTAATTTTTATTTTTTTGGTTGTCTTTAATAAAGTTGTTGAAAAGGTCAAAGGTCACATAAGTGCCTTATTTAATGATCATGTAAAACCCTAACTACTCTGTAACCAACTTTTGGGTTATAAAAGGAAGTGAGGGGCTCATTTGTAAAGGGTGACTTTGAGAGAGGAGGAGAAAATACTTTTGTGCAAGCTTTGTTTCAAGAAGAAACTTTGTGTTCTTTTGTGAAAAACATTTTGGAGTTAATAAAATACAAGCATTTTGTCTCATTCATTGTCTCTTGTAACATTTGATGTTCTTATGTTCATTAGATTTTAGGTGTTTTGAATCTTGCATGCAAATATTATCTTTGATCTTATTGTCAATGTTATTAATAAGTTGTTCTAGTTCACAGTGATCAAGCTCTGATTATCTACTTGTTCATGTGTGTTCCCTTTTACACGTTCTTGTTTGGCTAACTTAAACTCCGTTTTATTTGTGTTAGTTATTCATCTTTCTTCTTCATGCAATATTAGGCTCTGTTTTTACCTAACTCTTGCATGTTCTTTCAGTTCATTCCATTCCACTCTTTTCCTTCATTCCATTCCATCTCCCTCATTCACTTTTCTTTCCATTGATGTTCCAAAACACCCCCGCACATACAATTTTGAATGTATAGATGTAAATACAGTTTTGGTTTTTCAATAAAGGCAACCTCACCTTCATTAAGGAGGGACTTCATTCCCACACTGTTGCATGTCATTTGCATGCGTGCAAATCCATATGCTAATAGTGTCAAACACTCCAAGTTATCCTTTGGCCAAACAAAATTTGAATAACAATTCATCCTAGCACAAGTCCATATTCCTCCCCGATTTTAATTGTCCACAAAAAGGATGACATGTGGGATCTCTGCATCAATTTCAGGGAATTAAAAAAAATAACTATCAAGTAAAATTTCCCTATTCTCGTGATTGATGAGTTTCTAGATTAACTACATGTGCCCATTTTTTCTCCAATTTGGATCTTCGCTTGAGGTATCACTAGATTCATATGATGAGGAATATATTCTAAAGACAACCTTCCACACTCGGGATGGTCACTATGAATTTTTGGTCAAGCCCTTTAGGATTACAAATTCCCCATCTACATTTCAAGGCTCAATGAATAATATTTTTGGCCCTTCCTCAATTCATCCTAGTATTCTTTGATGACATCTTGATCTATAGTAAAACTTCAGCATAGCATCTACAACACATTGACAAGGAATTGTAGCTTCTCGCAGATAATTAATTGTGCACCAGACACTTCAAGTGACCCTTTAGCTAGATAAAAGTTGAATATATTGGACACATTGTCTCTATGGAGGGTGTTTTCATGGACCCAGATAAATTCAATGCCAGGAAAAATTAGCCGCTAACCAAAACACTAAAACATTCATGGATTCTTGAGTCTCACTCAATATTACATGAAATTTGTTTTGATTATGGTAACATTGACAACCATGTTAAAAAGGGATGTTTTTCATGGAATTAGGTGGTCAAATAGGAATTTGAGGCCTTAAAACAAGCTATGTGTTATACACCTATCTTATCCATTCCAGATTTCACCAAGACTTTCATCATCAAAAGTGATGACTATGGAAATGGCCTTGGTGTTTTTATCCTCAAGGAAGGTTTCCCAATTTCCTTCACTAACAAATCTCTCTTAGGAAGGAATATATTCTTGTCTACATATGAGAAAAAAATAAGGGCAATTTTACATATAGTACAAAAGTTGTGGCCATACTTGTTAGGGAGATATTTCTACATCAAAGTAATCATAGTCTGAAGTACTTCCTTAAATAATGATCCTCATCTCATGCTCAACAGAAGTGGATATCCAAACTTATGGGGTATGAATATCATATCACCTATAAGAAAGGGAAGGAAAATGTGGTTACTAATGCTCTCTCTCTCTCTCTCTCTCCTCTCTCTCTCTCTCTCTCCTCTCCTCTCTCTCTCTCTCTCTCTCTCTCTCTCTCTCTCTCTCTCTCTGTTTCAAAGATCAAGTGTCCCTTTACGCAATATTCGTTCCCATCCCAAAATGGATGCAACAACTCCAGCAAGAATGAGAAAAGGATCTAACCATGAAATGCCTCATCCTATAATTTTTTTCCAATCCTAAATCATCACCACACTACCGTTTGTATGGCACCTATTTGTTTTATAAAGGGCACTTGGTGTTACCACCCAAAACTGAGCTTCACCATATAATTCTTCTCAAACTCCATGTTTCGCCATGTGCAAGTCATTCAAGATTCTTAAAAAACTATGAGAGAGTTCATATGAATTTATTTTTTAAGGGAATAAAGGTAGATATCAAATAGTTTTCAGTTGAATGTGATAGATATCAATGAAATAATGTTGAAACAGTGATAACCCTAGACTTATTGCAACCATTGTCAATTCCAACCAAGGTCTGGTCTGATATTTCCATAGAATTCATTGAAGGCCTACTAAATCTGGTGGAAAGCTAGTCATCCTAGTAGTGGTGGACCACCCCATCAAGCACGCCCATTTCTATGCCTTAACCACCCATATACGACTTCAATCATCACCCAAAATTTCATTGACAAAATAGTCCACCTCCATGGCATCCCAACTTCAATAGTCTTAGACAATGTTGTCATTTTCACCAGCCATTTTTGGACATAATTCTTCTACATGATAAGTACCTAATTGCGGATGAGCTTTAGATATCACCCGCAAACGGATGGCCAAACTAAAATTGTTAACAAAAGGTTGGAAGCATTCCTTCTATGTTTTACCTATGAGCATCAGTAATAGTGGGTTAAGTGGCTACCTCTTATTGAATGGTGGTACAATGCATCGCATCTCACCTCCACCAAAATGACTCCATATGAAGTAGTATATGGCCAACCTCCACCACCTCTCCTCCCTTACACTCTTGGTAGCTCTCCAATTCAAGATTTTGACACCGCCCTTGGCCAATGGGACAAAATTCTTTGCACTCTTCAAGAAAATATTCATATGGTGTAAAATCATATGAAACAACAAGCATATCAACACCATCTAGAGTGTAACTTCTATCTAGGGGATTTTGTTTTTTGTACCTACAACATATAAATAATATTCCTTACAAATCAAAGGGCATCAAAAGTTTTACCCTAAGTTTTATGAACCCTACAAAATTCTCCAAAACATTGGTGTGGCTTCCTATAAGCTCGATATTTCACCTAGATCACGAGTTCATCTTGTATTCCATGTCTCTTATTTGAAGAGAGTTTTTGGACAACACATCACTGCATAGTCAATACTACCTAATCTTGACAATGAAGGATCCATCCTTCTTGAACATGTTGTAATTCTCGATAGGTGATCCCATAAACTTCATAATTTATCTATCACAGATTTCTTGATCCAATGGAATGGCGTGAAATCAAAATATGCAACTTGGGAACCCTTTCTCTAGATTCAACAACATTTCCTATAATTATAGCTTTGAGGATAAATCATTTTTAGGGTGGGATATTAAGACCCTTCATCCTACCCTTCTTTATACATTATTATTGTAATAGATGCTACAAATGCATATGTTTGGTAAGTCATCCCTTGAGCTATTAAGAATAATCCCACATGCATGGGTAGTAGTATTTTCTAGAATAGAACTAGTATATTAGGAGTGCTTAGGCCAAGAAAGGAATCCACAAATATTATTATATTGAGCTTGCTAAAAGGAGGTTGCCCCCTTCAAGTGGCCTCCGATTTGGTAATGTGATTTTAGTTTTTATGCTTGATAAACTCATTTGTATTGCATTGTGTTATTTGGCTTAATCTATCACAAGAGGTTCATTACAAAAAAATACAAGGCATGAAGGTAGTAGGATGGTATGTATCAAAAAAAGATAGTTTTATCACATTTTTTCCACACACCAAATAATTTAGAGGAGGGAAAACCTATGTAGTTTCACTTGGTTGGTTGTATGGTTTTTAATGGTTAAAGATTCCAAGGGTTTAATTAATATGATGTTTGTATAGTAACTCTAAATTAATGTTTTAACTTAACTATGATCTTTGACAAAGGTATAAATCCTTCTTATGTTTCTTATCTTATACAATTTGATTATGAGTACTACAATAATATTTATTAGGTTATATGGTTTGAATGTGGACACTGTAGCAAAACATTTATGAAATATTTTTTAATTCAATGCAATTTGTATCAATTTTTTATTTACAATTAAATCAAATATTTGTAAATAATATTGAATTTTTAAATTAAAGGGTGAAATTGTAAGTCATTATTTATTATTTGATGCCTAGAGTGATAAATTAAGCCTAAAGGAGTGGACCTTTTAAGGTTTGTTTTATGGTTTTTTTGTAACATTACCAATTTTTTAGGCCATGTGGTTTTTAAAATGTTGCAATTTTAAGCCTAAAAAATAACACCATTATTCCACTCAGGGTTGATTTTACGAGTTTGGTGGTAAAATTACCAGTTATTAAGGCCATGATTTCAAAAATGTTACAATTTTGTGTCTAAGAAAATGGTTCTACTGGTATCACCACTTTTCAATATAGGGGTTGATTTTAAGGTTTTAGATGGAACAATATCACTTATTAAGGCCATAGTTTCACGGAAGTTGTAATTTTAACTCCAAAAGAAATGGTACTAGTGGTGATCACCACCCTTCAATTCAAGAGTTGATTTTAAGATTTTTGTTAGCAACATTATGTGTTTTAAGGCCATGGATGCAAAAGGTTTTAATTTTAACCCTAAAAATAAAAATGGTGTTACCAATAACACCACTTTTATGATTTTGTGGCTAATTTTTGTGTTTTTAACACAAAAATATGGGGTTTTAGGCTAGAGTTCTCATTTTGGGGTCACAATTCTCATCAATTTGTTAACTATGTTTTAAGTCTATGGTAATCACAATTTACACTGAAATTCAAGTATTTTGGAAATGGTCTTGAAGTGTCATATTATTGTAGGATCAAAATTATGTTTTATCTAATTTATTTTTAATTATTATGTGTAAATATGATCTAGAACCAGAAATAAATTAACTACAGTAAATCAAAGGTCATGAATCATCTATTACATTTATTATAATCTCATACAAACTCTTGAAATCTCGATAAAGAAAGTGACGGTTAGATTCATAAGAGAAAACACCAATTTAATAGTTGAGACAAAGTGATAGTGATATTGAAACTATGTAGGAAAGATATATAAAGTTTCATTGAATTATCCTGAAGATTTGGGAGCATGAATTGATGAGGAAGATGAAGTCGCTTATCTAGGCAAAATTCACCATAACATATTTATATTATTTGGACAACTTTCTCATTTATAGGGTTTAGATGAATCCTACCTTTGGTACTGCGACCTTCTACATGTGTAGATTCACGTAATGTATTTGTAATTTCATGATCACACTTGTGTAGTAAATTAGGGATTATTTTCCTTCAAACCCTAGGCCTCCTATTTTAATACATAAAATGGGGTTGGTCTGATTGGGTTGAGTTTCCCCTGCAATTCCTACATAACAATACTACAAAGAGGAATCTAAACATTGTATTTCCCCACCCAATGAATGTATATAAGATGTGTAATAGAAATTTATTTTGGCACGAAGACCCAAATAGGACCTCTAACACTTGGTAATGATATTTGGTATAGGATATAGCTTTGTTAAATAACATAGGGTAATTGTATAGGATGCATGCAGACTTAATATTAGTTATTATGCTTGAGATTTATTTTGTAATTGGGTGCTTTGTTGTGATCTCCTAGGTAGTCCCAAAATATGTGATATTTAATGCCCTTTGAATGGGTAGTGTAAGTGTACTTTTATTGGTGATTGTTACAAAATGTTTTCTTACTGAATAAATCATGAATTTAAAAAGTGATCGTCAAGACTTTGGAGGATGAATTTTCTAGCTTAAAATAAATCCACCCAAATGTATTTATCCATCATGGGTGAACTCATTTTTCTAGGGTGTGAATTGAATTATGTCAGTTAGAGATAGTGGCTAGGTATCTAAAGATGTGTTCTATATTCATAAAGTAGGTTTTCTACTTGTCAGTGGTGAGTAATAAGTGTGACCTACTAGACGAGAGTGGTAATTGAGAAAGACATATGTAAGAACTAGTCATTTAAGTAAATAATGATTGATGGGATGAGATAAATGACAAGGATTAATTTCCAAATGTCATCAATCAAAATTTAAGATACTATAATGACCTTATTTATGATAAAGTAATCATATTATAATGAACTTCTTACAGATATTTTATTGGTTTTCATTCAATTGTTTTTATATTGCACAAAGTTTACAAAAGATATACAACTTGAGGGTTGGTAAAATTATACATCAAGTTGGACAAATCATCTCATATATGCATGGAATTAGTTTAAAATAGACCCAAACAAAACATTACATCAAATAATAAAATCTATTCATGAAAAGTATATCATTGTAATATTAAAAAGTAGCCACTCATCTATGAGCACAATCATATTTACTTAAGAAATTTCATTCCAGTTAAATTCAATTTTATTCCTCTTATCATGTCCCTCGATGTCAATATCAAGTCCTTCCATACATATAAGATCCTCATTTAAAGGAAAACCAATATCTTTAATCTAGTGAGTATCAATAAAACTATATATATATCAGGAATATTATTATCACAGTCAAAATTAAGGTGTTCAAAAATATCAAGTCTCAAAATGTTGTTGGAATTCACAAAAAATAGCATTCACATGTTTGTGGAGAAGGGAAATAATCCAAATTTGAGATTATTCTTCAATCTTAGTTAAGGGACGGTATTCATGAGTACCATTAACAATAGTAATGTCTTTATTGATACGAGGCTCATTACATTCTATGGCATGTTGAAGGATTCAGGATGCATTGTTTTCCACCTGATAGATTTACATGTGTACATTAAAGGTTCATAAATTGATTCCCTAATATCTTATTGATAAATCAGTTTAGAAGAAAATTTGAGAAAATTATTTCTAGCAAGCTCAGAAGAATCAATGTTTTCTATTTCCACATCATTTGGTGGATGATCAACCAGGAGATAATAGGTTTTGATAATAGTGCCCCAAATAATCATATTATCATCTTATGCATCCTTATTAGCATCAAAACACGGGGCCAAGAAGGAGGTTTAGTCACTCTGGGGAAGTTCCTGTAGTCACAAAATCATGCAGTTTAAACATTATGTATCTCAGTTTCATACTACTATTTAGAAGGTTCTTGAGTGAAGACAATACTAATTAACCCCTATCTTTTGGCCATCTTGTTTTATTTTATTTCTTCATTACTGACCTTTTACATGCACATGCCCAGTCTATTTCAGTCATTTGTCGTTATTTTAGCCTCAACTGGGGCGCCTATGGGCACCTTGATCCCTTTTACACTTTCCCACCACTTTTTGGGCTCTTTCTAGTCGTTTTACATCTTTATATTTTTGGTATTCGGCCATTTCAGGGTTAATTACAAAATTAGATCAAGATATCCCTATAAATATAAAGTTATGAGACCATAATGAGGGACCTAACATCACTTACTACTATTACTCATCTAGAGTTGCATCTATCTATTACATTGGAGATCACTTGCATCCACATAGCTCCATCATTAAGGCATAAGGCTAGGACATATGCATCACACTTCATAGGGGGATTCTATTTTATTCCATGCACACATTCTATTACATTTTCTACACATAGTTATTGCTCGCTACTTCAAAAAGTGTGACTAACACAAGAGAAACATAGGGAATGTTTACACACACTTGCACATATAACTACATCGGGTCTAAGATGTAATGCAATTCTTGGTTAATAATTCCACCATTGTGGCAGCTGAGGTCAGTATGACCCCTTCATATGCATTTTTCTTTTTTAGGGTTTGATGCTTGTTTTGGGGTCTTACAGGTCTTTCTTTCATCTTGGATTATTGGTGACATCTAAAGGAGCACTAAAAATCTGATACGACACACAACGAGGGTTCCAAATCACCTCCCATCCCTACGGAGATCAGTTTCAGAGCTTCTGCACAAACCAAGGCACCCAAATCAAAGACTAGAGTGCCCACTAGTGCCCTAGTCCCTCTCCAAGTGCTCCAATCCAACTAGATCCTCCAGATCCATCCTTTTTGGGACTTTTGCACAGTTTTTCTTGCTTCTATATTTTCCAGTATTCACTGTGAAACTATGCCACGAGCATCTGTTATTCAGCTGAGTTCTTTCCTCTTCTCTTTTGCACATTAGGCTTAACATTTATTTTTTATAATTTGTTAGCTTACTTGCATACTTCTTTACTACATTTATTTACTTTATTACAAGTGTTCATAGCTTAGACTAACTATCCACACACTACATAGATAGTTCATTTTTAGTTAATCATTTTGGTGAACCCGACCGCTTTCACACTTATGATCCTTATTCTTCCTTTATCATGGCTTCTAAATTTTCTCAAATCTCTTTATCTACTTTACTTAAGAGATATCCTCATTGCCATGTCATTTTGCAAAAACAACTAGACTACATGTATATGGATGATAATACTCCACCACAGAAAATAAGTCCTATATTTGATCATTTATCTAACGACTCTTATCCTAGTGATCCTCCATCTACTCAAACCCTATTGGATTCTATTCAAGCTCTACATGTTTTATTTCAAGAAAAATTTAAGGATATGGAATTCAACCATTACATCCCTTAGATATGAAATTCAACAGCTTAAGGATGCTTCTCAATCGCATGTTTTTTCTCATTCCACATCCTCTATACAATCTATGTCCACTACATGTCATCTAGTTAAGCCTCAGTACATGTCATTGCCTGAGCCTCTCATATTTGAGCATAATGTTACACCTCATGATATTCTTAATCAGTTCCTTAGTCATTAGTTAATCACTCTACTACCTGCTCATTACTATTATCCTTATCAGTTACAAAAATATCAAGGTCATTCATATTGCAATTATCATCAAATCAATGGACACAATGATAATTATTACCGCATTTTGCGTGCATAATCAAATATCTCAAGTGTCAATGCCTTATTTCATTTTCTACACAACATTCTAATACAACTAATAACTCCCATAAGGTTTCTAAATTTGACTTATCTTTATTTAAGGAGCAACATGTCAGCATCACTCCATCAACTCCTAAGCAACAACCTCTTACAATTAGTTCACCATATCCTCATATTAATCCATCTACGACATCATAAGGTCCATCGTCTACCAACATTAGTTCGTAATCTCCTATTAACAAGTCGTGAATCATATCACCAAGTCTCCTCAAGCAAGTTCCCTTCAGAGTTAGTGCAACATGACCTCCTCTCAAATCTAAGCTCCAACCAATTAATTTCATCCTAGCAACTAATCCACCTACTAGTGATCATGATATATTTTCAATTTCACCACCATCACATAGTTCTCCTATTGACTTTATCCAACACAGTTCCACCACACGCAGACTTGGTCTTTGGTAGGAGACTCTTGTTACTCTACCCTCCTAATGACACACTCATATTCTTATGGTTCTTATATGACTATTGAGGGGTCTTTTACCATAAAGAACCTCATTTCATCATACATTACCATATTCCTCCATTACATCACCACCTATATATACTCACATTTATGATACTTTAATGCTCCTTACGCATCATCAATTAAATGAAATCTATAATGCTTCATCACCCTCATACATAATTTATCACATGGTACATGCGTTATCATACACTTGGGGGGTCATAACATCCCACACCCCCCCTAATATTATCTTCTATGCATATCTCACTTTTACATCTCATACATCAATCTCATAGCATATGCATACTTATTGCACACTTTAATGTCATTATTACCTGATGATGCACTATTGTGGTCCGGTTCACACTTGACTGTTGAGGGATTACTACACATGAACCCCACACATTGCACTCTAGGCATTACGTACCGCATCTAGTCATACATCATGCGTCATACACCATACAACATACATTATCCACGTTCGTCTACAACATTATGCCATTTCCACATCCATACATCATACATTATACTAGTCCTCACCTTACACATTTTGCATCATACATTATTAGACTATTTTCACATATTGTCTCACATCCTATATATAGTCATATATCGTACATCATACAATGTGCGTCTTCATGTCATACATTCGCTACATACTTTACTAGTCTTTATTACATACAAGTCTAACATCATTCCATCCTACATATTATGTTATTAGTCTACCTACACATGTCACATCACACACTATACATTATATTTTACACACTCTACTCTATTTACATTTACATTCTATACATCGCGCATATTTACAAATTTAACTCATCACATGGTTGAATCTTATTGTTACATATACTATATTGTTTTTCTACACGTTGCTACTCACCACCAAATGATGCACTTTAGTTCCTTGGTCCATACTTTACTACTGAGGTTTTACAAATCAAATGGACCTTACACTCATCACATGTTTACTATTCAACATTTCATCATGCGACAATTCCAGCCTCGTGACATATGCTTTAGGCTAAATCATCACCAATTCTATCCTTTTGTAGTAGTATACACCTTAGGTTACATCACCATCCTTCTCATCTTGTAGTGATATATGCTTAGGTCTAAATCATCACTCTTCCATTCATCTTATAGTGATCTATGTTTAGGATAAATCCTCAATTCTAAATTCATCTGGTCATGATATATGCTTCGGCTATAGGTTTCATGCACACATCTTCGCTAGTTTGCATCACATCACTACACCTACACATTCACCACAATGTGTTAGACACAACACACAATACTGAACCATTTCCCGATGACACATTTTCATTTACGGTTCATTGTTGACTGTTGAGGGGGGAAAACAAAATGAAACTCACTACATACACTTCCATTATATCAGAGGGCACGTGGTCCCTACCATTTCATCTTATATTCCATTCACTCCATCAACAACATACTACATATTATGGTTATTTTTATTCTTGCTAAATTTTTCTTATCCATGCTCACTTTATTACATATGCTAGTTAGATTACTTATATTTCATTTATCTATATCATCCACACATGTACATTCATGTATTTTTCCACTTGTGATCATAGATACAAGTATCTTACATGCAACATGGATGTTTTCCTTCTACTCCTACACTGGTCGTTGGTGGGATCCAAATTTATTTCTTCCAGGTGCTATTGTTTCATTTTGTACTTAAAACACTTTACCTTACTTTATTATACACGCTTTTGACATACTAGTTATCTTTCTAAAATGCCAACAAGTGCTGCATGTGCATCATTTTTTATGCAGGGATATTGGTTTCCATACTTGTTTGTTACATTTTCTTCTTTGGTTTTCTATTGTCTGCAAGCTTTCCCTCTATTTTGTGCGCACACTTATTTTTTGTTTGTAGCTATGATGTCCTTATGTTTCTTGTGACACTGTGAGTGATGTCCCATGCTTATAACCCAATTTTTACGGCTTACTTTGTCTTCTTGCATGTTTAAATTACTACTTTGCTTAGTAGCTTTTACACTGTTTGTGTATATTACACATTGATTTTCATATGCATGCATGTTTTTTACACTTGTCTTTGGTTAGCCTTCTTGTTTGTGTGTGCCTTGGTTTATACCAAGAACTTTTCAAGGTTACAAATTACATGCGGTTGGTCCTCTTTTGGGGCTGCATTCTCATATCAATGATGTCGCATATGCCCCCAAAGAGGGAGGCATCATTTGGGGTTTTTTACATACCAACACAAAGATTCTACACTGATTCATTTTAGTTATATACATCAACATGGTTAAGACTAGTCTATAAACCCCATACAGAATGCCTTTTATAGGACATGGTGTCCTTAGCATTCTAGGAAGCAGTTACAAGCTTAGAGGTTACAATGGGTGTGCCTCCCTACACTACTTCGGCCAGTGGCATCAGATCACCCAAAAAACTAGGATAGTACAAAGATCTCTTTACACACATTTCAAGGAAGAAGTTAGAGCTTAGAGGACATAGATCATTTCTTCCTTACACTTCTTCATCCAGGGTGGCGTTAGATCACCCAAAACACTCACAGTACAAGATATCCTTCTACACTCTCTCTGATATGGATCAGGTGCACATGTTCCATTTACATTTACATTTACATATTTTACATTTATATACTTTCATATATATGCATCTTTTACATTGCATTTTCACACATACATACATACATATTTGACTACTTGATCATTGTCTCCTTGTAGGTCCAACCGTATGAGAAAAAAACAGTGAAATTAGGGGTAACAACAACAACAACAACATAACAATAACACTTCATAAAAACACACTTTACTAACCATGCAGGTAGACTACACACATCAAGAGCTACACACACGTTCTGCCCTAGGATCACTCTCATCACTTTTTCTTTGCAAATTTTTTCATCTTTAGTTTCTCACCCTTCTCCATATTTTTGTCATTCCATGATTTTGTCTAGTCCTTTAGTGCATTTCTACTACACTCTTCATGGACATCAAGTATGCATCTCTATCTACTTTATGTTACCGAGCTTTCCGCTCACCAACATAAAGTGGTGGAAAAATGTAGTCACAAAATCATGCACTTTAGACATTATTTATCTCGGTCTCATACTACTATTTAGAAGGTTCTTGAGTGAAGAAATTACTAATTAACACCCATATTTTGGCCATCTTCTTTTATTTTATTTGTCATTACCAAAATTTTTCATCCACATGTACCTAGTTTGTTTCTGTCATTTGCCATCATTTTTGCCTCGATTGGGGTGCCTAGTACTGGGTTCCCTGATCCCACCAAGGTCACCCCAGTCCTTTTCACACTTTTCTGCCACTTTTTGGGCTCTTTCTAGCCATTTGACATCTTTATCTTTCTTCTGGTCAAGCCATTTTCAGGGTTAATTAAGAAATTAGATCAAGAGAACCCTATAAATATAGAGTTATGAGACCATAATGAGGGACCTAACATGACTTGCTACCATCACTCATCTAGAGTTGCATCCATCTATTACATTGGAGATCACTTTCATCCACATAGCTCCATCATCAAGGAAAAAGGCTATGGAAACTGAATCACACTTCATAGGGGGATGGATTATATTCTATTCCATGCACCATTCTATTACATTTTCTACACATAGTTATTGCTCGATACTTCCCAAAGTGTGACTGACACTTGAGAAACCTAGGACATGTTCACCCACACTTGCACATAGAACTACATTGGGTCTAATATTAGTTTCAGCACTCAATTAGTAAGTCCACCATTGTGGAAGTTCATGTCAATCCAACCCCTTCATATGCATTTTTATTTTTTAGGGTTTGATGTTTGTTTTGGGGTCTTGCGGGTCTTTCTTTAACCTTGGATTATTGACAACATATGAAGGAGTACAAATAATATGATGCAATAGACAATGAGGGTTTCAAACCATCTGCCGAACTAGTGAAGATCAGTTTTAGAGTTTTCGCATAGACTAGGGAACCCAGATTGAAGACCAAAATGCCCATAGTCACTTTGGTCTTTCTCCAGGCACTCCATTCCAGTTAGATCCTCTAGATCCATCCTTTTTGGGACTTCTACACATTCATTGCTAATTCTATATTTTCCAGTCACCTCTATGACACATTCCCACAAGCATCTGTTATTCAAATAAGTTATTTCCTCTTCTCTTTTGCACATTAGTATTAGCATAATTGATTTTACATAATTGTTTAGCTTTTTTTCAAACTTCTTTACTACATTTATTTACTTTATTTCATTTTTAGATGATCAGTTCCCAATTTCCAATAGGTTGTTAGGATCAATCTCTATGGAGCAAAAGTAAGGAATTTTCTTAGCTCTTCTTCAGGGGAATTGATTTTAACATTAACCTCCATGAAAAATAAATGAAATGACTTCACATTTGAATTCAAATAACTCCTTCCAATGCCTGAAAAACATCATTATTATGAGATTTCTATAGAAACCACAATAATTCAATAGAGATGAAGAACCAAATATTTTGCAAACATAAATGCATATTAACATTTTAACTAATAAGACTAAATAAAACATATAACCAACAATGTTTCTTGTGTGAAACAATCCTCAAAGGAAACAAAAAAAAGGAAAAAGCATTCTTAGCAAAAGTATAGTCAAAGAAAATATGTTTAGTAGACTCCTTGTTATACATAAGATAAAAACATATTACCAATATCCATTTTAGACGTATAGGAGCCAATATCAAGATTATTATTTATTAAAATCCATCTAAATAATGACTTCTTAATCTCACTACAAGAAGATCACTACTCATTAAATATATCAATCCACCTACCAAAGGGGTCACAAATATTCCACTTATTGTTAAAGCCCAATGAAGAGTATAAAGATATTTTAATAGAGGTAGCCTCCAAGAGAAGGGGGGCTATGATCTGCCTCACTATAATCCAAAATTCATTCTCATCTTCCATAATTAGTCCAACAATGGGATATTTAAAGGTGTTTATGATTTTTATTTTTTTATTTTTTTTACACACAAAGATCCTGAAAGATAAATCCAATTGAGAGTAAGGATTTAAAAATATGTGAAAGTAGATCTCACTAAAAATTATACGGAGCTCTGCCCTAACCTGCGCCACCTGCTGCTTCCTGGCGTCCTCTGGTGTTAGCTATGATGTCGGACCCTTCTGGTCCAGACCAGGGGCCCCTCTTCTCTGGGACCCTGCATCCCAAGCCTCCAGATGCATGGAACAAAATAGTAGAGGGTTCCATCTCTGCCCCTCACTCAGAAAAACTTTCTCTGACACTGTCAGATGGGACCTTTTCCCTTCACATCCCATCCCACATCACTAATGCTATTGCGGCCTCACGTGATCTCTCTCTGGTGGGAAAGCTGATGGGCCCCAAGCCCCCACTTGAAGATATTAAAAAATGGGCTAGGCTGAAATGGAATCCATGTGGGGTGCTTGAAATAGCAGCGATGCCAGATGGATTCATCCTTTTCTCCTTCAGCATGAAAGAGGACTTTGTGCAGGCTCTTCTGGGTGATCCTTGGTTTTTTGGTAGACGCGGATTCTACTTTAGGAAATGGTCTCCGGGCTTCAACCCACACATTGAAACCATGACCCAAGCTCCAATATGATTTCACCTCCCAGGTATCCCCCTAAAGTTATGGCATCCTACAGTTATAGAAGGTATTGCTCTTACTATGGGTTCTTTAATAGCTATTGATCAAGCCACTAAGGCAAAAACTAGATTCATCCATGCTCACTTTTGTGTTAACGCTGATGTTAGATGTCCTCTCCCAAAAGAGGTAGAGCTCCTATCTGACTTTGGAACCTGGAAGAAAAATATTGACTACGAATATATCCCTCAAACCTACTCCTTCTATAAAATCATTGGCCATAGAGCCTCCGGTCACCCCTCTAAACTCCAACCTAAACCCAGACCCCAAATATCCTCCTAAAAAAATAACAAAATCTATATTCCAAAGGCGTCCTCTGATGAGGTTCTGGTCATTCCTACTTCTAACCCATTTTCTCTCCTTGAAGAGGGGGAGGTAAACACCGACCCTGAAGAGGCCTCTCCTTCTGGCCCCTATCCTCTCACCCTCTCATCCCCCATCCTCACTGAGGCCCCCTCTACTCTCCCCCCCTCTTTGGCCCCTCCCTCCTCCCCCTCTCCGCTCTTGCCTCCCCCCCTCCTCTCTCCAACCCCAGCTCCCCCCTTTCCATCATGTCCTTTGTTTCCCCCCCTTTGGGATCCCCCTGGGCCTCTCCTTCCCTCCTATCTCTGATTCCGTGCTCTCCCCCTCTGCCCACTTATCGGAGGATAGCTTTAACCCCCGTTGGACTCATAGCAGCAGCAAGAAACCTGATATTGGAACTAAAAAAGCAAGGGGGCATATTCCGAGAAATGTCAAGCTCTAGCAAGAAGCGGCTCTTAATTTCGCTCAAGGTGCTCAGAGCACTATCCACATGATAGTGGGGAGAAAAACAAAATCCAAGAAATGAAGATCATCTCCTAGAATATTAGAGGTCTCAATTCTCTTCAAAATCAAAGGGTCCTCAAAGATATGAAATTTCATAATTCCTCTGATATCATTATGCTCCAGGAAACTGAACTTAAAAAAGATGATAGATTTCCAAAAATTTGTTCTACTACCTCCTTTGTATCTCAACCCTTGGTAGGCAATTCTGGAGGTTTATGCACCCTTTGGGACCCAAGGAGTTACAAATGTGACTATATTTTTAAGCATCCCAACTTCCTTTGCATGCTCTTCCAAGAAGTGGGGTCTGATTCCCCCTGGATTACCATCAATGTCTATGCTCCCAATCTAGAGTCTCAACGTGGAAAAATGTGGAAAGACATTTCAAATTTCATTAGCTCTTGCGGTAATCTTCCCATATTAATAATGGGAGATCTTAATTGCCCCCTTTATTCTTCTGAAAAACAAGGAGATGCTCCTGCCTCTCCCATCAGCATGGGAGCTCTGGCTGACTTCATTCGTGAGAATTCCCTTCTTGATATTGATCTCCACGAGGCTTCCTTCACTTGGTCCAACCACATAATGGGCAGGAATCATATTCAAAGCAGACTCGATATATCTCTGGGTTCACTAGATTAGATCTCTCTTTTTCCAAATTTCTACCTCAGTTCCCTCCCTCGGGCCGCCTCTAACCACAGCCCTCTTCTGCTATGTGCAAACTGCAAGATGAACATCAAGAACCCTCCTTTCAGGTTCGAGCTAGCTTGGCTCAAAAATAATAACCTAAACCCTCTCATCAAAAAATTATGGGACTTCAATGTCAGCGGCACTGATATGTTTAGATTTTCTAGCAAACTCAAAGAAATAAAAAAAACAGCTCAAAATCTGGAAGGTTACAATCTTCGACAACATCAAACTCCGCAAACAGAAATTGTCGCAGGATATTGCTAGAGTGGCCACTCAAATGGAATCTGAAGGGAGGTTGGACCATCTTCATCAACAAGAATCCCTCCTCCTTAGTGAGTACCACAATACCCTTCAAGAGGAGGAGACCTATTAGAGACAGATATCTCAAGCCCTTTGGCTTGAGCAGGGGGATCGTAATACAAAATTCTTCCACATCACTGCTTCGAAGCACAAAAGTAGAGATAAAATATATGCACTGTTGTCTTCTTCTGGTAACTTATTAACCTCTGAAATTGACATCTCTAACGAATTAGTTTCCTTCTATTCTAACCTCCTTCAGGTTGATCACCACCCCTTTGAGAAAACGATGTCCATTATGCTACAACATATCCCACAACTAGTGTCAGTAGAGATGAATGATAATTTAATCAAGCCTTTTGATATGGAGGAAATCCACAAAGCCATTTTCTCCATGAAAGGGGACAAAGCTCCAGTTCCAGATGGCTTTCCTGCTACTTTTTTCCAAGTTTTTTGGGAAACCATCAAGCAGGATCTCTTCAAGGCAGTTAATGAATTCCAGACTTGCAACAGCCTCCTCAAAGAATGGAACACCACTTTCTTAGCCCTGGCTCCCAAAGTCCAGGGCTCCAAGGCTGTCTCCAACTTCAGACCGATCAGTTTATGCAACATTGCATACAAAATCATCACTAAGATGCTAGCTTCCAGGCTTAAACCCCTAATGAACACTCTCATCTCTCATAACCAGAATAGATTTATTCAGGGACGTCTTATTCAAGGTGGTATCATCACGGTACATGAAGTAATTCATTCGACCTATCACTCAAAATCCTCTAGAATGATCCTCAAGCTGGATATGTAAAAATCCTTTGACCGAGTCAGCTGGACCTTCCTAATCAGAGTGCTAGAAAGTTATGGTTTTGATAAAAGGTGATGCAGTTGGGTCTATTCTTGTATTGTGACTCCTTGCTTCTCTATTCTTATTGATGGAATTCCAGTCGGCTTCTTCAAAAGTAGTAGAGGAATTATACAAGGTGACCCCATGTCCCCTTTTCCCTTTGTTCTTATGTCTGATACCATCAGCAGAGCCCCTAAGGATGCTAAAAGCCATTCTATCATCTCGGGATTGAAGATCACCTCCAACTTACCTTCAGCCACCCACAATCAATTTGTCGATGATACCCTGCTGCTAAGCTCTGCCTCTGTAATTGAAGCCCACGCGCTTATGGAAATCCTGACTCTTTATCAAGCTGCCTCTCAGCAAACCATCAACTTCAACAAAATTTACATTTCCTTCATAAATACCCCTCCTAGGAACCAGTGGAAGATTTCTGATATTTTTGGTTGTAAAATTGTGGATCTCCCTTCCTCCTACCTGGGAATTCCTCTTTTCAAGGGTAAGCAAACTAAAAACCTTTGGAATCCTATAATCGAAAGATATCAAAAAAATTTGGCTACTTGGAAAGGGGCTCTGCTCATCCAGGCTGGCAAGCTTCAATTGGTCAAAGCCACCCTCCAAAGTCTTCCTATCTACTTCATGTCTCTTCTTAAGTTGTCAAGCTTAGTGAAGGAGGTGGTGGAAAGGATTCAAAAACACTTCTTGTGGTCTGGTGTTGAAGAGAAAAAATGGATACATCTGGTCTCCTGGAAGGAAGTATGTAAGCCGACCCCTCTTGGTGGTCTCGGGTTAAGACAAATGACTAACATGAATGTTGCCCTTCTTGCTAAAATTAGCTGGGAAGTGGCAAAAGGTAATTCTCACTTAGCTCAACTCCTTAGATCCAAGTATCTGGCTCCTAATGAAGACTTTATTTCCTCTACCCCAGCCCGTGGTTTGGCTATTTGAAATTCAATCATCAGTTCCCTTCCCACTCTTAGTGCTGGCACCAAATTAAGGTTTGGGAACGGTGGACGTATTGAATTCTAGCATGATCACTGGATTAGGGAAAAGCCATTGGGTCTCAACCCCACTTGGGATCATGTTAGAAGAATTCTCATTAATCATCGTGGTAGGTTAGTTTCTGGATATTGGTCTTTAGTGAATTCCATCCCTACCTGGAGTATCCCGGATTGGATTGGAATCAGGGAACAACAGAGGAAGCTCCTGATTCTTCTTAGAATTGATGTATCCTCCATCTACATTCTCTTTTCCCTACCCAAGGATGTTCTTATCTGGCCCCTCTCCCCTTCTAGATCCTTCTATGTTAAAGCTACTTACCTATCCATGCCTCACTCCAGCTCTGGCCCTCCCCTCAACAAAATCTGGCCAAAGGAAACTATCCCCAAAATTGGCTTCTTCCCTTGGCTCTCCTCTAAAAATACTTTCCTGTCGGGAGAAAATTTGAAAAGAAGGGGCTTCTCCCTTCCCACTAGATGTGTGCTCTATACAAAATTTGTGGAATCCTCTTCCCATCTTTTAATACATTGCCCCTTTTCCCAAGCTATTTGGCATTGGTTCCTATCACGTTTGGGTGTTCTCTGGACTTTCCCCGAGTCCATCTAGGATACTCTCATCCAATGGTCCTCCCCTTTCTCCCATCCTACCCTGACGCTGTCTTGGAGACTTCTCCTCCCCCACGGCATCTAGGGTATCTAGAAGGAAATGAACAGAAGGATATTTAAAGAGTAGAGTCAGGATCCTGCTCGAGTGGCCAACCAGATCACTCTGACCTTCCAGGAAAACATCAACATTCACTACTGGACCAAGTATCAGCAAAAAAATAAACTATGTAATTCTAAGGAGTGGTAACTTCTGTTGACTAATCTTCCTTCGGGCAAGGCTTCTACTACGGATCACACTTCTGTGTGATGGCTTCCTCCCCCCCGCGGATGGAGAAAACTTAATACTGATGGAGCCTCTAAAGGAAACCCTGGTGATTCGGGTGGGGGAGCCATCCTTCAGAACTCTGCTGGTCTCACTATCACAGTTGCTGCTGCCAACCTCAGCTATGGTACCAACCATCGTGCGGAATCCCTGGCCATCCTCAAGGGCCTTGAGCTGGCTCTCAATTATGGCAATGATCCCCTCCAAGTTGAAAGTGACTCCCTCAATATCATCAAACTCCTACAGTTGGCTGACATAGGGGAATGGTCTATTTAAAATATTATTTCTGATATCCGCATCTTACAAAGGAGCTTTCAGCAAATTCACTTTCAACACATCCTTCGGGAAGGAAACAAAGCAGCAGATTGCTTAGCTAATATTGGCGTCCACCTTGAAAATCAAAAAATTTGGTCGGATGACTTACCGGTAAAACTCCAAATTACCAAGAATGACCTCACTTCTTAGAGCTTACAGTTGGACTGGTATTACTACCTTTGGTGTCAACTATGTCATTATAGAGATAATGATTCTTCCATTATTATGATTAGTCAGTTGGCACAATAGAATTTTAAGAGGGAGGTGATTCATATTTCTGCAGATCTTCTCACGTGTGGCACTTCCCCATCTCATAAGTAGTCACGGGGGGGTAATAATGATGAGGCAGACAACTCCCATGCTTGGGGAGGGATTTTTAAGGCCCTTCACAGTACTCTCCTTAGCACTCATTTTCAAAATCTCATTATCATGGGTGGCCAGCTGAAACACATCGAACCTGCCTCCTGCAGCGTGATGAAAGAGGATGAAGAAGTCTGGAACATCCTGTTGGAGAATGGGATTACCAATTTTCTCAAAAGGATGGAGGGACATTCAGCTCTGGTCTCATATGTTGCCATGGCCTCCTAGTCACGGGGACATGTTAAAATTGGCAATACCTCCTTCACGGTCTCCATGAACGTAATTGCCAATGCTACTGGTCTCCCGGCTACCGGGGATGTTTACTTCAAACGCTCTCTCCGCTCGAAAATGTAGGACTTCATAGCATCGAGTGATAAACCTGTTAAGTATCTATCGGGCTATACCCGTGACTCTCTACCTCCTCCATGGGACAGAATTACAGAAGTTATCATGCACTACTTCACCATCGACGGCCACTACGGCCTTGTTTATGGCCCCCATTTCTTTATCCTTTCGCACCTGCGCTAGGATAAGAAGATAAATTTGACTACTTTTCTCTTCCAATCTTTGGAGCATTCCGTCTATCTCGCTCGTGATGGGGTGGGAGATATTCTTCATTAGGGCCTACTGTACTTACTTTTTAAATATGCTACCTCGCATGCTAACATTACCTATTTTCCCCCTAAGTCTGGGTGCCACCGTCACTCCCCCACGTCCTCTCCCCATCCCTCCTCCACCTCCCGCCCCTCCTCTAGCTGTCATCATCGCCTTCGCATCTCTTCTAATTATGATTTGGATGTGGCCATCTTGGGCTCTCCCCGTAGTGACAACCCTCCCTCTGCTCCCCCTGCTAGCTCCCCTCGACCTTCCGTGCCTTTTTTTGAAAGATGCTAACACTGGTACCTTGGCGGTCTCCCCTGTTTCCAGCCCCAGCTCTCCCCTTGCTGATGACCTCCTAGGACTTGGTAAGTTGTATCCAGATTCCCCAGATTCAGAGAAACTGGAAATGAATGAGGATCTGCTTGTTGATGACCCCACCATCCATAAATTTGGTGACAATTCAGATTCTGCTTACAGCAAACCCCAAGCTCACTCCTTGAACACGCCTCCAAAGCCTGAAGCTTCATCTGCTGAGACTGCAGCTGCTGACTCTCTGAGGGATGATCGCAGGGTCGATCTGGTTTCTTCTATATTGAACAAGCTCCAACGTGCCTTCACCACTCTGAAGGTCTGGGAATCCTTCACTGACACCACTAGGATTGTTATTGCCAAATATTGTTTCGAACTCCTAGCTCTCACGGATCATCTCGCTGAAGACTCGGGCTCCCCTAGGGCTAAGAATACTGTTACTGATCTGAAAAAGCTCATCTGATGATTTTTCCCTTTTCCCTTGTTGGCTTTCCTCTCAGCCCTTTTTTGGAATCTTCTAGGGTATTATCGTTATGTAATTTTCATCGCTATTATCTAGCCTTTTGGGTTTTTTTGTAAAAGGTTGTGGGACCTTCTAAAACCCTCTTTTTACCCTATATTCCAAAAAAAGGTGTTTATGAGAATTTTTTATTTTATGAGTTGAGATTAAAGAAGATTATACAGAGTTTTGAGGTATGTCAAATGCACCCACTTCCCAAATTTGTACAAATCATGAAATGTTTTTATTCCTTTCTCAAACCAAAAGAAGGTAGAGTAACCTCTAGTCAAGGTAAGGACCTTTTATATTTCAAATTCCACCAAATCAATCTAAAACCTTGACACCTAGTGTTAAATGAAGAGTGATTTAACAATAATAAGGTTTTTTTGTTTAAACCCTAGATAGGCTATTTCAGAGTCACAAAAATAAATAAAGAAATAAAGTACATGAATTGACATAAGTAATAAGAAAGATGAATAAAACCCTAAGTGCGATGAAGATTTAAAATACTTAGCTAATTTCATAATTAATCCTAGACTGAGCGAAGATGAAGAACTAGTAAAAATGGAACACGTGAGGTCATTACTGAACCCAAAAAATGTAGAAGTGCAGAGGAAGGCTAAACCAGGGCACCTAGGCTAGTATTGGGGCACATGGGTGCTAGGATCCATGTTTAGGCACCAGAGTCTACATAGATGCCCAAAAAATGATCTTCACAAGGTCATTGAATTGTCATAATCCTTTGTTAGTTATCGTTATAATGTCGTACAATGATCGCCGATGTCGTTGATAACCTCCAATAAAGATATGACCTTTAAAACCCCAAAACACATCAAATACTAAAAATAAAATAATGCAAAATGGGATTCATACTATCCTCGGGTGTCAACAAAGTGATCTTACGACCGAGCAATGTACTACATATCAAACCTAATGTAGTTTTATGTGTGTGTGTGTGTGGAATTGTGCCATATGTGGCTCTTGTGTGTGTCACACTTGATAGAGATAAATTAGCTAGATGTAGAAAATGTAGATAGATGTGTGCATGAAAGAATGAACTTCCCCTCCTATGAATTGTATACAGAAGTAGTAGTCCCTTGTCCCTTGTGTGGATCTAGAATGGATGTTTGATAATTCTCTTGAGATTCAACCATAGGTGGTGATAGCTAATGCTTAGTGTTTGGTCCTTTATTATGGTCACATAACTTTATATTTATATGATTCCTTTACTTGAATTTTGTAATTAACCCCAAAAATGCCAACTACCAAAAGGATAAGATGCCCAAACGGCTAATAAGGACCCAAAAGATGTGAGTAAAGTATAAATAGGTCAGGGGTGCCCAGAGGGGATGAGGGCACCTAGCGTTGGCATCCTTGCTGGGCGTTGGTGTCCAAAGTGAGAAATTTTGAAGTGTGAAAAGACAGACTAGGTCAACAAGAGTGTATTACCAAAAGAGGAAACATAAATCAAGAAAAGGTGGCCAGGTCACATACTACTATCTAGTCCTGATCACATACTACTATAAATCATATGAATAGTACTTTTCTTACTTAGGAATCATATGAATAGTAGTATGTGATCAGGACTAGATAGATACCAAAAGTGTGTGATTTAGTGTCTACATTTACCCCCACTTTATGTTGTTGAGTGAAAGCTTGGTAACATAAATTAGATAGAGATACATACTTGATAACCATGTAGATTGATGACGAAGAGCATGCCAAGAGACAAGAAAAATCGTGGAGTGATAAAAAGTGAAGCGTGGAAGCTAGAGAAGAGGAATTAAAAAGTGATGATGACCCTCGAGGTAAAAGCGTATGTGTAGATGCCACATTGTACATGTTATTGATGTCATGCTTGAAGTGTGATTGATGTGACTACCACTTCCCATAAGGACAGACCTACAAAAGAGAAGAACAAACAAGTAGTCAAATATGTGTATATAGAAAAGTTTTGATCCAAATGTATGAAATGCATGTAAAAAATGTTGAAAAATAGAAAAAAGGAACATGTGCACCTGATCTGTGATGGGTAGAAGAGATAGAAATGATCTTGAAGATGTTGTAGAAGAACAATTTTTTCAAGTGATCTCATGCCAAATGTGAGTTTTTGGGGCGATACTCACTCCACGACACAAGTAGTGTAGGGAGAAAGTTCTAGTGTTATTCTCCATCCTATGAATTCTTCCCAAAATTTATACACCACTACAAATGGTGTGATCCTATCTTACTCAAGTTTGATCCATTTCGATCCAATTTGATCCAAAAAAGGAACATAAACCATGTGCTAATTACTGGAGGATTGTTCCTGCACTGTACCAACTACTCTATGAACTGCTGACAATCATGTTGCTCTAAGAAAAATGGGTATCTGCCCCCTAGTCATAGGAACCCAGGAATGGACAGAAGTGCCTAGGCACCCAAGTTTGTATCTCGGTGCTAGTTTCTATACTAGAATAAGGACTCAAGTCTGATTTTGAGCCCTTTCTGAGACTGTAGATTGTTTAATGGGGTGATTGATTCACCCAATGATGCCCCCTTGTTTGGGGTGCATGCGACGTCACTAGGAGGATGCAACCCAAAAGAGGACCCCATGCTAAATTGATACCAGTATGTAGGAAGGAAATGTGCTTTGTCGAAACCAAGGCACATGCAAACAGTGGCTAGGAAACGAATTTTAGTGCAAACAATATAAGCACGCCTATAGAAAATATAGTGTAAGCTATCAAACAAGAAGACAATGAAGACCGCAAAAATTGGGTTGCAAACACAGGACATCACTCACAATGTCATAAGATAATCAAGGCCGAAGTGGCCTAAAGAATACAAGAAGTTATCAAGACAAGATATAGGGCAAAGCACGCAAACAATGGCATACAATATCAAATAGAGACAAGCAAATAATAAGAAAACCATGGTGGAAAATAGTTCGTGTAAGAAAAATGTTACACATGAAGCACCTGTTAGCATGTTAGAAAGATATAAATTTAGTCAAAGCATGTATGATCTGATATAGTAGTGTGCTAGTAAATAGGAAGTAGTATAGAATGAAACAATAAAACATGTAATTTGTATAGGAAAGTGGATGCCCCTAGGAGCCGTTGTGGGACCGGTATGAGGTGTTGCACCAAACATCCATGATATGTGTATGGATCTGTGTAGATTCTAAGATCACAACTAGAAAAACTATAAGGAAATTGAATGTGCATGTGTATATAGAAATATAATTACATACAAGATATATATTAAGCATGTGTAAACAGTGTACATGTAAGCATTAATAAACAAGAGTAAATGCGACCAAGATATCTAATATGTTGTAGATGAGATTGAATGGAATGTAGTGTTAGTGTGATAGGAGTTGTGTGCCCCCCAAGTGTATAGGTATGTATGAGTGAAATAATGTGAGGTTAATTTTAGATTGAAACCCTCAACAGTCAAGTATGAACCATGGTATTTGAGTGCATCATAGGGTAATGAGGCAACATGTAGAAGTAGATGCGAGAAAGATGAATCAAGAGTGTGTAGAGTGAATAAAATACCCAATGTGTAATAGAAGTTGCGCGAGAAAGATGTAAAGGGTGTGTGAAGTATGCATAGTGTAGTGTGTAATGTGTGAGGTTCATGTATATAGTATGCCCTCAACAGTCAAGTGTGAACCAAAGCATGAGAGTGTGTCATCGGGTAATGACGATACAAGTAGTGTATCAAGGTGTGCAAGATGATTGTGTAGAGATGTGAAGTAAGAATCTTGAAGTGTGATAATACAAGTGATAGACACCTGATTATGTATAGAAAGGGGGGAAGATAAGCATGATGCCCCCTAAGTGTATGAGGAAGAGTAAGATCATGTAACATCATCTAGGATATTACCGTTGTCATGGTCAAAGCCAAATGGAGAAGCGTCAGAGACTTGGTAAGCAATAGTATCGGGATGATCGAGTAAAGATCCATTAAGGCATAAATTTTGCATGACCATATTATATTCTTCATCATTGAAAGGAGGAAATGGACAACCATGTGCATACCATTGAGTAAGATTGTGTGAATAGCCAAGAAATTAATCATTGCAAATGAAAACATGACCAAAGGGCATAGGAAATGAAATATCTGTATGATTAGGGTCTAAAGTGCCCACATTGTAGTCAAGTCAAGATTACCCAAGTGTAAGTGGAGAAGTGGGAGGAGCACATACAAGAAATATTATGAGGTTAAAGACATGAAAACCATAAAAACCAGTAATGTAAATAAAACTGTGATAAAGATGGGGATCATGAGGCAGAGGATAAAGGTTATCGAATACAAATCATATCCTAGTAGAGCCATCATGTGTACATAGAATATCAGAGAAAGTAGGATCAAATGGGATATGTTCCCAATAAGAATCATTCATGAAAAGTGTGCATGTAAAAGGAAAACCTTCCAATGGTAGTTACACATGAGAAAGTGAAGTAAGCATAACATCGTTCAATGTTTGGACACGCCCCCTATAAAGTATCATAACAGTTGTATAAGGAGGGGGAAATGATGTGGATAAGACAATGTATAACATGTAAATAACACCTTCATGTGGTGGCAAGTGATCTGGAGCATTCATGGGTTGTGGGTCATTAGTAGTAACATATGTTGGAGTAGGAAGGGTAGTGGTTGAATCACGGGTGCAATATTTGAATGGTTCATGATCACTTGCAATTGTATACTCTAGACCCTCATGTAATAATTTAACACGTTGATGCACTATATAGGGTATTGTTTGCATGGCATGAATCCATTGTCTACCAAGTAAGCAATTGTATTGAACTGGAAAGTCAATGACAAATAACATTTTATGAAGGGTTTTGGCCCGAAAGTGATGGGTAAAGTGATATGGCCTATGCATGGACAAACAAAACCATCATAAGTGTGAAGATAAATGGATGAAGGACTAACATAAGTAGTAGAAAGGCTGATAGCCTCTTATCCTGTAAAATTGACAAGGGAAATTTTGCAAGGTACCCATACCAAAATTCCATTTCGTTCCCCTGATAAGGTCTATTAATGTTTTGAATGGCCTAGAACTCCCTTCCCAAAAATCAACTTTTAAGAACTTGGTCATTTTAAACCTTATTGGGTTGGGCGCAAGAACCATTGATGCAACATCTTGCAAAACTATGCCCACCTCCACCTTTGGCACACTTCCTGGAGTTTCAACACTTCAAATTTTTCACCTCCCAAAGGTGTGCGAAAGCGCACCCATCATCTTGTCGACACATCTAAACCCGCGCCTAGGTGAAATCTCCTCCATGTCAATGTCTCTCCCAGTGTGCCAAAAGAAAAAGTTGTTGGCGCATTAAATGCGTACTTTTCTATATATATGCACATTGAACCTGTCAATTTCACACGTTGAAAATCATGAAAATTATTCCCTTGCACCTGTCATCATCTTGTTAGCCCGCACATTCCATTCATCATGTTTGTGGACCCCACCTCATCCCTTCATCATTATTTATACCAGGTAAGTGGTTCCTGCCATCTTCGTTATTGTTTTTATGGTATTTTTGGTTTCTATGTCAAAGTTAGGAGAATAGGATTGTTGAATAATAACAATGAATCTAATAGGAAAAGGGATAGCACCATTTGCAAAACCAAACACCACCTGCAAACCCTCGTTTCCCTTTCTTTCCAAATCTACAAATCTAGAAGGCTCAGCCTCAAAATAACTCATGATTTGTCCCATTTGTTCTTCACATACTGAAACTATTTTCACTATGGCGTATTGCAAACTCTAGTTGCACTAAATGTAGTCACGCCAATTTGGCACACTATTTTGTCATGTTACATCAAACATAGTCATGCTATCAGCGCACTGTCCCTGCATGCAGCATAAAACTTTCCCACGCCTTATAAAAAATTGTAAAATTCCTAAGGCACAAGTGCTGGCGCCAAAGCAACTACAACAACACTGCATGTTGTGCAACCCATTTCTATGTCATGTAAACTAAACCCCTTGGCACACTTGACCTTTGTGTTACACCTTTTGTAAATGCACTTGGCACACCTCACCCTCATACATCATCTACCACATCTACGCCACTGGTGCACCCTGAGACCCTACTACATCAAAAAAATTTGTGCCTGGTTAAAGAACTTCCTATGCGCTGGCGCAATGTCAGTGACATCAACATCTAAATGTTGTGTGTAGCCTTTCCATGCCTTGTGCCCCTTTGGAACTGCTTTCCCCCATACAACACTCCCTAAAAGTGCACCTTGCTTTTCAAAGCCCCTGCAGCCTTCAGTATGGATGCGCCTTGCGCCCAGAGGCTCATGAGTTGATAATTTTTCATTCTACAAAGCTTTTATGGACAACTTGATGGCTAACATGGCCCTTCTATATTGGAACTCTCTATTTCTTCTTACAGAGCAACAATAATCCTCGAGTGCACTTATTTCTTCATCGAGTAAGAAGCCAACCAAGTCCAAAGGCAAAGCCAAGTTAATGGAGCAAGAGATGAAATAAAAATACCAAAAGGTCAGGATGCCTAACTCACTTGCAGAGTGCAATCTCGATAGCAGAGATTCAGAACTTGGACACTTTGACATGGATGACTTTTGGGCCATAACCAAGAAGGTCACAGGTAGCCTATGGATGGATAAATTGGTTGGCAGTGGTCTACTCTTTGCTACAGGTCTCCCAGTGAGCGCAATTAAGAATGAATTGATCATGTTGGTGGGCCATTGTTACAACAAGGACTTAAGATGTGTCAAAAATGAGGAAGGGAAAAGTGATAATCAACCTCATAGCCTGACACTTTGAAAATATCTTGGGCATCCCCCACCATAGAATTTTTATGGAAGTAAGTCAAGAAGACTACATGAAGACTTGGACTGATAATGAGGACAAGTGCATGCAGATGATGAACGGGGTGTACCTCAAGAATAAAAAGGTTGCGAGCAGGTGGCCCCAAGTCATTCATCGTAGTGATTTTTCAGAAGAGCTAAGTGACATAATCACCTTCCTAAGTAGAGTACATGGGCTCCCTGATGCTCATTACTTTCACAAGTGGATGCTCAGGTATTTGGAAACAATGAATAAGAATGTTCCCAATCAACGTTTTGGCTGGGGTGAGGTTATCAATGATACAATCTTGGCACAACTTCAACAATTTTCAATGACTGGGAGGTTCTGTATGAACTCATATGTAGTATATGCAGCTACCGCAAAGAGAGAATACCCAGGGTTGAATCAATATGGGGTATGGCCCTAGGTCAAAATATATGAATACTATCCAGAGTTGAGGCTCGAGAAAAGCATAGCTCAGTTCAGCAAGATCAATGATGTCTTCTTCTATGGCAGCATCTACCTCTTGAGGCCTAACATGACTCATGGTTAGACAAGAAAAAGTGTGATCACCATCACAGTGAAGTGGGGAGCGTTGTTTACGCAATTCCCTACCTTTACCTATCTCAGAGATACCAACTTCTTGGGAGAACCCACAAGATTGCCGAGATATGCGGGTCACTAAACTAATCCTTCTGGAGCTATCAAGGTATCTTATCACCTATCACGAGAAGTGTATGAAGAGGAAGAAGGGAGGAACTCCATGCCCTCTCACAGTTGGCAGTTACACGTGCCCCTCAAAAAGTAAAGCTCAAGAGATGTATGAAGAGCTTTAATTTCTCAATTTGAAGCATAATTTCCTAGAAAGGCCAACCTTCAATCCTCGTGGTTACCTTCCAAGGGTAAAGATCGATCCTATCCACATTCCTCAGATCAAGGATATCTCCCTCAACTTAAATCATGAAGTCAAACTCAGATGAAAGGATCACTCTCAGCTGGCCCTGGCAGAGATCATTCAATATGGTGTGGCCATCATCCCAAGGGATTTCCTAGAAAATAATTAGGAAATTGATCAATTTTACCTAGACATGGATGGGGATGATTAGCTATTCACATATATTGATAGGAACAAAGTTCCCCAGACCATCCAAGAAAGGGTTCAACCTACTCTGTAATGCATCGAGCATTGGTGCAAGAAAAATGGTATCATCTATCTTGGGGTAGATTTTAACACATCTCTCCTGGGTAATGCACCCACTAGGCTAGGACACTTGCCTAAAGGCAAAGGGAAAGATAAAGTGGGAGAGGTAAGCACTACTCAAGAGAAAGCTCCTGAAAGTCCTCCTACTACCGCAGAAGAGAAAGTTGTGGACTTAGTGTCCCCAGGAAAAGAAGAAGCAGTAACTGCTCCAACAGACACATCCACTCAGGATGTTGTCACAACTACAACTAGTGAGGTACAAACCATTACCTCTCTCACTCCTCCTTCCCCTCCTCATGTCACTCAAACAACCACTCCTTTGGTTGTTTCTTCTCCTTCATCTTCTTTCTTTCCCCCTCCCTCTTCCTCCATCTTATCTTCCAAAGTGGATCTATTCCTCAGTATTACTTCCCTCATCTCACAGATCCCTTTCACCCTCATGGCCTCCTCTCTTGTAGTGACTCTTAATCCTATGAGCGTTGGTGTGTCATCCCCTTTCTCCATGCTACCACCAAGTGTCTTGACACACTTCCCCATGTCCAGTGCAGTTGTTCTTCCTTCCACCCTTGTTGCTTCTTCTTCCTCTGGTCCCTGTCCCATAAGTCCAAGATGGATCTCAGACCACCTCAGCTAACACAAGAGGAAATTCCCCATTGCACCCATGGACTTCTCTGTCATCCCGGCTAAAGGACCAAAGAAGCAAAAAGTGATAACTTGCTTCTCAAAAAGTGCTTCAGGTGAAAGGGTTATGGAGATAGCCTACCCAGATCCCATAAAGAAGAAAGAAGATCTGTCTCCTACATATTTTATAGTGACCCAGGTCACAATGGGAACATCATGAGAGAGCCTGTAAGGAGAGGCCTTGTTAGCCGTGGATGCCCTTTGCAAGAAACTACAAGAAGTAAAGGAGAAGAAGAGAATGTTAAAGGAACAAAACAAACATCTTCTCCAAGCTCTGTAAAGAATGGGCAATGCACCTCCTATAGCTACCACCGAAACTCCTGAAGTCCTTAGTCAGGAGAAGATAAATGAATATGCCAAGATTGGTGAACAAGGTGCAGCAGTGTCCTCCTGGAGAGAGTAGATCCTCAGAGACAGTGAGGAAGTAATCACGAAGTTCACAGGCCTCTACCAAAGTATAGATAAGGCAAAAAATGAACTCCAGGCAATAGCAGGACTCGTCTCCGAAGAGTTGGACCATGTCAGGTTATAACATGAGACATTCCAGAAAATGGTTGACTGCCCAACCGATGACTTGTTAAAATCTGGCGTCATTGATCACCCACGAGCACACAACAAAGTGCTTGTCACTTTAGACTATCGGGTTGATCAAATGGAGTTTGTCCTAGAAAAGATAGACAAAATCAAGGAGGAAGCCCTAGACACGAAACATCAAATGGAGCAGATTGTCTTGAGGATGTCTCCAAGGTTGCTTAGCGCATCGTTCACCTTGAGAGAAGAAAATGATACTATTTATCTTTTCAAGGGAATTACATCACAAGGTTTGACGCCAGAGGTCACTTTTGACTGAGAATCTATTAACAACCTTCTAGCTTGCCATGATTTCATCGGGTACTTGATAGAGGTAGGAAATGAATACTTCAAGCTCCTTGATAGGCTCAGAGATGAATGAGAAACTTGTAAAGTCATCGGAGACCACACAAAGGGTCCCAATCATGGTCAACTTCAAAAGATGATCAGAAAGTTTATGGAGTATCGAGCTCAGTATCATATTGCCTCTCCAGAGAAGAAACAAGACACTCCATTCGAGCAAAGGGATGATGATGAATAGGCTTCCTCCTCCTGGGATAAATCCCATTTTTGTAAAAATATTTAAAAGTATGTTGGCACACGTGATGACATCATCCATGTTGCACCATGGGATGTTGTCATCCACAAAATTGCCCCAAAGTCAACATTTGACTTTTAGATATTTTGTAGATATTTTGTAAATAAGTTGTTGGCTCCTTTTTGTCTTCTTTCTCCTTCTCCTTCTATAAATACTTGGATACTTGTAGTATTCAAGGGGTGGAAAATCTTGTATGAAAAATAGAAGTGAGGAGAGAAAGACTTTGAGCTTTCTTGTAACAGAAGAAAACATTAATACAAATATTGAGACTTTGTGCTGAATTCATGTGTTATATGCATTAGATCTTTCTTACGTCAGATCTGTGTGTTTATTCTGTTAGATTCATATCTACTTTTGTCATTTTTGTTTATCAGTATTGCTTTATTTGTTTATGTGAGTAAGTTTGGCTTTGTTTACTACCGGCCCAAAACATAAACCCTCTAACCTTTCTACTTTGGAATTCATTTCTTTTCTCCCTTCAGATCCATCTTTCTTCCATTCCTTCCTTCATTCCTTTCATGTTCTTCATCGGAACTAACTCTACTAGGATGAGATCCCAAACCCCCCTGAAGGTAGAATACTGTAGGACTTGCATAGGTTCCTACTGGTAGAATAGCAATAAACCAGTTTCTCTTTGCTGTCTCAAAGAGGGGCTATGCCCTGCACACTGTTGGCCTGTCTATCCATAGATCTACCCACCCGATAGATTTTCAGACCAACAGTTTTTGGTGACTCTTCTGGGGATCGAACTAAGAAAATAAATAAAAACTGTCAAAGTCACTACCAGTTTGAAAATTTTAACCCTTTGTTAAAATCTAAAATTTTTGCAAAAGTGACCCAAACTGAAAATTTTCTTAGCAGATCTATAGATCTGGACCAGTTAGAAACCTTTAGTTCGCTGAGTTTTTATAAAAACCCGTATATTTCCGTAGATCTGAGATCTTGATATTTTTACAAATATTTTCAAACCCTTGCAAAAATCAAATCTAAGATCTGAAAATCAGCTTACTAAAATTATCCCACTTTTTATCCCTACTAATCCTTGTCATTAAACCGCAATCGGTTGTTTAAAAAGGGATAAATTTAAGTATTTAGAAAAGTGCATGCTACTGATTTTTCTAGAAAAATAAGAAAATCAGCAAGTACAAACAAAAAGATTATTATAAATCTACTCCAAATTATTGTTGATCTGAGAAGATACACTGGCGGGTGAACCATTTACCCGTAGCAGAAGAGCTCATGGAGAATTCAATCCTATTTTTGATCTACTTCAGAGGCACAATTTTAGTATTACACCAGCACGTTTCTCATCGCTGAGTTCAGCTAATCGGTCAGTAAGAAGTGCCTCACCTCCACGAAAGAACCAGTTTTCATAGGGAGCTTCCACATCAATTTGCAGTGCCTTGTTACTAAGTGGAACCACACTCCTGGCTACATCCTCTTTCCATCTTTTCAAATGGTAGTACCTTGGGGAAACACTATGGGTCCTCTTGCATTGCCGCATCCAGTTCATGCACTCCCTCATGGAAACCGCAAGAATTTCCCAAGATTTGATGGGAGTGGAAATCAAAGCATGGATGCACATATATCTACATTCATTATGTCATGCAGCATCCTAGATGTGACCCATGAAGACGTTTCGGTACGCCTCTTTTTAGAGACCTTGCAAGGACCTGTAGTAGAGTGGTTCCAACACTTGCCGACTGGATCTATCACCAGTTGGGCCACATTACGAACTGCATTTGAAGATAGGTATAAGCCTTCAGAAGATGCATTTGCATTACTGTCAAAGATTACTCACTTGAAGAAGGAGGCCAATGAAACCATGCATGATTTTATCACCCATTTCAATGATTAACCATGTGCCACCTACCATGTTGCCAACACCAGAAAATCAAAAGTGTTTCTTTGTGAACACCATGAGTTCAAGAGTAAGTTTCTTACTTTTACAAGAACAAATCACCACCTTGGTCCTCACTCAAGCTAGGCCATTCAGATAGAGGATAACCTGCTTATATCTGGTGAGTTAAAATGAGAGCCATCCAAATCAAAGGCTTTGACTCCTTCTCAAGCCACTTCATCAGATCCAGCATTCCAGAAGATGGCAAACGACTTGCTCGCATTAAAGAAGCAATTAGCTCAAGCTTCATCTACCACTTTGTACCAGGATATCCCATGGAGGAACTTCACTCCCAACAACACCCCACAAAGGCCATGTTTTCCTACTGCTGCTCCAAGGTTAGCACTTGAGGCCCCTCTGGTTAATGCCTTGGTCAAGATCGAAGAAGATGAGAAAATTTATGAAGAACCTTCATCGCAAGGTGAAGATGATCAAGATGTCGGTGAACCGACTGGTGACTCTACGATTGGGTATATGGAATTTGAAGATGAGGAATCTGATGAAGAGGAAGGTACCCAAGGGTATGCAAGTGGACAGTCATATGCTGTTTTCACCCACTCACAAGGAAAAGAAGCAGAAGTTGCTGCCAGGATACAAAAGGAGAAGACTGTGTCGAACACGCCTCCAACAATTGCTAAAAGAGGTAATCCTCTTCCTGCTCAACCTCCTATTAAACCTTTTGCGAAGAAATATTTTCCTCCTATCTCTCCTCCAAATCAGCCTTCTTCCATTTCCATAAAGACCAGTAACCCTCCCCTACCATCGTGAAATGAGGACTCATTCCTTCATCAACGCAACCCTTGGTCACATTTGACATAGTCGATCATGCTAAAAAGACCAAGATTTAAATGTCTGAGGCTGAATATCTTCAGTCTAACCCTGAGCAGCTTGTAAGATTAACCAAATATATCCAAAGCTGAGCTTCATCCCCTCTCCTGTCTCCCTGAAAGGAATCCTTTCCACTCCTCCTGCATCTCGCATAAATGTTGCCTCGACTTCTGCATCAGGAAAAATTGAACCTTTTTATCTCTCCCTCCTAATCAATGGTCACAAACTAAGCAACTGCATAATTGATTCTGGGGCTTCCGATAATGTCATGCCGGTAAAGTTCACCCATGCTTTGGGCCTCACTCTTACTAAGCCTTTTGGCAGATGTTACTCCATGGAAACCAAACAGGTTCCATTAATTGGTCAGATCAAAGATGCACAGTTCACATTTGCAGCATTCCCAGAGAAAAGGGTAAAGATGACCATCCTCATTGCTGATATTCCAGCAGCATATGGAATTTTACTAGGGAGAAGTTTTTGCAGGGAAGTCAGTGGAGAGATTCATATGGACTGGTCCAAAGCCAGAATCCCTGTCAAAGGAGTAATGCAGACATTGGAGCCTGAATCACAAAAGAAGTACCTGGTCACCAACTCTGACGACCCCAAGGCCCAGATTCTCTTCGAATCATCAGGGATGGGGAACTACTTCTTATCCACTGAGTCTGATAGAATGGATGTTCTCATCTAGGAGGAGGACCTTAACAAGATATGGATGCTGCAGTTTGATGGTAGTTGTGCAACAAGTGGATGTGGCGCTGGAGCCGTCCTGATATCTCCTGAAGAGGAGATTTTCCCTCTTTCTTTCAAATTGTAGTTTTTCAATACAAACAATACTGCTGAGTATGAATCTTTGCTACTCGGCATGCAAGCTACAAAGGAAAGAGGAATCAAGAACCTAAAAGTACAGGGTGATGCCGAACTGATTGTCAATCAGGTAAAGGGAGTATACCAGGTAAAAAATGACAGACTCAGGCACTACCGCAATGCAGTATGGGACAACATTGAGGAGTTTGATGCCTTCTCAATCAAAGTGGTTCCACGAGCCCAAAATGACATGGCCGATTCATTGGTTGTCTCTGCCTCGCTTATGCTCCCTCACCCAGGGCTGAAAATAGACACATATACCATTGAGGTAGTCTTTCACCCAAGCGTGCCAGACAATTCTCACCACTGGCAGGTATTCAACGATGACAATCAGCTTATTGCTTTCCTAGAGAAAGCAGACAATTTCAATGAGCTTCATTTCGAAGGATCTACTTTGGTATGTCGTGAGTCCGTCACTGGTCAAGAAAATGAATCAATAGAAGGTGGAGGCATCTGTCAGCTCAAGGGGAACAAAATTCTGAAAGGTTTAGTCTCCCTGGAATGATTGTTTGACAAGCATGACCGCTTCGTCAAGAAAAAGTGACAGAATGACCCTAGCTCTTCTCCAGAGACCAAATCTGTTAATCTAAGCTCTACAGAGCATCTGCAGTTTGTGAACATTGGGAAGTGTTGTACACCTGAGGAAAAGTGGAAAAATTTCAAGCTGTTGAAGAAATATATGGACGTATTGGCATGGTCTTATGCCGATCTAAAGTCATTCAAGCCTAAGGATGTTCAACATGACATCCCGTTAAAGGACGATGTCAAACCCTTTCGCCAGAAACAGAGGCACTACAATCCTAAGATCTCGGGTACCATCCAGGTGGAAATACAGAAGATGCTGGATGTGAGAATTATCTTTCCTATCCATCATAGTACCTGGGTCGCAAACATTGTGCCCGTGCGAAAGAAGAATGGTGAAATACGCATATGCGTAGATTTTCGCAACCTGAACCAGGCGTCCCTGAAGGACAATTATCCACTGCCCATAATGGATCAGGTTCTACAAGTAGTAACTGGTTCAGAGATGTTGTCCATGCTCGATGGTTTTTTGGGCTATAATCAGATTGAGGTCTCACCTGAAGACCAATTCAAAACAATGTTCACTACTCCCTAGGGCACATTCACCTACAGCAGGATGCCTTTCGGCTTGACCAATGCCGGTGCCACCTTTCAGCAAGCTATGGACTTCGCATTCAAAGGTATGATGGGGAAGGTCATCGTAGTTTATCTGGATGACTTAACTGTGTTCTCTAAAAAGTGAAGTGATCACTGTGATCATTTGGAGCAAGTATTGATTAGATGCCGAGAACACGGGATTTCCCTAAATCCAAAAAAGTCTGTTTTTGGGGTCACTGAAGGAAAGTTGCTGGGACACGTTGTCAGCAAGGAAGGAACAAAAATAGACATCGAAAGAGTCAAGGCTATTCAGAGCCTTACCTTTCCACAAGCAAGACCGGTGTTCACTCCTTCTTCGGAAAGGTGAATTTTCTCAGACGCTTTGTTCCAGACTTCGCTGAAAAGACTCGTCACATATCAAATATGATGAAGGGGTCACAAACTTTCCAGTGGAGTGAAGAAGGAAAGATGTCATTTGAGGATATAAAAGCCTCCATTGCTCATGCACCAGTTTTGGTGTGCCCCAACTTCTCCAAATATTTCATCATGTACAGTTATGCGTCCGCGCATACTGTATCTGCCATCTTAATGCAGAAGAACTCTGAGGATGTTGAATCCCCAATCACATTCATGAGCTCCCCTCTCAAGCTTCATGAATTGAAGATGTCTCAGTTAGAAAAACATGCCTTCACAGTAGTCAAAGCAGTCAAGAACTTCTGGTACTACATCCTAAACTCTCATACGGTAGTGCTGGTTCCTGACACGGCAGTTAAGTCTATCCTAACTCAACAGGAGTTAGGAAGCTTACGAGGGAATTGGATCGCAAAGGTCCAAGAGTATGATCTAGACATCAAACCAACCAAGTTGGTAAGGGGTAGAGGCCTATGTCAGCTCATGGCTGAAAATAAAGATTCAGGAGATCCTGAAGAGAAAGTTGATTGCATCGACGGAGCGCAGGGTGAACTGGAGAAAGTTGATTCTCTACCTATGGTTCTATTTGTTGCGACCAGCGATGAGTGGTATTCCGACATCACTTTCTTTCTCACTTACGGTGAGTGTCCAGCCCATCTAACTTCAAAGGAGAAGTGGACAGTAAAGCTCAGGGCAGCCAGATATGTCATATGGGATGACGGTTTATACAAGCGCGGGATTGATGGCATCTTCTTGCGATGCGTTGACAAGCCACATCAGGTGAAGTTACTAGAAATATTTCATGATTCAGCCTGCGGTGGTCACTTTTCCTCTTCTGTGATAGCACATAAGATCATTCGGGCCAGGTACTACTGGCCAATGCTATTTCAGGATACAGCCACCTGGGTAGCAAAATGTGAGCTCTGCCAATAGTTCGTTGGTAAACCAAAATTGGCTACTTTTCCCCTCAGGCCCGTCATTATTGACGAACCATTCAGGCAATGGGGAATTGACTTTATCAGAGCACTCCATCCCCAATCAAGTGCCAGACATAGTTATGTCCTAACAACAATAGATTACTTCACCAAATGGGTGGAGGCCATACCTGTTAAGAATGCCACCTCTGAAGTTGTTTGCAACTTCATCAAAGAAAATATCATTGTGAGATTTGGCATCCCACACAAGATCATTGCTGATAATGCTTCCAACTTCTCCTCATGGGAAGTTATTGGTTTTTTCTATGGATACGGAATAACCTTGGCCCATGCCTCAGATTATTACCCTCAAGGGAATGGTCAAGCTGAATCCAGCAATAAAAACCTAGTGACTATCATACAGAAGCTAGTCGATGAGAATCAGCGGTCATGGCACAAGTCATTGTATGATGCTTTGTGGGCAGACCGTATTACCCCGAAGAGGTCTCTCGGAATGTCACCTTTTCAAGTGTTATATGGAATTGACGCTGAGATCCCTATCTCCATGGAACTCCCTGCTCTACGCTTGGCACGAGCGATCGAAGATGAAACTTTCCAGAATTCTCTTGAAAAGAGGATCATGTGTCTAACAGAACTTGAAGAAAAAAGGGTAAGGGTGGTTGACAGGATCACCAAACATCAGAATAAAGTCAAAATACTATTTGATAAAAAGGCCAAGTAGAGAGATTTCTAGGTGGGAGATCTTGTCCTCCTATGGGACAAGCGAAGAGAACCAAAGGGCATGCACGGGAAATTTGATTCTCTTTGGAGAGGGCCATTCAAGATCAGACAGCTGAATGGAGAGAATAGCTTCTATCTCTCGTATCTGGATGGAACTGAACTCCCACTTCCCTATAGCGGGCAACATCTCAAAATATTTAGGAAGTAGAGCTTGCTCTCTTCTTTGTACAGTTTGCTTTAGTTGTGTGTTTGTTTTTGTCGTGTGTTTGCTTTCTGTTTGTTGTGTGTTTTCCTTTCTTTTTCATCACCCTTGTTTTTGACTCTGTAACCCAATGGATAGGCACATGAAAATCTGGGATTCTCTACCCTTAAGCTTCACTCAAAGATAGTCCCCAGAAAGAGCCAGTTGTTATCCTGTAAAATTGACAAGGGAAATTTTGTAGGTAACCATACCAAAATTCCGTTTCGGTCCCCTGATAAGGTCTATTAATGTTCTGAATGGCCTAGAACTCCCTTCCAGAAAATCAACTTTTAAGAACTTGGTCATTTTCAACCTTTTTGGGTTGGGCGCAAGAACCATTGTTGCAACATCTTGCAAAACTGTGCCCATCTTTGCCTTTGGCGCACTTCCTGGAGTGTCAACACTCCAAATGTTGTGCCTCCCAAAAGTGCACCTAAGCGCACCCATCATCCTGTCGACACATCCAAACCCGTGCCTAGGTGCAATCTCCTCCATGTCAACATCTCTCCCAGTGTGCCAAAGGAAAAAGTGGTTGGCGCATTAAATGCAAACTTTTCTATATATATGCACATTAAACCTATCATTTTCACAACTTGAAAATCGTGAAAATTATTCCTCTACACCTGTTGTTATCCTGTCAGCCCACGCGTGCCATTTCATCATGATCGTGGACCCCACTTCTTTCCTTCGTCATTATTTATACCAGGTAAGTGGTTTCTACCATCCTTGTTGTTGTTTTTATGGATGTTGGGCTAGGTGATTAGGATTGTTGAATAATAAAAATGAATCTAGAAGGAAAGGATAACACCATTTGCAAACCCAAGTACCCACCTGTAAACTCTCCTTTTCCTTTTCTTCCAGATCTGCAAATCTGGAAGGCTCGGCCTCAAAAATAACTCATGCCCATTTTTCCTTCACTCCTTGCCTTGCTAGGTTTTCCCTCCTGGACATCAAAATCTAAGCCAAAAGAGTAAAAATCAAGAAAAAGGGAAATCAGCCCACTTAGTGAAACTGTTTTCACTATGGCGCATTGCAAACTCCTGTTACACTAAACACAGTCGCGCCCCTTTGGCGCACTATTTCACTATGTTGCATCAAAAACAGTCGTGCCATTGGTGCATTAAAGGACCATGCAGCATAAGCCTTTCCTGTGCCTTATAAAACATTGCAAAATTCCTAAGGCGCAAGCGTTGGTGCCAAAGCAACTACAACAACACTGCATGTTGTGCAAACCCTTTCCACGCCATGCAAACTAAGCCCCTTGGTGCACTTGACCTATGTGTTACACCTTCTACAAATGCACTTGGTGCACCTCACCCTCATGCAGCATCTGCCACATCTGCGCCAATGGCGCACCCTGAGACCCTGCTACACCAAACAAATCTGCGCCCAGTTAAAGCACTTCCTATGCGCTAGTGCATATTCCTTGACATCAACATCTGAATGTTGTGTGTAGCCTTTTCTGCACCCCACCCCTTTTGGCACTACTTTCTCCCATGCAACACTCCCTAAAGGTGCACCTTGCTTTTCAAAGCCCCTGCAGCCTGCAGTAAAGCTGCGCCTTGCACCCAGAGGCTCATAAGTTGATAATTTTTCATTCTGCAAAGCTTTTATGGACAACTTGATGGCTAACATGGCCCTTCTACGTTGGAACTCTCTGATTCTTCTTGCAGAGCAACAACAATCCTCGAGTGCACTTATGTCTTCATCGAGTAAGAAGCCAACCAAGTCCAAAGGCAAAGCCAAGTTGATGGAGCAGGAAATGAAGTATAAATACCAAAAGGTCAGGATGCCTGACTCACTTGCAGAGTGTGATCTTGATATCAGAGATTCAGAACTTGGGCATATAGACATGGATGACTTTTGGGCCAGAACCAAGAAGGTCACAGGTAGCCCGTGGATGGATAAATTGGTTGGCAGTGGTCTGCACTTTGCTGCAGGGCTCCCAGTGAGCGCAATTAATAATGAATTCATCATGTTGGTGGGCCATTGTTACAACAAGGACACAAGATGTGTCAAAAATGAGGAAGGCAAAGTGATAATCAACCTCACAGCCTGACACTTTGAAATTATCTTGGGCATCCCCCACCACAGACATTTTGTGGCAGTAAGTCAAGAAGACTGCATGAAGACTTGGACCGATAATGAGGACAAGTGCATGCAGATGATGAACGAGGTGTACCTCAAGAATAAAAAGGTGGCAAGCAGGTGGCCCCAAGTCATTCATCGCAGTGATTTTTTAGAAGAGCTGAGTGACACGATCACCTTCCTAAGTAGAGTACATGGGCTCCCTGATGCCCATTACTTTCACAAGTGGATGCTCAGGTATTTGGAAACAATGAATAAGAATGTGCCCGATCAGCATTTTGGCTGGGGCGAGATTATCAGTGATACAATCTCAGAACAACTTCAACAACTTTCAACAACTGGGAGGTTCTATATGAACTCCTATGTAGTATATGCAGCTGCCGCAGAGAGAGACTACCTAGGGTTGAATCAGTATGGGGTATGGCCCCAGGTCAAAATATATGAATACTATCTAGAGTTGAGGCTCGAGAACAACATAACTCAGTTCAGTAAGATCAATGATGTCTTCTTCTATGGCATCATCTGCCTCTTGAGGCCCAACATGACTCATGGTCGAACAAGAAAAAGTGTGATCACCGCCACAAGGAAGTGGGGAGCGTTGTTTACGCAATTCCCCACCTTTACCTATCTCAGAGCTACCAACTTCTTGGGAGAACCCACAAGATTGCCGAGATATGCGGGGCCTAAACTAATCCTTCTGGAGCTGTCAAGGTAGCTTATCACCTATCACGAGAAGTGTATGAAGAGGAAGAAGGGAGGAACTCCATTCCCCCTCACAGTAGGCAGGTACACGTGCCCCTCACAAAGTAAAGCTCGGGAGATGTATGCAGAGCTTGAATTGCTCAATTTAAAGCATAATTTCCTAGCAAGGCCAACCTTCGATCCTCGTGGTTGCCTTCCAGGGGCAAAGATCGATCCTATCCACGTTCCTCAGATCGAGGATATCTACATCGACTTAAATCATGAAGTTGAACTCAGACGAAAGGATCACTCCCGGCTAGCCCTGGCAGAGATCATTCAATATGGCGTGGCCATCATCCCAAAGGATTTCCTAGAAACTGATCAGGAAATTGATCAGGTTTACCTAGACACGGAAGGGGATGATTGGCCATTCGTAGATATTGACAGGAACAAAGCACCCCAGACCATCCAAGAAAGGGTTCAACCTACTCTGCAACGCACTGAGCATTGGTGTAAGAAAAATGGTATCATCTATCTTGGGGTAGATTTTATCACATCTCCCCTGGGCAATGCACCCACCAGGCCAAAACACTTGCCTAAAGGTAAAGGGAAAGATAAAGTGGGAGAGGCAAGCACTGCTCAAGAGAAAGCTCCTGAAAGCCCTCCTACTACCACAGAAGAGCAAGTTGTGGACTTAGTGTCCCCAGGAAAAGAAGAAGCGGTAAGTGCTCCAACAGACACATCCACTCAGGATGTTGTCACAACTACAACTGGCGAAGTACTGACCATTCCCTCTCTCACTCCTCCTTCCCCTCCTCATGTCACTCAAACAACCGCTCCTTTGGTTGTGTCTTCTCCTTCGTCTTCTTCCTTTCCCCTCCCTCTTCCTCCATCTTCTCTTCCCTTGCGGATCTATCCCCCAACATTTCTTCCCTCATCTCGCAGATCCCTTCCACCCCCATGGCCTCCTCTCTTGTAGTGACTCCTAATCCCATGAGCGTTGGTGTGTCGGCCCCTTTTTCCATGCCGCCACCAAGTGTTTCGACACACTTCCCCGTGTCCACTGCAGTTGTTCTTCCTTCCACCCCTGTCTCTTCTTTGTCCTCTGGTCCCACTCCCATAAGTCCAAGCTGGATCTCAGACCACCTAAGCCAACACAAGAGGAAAGTCCCCATTGCACCCATGGACTTCTCCGTCATCCCGACTAAAGGACCAAAGAAGCAAAAAGTGATAACTCACTTTTCAAAAAGTGCTTCAGGCAAAAGGGTTATGGAGATAGCCTACCCGGATCCCATAAAAAAGAAAGAAGATCTGCCTCCTATAGATTTTATAGTGACCCAGGTCACAATGGGAACATCATCAGAGAGCCTGCAAGGAGAGGCCTTGTCAGCCGTAGATGCCCTTTGCAAGAAACTGCAAGAAGCAAAGGAGAAGAAGAGAATGTTAAAGGAACAAAATGAACATCTTCTCCAAGCTCTTCAAAGAATGGGCAATGCACCTCCTATAGCTGCCACCGAAACTCCTAAAGTCCTTAGTTAGGAGAAGATAAATGAATATGCCAAGATTGGCGAACAAGGTGCAGCAGTGTCCTTCTGGAGAGAGAAAATCCTCTGAGACAGTGAGGAAGTAATCACGAAGTTCACAGGCCTCTACCAAAGTATAGATAAGGCAAACAATGAACTCCAGGCAATAGCAGGACCCGTCTCCGAAGAGTTGGACCATGCTAGGTTGCAACACGAGACCTTCCAGAAAATGGTCGACTGCCCGACCGATGACTTGTTAAAATTCGGCGTCATTGATCACCCGTGAGCACACAACAAAGCGCTTGTCGCTTTAGACTATCGAGTTGATCAAATGGAGTTTGTCCTAGAAAAGATAGACAAAATCAAGGAGGAAGCCCTAGACACGAAACATCAAATGGAGCAGATTATCTTGAGGATGTCTCCAGGGTTGCTTAGCGCATCATTCACCTTGAGAGAAGCAAATGATACTATTCAGCTTTTCAAGGGAATTACATCACAAGGTTTGACGCCAGAGGTCACTTTTGACTGAGAATCTATTAACAACCTTCTGGTTTGCCGTGATTTCGTCAGGTTTTTATAGAGGCAGGAAACGAATACTTCAAGCTCCCTGATAGGCTCAGAGATGAATGAGAAACTTGCGAAGTTATCAGAGATCACACAAAAGGTCCCGATCATGATCAACTTCAGAAGATGATCAACAAGTTCATGGAGTATCGAGCTCAGTATCATATCACCTCTCCAGAGTAGAAACAAGACACTCCATTCAAGCAAAGGGATGATGATGAATAGGCCTCCTCCTCCTGGGATAAATCCCATTTTTGTAAAATTATTTAAAAGTATGTTGGCACACGTGATGACATCATCCATGTTGCACCATGGGATGTTGTCATCCACAAAATTGCCCCAAAGTCAACATTTAGATATTTTTAGATATTTTGTAAATAAGTTGTTGGCTCCTTTTTGTCTTCTTTCTCCTTCTCCTTCTATAAATACTTGGATACTTGTAGTATTCAAGGTGGTGGACAATCTTGTATGAAAATAGAAGTGAGGAGAGAAAGACTTTGAGCTTTCTTGTAACAGAAGAAAACATTAATACAAATATTGAGACTTTGTGTTGAATACATGTGTTATATGCATCAGATCTTTCTTACGTCAGATCTATGTGTTTATTCTGTTAGATTCATATCTACTTTTTTCATTTTGTTTATCAGTATTGCTTTATTTGTTTATGTGAGTAAGTTTGGCTCTGTTTACTACCGGCCCAAAACATAAACCCTCTGACCTTTCTACTTTGGAATTCATTTCTTTTCTCCCTTCAGATCCATCTTTCTTCCATTCCTTCCTTCATTCCTTTCTGTTCTTTGTCGGAACTAACTCTACTGGGATGAGATCCCAAACCCCCCTGAAGGCAGAATACTGTAGGACTTGCACAGGTTCCTACTGGTAGAATAGCAATAAACCAGTTTCGCTTTGCTGTCTCAAAGAGGGGCTATGCCCTGCACACTATTGGCCTGTCTATCCATAGATCTGAACACGAGTAGTAGCTAAGAGAGTTATGATTTTATCTCTTAATTCAGGGTTCATGAGCAAGAAATCATGAATAGAAATATTCATGATGAGAGGATATTAGAAAAATGCAAGTGAAAATGAAAAAAAGACCCTAAAGGTGTTCGAAGAGGTCGGGTTCACCAAATTATTTTTAAAAAATAATATTTTTTTTGTTTAAGCACTAGATAGGTTATTTCAGAGTCACAGTGATGAATAAAGTAATAAAGTACAAGAAGTGACATAAGCAATAAGCAAGATGAATAAAACCCTAAGTGGAATGAAGATTTAGAATACTTAGTAGAGATGGAGAACTGGAAAAACTTGAACACATGAGGTCGTAACCAAACTTTGAAAAATGTAGAAGTGCATAGGAAAGCTAGACCAGGGCACTTAGGGCAATACGGGGGCACTTGGGTGCTAGAATCCCTGTCTGGGCACCCGAGTCTACATAGATGCTCAAAAAATGATCTTCATATGGTCATTGAGTTATAACAATCCTTCGTTTTCTATCATTATAATGTCGCACAGTGATCGTTGATAACCTATAATAAATATGTGACATGTAAAACCCCAAAAAAACATCAAATCCTAAAAAGAAAATAATACAAAATAGTGTTCTCATTGTCCTCAGCTGTTAACAAAGTGATCTTACGATTGAGCACTACACTACATCTTAGACCCAATGTAGTTCTATGTGTGTGTGTGTGTGTGTGGAATTGTGCCCTAGGTGGCTCTTGTGCGTGTCACACTTGATAGCGAGAAAGTAGCTAGATGTAGAAAATGTAGATAGATGTGTGCATGAAAGAATGAACTTCCCCTCCTATGAAGTGTATACATAAGTAACAGTCCTTTGTCCCTTGTGGGTAAGTGCAGGAAGTTGATGGACAAATATAGGGTCATCCGTGGACATCATATTGCAAATAACAACATAATATCAACTTGTAGGGATTATTAGCAATACATACACTCAAAATTAGACAAAATTATATTAATATGAATCGTAGCATCCAGAATCTAGTTTCTAAAATACTAATTTTTGTAAAAAATGGACAAGATTAGCTATATTAAACACTCAAAATTCAATGACTTGGTATTTTTTTAAAAAAACGCCGATAAGATTATAGTCCGTTTGCCCACAATTTGGATGACCAAAAATTGATATATATATTTTTCCTTTGGTGAGAAGTTATATGCCACTATCTATCTTGAGATGGATTTTATTTTGTATTTTTTTGAGTAATATTTTATTTTTTATGATTTTTTCCGTGAAAGTGGTATGAAAACATAAAGAAAATAGAGCACTTTCCGTTTGCCCGCAATAACTTCATCAAAAATTATTGAAATAAATTTTATTTTTTTTTGAACATGTATATAATTTCACCACGGTTGGGATGGTATAAGTTTTATCACATTCTGATAAGTGAAACAAATTTTGCAGTCTTAAACGTAGACATAAACATTCACAGGAAAAAGTGTCTTAAAGACCTACTATTAGTACAAAATTATAAAATGATATTTATCCTCTTCTATTCACTTTAAAATTAGTATTTCTACAAAGCTAATAGTCTCCCCTACGCAACGGTACCATTTTTATGACATATTTTTTACTTTTCGGCATGGTTCAAGTCCGCGGAAGACTAAATTTGATGTTTTTCCGTTTTTAATGTAAAATTCAGGATTTGATGTCCACTTAATTGTCCCCCAACTTGGTGCACTTACCCTTGTGTGGAGCTATAATACTCTTAATAATGCTCTTGAGATGTAGCCTTAGGTGATGATAGCTACTGCTTAGTGTTTTTTCCTTTATTATGGTCACATGACTTTATATTTATATAATTAATTTGCTTGAATTTTGTAATTAACCCCGAAAAGGCCGACTACCAAAAATATAATATGCCCAAACATCTAGAAAGGAACCAAAAGATGTGATAAAAGTACAAAGAGGTCAGGGGCACCCATAGGGGATGGGGTCGCCTGGCACTGGTGTCTTGGATGGGTGATGATGTCCAGAGTGAGAAATGCCAAAGTGTGAAAATAAAAACTTGGTCAACATTAGTGTAAGACCTAAAGAGGAAACAAAAATCAATCAAAGGTGGCCAAATACATGGGTTAGTTAGTACTTTTCTTACTTAGGAATCATATGAATAGTAGTATGTGATCAAGACTAGATGGATACCCAAAGTGCATGATTTAGTGTCTACAAAGAAAAGATAGGATCTCCAAAAGCCAAGTGTTTAACTTTTTCCCATGCCTTCCAAATTTTCTAAATAATAAATTACTCATGAGGGGTAACTTGAAATCAACCAAAGAGTGAGTCAATTAAGTGAAGTTTTTTCCATATCTTATGACCCTTGGGATGGTATTTGGTAATGTTGAATCTCATATTAAATTTCCAATGCTCATTTTTAGTCAAAGTCCTTGAAATTAATTTCACAACAATAATTATCCTCTGTTTCTTGATATTATTATCTCAAGGCCTCCAAGGGACTTACGAATACAACACATTCTAATTGGTAGTTTTTCCCTTCTTTCCCTCCCTACCATATGACCAAAGGAAGTATCTTACAATTTTATGCATATTATCCATATATGATCTCAAGAGTAGACAAAATAAGGAAAAATAAATAAAATAACTATATAATACCTTCCAAAAAACTTTAATCCTTCTAAGTAGAGAGAGGAGATGAAATTTCCATTTGGTATTCTTCTTAGAAATATTTTCCAACACACATTACCACATGTATTTGAGAGAAGGGGTAAATAGAAAAATTTATATGTGGGAATTTGACCAAGAGAGGTAATACAACCATGGGAGATTCATCCCAACCAAACAATAGAGACTTGGTGATGGAAACATTTTACCTAGAGGCAATCTCATAAATATCAAGTCTATTAGTTATTAGCAAACATTTGTTTTATTCAATTTCTAGAAAGATTAAGGTTTCATCAACAAATTGAATATCCAAAATTTCATCATTGTTGGGGATAATAATGCCTTTCATATGGAAGCTAATGGAAACATATCTAAGGAGAAAATGGAGGGATAAGAGGGAACCCCTATCTTATTGACCATTTCAGAATAAATAAATGATTGACTTATTCACTGATCTCATCTTATGTAGAAACATATTGGAAAAAAAATACACCATTCTACAAAATTAATCTCTAAACCCCAAAGTTTGCAATATAAGATCAATAAAAGGCCACTAAGGTTCTATCGTAATATTTCTCAAAGTCAAGTCGAACTATACAAACTCTCTTCCCATATTCATTGTCTGAGTTAATTTCCTCCCAACTGGTGATAATATTATCAGGAATATTTCTTGTCTCAACAAAAATAGTCTGTGTATTTGATATGATAAGAGATAGGATCATGACAATTTTATTATAAAATATTTTGTACAAAATCCTATAAGAAACATTTATCAACGTAAAGGGCCTCAAATTATTAATTTATGTCTTATCACCATCTTTAGGGACAAATTTAATGACTCATTTATTAATTTGTGGTCCCAAGGTGCTAGCCCAAAGGGTTTCCTTATATACCTTAAATAGTTCTTCAACAATCCAATTCTTATTCGAATTATATAGGGAAACCATCACAAATAGGATACTTATCATTCTCTAGGGCCTTAACAACAAAATAAGTTTCATATTTTGTAATGCAACTATTGAATTCAACAACACGAGTAAACATGATTTTTGGGGCACATTTATAGTACACATGGCTCCATTTTTCTCAAATATCTCATAAGATGCATCAAAATAAAAGAGGGTCTAGTAAAACGAGAAGGAGACATTTTGGACATCCTTAGGGTTTTTCAGAAATCACACCCCTAATATCAATTTCCTCCACTTTTTCTCTAACATGTTTATATTTTAGGATTCTAAAAAATAAATAATAGCCCTTATCACCATGTCAATCCATATGCATCCAATCTTAATCATGGCCCCATACACAATATAGTTTTATAGACTTCTATGTTTACTTTTTATCGATATTAATTTTTGCAACAAGATCTCATTCTGAGGAGAGGTTGAAAGTTTAAATTCAATATTAATGAGATATTCTTGATTTCTTAATTTATAATTCCTTCTATATATAACTTTATATTTTTGTGTTTCCTCATAAATTTATCATAGGATGACATACATTGGCCCCGTACATAAATGGAAGACTAGGAGGGGGATAGAGATTTGGAAATGTTCCAATAATTCTTCAATCCATTCAGAAAGGAAAAGTTTTTTTTTTGTGAAACACATTGATCTTATGTAATCCCTTCCATTCCTTGGGTAAGGAATGTGGATAATAAATAAGAATAAAATTCATTTCAATATGATGAGGATTAGAGAAGGTGTAGGGTAGCATTAACAACATTAGCATGGTCCATAGTAGGAAGGAGAAAGATATCTTTATAACTTAAGAATTTATCTAATCTTGACAAGACCTTGATTTTTCCACTTTTATTACTACACCATGTGAACTATATTCCCTTACTATATTTTTTCCCCTCAAGAAGGGTATCAACTAATCTGAGGATCTTTTTCATTTTATATCAGAAGTATTGTTTATTGCTTTTCCATGCAAAGTGATACTAACCCATTATATAGTCCTTATCCTCAACCATGTTGAATTTTACCCCAAAGATCTAAGAAATATATTTTACAATGATAGAGATCCAATTCCATATATATTATCTCTTTCTCTATAGTCACTAGGGGCATATATAAAACATAATCCAAATGCATGGCCAACAATTATGAGGGAAACATAAACAACTCTATTGTAAGGGGATTTACCATATCTTGAGATGAATTGAGAAATATTTTTCTTATCAAAATATAATCCTCCCCTCACCCCCTGTCATGTTCAATGGAGAAACATCTAGTGTTAGGATATATGAAAAAGAGAGAATTCTCAAGCCCAAAACCAACAAATTTCAACTCTTATAAGAGAATGAAAAAAACATCATCCTTAGATTTACAATATCTTATAACAATGTCTTTCCTAGCATGAGCTTCAATTCCATTGACATTCCAACTTATTTCTTTGATTAATGAGAAAGGAATGTTCCATAAATATTAAAATCTCATGTATTCTTGTAAAGCCTTTCAAAACATGGAGGAAATTTATCACCTCTTCCTTTATTTTTAGTAGTTTCATTGCTATAGTATTTTTCTACATTACTTTTTAAAAGTTATTTAATAGTCAATTGATGGAACTTAGTGCATCCAAAGAGTCTTTTTGGTATTTTAGCTCCGTATTTGGGATTGGGGCCAACTGAAGAGGAATGAGTAACATCCACATCAACATGATTGTTTACAACATCAGTCCCTTGGGAAGGCTTATGATTACCTGAAACACTTGAAAGGGGGAGCATGTCTTAATTTTTTCAGCCATTGGGGCATCTTGTTCCATTCACACTGTATTCACACTGTTTGCAAAATAATTTGTCACATGGAAAAATTAGGGAAATCTCACCAAATCTTTGGGACTAAGTCCCTCTTCTTGAATGGGGCAGCTCCATTTACTGAAAAACAAGAAATATTTACACTATTCTAACAATCAGGGGTGGTCTTTCGACTGGGAATCACTCAAGGATACTTCCCTACACATATGGAAAAATTCTTGTAGATGCTACAAGTGAGGAAAAATATTGAGAGAGAGAGAGAGAGGTGTAAAGAGAATAGCAAGGAGGGTTTTGCACAATAAATTTTACAAAGAGTTTATTGCTTAAAACCAAAATATACCCATGATTCCAATGAGAAGAAAACATTCACATAGAATAATGAACAAGACAAGAAGCACAAATTCTAATTGCATTATATTCAATAAGTACATGCTCATGGAGTGTAGTTGAGATGGAGAGGAATGCATTAGACTAGAAAATGGAAAAAATCATCTACTTTGTCTCTAAAGATAAAATGAGAGCTAGAAAACGATAATAACTATCCCTTTCAAGTGAGAAGGTCACCTCAATTTATATCTTTACAATGCAACTCTTCATATACCCCTCACATGACTCTTCATGTTCCTATTCCACTTGTGACTTTTCATCTTCCTTAGAAGTGAGAAAACAAGTCCCCTTTTTATAAATCAAAAGGGACTTTTACAATGCAACATTAGAAAGTCACTTAAGTGGAAAAGAAAAAAAATCATGATTGCACATAATGAAGAATTAGAAAGGGGGAGAGAAGAAAGAGGGACAAGAAGGAGAAGGGGAAGGGAGTTGACTAGCTATTTGATGAAGAACCCTCCTCTGATAAAGAATCGAATCTGGCTGGCTTTCGCAAAAGATATCCAATGACGAAGCTTTGACCCTTGACCATTTTACCAAACCTGGAAATTGCAAATGAAACCTTCTCATATTTTGGGATGTTCACATGTTCCAATGTGTGGAGCCAAGTCTCAGAGGTGGCATCAAGACTCTTACATTGATTAAACCACTTATCATGATTCCTTATAGTATTAGAGATGGAGCCTCTAATCTTTGTAAGGAATTCCAAAGTGTCACCACTAAAGGACAAATGATCACCAATATTTTCTTGAAAAAATTCTTGAAATGAATTATGAAGATCCTTTAAAGAAGTATTCCCATTAAGGAAAGGAGTCCCAAGCTCCTGCATGCTTGTGTTAAGATCATCTAGAATTCTTTATACATTTTCTTCACAAGAATCCAAATCAGCAATGGCTTCTTTTAGAGCATCAGAACTCCAAGTTATGGTATGAGACCAAATGGGAGACAAGTTCTCTGATTTAGATGAAAAAATATTTGAGTCTACCAAGGCATGAGAATCAAAATTATTCATCTCTTTTGCTAACAGGAGATTTTCCTAAAGCACATTCTCTTTCTTGATCTCTACCTCAGTTTTCTTGATCTTCAAATCTATTTCCAAGAGGAATGTGAACAAAGAGATAATCTTAGGGAAGAGATCATTCCCTTATTCCATGATCATACTCACCCATTGATCAATTTTCCTTCCTTACACTATGAAAGTTTGAGCTTTCTTGAGGGATTGAGGATTGAATCTGCAAATGGGAGAGATAGCTTCAATCGGAGGCAAGGATGATGAATCCGGTTCAAGAAATGATTATATATATGAAGAAAAATTCCTCACATGCTCCTCTAATTGATCAATATTTTTCTTGTATTCTTCATTCTATGCAAGGATCCAAGTTGAAGACTCCTTAAATAGGTGAGCATCACCTTCATGTGTGGCTTGTCCCAAAGACACTCTTGTCATTTCATATTCATCAGGTGTCATTTCCTACACAGGTTTGATGACCTAGACATGTAACCTATACAAACTGAGCTTCTTGAAGCCTTAAGTGAAGAACCTAGAGGTTTTTTGTGCCTTCCTACTTCTCTTTCTCTCAATGTACTTCAAGATGGCCTCAAAGTTGGGTGTCACTACCTGTTGCACTATTCTTGACTCCTCTCCAAGAAATTTTTTGATCCATGAGAATGGGTCGGAAGGAGTGGAAAGGATATTAGACACCTTAGATGTTTAGTAGGGGACCAAAGCATGACTAGGATGGGTTGATTTAACCATCCTCGTATGGACAATTGGACACTAGATTCTCAGGGGACTGTGAGGGATCTATCTATCCTGGCTCAAGTTTCTCAACATGATCTTATCTAACTTTGGACCTCTTGTACACCTCCACTTAGGGAGATGCTTCATCAACCTCCGCAAATTTCCTCTTTCTATAATGAGATGAGCTTGCACCTTCATTAGATGCTTCATGAGATGAGGAGAGAGAAGATTGCCTAGGCAAGGCACTTATTATACCCCTTTCAATGCAAGCCGCCCTCCTCTTCTTGTATCATTTTTTAGACCGTTGAATCACATGCATTGTTATATCTTTGATGTATCTTAATTTTTGTGATATGCCATGGGATGGGAAAGGGAGATGAAGATTGCACGCATTTCAAACTCTAGATCAAAAAGTTCTGAATCATCATCAGGCACACTTTAAAAAACCAATCAAACTAAAAATAGCCCATTTGTTCAACTAACATCCTCATGTAGCCCATTTTTTCTGACATTCTCATCATTTGGATAACTAACCCATAAGTATTCAATTGAAGGAATATGGTGCAATTCCTAGAAGTATGCTCCGTTATGAATTGTTAGCAGAGAATTACATAGGAGTGTGCTTAAAGAATCAATAGAGGTTTCAATGTTTAAAGCATCAATGACATTATTACATGAATAAATTCCCATGAAATATCCCTCTGCTTCCATCTTTACATTTGATATAAACCTAAGTTTGCTCTACACAACTCAATCAGGAGGAATGTACCTTGGTGTTCGGAAATTATTGATGAAATAGCAATCCGACATAGAATTACAATCATAGAAACTAATATGCAAAAAAATATATAAGATCTGAAATAAAAGTGCAGAAAGTAAAAGAAAACAATGAAGACAATATTAATGTGGCTCACCCATTTTGGCTACACCCACCAAGAATCATGATATTTTATTACAAGCCATTCTCCAATACCCAGGAGATTTGGAATTCACACTTGAAATCACACATCCTTTGTCTTACCAAAATGCCAAAAACACATCAATATGAAACTATTTTGTTTTACAATATGCCAAAAACCATGGGAGTAAACCTATGGTAAAACATATCACCCATATGAGAAGATCACTCTCATGAGGAGGATTCTTTTGGCTCAAAAAACTTGGGTACCTTGGCAGCTGAAGAGGAGCATGGTCAAATCCACTTATATGAGATAAGTGAATGTGAATAATTTTGTGAAGAAGCCTCCATACCTTGTCATAAATTCCAATACTTGAGGTGAAATTCTCTATTCTAGATCTCCTTCGCACAACCTTATGAGGTACGTGAACGCATCATTCACTCTCATGAAATGTAAGTTTCCTTCTCTGAAAGTGACCTGAGTAATTTTAGAAGAGGGATTTCTGAGATACATTTGGTGAAAGATAATAGACCATGGAAGGGTATTGTGTATGTGAGGTCATACACCAAGTAAGAGGTCATAGTGAACCTCTTAGTGTTGAAAAATTTCTCCAATTACTTGTGAATATTATCACTGATGATTTGACCCCAATCAATCATTTGGTCTCCTTAAGTGATCACCAATATGAATTGTGTCATCCATTCATGGAATTCCTTTGTATGCTCTTTACCCATCAATCTTGTTCAGGAGTAAAATTGCATCTGAATATGCTTCGTGGAATTCATTCTATGACAACTGTCTTGGGTATTCTAAGAAGGTTTTCTCCCCTGCTTGAGCCATGAACCAATTACAATTCCTTGAAGATAGGAATTAGTATTTGACCATTCTTGAGATTAAAATTCTCATGTGATGATGACCATGTGACTCTGGGTGGGAATTTGTAGGAATTTTGAGATTCCTTTTGGAGTGATAACTGCAAGTAGAGAATTGTCTTCGGCAGCGATAGTCCTCATTGCAAGATCGTAGTTCCTTGCACAAGCTATGACTAGCTCATGTGATTTGCACAGAGAGTGGATGTACTCCTACTTTGAAGAGTCCTCCAGTGAATAAATTCTTCTCAACATGCCCCCTTGGTTCTTTTATCATCCTTGTTTTCAAATCATCCAGGTGCAGATGTTCCACGTCACCATCCCCAACATTCAGGTACTCGATAGCTAGAGTGGAAATTGGCTCGAATCCGGAGTACTTGATCTTCACGATGGTCAGAGATAGTGAGGGAATAGGGATATAGATGTGTGTGTGAAATTTGGATGTGATTATGATACTTAGTATTTTTAGTAAGTCACACCTCACCCTTAGTTTCTATTTTTAGACAATTTTTCCCAATTGCCCAATTTTACAATTTGTTGAGTTCTGGACTTTGGAGAATTACACAGAGGTTTCAAAATTATTATTTTTTGGTTTTTAACACTTAATATTTTTAGAATGGCTCTGGTGCCAACTTACTAAAAATATAAGTGTGCCTTGTGAGTGTCAAATTGAGCTGAAAATTGTTTTGTTAGATTAGGTTTTTCAATGTGATTTCATGCTCCAATTTTCAAGTGTTTTCAATCACAGGAACTCTTGGGATCTAAAAAGGAATTTTTTTTTCTGGAATTTTCAATTGGAAACTATAAAAATTTCAAGGCATCAATGGAAATGAGGTTTATATCATCTTCAAGGCGTTTTGGAATACAAGTTATAGGAAAAGTTTCAAGGAAGATAGAGCAAGGATCTTAAAGATATGAGCAAAATTGTGGTTTTCAATGGAGGGTTTCTAGAAATTTTGGTAGCATAAAGACATACTATCAAAAATGGGGGGAAATAAATCATGAAAAATGATTCATAAATGGATAATTGTTTCTTTTATACTCACCCTCCCTTACTAACCTGGCTAACTCACACTTTAACTTACCTTTAACCCACCCTGCTTAACTTGGGTTAAGTGATATGAGAGAGTGGGGTTAAAATTTTCCAAATGGGTTTTAGATGCCCCCATGTCGCTTACCACATTTAGTAAGGGAAAAATGGATATTGGGGATTAAAAAATCCACATAGGGTTTGATCATCATGAAAGGGGGGCATGGCGATATAAGTTGTAGAGTTGAAAACACATACTTAGTGAACAAGTGATGAGTCTTAAGTGAAGAAACTTGAACTCCTCATGTGGTGAAACATTATAGGTACCCCATGTACCTTTGGAAAAGGTAAAAAGGGACATTAGGTCCTCCTAAGTGCACATAGGTTTTGGTTGTCATGAGGAAGGGGCCAAGTTTGAGAGGCAAGTTGAAAACTTGTCCTATTACCCAAAAATGTCACTTAAGTGGCGCAAACTATCCCTTCTCCATGGTGGCACACTTTTGTGTCCCCCACGTCCCTTTAGAAAAGGGAAAAAGGGACATCAACCCCTCATAAGTGTGCATAGGTTCTGTCCATCATGAGGAAGGGGCCAAGTCATGTTGTGAGTTGAAGACACATTCCTAATATCTTAAGTGATAACTCAAGTTATGAACATCTCCTCAATGGTTATGATTGTCTCCCATGTCACATTTTAAAAAGGTAAAAAAGGACATCATGGGTCTCCAAGTGCACATTTCCCACTTTTGGAAGTTGGGTGTCACCATTGCACTGCTAAAAATAGCCTGTCATGCCTTCTTGCCCCAAGAGATTCCCTTAGTGTTTCTAGGAAAAAATTATATAATTTTGAGTGAAAAAACCCAAGGAAAATCAATTTCCACCATTTTCATGATTGATTTTTCATTTTTGAAATTTAGGCCCCTTTTCAATTCTTGTCACGGGTGGTTCCTAGAAGGTCTAACTGCCACTATAAGAAGAATTTATTTTTTTGTATAACTCAACCTATGGAGAATGTAGAGGGTCCCATTATATTAACTTTTTCCTTTGAATCAGCTTCCAAATCCCGTTAGAACTCCTATAATCTTCAATTGAATCTTCACCAAGATTGAAGGTCTTGATCTGCACTATTGGGCCAATATATAAAAATATGCTCCTTAGAATCCCATGGACCATTTTGAAAAATTAATTATACATATTTATATTTCTAATGAGTATTTGATTGATTTTGAATTCTTCACGAGGCTCTTGATATGTCTGGAACAAGCCAAATATCTTTTTCACAACTTTCATTTCCTTATACCATGCTACAAATAACCTGGTATTACATAACTTGTTCCTAAACCTGATTTTTCTTATGCAGAAATTTCCTAAACTACCTCAAATGATTACATTTATCTTCAAAAATTAATTGGATAATTTATCTTTTCCTTTTACATTCTCTGAAGGGTGTTCACCAGGTGCAAAAAGGCCAAAAATAACCCTTTTAGAACCTCTAGAAGCACTTATCTTCTCTTGGGTCTAGAAATATTCATGAATCAAATTGAACAAGATCCCCGCACATGAAACACACTTAAAAATCACATTAGTACATTCCTTCCTAGCCATTATGAGGGTAACACAGTAACTGAGTTGGTCTGGAGGACATGTTTACATTGACTGAGAGAGGGATTTTCAAATGAGGTTTTCTCGGATCTAGAAGAACCGAGTCGTTTGAGACAACAATGGAACCATCTCCAAATTATGGGACCTTGAGCGCTTGAGACAGCTCTCTGGAGAAGGCCGGCTCCTCTACCTATCTCTAACGCTACTGCTATGCCTAACGGTGAAAGAAAATCCTAGACTAAACATGCTAAGGGACCAAGGATAGAGGCATGTGCAGAAAGGGGAAATCCTAAGCTAAGGAAGGTGATAATTCCAAGGAAAGCACCAATCTCTCTCCACGAGCGGCAGGGAGACAGAGAGGGCATGGGAGAAGAGGGCGGACGACGCATGCCATTGATCAACATGTGGGCTTGGCCTTCCAGCGTGCACAACACATGAACGTGGGGACTACAAGTAGCCTGCAAGCAGAGGAAACACATAGCATACCAGAAAATGTAAATAGAGAGGCGAGATGTAAGAAATTGAGACAAGGGTAGAAAAAAGTGCCACAAAACCCGATTTTATTGCTGAAGGGACGCACACTCAGTCAAATTCATGACAGGAGGTGAGAATACATTGCAAATATCATGTCAAGGTCTGAAACTCATGGGAAATTGACCACCATTTGGGCATGGTGCCGTTACAACAGAGGGATCCATTTTACAAAGTAAAACTATGTTATTTATAGGAGGAGAGAAGAGAAGGAGAAAAGGAGGGAATCCAGATTCAAATCTACAACCACCAACAACAAGTGATAAATGCCTATAAATCCACCTGTAATGTTGTTAGATGCACTTCCCCATGTCTGTTTGGCGTGTATAAGAAGGAAGAAGGCAAGATCAAAAGAAATCTGGTGGTTGCGGTCGATTAGATGTGTGCATTGATGACCAGAATGACGTTTCCCTATTTTCCGCCTACCAAATCCTACCTAAATATGATTTTGAAAAATCTAACATGTAGTTGATGTTAATAGCTTTCAAATGAGACTGGGCGCATGGGAATCTGATCACTGCAGTAGAAGTTATGGTTGTCAGAAGTATACAGGTCGCTCTGACACGTAATGACATGTGGCACACACTGATTGACTGAGGAAATCATCCAACTATTCATGTGATTTGTTGTTTATGCCATGTGTCACGCACCGGTTGATTATTAGGATTCGGTACCCTATTGGCATGCTTTGATAGGTTGCGTGTTACACACTCAATTCTGATAGATGACGTGGCACAAAAAGATGCAAAGGAAGGCGCAAAGATGCACGCACAGAATTAGAAGGCGCGAAAGAGAAACAAAAGGAAGGTGCATGAAAATGAAATGCACATGGGAGGAATGGATGCACACCTAGAGGGGATAAGTATGCGAGTGGGGTGCGAGCATTCAACTAAGGAAGGACGCGCGATGACAGAAAGAAAAGGGGCATGTAAAGGAGAAAGGCACAAGAGAAAATAGAAAAGGATAGCAGAATGCAGAGGGAAGGGGAAGCACGCAAAGAAAGTGCAAGATGAAGAAAAGGAACAGGGATGTAAAGGGGTGGAGGAGAAAAGGTATGGGGGGCATGCGAAATAACTGTAACTATGCAAAGGTGTCAAAAGAACAATCTTGAGTGCGCGCAACCTGAAATGTGAAACATCAGAGTTAGAATGAAAATATAAGTTATCTAGATAACTAGGAGATTTATTTAGATAGCAGTTTTGGTGAATTTTGGGGGCCATCTGCCTGCTAGATGAAGAGACTAGTAGCATTAGAATTCCATTGGGCATGGAGTCAAGCACTAAAGTTGAAGATCTGATCTGCAACTTGAAGAACATCCTTGAAGTCACTTACATCGTTTTCTAAACTCTGAACTGAACGGTTGCTCTCATGTGAAGATGTTCTAACTTGGAGTCATGAGAGTGAAAAGCTACGCATTGACCATTGGAACTACCTCTGTCAAAATTAAACTATCATCATAGGAAGCAACAAAAGGGCGTGTGGGTGCAACAGGAAAGGCGTCAGAGGGAGCTTGCAGAAATAGAAGCACAACACTATGTACAAGAGTTGAAAATCATACATCTCCCAAGGGGAACATGTAGAGTGTGTGTGAGCACTTGTGTTACTGAAAGAAAACATAAACTAGCCTACTCTAACCAGAGGCAAAGGGATCTCAAGTAAAACCTACTACAGGTAGGGAGAAGTAGCTGCCCTTCCTCACAAATTGCAACCATGTAATTGATTTGGCGGTGGACATGGTCTGTATTAAGAGTGATAAAATATATTACAGATAGTATTTCACCCTCTTCAAAGTATCAACAAAAAATATATATACCTCCTGAAGTTGGTCTGCTCTTGGATTCTGGAGGTACTGTTGTTGACCTTTTGCTCATTGAAGTTTTACCTCATGCCCTGAAGTGAGCATGACCGGTAAAAATCTATCTTTGGCTCTAGACTAGCCAAATATCAGATCAAACACGACTTGATCCTTGTAATTTTCCCATTACTTTGAAGCTCAATCCCATAAATGGGATTTTCATACAAACTCTCCTTTTGAAGGTGACTGCTTGTAGGCTGGGTTGCGCAAAGCTGGGGGCGCGAGGTTCTGCCTCTACAAAAAACTTTGTCTCCTTCAAGATTGTGCCCTCTGGAACTAACTAATTTTCCTCTGAAACAGGCACACGTATGATTTACTCTTCCCATCGGAGTCGCATGAGTCATGCCATTATTCAATTGTTTTTTAGTTGTCGACCATAATAACATTGGTCAGGAAAGGCGTGTTGGCAGGGAGTTGTTTATTTATAGCACAATTAGGCAGAGGGGACTTAGAAGGAAATGAGAGGATGGGCACGGAAGAAGGAATGGAAGGCAATAACAAGAGGAGTGGAAGCACGCACGTGAGGGATGAAAGGTGCGCATGCTAAAGGAATAGAGGCGCATGTGAAAGGGGGAATGTAAGAAAACTGAAGATGGGGTGAAAGAGAGAAGGGTGGAACAATGGAATCCTTAGTGGGAGCAACGTGCAAAAAGTTGGGAACATGAGCAGTAGGATGAGATGATGTAAGTTGGCACGAAGGAGTGGGGAGGTTGTATGATGGTAGTGCAGGGTTTCCCCATTGACAAGGTTGTCCCGCGCTATATTTTTTAGCCTCCATTTCTTCCACCCACTCTGTAATTTGGGGAAACATCTCAGTAATAAAGTGCAACCTTTGTTGGGCGTTAAGCTAGCCTGGTATAGGGCTGACCCATAGACAAGGGACTTGTTATCTAAATTCCATAGCCAGGAGGTTTCTTGCATTTTCAAAGCCCGTTCAGAATTGAATCTTCACCAATGGAAAAAGGGACTTGGCAAAAACACAAAGAAAGTAGAGTAGGAACGCGGACGATGCCAAGTGCCCAACCGTTGCAACTTCAAAAGTCAAAGGAGGGAGTAAAGTCTCGGAAGCCCGCAGGGTTTCCACATGGAGCTAATAAAAAAGGTCCCACCCAAAAAAGGGGTTTTTACATTATATAAAGTGGGGCCCTTTTACTTGCCCCAAGGAACGAAGCGGTGTGCTTGCGGACAGTGCTAAGTGTCGGCACAGCACATTTCCAAAACCCTGAAGGGAAGCAAAAATCTTAAGGATGCGCGGGCTTCCCACGTGGATCTGGAAAGAAATGGACTCCTGGTTTGAAATGGGTCACGAAAGGTGACAAGCCATATATCACATATGAGTGATTATGAGACTTATCTAAAGATTTAATTGCTCAAGAATTTTTCAAAAGGTCAGAGGTGAAGCGTCATCTAGCTTGTCATTTCAGTAGTGAATTAATGCACAGCCCCGTGTAAAGGATGCCAACCTGCAAGACTCAAGCTATTCATTTGCATTCAAAGGGTCGTTTCATTATAGCGAAAAAATACGTGTTGTTTGAGTCTTGAGGTTGGGAACCAATGCACAAGGGATCGAAATATCTAGTTATGTAATAAAGAACCGAATGGATGTTTCTCAAAAGGCAAGTCCATTTCAAAGGGGTCGGTTGTAAGATAGTTAAAGATGGATTAAATAGACATGGCTCTCACCCCTTTAGAAGGAGATATATAATGGCAAAGGGTGAGAAATATCTTGAGAAATATGTTCCCGTCACCTCACTCCATTGATCATAATTAAAGCAGTTGGAAAGGAGTGTAGGATGGCTTCTGATCTTCTTTTCCTCCTCCTATATATATTGTACGCAAAAGGGATATAGATAGATATAGATAGAGAGACATATAGATTTGAGAGTCACTCAGTTTTTTTCTTTGTCTCAAGTTCCCCTTTTGCAAAAGATAGGGGTCTGAAGTTCCATCCTTCTTCCAGGGTTTTGTAACAACAATCTTGCCTCTTTTCTAATGTAATACTATGCACAATTGTTGGACTAATATATATGTCTTGCGGTGCTTTCTGTTCATCATTTGCATATCTTTATTGAATATGATCACTTTTATTTTCACGTAGAAATTGTGCATCTTCCAACGTTGTTGTTATCTTTAAATTTGTTCTTGAGTAGTTTGAGGTAGTGTTCTGTGTGAATCTTTTTTGACATGTGGTGCAATTTTGACCACCCCTTTTAGTCATTCACCATTTCCCTTTTTCAGATAGTTGTGGTCTCAATTTATCTCTTGGAAGGCTCGTTTGGTGCATCACCACCCTTTAAATTAATGTTTTATTTCATTTTTCTAACCCCCATCTCATGTTTCAGAGAAGAGTCAACTTCTTTAAAATATGGAGGTCTCCTTAGGGCGCACGTCCCACTTACCTAAGGATTCCCATGACTCTGACGGTCCAATCCTCCAAGGATGATCGTCAATAGGACCTTGTAGCCAACTCTAGCTGCCTTTATGGAGCACTTGACTGTGAGCTGCATCATGTCCATTTCCATATTTTTTACTTTCCTCTCAAAATCAGCTTCTGTCATGGATTCACCATCATCATCTGCATAAACATGTTCTTCATAAACATTTTGGCTGGAAAAAAGTGGCTTACATACATTTTCAGGATAATGGGGCTTGTAAAACTGATTTAGAGGAGGATTTTGAAACTGTGGTGATGGAGGGAAATAGATCTGCTGCTATAAATGAGAATTCCAAGAGGGGAAAGAATTCATGATTGTACAACTTCAAAAGAGGAAGGTGGAACGATGCAAGAAGGAAAAATGAATGAAAGAAAGAGGGGAGACTGGTTTGTGAATGAAATAATGGGTGTGTTTGAATTAGTGGAGTTGCCAGATGTATTGAAAAATGCCTCCAAAGGCAGGATCTCAATAATAATACACCAAACTTGTTGAGATGAAGATGTATGGCTCTTCAAGTTGGTCCCACTAGGCATGTCAAAAATTGTTGGTTGTCAAACTTGTACCCATGTCTCAGATATGGAAGAATCGAGTTTTTTGAGACAACAATGGAACCGTCTCCAATTTGTGGGACCTTGCGCGCTTGAGATGGCTCTCCGGAGAAGGCCAATTCCTCTACCTATCTCTAACATTACTGCTACTCATAATGCTAATATCAAATCCTAGACTAAAACTTCCAAGGGACCAGGGATAGAAGGATGTGTAGAAAGGGGAAATCCTAAGCTAAGGAAGGTGATAGCACCAAGGAAAGGGCTGATCTCTCTCCACGAGCGGCGACGGAGATAGAGAGGGTGTAGGAGAAGAGGGTAGATGACGTGTGCCACAGATCAACATGTGAGCTTGGACTTCCAGTACACACAACACATGAACGTGGGGATTGTAAGTAGAGGAAACACACAACATACCAAAAAATGTAATCAGAGAGGTGAGATGTAAGAAATTGAAACAAGGGAAGACAAAAGTGCCAAAAAACTTGATTTTATTGCTGAAGGGATGCACACTCAGTTACATTCATGACAAGAGGTGAGAATACATTGCAGAGACCATGTCAAGGTCTGAAACCCGTGGGAAGTCAGCCACCATTTTGACATGGTGTCATTACAACAGAGATGGATCCTTTTTACAAATTAGAACTCTGTTATTTATAGAAGGAGGAGAGAAAAGAAGGAGAAAAGGAGGGAATTCTAATTCAAATCTACAACCGCTAACAACAAGTGATAAATGCCTGCAAATCCTCCTACAATGTTATTAAATGTGCTTCGCCATGTTTGTTTGTCATGTAGAAGAAGGAAGAAGGCAAGATCTGAAGAAATCTGGTGGTTGGGGTCGATTAGATGTGTGCATTGATGACCAGAATGACGTTTCCTTGTTTTCCACCTACCAAATCCTACCTAAATCTGATTTTGAAAAGTCCAACATGTAGTTGATGTCAACAACTTTCAAATGAGACCAGACGTGCGGGAATCTGAGCACTGCAACATAAGTTATGGCTGGCAAAAGTCTACAAGTCGCTCTAACACGTAATGACATGTGGCGCGCGTTGATTGACTGAGGAAATTGGCCAACTATTCATCTGATTTATCATTTCTACCACGTTTCATGCACCAATTGATTGTTAGGATTTGGCGCCATGTTGGCATGCTTTGATAGGTTGCATGTTGCACACTCAAGTCTGAAAAATGATGTGGCATGGAAAGGTGCAGAGGAAGGCGTAGAGGTGCATGCACGGAAGTAGAAGGTGTGAAAGGGAAGTAGAAGGAAGGTGCACAAAAATGAAATGTGCATGGAAGGAATGGATGCACACCTATAGGGGACAAGTATGTGAGTAGGGTGCGAGTGTTCAACTAAGGAAGGGTGCACGATGCCAAAAATAAAAGGGCATGCGAAGGAGAAAGGTGCAAGAAAAAATGGAAAAGGATAGCAGAATGTAGAGGGAAGGGGAAGTGCACAAAGAAAGCGCAAGATGAAGCAAAGGAATGGGGATGCAAAGAGATGGAGGAGGAAAGGTGCGTGGGGCTCTTCGAAGAACTAAAACTGTGCCAAGGTGTCAAAAGAACAATCTTGAGTGTGCATAACTTGAAATGTAAAACATCAGAGTCAAAATGAAAATATAAGTTATCCAGATAATTAGGAGAGTTATTTGGATAACAGGAAGAAAATAACACCTTATCCAAGTCTTGGGGCCTAGATGTTTTAGGGAAAGAAGAGGTTGATTCTATGGTGTCAATAGGCTAAAGTGAGGGGGAGGGGTATATTTATGAGGGCTTACCCATTTTACCATAGGGAGATATGACATGAATCTCTAGAGAGGGTTGAGGTTGGGAATTTTGAATGAGAAGAGGACAATTCTTTTAAGGCGGTTGCATTTCCTACAATAGAAGCAAACATTTTAACCTACGAGGCTAGTCAACAAACACTCAAAATCCTTTTGTTTTAGCTTAATTAAGAGGTTTTTAGTTAAGGAGGATAAGAGATTCACATAAATTAAGACTCTTACATTTGTATGGGAGAGAATGACCCTAGATTCTTCAACCAATAGAACTTCACCAACGTGTTTAAACAACTAAAGTAAAAAATACCAAATTTAAATCAAAACATTGGATAATTCCAACCTTTTGGGTGAGTCGTGGATGAAAGACTTAGACAAATAAAGTTCATATATGAAAGGAAAATTCCCACACATTGACCATCTAACTAGAAGTATTGAAATTTTTTTGTCCTTTAAAAATTGGAATTTCTAAACAAGATCACAAAGACACTTGATTTAATCGATCGAGAAAATTTCACATGCCCTAATATCCCCCCAAACAACAACCACCCAAACATCAAAAAATTATTTTTATTTAAGGAACTACTTTTTTATTTATGTAAACCAAAAAGATGCCCACATTTAAAAGTTTATTCTCTTACTTTTTAAAGATTTCTTGTAAAACGTCATTGGGTTCAAGGGTAACAAAAGATGGAATGGTAGAGAAATTGCCTTCTTTTCCCTCTAATGTTACACCATATCCCTTATTACTATACTTTGCTCCATCACTAATAGTGAAAAAGTGAGCACTTTCGAGAATATCAACAATTGTTTCTTCTCATAGGGATTCCTTAGATGATTTTTCCCTTCGCTGCTTTTCTAATTTCATCCACATTATTGATAGAAATATGACCTCCATCATCTACCTTAATATTTTTATCCCCTTCCTAGATATATAGTGTAAAATTTCCCATGTGCAAAGAACATACATCTAAATTTTAAAGCTTCATTTGGGCTTTGACCATTCTCCCCAATTAATTTTTTGGGCCAAAACTAAAAATTTATAATATAGCCAAAATATAACACAAGACACCATGTACTATACCAAACCAACACAATAATCTAGAAATCAAGAAAGCATAAGATCAACAATACCACGCAAAACAATAAAGAATCAAAATGATGATAATGAGGCACTAAGAGGAATCTATAATACTACAAAGATAAAGAGAAGGAAATCTTGAAGGTGCTGTCGTGGAAGATGGATTTTCATCTTCCCAAGATTAGAGCTCCACCTTTCCTCTTACTAATATATTTTTTCTATATTATTTTCATTGGATCTTGTAAATTTCCTTCACTCTTTTTAGGATACCATGAGCTTCTTAATCAGTTACTCTATAACATTTATCATGTGTGTCTCATTGTTCTTATGTTGAAACATATGATCATTTCTTCTATCCTCAAAAGTTGGTTTATTATGAAATTTCACAGTAGATATAGAGAATTTGACTTAAACTCAAGCATGTTTTCTTCTAAAAATGTGACTTCAATGGTTTTAACCACATTAAAAGATTGGAAAGTTTTGAAAAAATCAATCTTTGAGAATTTTTAAGAGGTTATTCATAAAAAAATTGAATCTCACCATCTAGATCTCGATAAGTCATATTGTAATATAAAAACTAGGGTTAATCTAATTGAGATATTATAATATGTTTTAGAATAATTTTAAAACAATAAATACGGAAATCACAGTCTATAATCATGTAAGGATTATATTTTTTCTTGACACAACTTATGAAAGTGAACAAAAGTAATTAGGGTTAGGGTTTGGAACATATTAACCCTAATATGGGCTCAAATTGTGTGACAACGATTTATAACTTGGTTAGAAGGATATGTGGGGTATCATAAATATACCTATGAAATCTGGGAGTTTAAGACTTGGTGCAATGCATGTTTTTCAATATTTGGATAGGTTCATCCACTAAATGTGTCCTAGGGTTGATGAATGTGTCCTCTTATATTATGACACACAATCTTTCTCTGACACCTTCGTCATTTGTGTCTCTAGATTTTTTTTTGTATTTGTATCTCAACATTGAGTATTTTTTACATGTGTGTGATATTTTTTGTTTTCAAACCTTATTGACTTGCAAGAGTGTATTTCATCATATGTATTGGCCTAACCTCATTGTGCCCTCAATAACATGATGAGTGTTGTACTACGTACCAATAAGACAAAGTGAGATCAAGCTGCACATGGCTCTCTAAGTCTTATGGTGGAGTGGGGGTTATAAAATGTAAATTAATATGGAGCCCTCATTCAACCCTCAATAGCTTGCAATGATGATTTATATTATTTTTAGTGCATAAATGTGCTATAGGGAAGCAACCATAGATGTGATCATATTTGAATAGCTATACTATAATGTAATATAAGAGATAGATGTTTCAATGATCAACCAATGTCCTTCTTATAAGTTTTTTTAATATGGGATACCTAGATGCTCCTAAGAGGGCACAAATGTTTATATAGGCGGTTGATTTGAAAGCTTTCCCGCTCAAACGACCCTAAGCCAAATAAAGTAACTTGTACATTTGAAAATACGACCATTGAATGTACAAGGAATAGGTCCATTGGCCATGGGACATATTCATTATTCAAATACATCTTGGGCCTACAAACTTGTACCGATTTAAGTTGAAATCAAATCTCATGCATGAAATGGTTTGTAGAGAGTATGAAGGTGTGTTCTTGTATAAAGTATATTGATTCCTAAAGTGCTAAGCTAAAGGAAAAATCATGACCTATTAGATGTAGGGTGTAGGATAAAACAAGATGCTTTAAGTTTAGTTAATAAATGTGTAAATAGGATATGTTAGGATAAATGTTAAAGTATTATTGTCAAGTACTATAATACCAAATTTTGGGTACTACACATCTTAGTGACCATGATATTGAACCTAAGTATAAATGAATGTGCTCATTTGATTATTGCTTAAGCTTATACAAGTTTTAAATTAGAACCTTCCTAAAAATATTGATTTCGAAATGAGAAAATTAACCATCAACTAAAAATGTGAATGAATGCGTGAGTCCATATGAAAAGTAATATAACTAATCAAGTGCATAATAACATAAGATTCTTGGAAATGACTTATCATCATAAGCAATATCTAAGAGAGAATCATGAAATGATGTGACAAGTTAAGTGCAGTCTCATTTTCCATTATAATATTCAAATTGGGGCAAGAGGAAATGGATAACCAAATATATCTCATTGAATAGATAACACTTAAACACACAATCATTGTGGACATTTGGAGGAAATGCACTAAGATAAACAATATAAACATTCACCTCATTTGAAAATATAACTTTTTGATAAGGACAAAGGGTAAGGATACCTTGTCGAGCAATTTATCTTAATACATTCATGGTTCTGGATATATCTAGAGGATTTTGATACCATGTTTCTTACCACTAGCAATGAGTTTGTCTCTATTTTTCGCTTTAAATTAGCCTCATAATCATGATTTGCATCATTTGCATCCTAATAATGTTCTTAAGGAGCTATACTATTCACAGACATGCATTATATTAACCATATAACCACATATTATCCCTTTGTTGTAAGGTATTATCAAGTTGTATCAAGGAAGCAATATATTGATTTGCACATTTAGGATCGAATCCATATTGAACTAGCATACTCTGTGTGAAATTAACGCTTTCCCCCTTATTCTTTGGTCCACACGTATCAATTTATTCCATTTCATAATCACGAGAGCTTCTACAAAGGGGACCATGGTCTTGAAACATCATATATATGAGATGAACCATTATAAACACACTGGGTTTTTAAATACAACCCACGAAAGCTAGGTCTAAGAGATTAGAATAAATAGATGACACAAAATCTAACCCTATTAGGAAATAAAACATGTAACACAATATACAATCAATATCACACATGGTACCTACAAATAAAATATTTGAACAACTAGAATAAATCCTATGACAATTAACAAAGGGTAGGAGCAATCCCTAAATTGTAACAAACAAGTGTTGGTTTACACAAATTGAAATCCAAAATTGAGTATTAGTTTTGTAGGACTTATCAAAAGAAAACGTAGGTTTTGTATTAAATATAAGTATATGAGTTCACCAAAATGTAGACTTGCAAAGTTGATTTACATATAAAAATGCAGTAAAATAACCACAACACATTATAATTAGACCCAATTTAAATTTAATTAATGATTAAGATCCAATTGCATAAAATATCTAAATAGTAAATATAATATAAACTAATAAAATGCAAAGAGAATTAGGGTTTTAAAGGATAATCCCTAATTTCATGTAATTTTGTGAATGACTATTAGAGGAAGATTGAGAAATATAAATCCATAACTCAAACATGAATACCTCTAAAAAATCAGACTGTGACAATGTCTTTAGCCAATTCCTTCAAAACCTTACTTATTAGGCCCATTGTAGCTGAACAAAATCAAAATCAACACTTGTGCAACGATAGCAAGCAATTATGTGTCACAACCCGTACCTTTCCAAACGTGCAACAACTACTATCATCTAAAATGAACCCATACATGTTTGACTTAGGTTTTTTGTATGATGATGCTTTAGAAAGAGAATATTTTATGCTCTTACAATTTCAAGATCACTATTGCAATTGTTTTTCTACATTAATTCATTTTCTTAAATGCATTAACACACCTTTGTATTTATAGACTTCTTGAACTCAAATTAGGATAATAATAACATGCAAGCTAATAGATAATGAGTAAGAAAGCCGGCCAAGAGGGCAAAAAACCTAATAAAATAGACAAAGGGGTCAAAAGGGCCCCAAAATGTAAAATAACATTTCTGTAAAAAATGACCATTTCTATGGGACGAAAATGATCATCAACCCATAAAAATGAAAAAATGGCCAATTAGTTTAAAACAACGTTTTGGTTATTCCAAGAGCATCAAGGGTTATACAAGGGAAAATAAATAGTTTTTTTCTGGTATTTTCAATTGATTGGCAATATTTTCAAGGGCTAAGATAAGAAGAATGCAAAGTTTCAAAAATGACCAAGGGAAAGTAAGAAATCATTTGAAATGGTCAACGACATAAGAAAGAAAGGTCGAAGAGCGTTGACACAAGGATATGTATATCAATAAGAACCTAGTTTGGACCAATAATCAATAAAAATATAAATACACTAGCACCATAGCAATTAATTAGCCCCATACCAATAATAAGTGTCTAAAACTAGGTTGATTGTTGGCTTGCCTCAATTGCTGAGTGTAATTTTGTTAAAGACATACGGGGCTTGATAATAATGGAGGAATAACATGACATGATTCTTATTAATATCCCTATTTTATGGGTTTTGTAAGGAATTGAGGCTAAACTAGGGTTTTGACCAAGAGGAGTAAATTCCAAATGATTCATGATAGTACCACATAAAATGAATGATGTTTTTGATGACTAGGACCAGGTGGTTGTATTTCCGAAGTCAACTTTATATCTTGTCACCTAATGCCATTTTTCGTAGTTATGATTCTCGCCAACTAGTTTTGTGACCGTTTCAATTATGATTAGTGCAATTTCCAGAATCCTATCTTCTGGGGGTCGATTTCTTATGTTGTTTGGACCCTTTTACCCCTATTACTAACGATTACCTTCAAACTTGTGTGATCAACTGTATTGTAATCAAAACACTAATTCTCCAGTCTTTTCTAACATTTAATTCTTTTACATTACCCTATAATCTAAATAAAACCCTTATTTTCTACAATTACCTATTTTATTTATTGTTTAGAATGAAATCTAATTGTAACCCATAATATTATTAGTGTAGTGTAATTGTGTATACAAAACAACTTTCCACATCCACACAAAAATACATACCACATGAGTTCAAACACAAGAATTTTAGGAAATTTCAAAAATTGAATTAACTTAGAGATTAAAATCACATAAATCAAACTTAAAATAAAATTAAGAATTTAGATATAAAATCATAATAAAATAAAACTCTAAGAAATAAAAACAAGGATTTATCTAAAACCCAAACAAAAGAACAAAACACAATACAAAAATTAAATCCCATAAAATTTGAGCATGTGACATACCATAAAATAAAATATTTCAAAAAATTGAAATTGAATTGTACTAAAAACTAACTTTTCATTTAAGTAATTAGAGTGCACCTTATAGATAAAGAAATATAAATAATGAAAACAAGAATTTACATGTGTGAGCGTGTTTGATTAGAACTTAGCGATATATCATATTATCTCAAAATAAAATAATAAATGTATGATAAGTTACAACAAAAAGATATACAATACGAAAGAACAAAAAAATGTTTGGTGAAGCACACAAACCAATGCAAGTAATGGAGTGAGATATATACGTGCCACTCCAAAAATTGATGGTAACACTCACCTTATGTTAGAACTTTGTTCTTCCAAACCATAAATCGTTAGGTATTCACCAATCCATGTGCTCACTACCATACATGCACTAAAAACTTCAACTAATTATAAGGGGGAGATGGTCCCATGTAAAAATATTTTTTCACAAATTGCAGAAAACTGAATCTTCTCCCAAAAAAAGTGGAGCATCAATTGCATAGGAGGCTCATTTCCATCGATTGGCATAGGTGGGGGACTAAAACTTTTTGGTGCTGCATTCTGTTATTTTCGGCCACATGTCAACTAATCAATGGCTAGAGAAAAATATAAATATGATGATTTTAAATTATAATATAAATACATAGAGTATTCTCCAAAGTCTTTGCAGAAAAATTGGGAGAACATGAGACCATAGAACTGCTAATTTCTCCTATAAATTCTTTTTCGTGCTAAAAAATTATGCCTTGCCCCTTGCATGGGACCACTCCATACCACTCCATAAGTGTTATTAAAATTAGAAACCTATCTTTGAGGAGGCATTGTACCTAGTGTTTTAAATTTATAGAACATTTATTCTTTTTTCATAATACCAATAATGAAGAAAGCAATATTAATTTTTTCTGAACTTAGAGTTTATAGAGCTTTAATATTAAAATCTCCAGAGATGATTTTATACCAGAAATCTTGGCTTTCCATCGTTTTGGAATTACTTCTACACCTGTAGGTAGTGTATAAACAAAAATTTTCTTCAACCTTTCTGTATTTTGAAAACGAGGAGGCGGTATTTTTGATATTCATATAAGTGAGTATAAGAAACAGCAAAATTCAGCAATGGGTGGAGAATGGAAAGTGAATTCATGTTCATCTGAGTCCCACGTACACAAAGCAGACAATGTATTGCTACAAGAACTCTACAGAATTTGGCAGACTGAGGAGCCTTCAGAGGAAGCATGGCTTGTCCTGCAAACAGACCATCCAAAGGCTTTTGAGCGGTTGGAAATAGTGAATGCAGGGGCCTCTCTTATGGAGCTATATGGCTCACCCGAAGATGGGTGTGAAGAGGAATTACTGTTATCAACACAGCAGGTGATGACACTGAAGGATCTCACCAACAAGGCCTACAGGAACAGGAGTTTTACCTATGCCATTCCCCAAAAACTTTCTCCCATTGCTGCACAAAAGAGGTAATTGTTTCAGTCTAATTTTAACCACCCACTTGTTCGAAATCTCTGTTATCAATTCCATTTAAGTGGGTTTTTTTCCCTTAATGTTTTCATTCACACCACCCCTTGTTCTATTAATATTTGTTACAATCCCAGTTTTAGGCTCCAAGGTCTATGCCTATGTTTTTTTAAGGGAAGAATTATGGGTATGCTTGTTTTATTTATTTGTTATTATTATTTTGTGCGTTCTAATTGTTTTCATTCACACCACCTATTTCTCTATTACACTTTGTTACAATTCATCAGTTTTATGCTCCTTATTACTATGCCAGATGTTCACTGTTTTTGTGGTTATTTAGGGCACATGTAAGCATATGCTTCTTTTGAATTTGTTGGGCATCATTCCCTGATGATGAGTCCAGTGGTGTGACTTGAAAAGAATTCTCTAGAAAAATAATGCACCACTCTGAACAAAACTCAAATCTTTAATGTTGAATGATTTTGCCACAGGGATGAGGCATTTAAATGTTTATTTGTTTAACATGCCTGTATTGGAATTAGGGTATAATAAATACAACTCTGTTAGCGTTGAGCTATTTTAATTGTTATTGTTGATTCATTCAGTAGGGCTGAGGGATATTCCATTGTCTCACATTTCTATACCATTTATTTAAACTGAACTTGATATAAGAGAGTTCCTACTTAGGTTTTTTTAAGCGCTGAATTTTTATGACCCAGGATTCAGGGGGATGCCTGCCATATTTTGAAACCGGGACATTGTAGCACTAAGCTGCCACTCTTGAAGTGTTTTTTCACCCTGTCCACCTTTACTGCTAGACACACCCAGGGTGATGTTTTTTTAACAATTCTGTTTGGAATCTTGATGCCTTTCTAGAGCTTCTGAGATTTCAGCCACGCCCTCTTAGCCTAGATCATCCCCAGACATTGACCCTTTGTGACCGATGAAGTTGCTGGCCCTTATTGTGCTACCAACCCTGATGCAGACTAGATCCTTGTTGTTCATCAGTTCCCTTCTCATGGTTCAATCAACGATGTTTATTTTGTTTCGTGGGACCTTCCTTTCACATGATTGTTTCGTTTTGTATTACATGGATCTATATAGGGCATATCTTTCTAGTGTATACTTATTCGGGTTTACTCCTCTCTTATCAGGCTTGTTTGTTCTCTAGGTTTAGTTCTAGATTCTTTACTTTTTGTTTTCTGAAGTCTTTTTTGGCACTTGTTTTTTGCTATTGTAACTTCCACTATATTTTTAAGTTCGAGTCCATTGAACTATTTTGGCCATTTGTGGACATTTATATATTTTATTTCATTCTTTGAAGCACACTTCTTTATTCAGACCAAAAATCATTTTGTCTTGATGCAATTTTTGAATTATAATTCATTTTTGTGATTGTTTTAGAAATGTCATAAACTTAGGGCCCAGGTTTTATTTTTTGGTGGTTAGCTGTTTTATTCATATCTAGGATTTACATAGAATCAGTAAATATTGCTGGGCACAATTGGTTATATATGATAAAATTCTGTTGTTTCATAGATCTTCTCAGATGGCATTAAAATTATGTTTGGTATTCTTATGTCCAGTTTGTCAGCATGTTAATATGAACATATGCGTAGCAACTGAGACAAGAAGAAATTTTCCAATATTTTTGAGGACTGCAGTGGACAAATTTAATTTATGCTTTATCAGAAATGAGGTCTTGGACCATGTATTTTACCTAATAAGGATCCGTGAGTTGACGAAGCTGTGTTATACCGATGTAAGAAAAGCTGAAAAGGTGAATAGGTTTGCAAGGCAATGTATCTGTGGATACATGGTGTCAATGTGTTTGATATGTACAAAAACTTACTGCACGAATTTTGTGTTTTCTTGAACATACTAATCTTGCCTTGTCCAATGTACTTGGAACCGTGGATCTATTCTATCTAAGAGAATGCAGAAGCAAGGGTAAATAGTGGGTTTCTCTACTAGAGGTTATCAATTTAATATTGCTTTTATAAATGTATAATAATGTTTGCAAATGATTCTACATCTGAATTGATACGATAACTATAAGGATATATTGTGATTCTGTCAAGTCTGCCATGACATTACATATTATGACCTATAGCTGAAGTGTCATTACGTATTGTGACCTATGGTATTACATATTATGCATATTCTTAATTACCAATTAATGTGCGTTAAAATATTCAAATGACAAGGATAATTACTTAAATTTACTCTTCTTCAAGAACAGGGTGCATACTTTAATTGCACTTGGTCATATTATAGATGTTTTTTCTAGATTTATGGCCACTTGTTTTCTTTCCTCTTGAGGATCTGATGGTTGTATGTTAGTTCCTATGTCCCAGAGGATGATAGTGCTTTTTGATATAGCCAATTCTCATACCTTCCCTCTTCTTCTATCCCAAGGTGTTATGCATGTGAACTAGTTTGGTTTCCTATATACTGTACCTATGGGGATCTTCAGTTAGAGGTCGAATCTCAGCTTCTATGCTTGGACATCTTGTTTATCTTCACAAACTTGGGTGCATCGTAGATTCCCTTTCCGTGAGGCATACATATATGTGATTGGCTCTTTGAGGAACATTGCTCTAGATCATTCTAGGAAAAAACTCTCAACATGTATACTGGTGTGTTATTTTATAGGATGTGCCCATGGTTGGAGATTGTGTTCAACATTGCCTCTTTTCTTCACAGCATGAGGTGTGTGTTAGATACCATTTCTGTGAGACAGGTGAATGTGCATAGCATTATGCTCTTTGAGGAGTATTGGTCTAGAATCTAGATTATGCTAAGAAGAAACATTTAACCAGCTATTATCCAAAGTTATCTTCCTTGTTGCAAACAATGCACATCTCCTTGGATCATTTACCCCCACAAATTTTTCCCCTACTGGACTTCATCTCAATCTTTCCATGGGTGACATAGATATTGCCACTAGAGATGTATGTGAACTTTACGCTTTCTTAATGTGCATATTACCTCACAAGGAATTGATAAACAATCTGATTTGTATCGTCGAGTTTCCATGTTCACACCTTCACATTTCATGTCAGCTGTGATTTCCATCTGGGCAGTTCCCTGTTTGCTCACACCAGCTTAGAATTGAGGTGTTCAAAATTTCCAAAGAGAAACATTTATAGTGTTTGATCTATTGAAGTTGTGTTAGGAGTGCATTTATTACTCTCTATCATGAAATCTGGTGTCAATACTGCTGTTTATTTAGAGACATTGGAAGTTTATTATCCCCATTTATTATTAGGATCAGTGCTTTATGGCACTTTTTTGTGAGGTCAGCATGAAGAAGCTTACACAGAAGGTTAGCCTCATGGTTGCTGTAATCCTCCTCTTAAGTAGTTTTGTACAAGAATTGTTAGACCTATTAAATGTTCACTTCAAATTAAATTTTTGTATACATCAAGGTGCTTAACAACTCGTATAGACTAAGAGCAGTTTAAATATGACCATGGCATGTCGATTTCTGATTGGGAGTTATGACCATTTAAATCTTTATTTTGATTTTTCTTACTCATATTTCATAGGTTCTAAAATCTTTCGCTCCCATGCAAGCACCATTGCCCTCAAGGACCTAGAGAACACTTCTTTTCTAAACTAAGGCATTAATTTTTTTGAATGCTTTGAAAAGGTCTGCATTATTGGTCAATATGAAATTATAAATGTTAGGAAAATTAGTGTTCACATAGTTATTTGGGTGATTATTGTAACGTGAATAATTACGTGAGTAATAATTCACTAGTGGTTATTTAGGTTAGTTAGAATATATTATATATGAGTAATCTTGTTGTGAATAACAACAATAGTTAAGTATATAGATTGATATTGTTAGAGAGTATTATTAGGGAGATTGGGAAGATATATATTGTAGAAGAATCTCCTAGATTATAGGAAAGACATTTCCTATATAATTGTGTAATCGTACGAGTGAATGTAATAAGAGTTATAGAGTGTGTGGAATAAGAACAATATTATTGCTGTGTTCATTGTTTTCAAACTGATCCAAATACATTAATAAATCCATATGACAATGATGAAACTTATGCTGCTGATAACAGTATAGAAGCTTTAATTTTCTATTCTGTCACAACTCCTCAATCTACTCTCAAGAACGCACCAATTTGTATGGACATTCACACAAACCAATACTTGTATGGATAGAACTGGGACTTTAGTAAACAGAAATGGGCCATGATTTGTGGTGGTTCAAATTCCTCCCAAGAAAAGTTGTTCAGAACTGATGATGAAAGGACAGGAGCAATGCTTCCATAGTCTTAAAGGATCCGTTTTGAGTGCACACTACTCATGGAAAATAAAGTGAAGATGAGCCAAAGGTCTAAAAACCTATCTAGTTCATCATTCGGTTTTCAGCCAGGTAATAATTCCTCAAAAGTCTAGACACTTGAAGTAGCTGAAGGTACGAATTGAGATCCCTCATCAATGCCACAATATTAGGGGAGGACAAGAAGGTTTCGAAACTGACAGAATTGGTTTTCCTTTCATTTACTAACCATATAATTAGAGAGGAATCTATCTTAAATGATCCTCAAAGGCCATTTTCGACAGTTATAGAAGAGTATGCAAGAAATAGAGACCACTGTTGAAATTTTTGTAAATGAGTAATCACATTGTAATTGTTCCAAAGTGAACACATATCTCTGCGATATGTGATTATGCCATCGCACATCCTCTATCGTGTTTGAAGAACGCAAGTCCAGTTGCCATCACACATCCTCTATCATGTTTGAAGAACGTAAGTCCAGGGGCCATCACACATCCTCTTTCCTTGCTATAAATACACAGTGAAAATGAAGATGAACCAAGGACATACATAGTAGCATTTGAAGCAGAAAGAAAGAATTTATTGCTGCCGTCTTTTTGCCTGCCATCACTGCTGTCTTTTTTCCGGCTGCTGATTTTTTCAGTGTTATATCTCTGGGCTGTGTATGGATCCAGCATGCTTGAAGTCTAAAACTCTTTGATTTATATATAGCTAAGTTTCTTTTCGTCACGAATTCCATGGCTGGAAATGGCAAGAAACAGTGGCTTCAACCTAGAGTAAGTACATCAGATCTTAAATTAAGACAACAAGGAATCTCTCTCAGACCTGGACACTACATGGTACACTTTGATGGTTTTATTAGTAAAAATCCCTCCTTGTAAATCAGAGAGCAATTTACACTCAACAATGTAAGAAACCATATAGAGTATCAGTCTCCAGATTTCAATTGGCACATAAAATCCACCTATCACTTTATGACACGCTGGATACGAGAACGAAGCCACACTTGTGATTGTACAGATGATGAATTTTATTTTGAACGCAGTATGGTTGGAGATCTCAGGGGTTGAAATGTGAATTTGACTGGGGGATTAATCTCTGTTTTTGATTATAGAATAGAACTCGCACAGAACAGAGCTTTTGTGTATATGTGAAGGAAAATGGGGTTTGTCTTAAATAAAATAATGTGGGAAGGATGTAAATATGGATGCCGAACCACATGGATATGACCAACCCCTAGAGGAGCTCAATTATCGATGATTGTTCCCACATCCCCTGTTTTCTTGCAATTACTTGAGCTTAAAACAAAAAAAAGGGAGGCTAGAGAGTGCTACAAGAAGCAAGCATTGTGGTTGGGTTTCAAATCTGGAACCTATTGCACTTTCCCATTTTTTATTTTGGCCCATTTAAGTGTATATTGCACTCATGTGAATAATGTGAGCGAGGTCGAGACGATAAAGTGAATCACGCATAGAATATATTATTTGGGTAAGAACAATATGAGCCATGGAATAGGTGTGGGATATGCAGGTGTTTAATTCCCACCTTTTTATTTCCAACTTTCCATTCGTGATTTCATCTTATCTAACAAATTAGATGTTGTCCAATAAAAAACCTTGACGTTATAAAAAAAAATATAGCAAAGCATTGGTGTTCCAGACAACAAAATTGAAGAGGGAGATGGGAATGGTATGTTGTGGCCCTACATCATACTGTTATACAGGTTGCATTTATGCTTGAGTCCTTTTCCGCTACATTTCTTGCAAAATTGGGTTGCCTTTCATTTCCCTACACTTTTCACCGTACATATTTACTTGGAGCGATCTAACTTTACAAGGCAAAGGATCACAAAGATGGTCAAGCTGGAGGAGATGCTATGCACGACTCGTGGCAGAGTTGACAATTCGACATCCTTATCCCTACCACCCATTAATTGTTCGTAGATATGCCATATCTCATGAAGAGCAAACCTACTCCACCTCCACTCAAATTGCTGCACATGCCTATAGTCGGGTAGACTCTAGCGGGGAAACCTAGGGATGTAGACTTGTGAGCGCTCTAAATTTACAAGGCAAAGGATTGCAAAGATGGTCAAGATGGAGGAGATACTACGCATGACTCACTGCAGAGTCGATAATTCGACATCCTTATTTTTGCCACCCATTAGTTGTTTGTAGATATGCCATATCTCTTGAAGAGAAAACGTACTCCACCTCCACTCAAATGGATGCTCATGCCTATAGTCGGGTAGACTCCAGTAGGGAAACGGAGGAATGCAGACTTGTCTGCAATGACAAAGTGCAGTGGACCCATAGTTATGCCGAACTCTACCCATGGCGTTTTGGAATTTACATTGACCCTGACCGCATCCAATTTCATGAGATTGATGATGGCAAAAATGGGGGTGTGAGATGCAGGGGAAAGCCCCTTGCAGTTGTTCCCTCTGCTGCACACATGGATCTCCCACTCGTGTTGTCTACAACACTCCACCAACATCACTAAATGATGCCTCCTCTTTGAGCTGATCAAAGTGCATGGTTTGGCCATGCTTGATTTCGCATACTGCAAATTCTGAAGAGGAAACTTGTGTAGGGAATCATAGTTTGTTGGTGATGATGACGAGCCTCTTAATGCAACATTTCAGCATCCTTATCTCTGCCACCCATTTATTGTCTGCAGACAGGTCATATTTCCCGAAGAGCAAACCTACTCCACCTCCCCTCAAATGGTCACCCACACCTGTACTCGGGCAGAATCCAACAGGGAAACTGAGGCGTGCAGTCTTGTCTGCAATAGCAAAGTGCAGTTGGCCTTTACTTGTGCTAGACTCTACCAACGGTGTCTTGGAATTTATATCGACCTTGATTGCATCTAATTTCATGAGATCAATGATGGCAAAAATGGGAGTGTGAGAGGTATGGGAAAGGCCCTCGTAGTTGTGCTCTCTGTTGCACACACAAATCTCCCACCCGTGGGGTCAACGACATTGCACCGACATCACCACATGCTGCCTCCTCTTTGTGATAATCAACGTGTATGGTTTTGGCACGCTTGATTTCCCATACTACAAATTTTGAAAAGGAAACTTGTGTAGGGAATCGTACGTAGTTTGTTGATGATGATGAGCTTCTCATTGTCACATTTTTATATACCTCCCACTTAGACATGAGATGAACAATCCAGTGTTTGCATTTTCATTTTAATTTGGTGACATACATGCTGACATAACATCTCCACCTCCCTAATTCACGACCTACACCATCACTACCAAACTAATAAATATCAAACGTATACAAATCACCATGATAAATAACCTGAATTATAATAATCAAACCCATCAACTGAAATGCCTCATCTCTCCCCTACGCTTTGCTTAACATCGTGCTTGTATTAAACATTGTACCTTTATCGAACTTGACTTGATCCCTCGAGTTTGATTAGTTTTGGATTTGCACTTGGTTTTGGGAGCAACATGCATCAACCTTTGCATTAAGGATTCTCAGAGCTTGATAACATATTGCATCATATATGGATCCCCTATTGAGCGTAATGATTCAAACTTACTTGTATCTGGTAGCTCCTTGCACCACTGACCAGATCACTTGACTTTGCATCTTCCCTCAACTTGCCCACTTTTTCTCTTTGCATGTGGCAGTTAAACATTACATTGGTCGAATCTCCAAATGGATATATCACATAGGTTACATGTGTCCCCATGCATCAACATACGAGTTGACATCTCTTCCAATTTTCCTTGACCCACATCCTTGCATTCAACAAAGTCCATGCATTCAGATTTGGTGGCTCATCAACAAATTATAATCGTCAAACCGATCAACCAAATTATAATTTGGATGAGCTAGAACATCGAAGGAGGACCCACAAGTACACATAAAAATTAATTTTTCTCTTTTGCCAATGCCTCGAACATTAATTATTCAGATAGGCATTTCCAAATGGGAGTCTTGGTGGCTGTGCCTGACTCCATGTGTCCTTATCTCTAAAGTGTCGCGGGACATGCACAAATGACTTCCCCTTAAATTGATGTGTGTTCTAACCACGGAGGATTCACTAAGTAAACTTGTGGCATATCACGTTCGTTCGTAGGATAATAAATAACACCCCTATTTCAAGTTCTAACTCTCAATATTCTATTATTAATACCCCCTCCCAATACATCACTCCTATTATAAAATACCCCTTATATTACCAAATATTGCATATATTTGTATCTCTTTCATGTTGAATGTGTTAAGCATGTGTGCAGGGTGAAATAGGAGGAAAACCCAGATATTTTCTGGATTCAGGAGGAAAAATGCATTTAATACGCCCACTTGACGGCCAACTCATCATTTTTTATTTGAATCAAAGACGTCAAATTTAACATAGCGATCAAAATCTGCGGCGGATGATGTTTCACCGATTAAAGATAAGTGTCAACCATTGGTGTTACGAAAGGGTTGGGCGAGGGTTAAAAGTTTCAAAAGCGTGAAAGAGTCCAAAGTACCGATGGAAGACACGTATTTAACATAGCGATCAAAATCTGCGGCGGATGATGTTTCACCGATTAAAGATAAGTGTCAACCATTGGTGTTACGAAAGGGTTGGGCGAGGGTTAAAAGTTTCAAAAGCGTGAAAGAGTCCAAAGTACCGATGGAAGACATGTGTCTTCCATTAGTACTCTTTGGAGAGGTCAATACCCAAAGTTTAAAACCCAACGGTTAGTGAGTAAACCGATTTAGCCACATGTCATAGATTGGCAAGGCAAAAGTTACAGAGACCAAAGTCTTAAGGTTTGCGGCATGCGATGGCACTAATGGATGACAAGTGTCCATGATAAGTGGTCCAAAGAGTTATGGAAATCAAAATCTAAAACAATGCAGATAATGGTTTCATTGATGCAAGACACGTGTTCAAAATCAATGGAGAAGAGAGTTATAGAGCCCAAGGTTTTAAAATCTTTCCATGCACAATAACACCAATTCACTCCATGTGTTCGACATCGGTGGCCCAAGGAGTTGGTGCTTGGAAAGTTCAACGACGAGCGGTGTAATGTCCCTTTCCGCTTGATACTGAAAGGGAAATGGCACAAACCCCTCTCAAAACAAACTGAAATTTATAATCGTCAACTGAATTTTTGGACAACAAGGTACAACAGTCTGAAATCTTATGACAACAGAAGGAAAATTGCAATATTTCACCACCAAAACCACTTTTACAACATCCAAAGCATGTAGGAAATTTTATAAGTAATTTAGAACAAGTACAAGCTAAGAAATGAACTTTAAAACTCTCAGCTGAAGTATATTTACTTAAATTTGCAACAACCGTGGATCCACTTACAAAAATGGTCGGAAGTTGAGATTCTAAGGCCCAAAATTCAATTCGACAAATGTAACTAGCCTTAGAAATTATGAGCAATTCAAATATCAACAAGAAATGAAGTTCCGTGCACTAGATACCATCAAACTAATCAACTATGCCAGTTGCTACCCTAGGAGAGGGTCTGAAATTGGCCAAACACTGATCAACAAACCCTTGCAAAACACAAATATTGGAATGTGTGGTTGTTCCACACTCAAAACTCTTCAAATTGGATCTCTTCTTGAAGCCCTCGCTGAAATGATGCCCTAGCACTGAAAATTCTAAATGCAGCCCTGAAATACTGAAGTTAAGCCCAATCGTGACCTTTGGATGAAGCGACCAATAATTTTGGATCAGTATTACACATGAAAACTCAATATTATTCACGGAATAATAATCTTCATATTAATTCATTCCGGATATTTTATTCAATAAGACAAGGCTACATATATAGAGTGGAGTTCTCCTATGAAAGAGGAGTCAACTCTAATCTTCAACAAACTCTCACTTAACTCTCTTAATCCCTATTCTCACTTAACAAACCTAGAATCTCTCTAAGAGATCTCTACGAGTTGTCTCCAACTCATTATTTGCACAATAATAATGTTTACAATATTAAACTATTCCTAACATTCACCCCCTTAGTGTGAACATGGGGAAAGCTATCTCCTGTACTTGCTCATGTTTTACATATGGTTTTACAATTGGTTAACCACTAACCACAAGAAGGTTTTCTAGGACAACCAACAACCATATCTATATGTGTTTTTCAAGAGATGCTCAAACTCTCAAGAAGGTTTTAGAATGGAACCAACAACCATTTCATAGCACAGTACATTATTTTTGCTCTCATCATTTTCAATATAGAAGAGGAGATTGTAAAAGGAAAGAAACATGTTTTGAACAGGAATAGGACTTATGTTCATTATTACAACAGAAAATAAACACACAACACAACTGAAAGAAGGTCACCAATATGCTGAGCAATCTCTTTGTTGGTGACTAGCAAGAGATGCTGATTAGCCTCCTCCTCCTTTGCCTCCAGCCTCCATCACTGTCGTTGCTAACTCAACAAAAAGTATAGTCGAGGACGATATGCGTTTCCTGTCGCGATATAGGGCGGGGTCGAGGGACAGAGCCCTCGAAGCCAGGAACAGTTTTTATTTTCATTTTCCCTTAAAAATTGAGTGTCAGATTACACCGAAAATACACTCATTTGTCCTTTTTTATAAAAAAAATTTTAGTAACAACTTTTCGACTCAATTTTGACAACTCTTTATAAAATAGACACGACACAAACAAATGACTTTTGTTTGACTCTATCGATAATCATTACAATGAATTTAACTAGACATAAAAATATTCTAATAACTCTTGATTTTAAATGACATTTATTATGAGACTTTTACTTCAAGGAAATACATTTAACAACAAAGACTCGAAACTTTATTAAACAAAAAATAAAATCAAACCATAAATTTCCTATACACAAAGGAAATAAAGACTTTAATATAATTCTAATGACAAGGTAAGTAAAATATTACTTTTTGAGCTACACAAAGACTAATACAAAATTACCTTATTAACCTAATGAAATGATATTTTAATAACATGTAACAACATACTTCAATTTTGACGCCGGCCGTGAGAGCATCTTATCACGTTGAAAGTGAAGTTGTGGTGGAGTAAGTGTTCAGTAGATGGATCAATCTTGCATGCTGGAAAGGGACAGATCTTCACACGCTACGATAGATTTGTTGATGTTTGATAGACCACCACTAATTGTGTCGAATTCACAATGGATAGTGAGCTTTCTCAGGGGAATGCACAACACAATGACCCAGAGCTGAATTAAATCGGTACGTTGATGGCGTATGAGAACAGTGCAATGACTAATGCAGGTCTGTGCACTCAGTTACGGATCATAATACAATGCCATCACGAATTTCCGCTCAGATCTCAGACGTTTGGTATTTAAAATCACCGATGCAGATAATATGTGCTCAAGAGTCGTGGCAGGGAGTTGAGCACCCAATAGAGCCCACACAAAGGCGTTAGGAAGCTTCTTGATACAAGATCAAATTCCACACAATTTTGAGAAACTAAATTTGGGCGATCAACTACTAAATGCAGATATGTAGATAGTGGGCGCAGAATTGAAATAACACCAAACGATCTAAAAAAAACTGGTAGAAGAAGTCACGATTCACGACTCATGGCAAGCTTTGAACAACATGGGCATCACGTGCAGTAGGAAAATATCAATTATTCCTAACAGCCACCAATGCACAAATAGAGGGTTTTCATCCTCAATTGCTGTAATTTATTTGAGGGTTTTCGTCCCCAATAGGATAACAAGGAGGGTTTCCATCCTCAATGGCTGAAAGTAGAAGCACAAGTGCTTGAATTCCTAAAATCAAGATGATAGATGCCCCAAATGAACCCCGTCATCCTCCTTTTATAACTTCTCTTTTGTCTTTCCTTCAATCCTGGTGGCTGACTTATTTTATTTAAAAGTCACTTTTATTTTCAATTATAAAACATAAGTTGCCTTATAATATAACATAAAGTTACATTTGGCCGACTTAGTTAAATCATTAATTTTATTTTGAAGTATTTAAAAATACTCTATATTATTAATAATAATGTTATTAGGTTGCCCAAAGATTACAAATAAAAAGACCCAACTTAAATAATATTATTAATTATTTTAATCTAGAAAAGGGGACATTACAGTCTGCCCTTCCAAATTTGCTTGCCCTCAAGCAAACGCCAACTCATATGCGCAAGTATCACTATGCCAAAGTGATGAGTCATGATGTAGTGCTCATAGAGCCTGGACCCTGTACTTGTCAAATGGGATAGCTTCTACCAAAGAACACAATATGATATATCCCAGATGGATAATGAATGCCATTCTACCTCATGTTGATCCTTAAAAAATTGTAGATATCTGGAAACATCCGCATACTCCCGCAAGACTGAAGAATGCCATATGCCCATGTCATTGTGTTGCTGCTATCCTACTTGGCTCCTCCTATGCAAAGAAGGTTTTGGGATACCAGATCCTTGGGTGCCAATGGCTCCTCCCATGATTTGGCAAGTTGTTTCTTCCCATGTCTTAAAAAAATCAGATGGTGGATAGACTGGAGATGAATTATAACGGCCACAAATCACTTGGATTTTCATCTAACTAGGTACCCTGGTGGCTGCTATGAAGATCTTCTTCAACTATCAAAGACTTTCCCTTATTTTGTGCAAGCTCGCAGCTGTCCTTAGCTGATAACAGTCCTATACCTATTATTTTTATGACCAGCAACATGAAAAAGGTATAACAGACACTAAATTGAGACCTTTTTGCAAAAATCAACAATGTGGGCAATGTAATGGCTGAGAACAGCCATGTGAGGACTGAAAATATCATATTAGTAGTCACAAATGAAAAGAACTATTGTGCCCAACTCATATGCGCAAGTGTCACTATGCCAAAGTGATGAGTCATGATGTAGTGCTCATAGAGCCTGGACCCTGTACTTGTTAAATGGGATAGCTTCTGCCAAAGAACACAATATGATATATCCCAGATGGATAATGAATGCCATTCTACCTCATGTTGTTCTTCAAAAAATTGTAGATATCTGGAAACATCCGCATACTCCCGCAAGACTGAAGAATGCCATATGCCCATGTTATTGTGTTGCTGCTATTCTACTTGGCTCCTCTTATGCAAAGAAGGTTTTGGGATATCAGATCGTTGGGTCCCAATGGCTCCTCCCATGATTTGGCAAGTTGTTTCTTCCCATGTCTTAAAAAAATCAGATAGTGGATAGACTGGAGATGAATTATAACGGCCACAAATCACTTGAATTTTCATCCAACTAGGTACCTTGGTGTCTGCTATGAAGATCTTCTTTAATTGAACCCTTTCTCCAACTTCTTCTATAAAAGACTTTCCCTTATTTTGTGCAAGCTCGCAGCTGTCCTTAGCTGATAACAGTCCTATACCTATTATTTTTATGACCAGTAACATGAAAAAGGTATAACAGGCACTAAATTGAAACCTTTTTGCAAAAATCAACAATGTGGGCAATGTAATGGCTGAGAACAGCCATGTGAGGACTGAAAATATCATATTAGTAGTCACAAATGAAAATATCATACACCTATTATTTTTATGACCAGTAACATGAAAAAGGTACAACAGACACTAAATTGAAACCTTTTTGCAAAAATCAACAATGTGGGCAATGTAATGGCTGAGAACAGCCATGTGAGGACTGAAAATATCATATTAGTAGTCACAAATGAAAAGAACTCCTTCCCTTGATTGAAGGCACCTGTAAACCCACTTGTATGTTTGCAAACAATGTAATGTACCACCTAGAAGTAGTGATAATTTTAGCCTTCAAGTTGAAAGTTTGGGGCATGTCTATGCCCATTATGTTCTCCTTTTCCTTGTGAGGTAGTAGATCATCCACACTTGTTCTTAATTCCCTCCCAGACAACCATAAGGGTGTTGGAATATTTGCACTCATTGATCTCATCAAGTGACTCCTTTCATACATCATGTTAGACCAAAAGAACTTCATCAAATTTGCCAATATTCCTCTATCCAAGGAAAGTACTATCACTCCAACACGTGAAATTAGAAAGAGTATCATACCTTGGCTGTAGCATCGTGCTTTCTTACTTAACCTTGGACTTATGGTGGTTGGAAACCATCTTGTAACAACTGCAAAAATCTCATCAATGATTGTAGGTGGAATATGCATCTTTCTTGTGACAAAATCTTCTTCTATCTCAACAAAATGTATATCGGAAAAACTGGAAATGTGGCGGACAACAATCCAAAAATTTGAGACAACTTCCATATCCATACCCACTATGTTAAGTTGATAACACATAACCAAAAGATCCCATTTTACCCTAGTCTCACCCTTCTTGAATCTCCAAGGATCACCCAGATTCCAAACTTACATGTACAAGCAATTTGGAACTTGTATGAAAGTATCTACGTGCCCTTTGCCCTTTAAAGGGTTCTTCACTCTATAACCATTTTCACTATGATGTCCATGATGACCACAAATTTGTTGTGATGTACCATGAAGCATCAAACTTGACATAAGATCATTCATTTCAACATGTTGCCCATGATGACAACACATCTGAAATGACATAATAGGAAGCAACAAATCCACAACACTTTCATACCTTTGGCCGTCCACAATTTGCTCACCTAGCTTTTCCAGATGAAGAATGATTGAGATATCTTCAGCACCTCCATCTTTGTGACTCAGAATTTCTGAGTTAGGATTAGCATTCTCCTTCCTCTTAGACTCTTCACATTCAACAAGTGAAGCTGACTTCATCCATATTTTGTTGACACATGCATGGAGTATCTTCATAGTTCTTGCAAGAGTCATGAACACCATCAACTTGCTTCTTATTGATTGCTGTTCTGAAAATCCCAGCAAGTTGAACATCAACATTATCATCCAGCCATTGGGCTTTAACCACAAAATTCTTTCCACAATCTTGCAAATCTGAATTTCCTTCTTTCTTTGGCTCATGCTCCATGGTTTCTCCCTCTTCCCTCATTGTCAAGGGAGAATTCTTCGCTCTAATTTCCCGTAGGTATTGTTTTGCTTGAACGGCTATCAACTTAGCTTCCCTAGCTCTTCTTAGCCATTCATCACACCTTTGTTAGGTGTTCATTACATCCTCTGCACTTGAAAATCTGAATTCCTTTTTCTATTTAATCCCAACATTTTGTTTATTCAAATACATACCTTTTTCTTTGGAGGCCCCTTCCTCTTCAACTTGCATGGTGGATTCCTCTATGGGTTCTTTGTTGGAACCATCAAATGTGGAGAGTGTCAATTTCCCCAAGGCATGTTAAAGATCCTTTGGTGGTGCTTGAGATCTACCCTCGGGCCTTGATCTACCCTTGCTCACCCCTATGAACTCCACAAGTGAAATGGCACGATGAATCTCATTCGGTTGAGTCCTATACTCCTCATAGCTGACTACAATGTTGTGACCCATTGAATGTTGTGTTTCAACCTCCGAAATGATGACTTGTCTTGGGAGGAAGGTAGGCTGGAAATGCCTAGTAGCAAATCCAAAATTTGACCCTCAGGGTTGCCTTATATTGTGAACCCTTGATGAACCGCTCTCACTATTGTGATGTCTTGGCCCATGAAGATTTTCCAAGGTTAGGGCTAGCAAATCCATAGTATCCGCCAACCTCTCTTGCCCTTCGATAAGTCTATCAAACTTGGCCTTTTCTAAACCTTTGTTGGCCATGTTAGGCCTTTTAAGTGGCTGATCTGAATTCTTCTTTACTTTCCTTTGATAACAAATGTATTTTTTGTTACCTACTTGCATGAATACCCTTTAGGCGGGGAAGATCTTTGCTCTGATACCATTGTAATGCCCCTTTCCGCCCGAAACTGAAAAAGAAGCGAAATGGCACAAACCCCACTCAAAGCAAACTGAAATTTATAACAGTCAATTGAATTTTTGGACAAGGTACGACCGCCTGAAATCTTATGACAACAGAAGGAAAATTGCAATATTTTACCACCAAAACCACTTTTACAACATCCAAAGCGTGTAGGAACTTTTATAAATAGTGTAGAACAAGTACAAGCTAAGAAATGAGCTTTAAAACCCTTAATTGGAGTATATTTAATTAAATTTGCAACAACAATGGATCCACTTACAAAAATGGCCGAAAGTTGAAATTCCAAGGCCCAAAATTCAATCCGACAAATGCAACCAGCCTTAGAAATTATGAGCAATCCAAATATCAACAAGAAATGAAGTGGCGTGCACTAGATACTATCAAACTCATCCACTATGCAATTCACTATCCTAGGAAAAGGTCTGAAATTGTGCAAACACTGATCAACAAACCCTTGCAAAACACAGATATTGAAATGTGTTGCTGTTCCACACTCAAAACTCTTCAAATCGGATCTCTTCTTGAAGCCCTCGCTGAAATGTTGCCCTAGCACTAAAAAATTCTAAATGCAACTGTGAAATACTGAAGTGAAGCCTAATTGTGACCTCTGGATAAAGCCACCAATGCACAAATTGAGGGTTTTTGTCGTCAATTGCTGTAATCTATTGAGAGTTTTCATCCCCAATAGGATACCAGGGAGGGTTTCCATCCTCAATGGCTGAAAGAAGAAGCACAAGTGCCCGAATTTCTAAAATCAAGATGATAGATGATATATGCCCCAAATGAACCTCGTCATCCTCCTTTTATAACTTCTCTTCCTTCAATCCTGGTGGCCGACTTTATTTAAATAAAAGTTACTTTTATTTTCAATATTAAAACATAAGTTGCCTTATAATATAACATAAAGTTACCAAGACTGTTTCGGTACGGTTATAGGTATGGATACGGGTACAAGTACGATATGCTAAAATGGCAAATTTTTAAAAACCTTGGGTACGGTACGCTGTGGGTACATTTATATATATAAATATATAAAAATATGTATATAAATTTAAAGAAACATTTGCATACTTATTGAAATTTAATACTCATACAATCATTCATGGAACATGAAAACAAATTTCAAATACTTTGAGAATTGAGACTTGAGTTTGTATTGATTCATAAAGTTCAAAACATAATAGTTAATAACTTAATACATTCAAGTTCTCAACTTGCTTCACTTTTAGTTTCCTAGGGCTAAAAGCCTAGAACACACCATCTCGATGATCCTCAAAATCATCTTCATGGATGACACTTGTAGCTCCACTCCCACTAGCTCCACTGTCGAACCCTTGTGAAGGGCTCCTTGGAAATTCATCATCAATGCCAAGTAGTGAAACATTAGACAAACAAGCAACAAAAGTTTCAAAGTCCGTGGTTTCAAGCTGAATGTCCCAAAGCTTGTTAGGACCTCTAGTATACTCTTCCGTCTTATGCGTTAAGAGGCGCAAGTTGGAATGTACATATACTAGATCCTCAACCTTCTTGGATGCCAACATGGTGCATTTGGCTGAGTGGATGAAGCCATAAGTACTTCAATTTCGCTTTGCAGAAAATGAGTGCTATCATCTTAAATGTTAATTCTTAATTGGTAATTAGAATATCAAATAACAAACTTCATACCTGTGAGAGCAATTTAATCGCAATAGGTTGTAGGTACTTGGCATCATGACCATGTACAATCCACCACTTGATTGGAGTCATGACGGTCTTGTCATAAAGAGTTTCTACCTCTCCCATGCTACCTTCTCTGGATACAAACATTTCTATCTCATTGTGGATGGCACTAGGTATAGATGGATTAGAAAACAACCTTTTCAATGCTGCCCTCATCCCAGTTGCAACCTCTTGGTCAACATATGGTGGCTGCCTACCAGGTAACCCAACTATTTCATTGTTGTAATATTTGGGATTTAAGGCATAGGCAAGGAGATGTAATGGGGTGGTCATTTTGTTCCACCTTTTCATGACCACGCTTTTAACTTTATTATAGCACTTTTCCTCAGGGTCCCGCTCTTTGGCTTGTATGATTTCTTTTATTTTCTCAAGCATGGAGTCAATGCCATCATAAATTTCTCCAATGCAAGCACTATATTTGTTTACAAATCTAATCATACAAAGAACAGGTTCCGTGAAACTCAACAAATACTCAAATTTTGCCCACCAATCATCATCAAGGATCAATGCCTTTATCTTTTGGGCTCTCTCTGTATTTTCTTGCCTCCAAACAGTCCAAACATTGTCAATCACCATGCTACTCAAAGCTTGTTTCACCTTCACAAGTTGTCTCAAGACGAGTGTGTGAGAGACAAACCTAGTCTCAACAACCTATTAAAAAGGAATGGAAAAAATTCAATAACAATACAACTTAATTTAAATTTAAATATTAAATTGAAAAACTTAAAAACTTAAAACTTATGAGTTGTTCCCTTATTTCCTCCCAACTTCGAGAATCTTTTGAAAATGGCCTGAGACATGTGATGTCTGGTGACAAACATTTGAACCTCGTTTGCCTCCATGTAGATTTTCTCAATCCATGTGATTTTCCTAATCTTCTGCAACATCAAATTTAGGAAGTGTATTGCACATGGTGTCCAAAATATGTGCTCATACCTCTACTATCAACTGTGTTGTCTTGCAATTTTTCGCATTGTCCGTGATGACTTGGACAACGTTTTAAGGGCCCACTGACTCAATAGCTTCAATTAAAATGTCTGCAATGAATTGGGCATCTTTTATTTCCCCTTCACAATCAACAACCTTCAGAAACATTGCCCCTTTAGGGCTTACTGCAATAATGTTGATATGATGTCTGTTTCGGGAGTCTTTCCATCCATTTGATATAATAGACATTCTTGAATCTTTCCGGGAATATCTAATCAGTTGTAAAGATGTCTGTATGTGTTCCACTTCTTTTGCCAAAAGAGATGTGCGGACCTTATTATAGTCAGGGCTTGTATACCCCTGTGGTGCATTATTAATGGCTCTCACCATCTGTTGCCAATATGGTGACCTCAACACATTGAATGGAAGCCCACATGCATAAACACACCGAGCCAACGATTCATTTGCAATTTCTCTCCTCTCCATGTTGAATGCTTTTTCTAGTGGCCCTTTTGTTCTCTTTCTTGATGTGGTCTCTTCATCCAAAGGAGTTTCAACTGGAACAGTTTTAGTATGAGTATCAATGAAATGATGAAATGATGGTGGTGTTGGTGGTTTTCCCATAGCCCTCTGCTGCAAAGAAATGGTTTTAGAGCGAGCTCTTGTAATTTCAAAATTAACCTCCTCTTGCTCTCTTAAGTACATAGCTATTTTATTCTTCTCCACCTTCTTACACGATCTAATGCCCGTCCCCGTTACCGCAGTTAAATGAGCTTTCAAATGGGTATACGAGGACTAAAATGTGGTGCCACAATGGGGGCACATCCAAACACGAACACCACCATCGACAATTAGCTCTAGCACTTCCACATGCCTCCATAAAGGAGAATGAGGATCTATTTTCACTATCAAGCCACCGGTAACACTTCCTTGTGTTCCTCCCTCATTGCTTGCTTCCCCATGCCCCCTGAAGCTGAACCAGAATGCCATCACTACAACTGTTTAATTTGTTTTAACCTACCATGAGAGATATTTTTTTAAACATTGCAAAATAATTTAATAAACAATTAATAACAACAAATGCAAATTATACAACTAATTTGTTAACCCCCACACATCATTCTTTGATTCTGATCACCAAGTTCACCATAAAAGGGTGCGAGGTGAGAGCATACATGGAGGGTAGATGTTTAGGTTTTTAATGAATTCAATTTAAAACTCTAAAATAAAAAAAATGAACACATAATTAATTAAAAAAATTAAACAGTTAAACCCTTCACGTCAATCTTTGATTCTGATCACCAAGTTTGCCATAAATGGTGAAAGGTGAGAGCATACACAAAGGGTAGACGATTAACAAAATAAAACTTAAATACTAAACTTTAAATACGAAATTAAATTTGAAAATTAATTAATATTTAGAAAAATGTGAAATAAATAAAATTAAATAGATCATGATCAACGATCATGATCTATTTAATTTTATTTATTTTACGTTTTTCTAAATATTTATTTTTTGATCATTGATCATTGATCACATATTAGTTTGATTATTACATTAAAAAATTGATAAAAAAAATAAAAAAAAAGAACAATGGATACGTGAAAAATACCTGAAACTGATCCTCGTTGTTTGTTGGCTTGTAGTTGATCCTTCTCCTCTCTCTCTCTCTCCTTCAAGCTCGTTTTCTCTCCTTCAAGTTCCGAATTAGCAAAATGCCAAAATATGAGTGTGTGAATTAACAAGAGGGGCTGGGTGTATAAATAGGTTTTTGGGGGTGTCTTTTAGGGTGAAATTAGGGTTAAGTTATATTCTTTTAAAGTTAGGGGTTTTTGTGATTTTAAGTTGAAAATGGCGAAACTTTGGAGTGGGTACACACTACAGGTACATACCTATAGACCTCGGGTACATCCCAGGTACGGATTTCGTACCCAATACGTACCTAGGGCATGCAGGTATGTACATGCAACATACCTAGACCGTACCCATACTAGGTACGTATCGTGCATTTCCAGGCAGTCTAGAAAGTTATATTTGGCAAAGTTAGTTAAATCATTAATTTTACTTTAAGTATTTAAAAATACTTTTCATTTTAATAATAATAATAAATATTATTAAGATGCCCAAAGATTAGAAATGACCAGGCCCAACTTAAATAATATTATTAATTATTTTAATCTAGAAAGGGGGACATTACAAGCGCCTACACTAATTCTCTCCATGTGTTGTAGATCGATTGAAAGAAGATACAAAAACCAAAGTTTGGAAGGTCTGCAATGCACGAGTTCCCCGATCATTGACAAATGTCATTGATCGGTGGCCCAAGAGTACAACACTTAAGTCAAAGTTTTTAAACTATGCGGTGAATGAGTAAGCCAACAGAGGCCATGTGGCAGAGATTGAGAGAGGTGAAAATTTCAAGGAGAAAAGTCAAGGTCAAGCAAAACACATGCATGGATTATTAAAGTTATATCAAAGGTTGCCTCCACTTCACCTATTCACTCCTCCCCTCTCCCCCAACCCATGTAACCTACCCCCTTTATTTTTCTCAAAAACACTATATTAAATCCCCTTCACCCCCTTATTACATGCCATTATATTGGCTAAAAAAATTGCAATTAATAAATCCCCTTTATGAACAAACATGATAGGATCATTTTTTAGAATGTGAAGCCCCCGTGGTTTTAACTACACACAAATCACAAGGACTGGCATTACAAAAAAGTAAAAACTATTAACATTAGCAATATTGATCGATCACACCTTGCTTTAATCTGAGACGTGTCCAAAGTACGTTGCCTCAATGACCTCTGCACCAAAACCCCTTCCTCCTTCAAACGCTTGACAGAATTGTCACGTGGTTCATATATGCTTTGTCATAACAAAGAAGAGTTTGACATTAGTTCCACCCAACATTTTCCCCACCCTTGCACTTCTCCTCCCTTAAACCCCTTCGTCATCTCTCCTCTTCCTTCCTGCAATGTGTCCCTCCCTCAGTATAACTTCATCAATGCATCCCCTTCGGCATCTCCATTGCACCATTTGCGTGCAATTGTTATTGTTAAAGAAGTTCCATTATGCAGTTTCATAGTGAGTCAATTCATACTGTTTTATAAATTTCTTTGGAAGCTTTATTGGTTTTGGAATCTTTCTGAATCCAGAACAGTCAAAGGTCGTCTGTTAAAATCAAAGGTCTTTCTCTTAAGCACCAATAAGCTATCTTCTAAAGAGTGGAAGTTAATTTGTGATGATCAGGTGGAAACAGTTACGTATTGCATGTCGCCAGCCGTTTGGTACCTCAGAACACAGGGCCTGCATTGGGTTGTCAAGAATTGATGTAATCTCTTGCAACACTGAGGACAGTGGTTCAGAGGTAAGGAAAGTGTGCTCTGCTGATAAGCTATCTGGAGTCCATGGCAGTTATCCCTCAGTTACTTGCAGTACTAATAAAAGATTAGTGGATGGAAAGGATGATAGAGGGGATGATAAAAAGCAGAAGCTCTCAGTTTGTAATTTCGCCACGGAGAACTCTACAGAAGATTCTCAAGGAAAAACTGTGAGCAATGCTTGTTCCAGTGAAGAGAGGAAGGATAAACAAATATCAGAAAGTTCAGAAGGCACTGGAAAATATGCTAGAAATGACCATACTGGAAAGGGCACACATATTGAATCTAAAGATGATATTCCATTGAGAGACGAGAAAAAAATAAATTCATTGAGCTCTTCGAAGACAACTGTGCAAGAGAAAAAGCAAAAAAGGTCAAGTAATGAGAAAGACACCACAAATAATGTTTTTGTGGCCAGTCCTAGTCATAAGCCCATTTTGTCTGGTTCTAGTGCAAAAGGAAAAGAAACAGATCAAACTCAGAGTAAACCAGATCTCGGGTCCTTTGCAACACTTTTGGTAAGGTAACACTGAAAATGTTTGTCATTTTTTAGTGGCCAGTATTTTATAATTATGCATTGCTTCCCGACTGCCCTAGTCCGATCATAGATGGCTGTACTACTTCAGTCATATTCATGTAATTAGCTCACTTGTGCACATTATATGGATTTTTTTATTTTTAATTCTTGAGTAGTTCGGCTGATGATTACAATGAAAGTAATAATGGCAGGATGGAGTGGTCTTTGCCATATCTGGTTTGGTGAATCCGGAACGAGGGAATTTACGGTCACAAGGCATTGAGATGGGTGCAGAATATCAGCCTGATTGGAATCCTAATTGCAGTATTCTTGTTTGTGCCTTCCCAAATACTCCCAAGTATAGGCAAGTGAAGGGGGATGGTGGTACTATTGTTTTCAAGGTTGTTTTTCTTTGCTCCATAACTTCTTGATATATTTTTTGATGATCGTACTCGCCTTTCAATGGGACAAAAGTTTTTTGTTTTGGAATTTGTTATTTGCCCATAACATTAAAAGCCACAAAGTCATCATTGACTATCCATATGCCTTTTGAGGTTGCAAACTTACAGTAGCTTTTTGAACTAAGATTTTGGCATGATTGCATTCAAAATAAGCTACCATAGTATACTCTAATTCTGAGACTGGTAGATAAATAGGCAATGCTTCTTGACGCGAATTTTGATGGCAAGCTGCTGCTAAAGATACCTAGATTTAGGGAGCCTAGACCTGCAAAACATGAGAGAGACAATTTCAGCCACCGACTGATGAGCTATCAAATCGGGCCCCCCAATAATTATGAAAGATCACCACATTAAGAATGCACTTCAATCACTATCCGCTAACAATCATACTCCTCTATTGAACAGCCTCTTCTTCATTCTGCGCCGGAGCATGAACTGCTAACCAAATATAGCTATGATCAGGAAGACAGAGAATCTAGCCTTGTAGACTATCAAATATCTCACAGCATGCTGATAGAGAGCTTCTATCACTCATGCTTCACTTCGTACTCTTCCAGAATCCCGCGAACAAAATTCTTCAAGTTCACTGCCCACAGGAAAGCATCAAAGCTTCCTATAGCATCTCCCACACGATCTCAACCGGAGAGATATAGATTTCGTCTTGAGACAGAGATCAAAGGCCTCTCCTTTCTGCATCATACTAGTTTCTGGAACAGAAAACATCTCTTAAATTTTATTCAACATGTCACATCCCCCGCACACTCTTTTCCTTAACATATTATCAAGAGTCCTTGCACAAGCACCCACACTCTCCTAGCAAGTCTCCTCTTACTCCAGCCTGCCTTCTCTGAAACCTTCACCCACCCCTATTGTGTGTGAAGTGACTATTGGAATCCCCCTTTGATCTTGGAAAACACTCAAATTGAGCAATCAAATGAGTTTGAGTTGTTACTAGGCTTGTGCAACTGTTGCAGGCTAAACTGATGATTTCTTCATGAGATAGAGAACACTATGTCTCAACGACTGAAATTGTCCTTTCTCAAGCCCTAAAGCCTGCAAAAGTGATATGGACCTCCAAAGATGTTTGCAGGTCATCTTTACACTAAATATCGGTCTCGATTCCACATGAACACACTAGTATATTTTTTTGGTTGATGCAAGATTGCTTGTGGACTCAGATTCTCCCACATTAAAAAACTTCTTGTGAGTGGGAAGAATCATTTTACTGTGGTAAATTACCATGTAGGACTCAATATTTGCCTCTTCTAAATGCTTGCAATCATCCTTGCTTAGGTGGAAACCATATCTAACATGCCTTGATCCATTTATTTTAAACTTATGATTATTATTATGTCCAATTTGTATTTGGTATTTCGATATTGTTGGAACTCGTTAGATGATATTTGTCATATGAATTTATTTTTGTGATTTTGGATAGGCATTTCGGCTCCATTGCCATCTCCAAAACATGCCCCCCCAGTTTCTCATCCCCTACTCCAAAGGAATTGGTGTAACCTTGGTACCAATTAATGCCATTTTCAATTGCTTCTTTTAAACTATTTCCAAACTCTCTTGATTAAATTCATAAGATTTACACACAGCACAAATTTGATGACATACAAGGCATATGTAACACTAACTGGCAAAATTAAGGGATCGGTTTTCCAATGTCCCCTCAAATGATTCATTTTAAGAGGCTGTTTCCTTATGCTTACAGTTTTCTCAAAGAGGGCTATATCTCATACTCTGACCATTGTATTAATGTTCTCTATAAAAATGGTAGTCTATTCCAACCACAAAACTTACTGTGATCATCAAGGACTTGAATTCTATGAAGTGATATTACTGGTTGCTTGACTCCAATAAGTTTTACTTTCCTTTTTTGGCAATATTTAATCTCAAAAGTGATGCTCTTCCAAGCATCTTCTACAGGGGTCAATGGATCACCCTTAGTTTCAACTAAGATGCAGAAAACAGCTGAAGTGGGGATTTCAGAAGAGAAATGCCAATCTGAAATGCCACATAAATGCCCTGGAAACACAGATACAGTCCAGGTACGTGCTGGAAATGCTGCTACAGTCCAAATAAGTGCTGAAAATGGCACCGTCATTTCTGACACGGTTTCAGCAGCGTTTTGATTTTAAAAAATAAAAAATACCTACCTACAAACATAAAATAAAAAACCTAGTCAAATGCAAAACAAAAGCATGTTGAATGTTTTGAACTTTCATGAATACCTATATATATTTTTCAATCGTTTTATCTCTTATGGACCAAAAATGAGTATTGTACATTTTTTATACATATTTATATTTTTTTATAATTTATTGTATGGACATTTCTGTGCCATTTTGTTTTCAAGGTTTTGTGGAAAATTGGTGGCATTTCCACATTTCAGATTTGTTTCCATTTCCTTGCAACTTGGAGTTTCGATGAAAATGAGGCGGTACTGTTTTTGTTTGAGCATACTTTTTGCATTACAAGAGCACATTACAGAGTGCACGACTTTATCTTGTAACAGCCAGACATGTGGGAAACTTTTCTTAATCTTTCTTTTAGAATTGTATGTCTGTTCCATCAATGATTTGCAAGAGTGGATTTTGGCAGACAGGTGTTTTGGGCATATTTTCAGTGTTTCATTTACAAATGCCAGTTTGGCTGTCATGTTACTGTTACATATCAAATCATTTACTATTGCTTTGAATGTTTCGTATAGACCTTTCTATATTTTGTTCTTTTCATTCTACATGGTTATCTTGTTAATCTTCCAACAAATTCTTGCCTATTCTATTAATTCTGGGATCTCTTTACCTAATTCCTGTGTACTATTGGCGTTATGCTTTCCTTGTTACCATATTTGTACAAACTTAAAAGATTTCCTTTGTTCAAGTTTTAGTTGATTGAAACCAGCTTCTGCTTTTAGTCCTTTAGCTTGTTGGTGATTGGTTTATCTCTGTTTTTAGGTTGTAGTTGGCTGCGCATAAAGGCATATGTTATTCTGTAATAGATAAATAGCATTATGCTTGTTTATATTCTAAATTAAAGACGTTATGGATTATACGTGGGAATGTGCTTCTAAATGATTAAAGTGAGCTACTTTATTGGCCGAAACAAAACATCAAAATGGCTCTGATTTTAATTCTTACTGTAGGACTGGATCACTAAATGTTATAAGCAAAGGAAACTTGTGGATATCGATCCTTATCTTATGCATGTGGGCAAGCCATGGCGGAAGATGCAATCCTTAAATGTCAGTCCTGTTAGTGGTAATGGTTCTGTATCATGTTCGAGTTATATCTTTCATATGGATAGATACTTCTATGGTTGTAAAATATCTTTTTTATCGTCCGATTATGAAAAGTTGAGTTTGGACACTCTATAATGGTTATTGTGTTTGTAGTGTTTCCCCTTCAGAATTTTGCATTTCTCACAAAACTGTTCTTCTTAGTTGCACTTGCAACCCAAATTCCTTTCCCTGAATCTGTTTCTTTATTCTTTCTTTAATTTCCTGTTCATTGTTTAGTACCAGGAAAACAAACAGAGGAAACAAAGAAGAAACTGCAGCTGGGTGGAAGAACTGTCAGTGCTCGAATAGATGTGAGTGCTTCTCTCTATATTTCTTTGTAGAAGATGACATCCTATGTACACGATTGCATGCTTTTGTGATTTACCCGTGAAATTGAACCCATGATATGCTTCAAATTTCATTATAGAGTCGACTCATTACGCATTGTTCTATGTTGAGGATGCCGGTACCTTTACAGCAGTCCATTTTATATCCTACTTTTGACTGTTTATTTCTACATTGCCTGTTGAGGTTTTACAATTTGCAGGGGCCAATTCTTAAGTTTCTTCAAGATAATTCTTTGATCTGATTGACCTTTTGCTTTTATTAAATGATATAACCGTCATAATTTTTATGCGTATTGTAGAAATAACTGATAATCATGATTATAAATAAATCATTATAATTAGAAGATTTGGCCAAAGTCAGATTTTTAAAGAAGTTACTCTACAAAGCATTTAATATAGTGCAGATGCACTTGTTCTTTCGATACCAGGGTTCAGTATAATTATAAATAAAACAAAAAAAAAATATTTGTTCTACAAAGTTATACAATATGGCATCAGATGGTGGAAGTTAGACTCTTGTCTGTTGGGAGGAAAACCTTTCAGCAATTGGTAAGAGAACAGGTTTGTGAATACTTTAATTCTCAGGAAGATTTCACAATAATTAAAAACAGAACAAAGAAGGGTTTAAAATCAATGCCAGGAATTGGATACATCTGTCAGGGGAATAAAGATTTCCACTGGTAAGGAAGTATGTTCGTTGCTGGCAGGAATATCATTGGTGTAAGGAGACCTAATCTCTGCGAGGAAGTCATTAAAACTGACATTGCTGTTGGGGTGGAGACTGGACCCAACATCATCTTTGACATCTGGTTGAAGAGGAATCATGACCTACTGCTTAAAATAAAAACTGTGATATCTTCCTGTTGAGTCATCCGAATTAATGACATCTGTTGTGTTTCCCTAAATGCCAACTCTTCCATTTATTCCTAAATGCTGTTGCTTCTATTTTCTGACTTTCGTAAGGATAGATTGCAGGATTAGGAGGATCAAGAATTGTTGTTTCTACAATATCAGGCACGATTATGAATATTTACTATAAATTGATTGTAATTTCTGTCGTTTGAATGTCTCCATTCTGCACAAAAAGAAATTTTGCTTTCCTAAAGTCTAATAGTTTGTACCTGTTAATATGGGTTTAATATGAAATGTGATGTTCATATGAGTGGAGGGGCTTGAGATTATAAAAGGGCATAATTACTCTCGTGATCTCCTGCAGCACTCACAACCAAAGGAGAAAGAGCCCACAATGGACTCACAACTTTGCTTCACTCAGGGTCGACTTTGTTATCATCTTAGTGTGTTTTTCTTTCCTTCAGTATGTTACTTGGCTTTTGATTATCCAGTTATGGCTTTAAGCAATTGGATGTTTCACAGTTTTTCCTTTCAGAAGTACTCTTGTAAACATTACGTGTGGCTATCAACACCTGCTGTTTGCATGGGCTTATCTAATATATGAGGCTTTTTACTACTGAAAAATTTATGAAATCGAGTTTGTTTCATAAAGAGAGAGATATATGTAAAAGAAAGAAAAGAAGAAGAAGAAATAAGCTTATACTTAAGGAATCTTAATAAAGTAGAGGAGTTATGGCAGGGATACGAAATTTCATGTCAATTGAGTAACAAAAACTCACATCCTTCACTAAAGTGTGGAAGCACTCATACTTAAATCGTGTTTGACAATCTGATTCAACAGGCAATGACAATGTAAGAGTTATAAGAATGCTCTAGAGTTGCGGAAGCATTTGGCATCATTGTATGCAATAGCAGATAAAGGTCGACTATCTTTTTCTTTACAAAACTTGCCAACTGAGGGTCAATTTTTGACTGTCTGTTGAAGCCTGAAAACATCAGGGATAAACTTGCTTAAAAAGAAAAGAAGATTGACAATGACATTGTGGCAATTACATTAAGCTGTCGACATTCCTTTGAAATTTTCATGACGACATTAAAAATTAGTATTACAACTAAGTCTTCTGCAATGTTGATCAACTGTCCAGTTATTTATTGTAGAAGCAACTTCGGGAACAGCAGTTTGGAAGCAATAGCAGGACTACAGAAATCGTCTCTTACATTTTAGAGGACTACAGGATGTCAACTTTTAATTCTTCAGCCATGTTTATGTTGGCCCCGGCACTTAATCATCAACATATATGATATCATAATTGCAGGGCAAATACAAGTGTTCCTGAATAACTAAAAGTTGAGTTGTAGAAAAACATTTGAACATAGTAGGATGACAGTTACACGTAGTGACACGGCATGGCCAGACTGCAAGTGTTCTTCAATTACCTGGGTTCAAAACTAGAAAAACTCTTAACAATATATTCTTTTAAACAAATGGATTAAATTAAAAAAACAAAATCTCATTTCTTTCATGTGCTTTCATTGACCCATGTTGAACTTGCATTTTATTAAAAAAATGTCACGTTTTAACCATTTTAAATGCCATTGACGGTGTCATTGGTGGGTTTGATTGTTGCTTCCATTTCACCACTCTGCATTTTAAAATGGCACCACGTGTAGTAGCATCCCTGCATCTCCAAACTATCATGCACTTGACTTTGAATTGAACATCCTTTCGAGGAGTTAAACATCGTAGGAACAGATTCTAGCAATAAAAATGCAAGAATTCACTGGTTGCAGAGCTTAATATTTCAACTCTGCAAAAAGCAATTCTAAGCTTCAGAAGCTTTAAAGTTTATTATGAGCTTCACAAACTAGAGGAGCTGTGTAAGCCTAGAGACGTTTCACAAGCTTAGTTTGTACTGGAGCTTCACAAGCTGGGAGATATTTTTGGACTATGGAAGCTTTGCAAAACCACACAACCTTCGCAAGACTATGAAAGTTTTAGCAAGCCTGAGTGAGCTTTGCAATGCTACAAAAGCTTTGCAAACCTGAGTAAGCTTTGCAAAACTATTTTTGCTTGCCGAGCCCAGTTTCGACTTCGCAAAGCTTTATTTGCCACTGATGCAGAAGAAACCACGCACACAATACAAAAAATTGACAATAAGCAAGTTAAACTCAGATTGAATCAATTCATGCAAAATCTTCATAAGCTTTATCAGTTTTAAGAACAATGAATATTTTAATACCTTTGGTTGATGTTTCCAACCTTCATCCCTGCACTCTAATGTTTGAAACTCAATTCTTGATGCCCAACTTCTTGTTCGAGTCCTTCTTAGCTCTATCCTTTTAGTAGCTTTCTATACTTCTAGGACTGGTTAACGGTCCATCTTTTCTATGTATATTTCTTGACCCCTTTCACATAACATGCAAGACCTTGTTACACTCCCTTTTATGACTGAGACCTTATTGATGACAAACATTGCCCGATCTTTTCTACCTATAGCAAGACCCAACTGCATTTTTGTTCACACCCTTCAAAGTCTTTGAAACATTACAACTAATCTATAAGGACACTGTCCTACCTTCACCCACTATAAAACTGTCACGCCAATCAATCTCTCATTCATGTTACAACAAAGATATCTTGCTTGTCAAATGCCTCTTCTGTCCTCTAGCTTGGTATTAACCATCTTACCCTGCCTCTTGATCTTGACTTGCTATTGGCCTGGTAATAGATCATCTCCTAAGTCATCTAACATTCTCAAGTCACACCTCAGTCTTTTCTTAAGAGTTCACAACTTCTAATACACTTCTTTACCCAAAATGGAAGAAAGATAAAATGCTCTGCCCCTAGACTGTACACTAGGACTGTCACTGTGCATTCTCCATTTTATACTTCTCACTGATCCTATGAAGTCCCAAACTCTTTCTCAGACTTAATAACTTTCTTATGAAATCTTCCTCACCTTGATACATTGCTTTATCTTCACATGTCTCATTGCACAACCTTCCTCTTGCTCTGTACTCTGCTTTAGTGCACTTGCTTGGGGTCTCTGTCATATAGAAACTTCATTCACAATTCTGAGATCCTATTTTCCTTCACTAAAGCCCCTTAATCTCTTCCATCCATCATACTATACTATCTCCACAAGTCTGCCTTCATTAGATAAACTTATAGATTCATTACCTTTCAAACTAACCTTTGAACTGGTCAGTGGAAGATTCTTGACTGTGTTTAAACTCTTTTTGCTCTAACAACATTGTGTTTCCTCCTTCAACCCTGTACACACCTTCTTTCATCTTCTATCTAACATATCTACAATTTCACAACACCTTTCCCAACACCCCATGCATTGATTCAACAAGAACTATGCCTTAACCCCACAAAACTGTGTACAACCTGATACAGAATACTATAAGTCATCATGATATATCTTCTGCATAGGTCTTACTCCCTGATAATTTGGCATCTAGAACATTCCTTCCTCAAACCTGCTCATAGACTGGTAAAAAGGACAGGGTCCCAATTGTGTTTACTACATATTTATCCTCAAACCTTTGTATTGCCTCCTAGAATTTTTTCAACACCTTCCTTGCCCTTAAACTGACCTGTACTCTAAATTTCATGCACTTTCACCGGTTATTTGTAGAGTTTTACTTATTCTTTGCTATCAAACCCTAGACACGGTTATACAGATCCGAGAGCTCTATTCTTGGGGTTATCTTCACTTCCTTAAATTTCAACGCTTGTTAAAGCTCAAATTTGTTCTGTCACACCTTATACCCCTTCTCAAACAACCTTCAAGGATAAATGACCTTGCAACTTCGTTGAATCTTTCCACCAAGCACTGTACCAGCCCTAACAAGACTGTATTTTCTGAGATCTTGAGTTTCAGATCTTTCCATCAACAAGAAATATTATGCAACCTACTTAAGCATGCAAATATACATGTTTCCAATCATACATTCACCATTGAAAGCTAGAGAATCATATCAGACATGCTTAGTCAATCATCATACAAGAAAGAATGCATTCACCCCTTATCTACAATATTCCAATACTCTGTAATTACATTTATTCTGGAGCATAAACATCATTTACTCTCATTGAAATACTCTTTTCTATGCCTATAACCATCACAATACCTTATGTATAACAAGCATTAGTCCTCCTTACCCATGAAAGATTTACATGTCTTCATATTTACAGTACTTGTCTTCAAGAATCCTGAAAAACTGATCTCTCCTTGGAGATAACCCTGGATTCCTGAGCCTTCAAGGCTCTTCTCCCTCCTTCCTCACCTATTAACTGACTCTTCAACTATGACTCTCTGTCTTTTATTCGAATATCTCCTCATATGCATCAAGATGGAGGAGTTACAAACTTTAACTAGCTAACTAGAGCTAGTCAACTAACTAGACACATGAGTAACCCAATAAATGGGTAAAAGACACTTGTTATTACACAATGTCACTTATTTGCATATTTGACAAAGCCCCTACCTAACACACCACAATTGCATTAACCCAAAACTTGACACTTTGAAGGTTTGTGGATGCTCCTGCATCAGCCACCTTGGTAAAGTTCAGATCTGCTGTTTGCGCCTTGCTGATCTAACAAGCCAATTCCTTCAGACATGCATATTCCGCAATAAATACATTGAGGTGTGTGGAAAGTGACGATGGAGTATCAACATGTTCAATCCTCATTGTCTAAAGGAAAATCTACTAGTTTTGCAGCATTTTGACTTATTGTGTGAGCAACATCAGTGGCAAATCTTGTTGTGCAAGTTTGCATGTATCATCATTACTAAGTGCAGAGACTGTATGAGGACAAAAAACATGGTAATGATTGATCATTGAAGTTATGCAGTCCACCGCTTCTTGGAGACGTTGCTTCGCAAGATGATATGATCAATGACTCACAAGAGAAAATGTTAGTCCTGCAGCTGCAAATATGCCAGAAATCTCAGAGAAGCAACATAGATCAAATTCCATGCAACGAGATTCTCCGCAGTTGATCGAGTGCTTCTGAACTACTATTGTAATGTGTGTAACTATACATTTGGGTAACCGTCAGAACTCCTTGACATCAGCAACTTCTTGTAATGCACCTTTGCCAATATATTGTGTGCATAGGATCATGTAAGGGGCTCCCGAATGGACAAGGTGCCTACTAGAGTCTGTGAACAAGACAGTTTGAGAATGGTTCCAGTAGTGTAGAGGTTGTATTTTGGGTTTGGAGTAGCTTGAACAAGAGCATTGTGTGATAAGAACTTTGAATATAAGACAGCAAAAGAGATATGGGTGGGCCAAGATGCCCTAATATGCAATATATTCAGAATAATACCCTTAAGGTAGGGCAACACCATGCAATGCTCCTTAAGGAAGGAGTAACTCCACAATCTCCCAAGATGGGAATCCACTTCGAGGGGGACATTACCCTCCAATGAGCCCATATAATTAAGGGGATGTGTGCCCCATGTTGACATCTCCATTCAACCCATATATATTATATTATCATATCCCAAGGTACATAGCATTGCCTCCCTCTTTGACATGTTTCATCCCCGAAACATAAGAAGAAGCCATATAATGAGTGCGCATTAAATTATTGCACACTTGTCGCCATGCTCGATCATCCAACAACCCATATGAAATCCTATGGGGTGATGCTGCTCCAAACCTGATTCCATATTCCCTTGTGCTCATCTGATTCCATCCTGGTCCATACGTATTCCTCCTCGGCATCCATGTATATCCATAATTATTATTCACGTGATTCCGTGTCATATAATTATTGTTCCATTGATTCCATGTATAGCCAAAATTATTACTCCTCCAATTCCCTGTATATCCATATAGATTGCTGCCCTTTGTAGTGTCCTAGCATGTCTCCATGATTTTTTCCTCTCATGATGATGTGGGTGTCTATATGGTGCCTCCGTCGTATACTCAACCTTATCAACCTTTTCCTCAACTTTCTTGTTCTCTTCCACCTTGTTTGTTACTTCTTTTTTCTCTTGAGTAGATAAATTATTTGTGACTTTATGTTCTTCATCCTCTCCTTCTGATTCATCATTATTCCCTTCTTCATCATCTTCAAATTCATCTTCATGATCCAATTTTACATTACTTTTTTCTTTGCTAAGTGTGATATCTTGCAATGTAATTTTCTTTCTCTTGTACCATAATTTCATGAATTTCTTTTGCACATTAAGATTAATTGTTCCCAAGGTCTCTAACCAAGGATATCCAAGAACAATATCCATACCATCCATATCTAAAGCATAAAAATCTGAATGTAAAACATATTTATCCATAGAGAGCTTTAAATCTTCAAAAACTTGAATATGCTTACCATCCACTTGAGATTCCTTAATATGTTTTGCTTGTACATGTAGATTTTGAGCTACATCCATATTGATGAAGTTATATTTGCTACTAGGGTTTATGGAAACAATTACATTTTTCCTTTGAATACACCCTTCAAACTGAAATATTCAAGCTTCCTTCTTTGGAGATGCACTATCATGTGTAACAACTTCATCATCAACATTTTCTTCTTCTTCTTCTTCTTCTATTTCCTCTTCCTCACTATTATCATTAAATTCTTCTTTTGTTTTCCCATCTGTCCATGAAAACTTGTTCCAGTTCCTCCAAGGACCAATTAGACTTTTTCCTTTTCTAACTCAGAAAACCAAATCTGTGCAGAGCCACTAATCCACAATTTGAAGAACCAAAAATCTGATGGTTTAGAAAATTTATGCCTAAATTTGTTCCACCATTCTCTACCATCAATCCTGTTATCTCCAAAAAAAGTTACCATCCCCATGATCCACAAAACTAGGGTTTTAGGAATAGACCCTTTTGATCAAAACTTGTTCTAACCTTTTCGGCTAAAATTCGGCCAAAACTTAGAAATCATAGAACACAAACCCCAATTTAATTTTTGAGAGGTTTCTGAAAATGTAAGAAATTCAGAAAAATTCCTCAAATTGCGGCTTGAGGAGCAGAATATTGAAAAAACATAAAACTATGATAACTTTGACAAAATAGATCCAAAAATTCTGAAATTTTTACCATAGATTTCTGAAGGGGATTCGTGCGGATTTCACTAATGCCTTGAGGTTTTGGTGTAACAGTTCGTTACATTTGGTATCAGAGTGACCACCTAGGTTCGAGTCCCGGCACGGGTAGCTACGTCGGCATTGCAGTGTTCGCCCGGGGCTCGTATAGGGCAAGGTGTGGTCCCGCTATACAGGCGCAAATCTAGCCCATGGTCCGGGCTATGGAAGTGTGGTGGGATGTTATGATCCTCATGTGCGGATTTCACTAAGGCCTCGAGGTTTTGGTGTAACGGTTCGTTACATTTGGTATCAGAGCGACCACTCGTGTTCGAATCCCACTCGGTTGGTTACGTCGTGTAGCCGGGGCCCGTGGGGCGCCTAAACGTCGGTGAAGCGGGGCTCGTACGTATGGGAGTGCGGGCGCAAACCCAGCCCAAGTCGGGATCTACAATAGCGTGGTGGAATGTTATGATCCTCATGTGCGGATTTCACTAAGGCCTCGAGGTTTTGGTGTAATGGTTCATTACATTGTGGCTTAGTAGAGGAAGGGTGTAAGTGGCATAGGAGTGCATAGAAAAGAAGACTGAGCAGTGCAAGTTTGTGTAAGGAGTCTGGATGTGAACTTTGCAGAGCCGAGTCCGAGTGTATGAATGTAATGTCTCCATATAATACTTTGAAAATGAATGAATAGGGGTGTTGTCCGCCAATCTCGTGTAATTATTGTGAGCTGCGTATTTTGATACAGCCTTGACTTAGCAGTCGTTCATTCAACCCACGGGCCACACCCCACCTCTCTGTGACACAAAATCCGTGTCATTGAATTTAAAATGCTTCCATACTTCTATACCTTTGAAAGATTTAGGACATTATTTAAGAGTGGAAATATGTCAGATGATTTATGTCACATGATAAGTACTTGCATTATGTTGGAAAAATTTGACTTGATTGGTTGCAAACATACATATCCGATTGAAACAAGTGTAAAGATTATGGCTATCAAGGACATAAAGCTAATGGACACCATAATATATAGGTGAGTAATAGGAAGCCTCACATCCTTACCAGTACTAGACCAAATATAAGCTATGTTGTTGTCATGGTTTATATCATCTTCCTAAGTCATCCATTGGAATGCACAAAAATGAATCAATATATTGTGTAACAAAATCTTGAAGTGCATTGAAGAAACTGCAGTTTGGGTTTGAAAATTTCATAGTTGTAACTTCAAACTGACTTGACATTTCATTTTAGATTGGAGTGTTTGTAACTTGTATATGTAGATGAAATAAAATCTACCTCAGGTTACCCATTTAGCTTGAGATCACGAATAGTTTGACACAATAGAAAGATGGAACTGACCATTGCATTGTTCTCCACAAAAGTATGAAGCAGTATTTAGTGCAGCAGGGGACACAATACGGCTCAAGTTTTCTTGTAGATTCAAGCTTATAACATACCCATGGCAAAAAAATTTAATGATAACTTGCAAAGAATCTTTCATTATATACCTGACCAAACATATTAAAGTGGAGTATCATCACAAGCAAAACAAGGAAATTGGGTTACCACATTGTAGATCTCAAGATCAACTAAAAAAGGTCTTTCCTAAAGCATAGGGAAGAGATAAATTTATAAGATTTAGAGGATTATCAATTGTAAAAGGAAAAAAAATGGTCATTGAGGGGGGAATGTAGGAATATACTGCCCCTTTTGGCTCATCCACAGGTTTGACGTAAGGCACAACTTTAGTGTCAGATGTGTCTCGCATTAAGCAGAATCATTTGTCTAAGTGTAGTATTGTGGCAATGTGTACAAGGTTAATCATAATTTTTTGTATGTAGTGCAAGTTAAGTAAGTTAGTAGTGCTGCAACCTCACAATGCAAGTCTTATCTGGTAGCATAAAGAATTTAAACTGTAAGTATGCCTAAAGTTATAAATGTATATGGTGTTTAATCTCCTCTTTTGGAGTATTACTGTTGAAATGAATAGTAGGTAGATATATCCTACATCCATGGAATATGAATGAATTTTTTAAATTGAAAATATCAATGGCATGAATGTGTAGTCAAAATTTTGATGGAGGGGGAAGTTGAAGCAATGGAATTCAGATTTAAGCACAATTTATGGATTTTTTTTTTCTTTTCTCTGAATAGCTCACCCCTACTTTTGATGCTTAGACGGGTAGGCTATTGACTGAAGTTGTACAAGATGTCGCCAATATCCTTGTTAAGCATGGTGCTTTTTATTCAAAGATAGGTTGTCTGTTGTAGCATTAAATTTGATGGGCAGAATAACAATGTAAACAAAACAATATTGGATTTCCTCGTCCCTCGTCGTAGGGGTTCCAAGCTTATTAAACTTGATGATGCATCCAACCATGTAAAGAATCCCAAATGCTTTCTGAGTTTGCAAGAGTCAATCAATTTGGAGGCAAGGATAGGGCATGTTGTTCGAATTGCGACTGACAATCGTTCAATTTATCTTGTCTTCGAAAACCTTTATGAACATATACCCATTCTTTTGGGTTTATATTGGATACATCTGCAGAATGTCTTCCAGAGTCCTTACTGAGCTTGATTTTGTTCCTTTCACTTGATGAATGTTCCTTCACTTCGCTCAATGTGGCTGCTTGCCATAAGGCATAAACTTGTTACACACTTTTTTGCTTTTATATTTTAACTTGGCCACTTAATCTTTAACTAAGACAGACTAAATGTTATGTTGAGTGACTGCATAATATTTATCTGCATTCTGTCCGTACCCTCACGTATTTGTTAACCATATACATATTTGTTTTGTTCGGTTTTCTGGATTCCTCAGAAGAAAGAAAAAGGCATTGACGTGCAGAGCAGTGAGAAACTGGATTTCAATCCCTCAGAGGTGCAAAAATGGGCGGTTGAAGATTTTAATGCCACAGTGTCCTGGTTAGAAGGACTTCCCGAGAAGGCAAGTATTTCTCCATTTCTGTTCAATTCCAGGTTAATTTTTTTATCTGGCCTTGTATGTTATGGTTTCCTTTATTAAAGTTTTTATGGCCTCTACGTCATTAAGTGTTCAAGTGGTTCCTAATTGTCCACAATTTACTTTTGTAACTATGTTGAAGGAAATGGTCTGGGTACTTGTATCTGAATTTACAAATTTTAATTTGAAGCCAAATGGTAAGCTTTCAGACTTGTGGATATCACTACAAATAATAGTTGCAATTGTCAATGCTAACAATTTATCAAAGCTCAAATGCCAAAAGATTATAATTTTCTTCTTCTTTGTTGTCTAGAAGGAGATGATCAGAATCTTCCCATAATGGTTGAAGTAACTGTCCAGTCTTCAAATGGTTTGTACAATGTAGGAAATCTTCTGATAATCAAGAACCTCAAAGCAATGCGAAGTTCCTGATAGCAGAAAATCAATTCCGTGAACTAAAGACAAACAGGAAGCGCATAAATTTCTGCTGGAAAATGCCGAGAACGCTACATGAAACAACCCTAAAAAATATTAGAGGTGGATGGTCAAAATATTTATGTGAATAGCATTTTGTTTCCTCATTTCTTTCTTGGGTTCTGGCAGGGAAAGAGGCTTTCGATTTTTCCCTTTGTGTTCATGCAAGCAGCAAACCACACTTTGGAGTATGATTGCATGTTACCTAGATGCATTTCTTTCAGGGTATCTCTATGAAAGGCCTGTTTTTAGTCTGAGAATGTTTGTAGTGGGGAAATTGTTATTCATGCAAAAATGTTGTTATTTATGCGTGCACATGTTATTCATGGGAGTACGTGTTACTCATGCAAACATGTTTGGGAAGTCAAAATGCTTGCAACATGTGTCAAGGGCCTGCACTGGGGAAACTACATGTAAAAGAACCAAAGAAATGCTCCTTCTCGTTCTCGAGGCAGAATTTGTCTGCAAAAGGCTTTCTAACTCTTTTCAGGCAAGTTCAGGATGTGAACTTCAATAAGGTTTGCAAACATGTAATAAGCAGGTTGGGCTTATGTTAGCTCTGTTGTAAACACTAAACACTATGATCATATGATGGATGTTGCATTTATAACCAGATCCATATAGATACAAACAGTAAGAGTACATTGTGCAACTGCAAACAGACCAACAGCATGGTATCAAACACAAAATATTCAAATCTTTCTTACATATTAGTGGCAGTCCATGTGGCACAGCCCATCCTAGGGTTTGCCTTATTACGACTCTATATGTGGTAGAGCTACATAATAACATGTACTGTTTTGGTTTAACATGCATGTGGTTAAGTTATAGTAGAAAATTGAAATTATAATTCTTGCACAGAAAAGGCTTCAAGTTTGCTTTTGTTTTTTTTTTCATTTGCCATGCTTTTAGGTCCAAGTACTAAATATTAATGGGTGTGATTCGGCAACTTGATAATGTATAATTTGATTTTTATAGAACCAATATTGACCACAGTATGTAAGGAGATAATTGGTCAGAATATTCACATGAATTCTTCAAACAAAGGCCATATTGACATTAATTCTTCAAACAAAGGTCATATTGACAAATGCATGGATGTTAATCATTTGTGTAAAATGGTGTTAACCAACATACGGGGATCAACTAACTAGTGTGTATATCTGCTGCATGTGCTAGAATTTTGCCTGTCAGACAGAGATATTTGCCAAGGAAATAAGTGACTCCAATTAGATAAAAAAATGACATTTATTGTCAAGAGAGACAGTGACTCATGTTTTCTAGTGGAAAACTTATTCATGGTGTTGCTAATGAAGGCAGTCTAGCAACTTACAATTCTTGAATAAAATGATTAGTATGGATGCAACTGGGGTTCTGTTAGTACCTTGAAACCGAGTTGGAAATGATTAAAATTTACTCCCTTGGTACTTACACCCTTAGTTTGAAAGTCTCTCTTATATAACCTCCAGCAGGAGCAAAACTCTTTATTCTGGTGTGGTGGTGCATTTTTCAAAATATAGCCATTGAAATCTTCAGATTTTGAGAAAATTCAGACACTTCAAGGTAATACTGATTCTTTCTAGGCATTCTTCATGTTTGTCTTGATGATAGTGCTTGTATTACCCATGGATTCGACAAGTGACTCATTTTAAATTTGTAATTATTTTATTTATGGTCTGGAAAAGCTAAAGTTTCTTAGGAATTTCACCTCAAGAGACCTAACAGTGAAATGAAATTTAGTCTCTCAAGAAATTGGTAGATATGTAAAGATTCTGGAGTCCGAATGCACCCAGTCATCAGGACTCAACTACTCCCACTGAGTATAAGAGTATGTTAGTGATTCTTAAGATCTTTTAAATATTTTTCTCTATTCTATTTGTGACAGGCAGTAAGTATCGTCTCTGTCAAGATCAGCTGCACATAGTTCATAGGAGAGCTTTGGAGGACAACATTGAACTTCTCCATTAGCTTTGCCTGCTAGTTTATTGTGTTTTATATATGGCCTATTGCAGTTTGTGAGCTTGAACTTTGGCTTTCACATCTAGTCAAGAATATAATTCCCAATTTTAATAAAAAATTGGCAGATCCTTTTGGTTTAGCAAATGTGTGGAAGTGTCGGCAAGAAATGCTTTTACATTGGGAGGAATTAATGAAGAATCATCAATCTTTTTTAATTTGGTCCAAGGGCCCAAGGTTTAACGGTTAATTATTATATATGTAAATAGTATAGCCCTTGGAAATAAATCTCATAATTAAGTAGGCACTTATTTTAGTCTGTCTCATTTATGGTTACCAAATGTGTATTGTAAATATTTTGACGCGTTAGAAAAATCGGAGGATCAGAGTATTGAATATCTCCTATGCTTATTTGCTGTCTTTCACACATCTCTCTATTCTCACAATATCTGCCAAATCGAGATCTTCAGATTACCACTGATGAGACCTCATTAAACATGTTTGTTTGAGAAGTTGGATGTGAGGTTGTTTCATAATACTCGCAACTCCATATGGTTAGTAATGAAGAGATTCCTTGTGCAATTCTTCAGCCGATCTGTTAGTCATGATAATATATAGTAACTATTCAAGTTGGTTGTAGCTGATGAATATTTACTTGAGTACATAAAGATAAGTGGACCATATGAGCACTTATTTACCATTTTTTCATTGTGCTAATATTGAACAGGGTAAATGTATCGAGACAGATTAGTTGTACTTAAAAATATTATATGGAAGGGCATATATTGTGCATATGTCTTGCATGTGATTCTATCTTGACATGCACCATATTTTGGTTTCCTATGCTGGTTTTTCCATTTGCAGGATTGTTTAGATCTGTGAGTTGTTTTCTTGTTTTTTAAGGACATGTCCAAGTTTCTTTGCACTGGTAATTGAAATCAATTTGTCGCCTTGTATATATACTTTTTATTTTAGGAGCTCTTTCACGTCCTTTCAAATCCCAAGAGAAGTTGGTTTTCCTCAAATATAATTATGTTTAAGCAGTACATCTTGTCATTGCCATCTTTGTGAGAAGTTCAAAGGTGTATTGAATAATGAAGCTGAGGCACAGTGGTCCAACCTTGTTTTTTCGGCTTCTGGTTGCATTTTGTTGTTTGGTGTAAATTGCCTTTAGGATTATTGTTTTTTAAAATGGATGGCATGTGCCATTTTTTGCTTGGATATTGTATTTTACATGCCTCTCTTCATTACATGATTTTGCACTGATTTCCACAAAAGTCTTGATCTTACTGTTCATTTTTGTGATACATGGTCATATAATTATCAATACACCCTGATAAATGTATAAGTTCTGATGAGATTTAGAACTCTGTTAAACTTTTACAAACCATAAAGAGAAGATTTTGTTAAGAGGAAGAGAATTACAGCAACAGTGGAGATGGAATCCAATCTAAAGTCGTCCTCGTTTCAATGGATGGTTGCTTTGACATTTCTATCGTTCGGAACCTAATTCAGATGTTTGTTATTGTCAGTGTTTATTTGTTTGTTCTTTTCCATTTCTTTACATGCACATATGATGAGTATATAGAGATAAGTACAAGAGTGAAATACTTTTTGCCAAATAATTGTTTTCTTTTGTAACACTTTCAGCCTAAGCCTAGTGAACTGAAGGAAACGGCAATTGATGGTATCCAGGCTTGCTTGGAGGAAACAGCAAAATGTTTGGAGGGGAATAAGGTTAGCTTTTATCTCCACTGGACCAGTGTATGCAGATATCAATCTTAATATTTCTTTCTAGGGAGTTGAGAATGGAATTTTCCATGTCAAATTTAATGTTTCATTTCTATTCTTTTGTTGTTTACCATATGTGCCTGTGATATATTGCAGCCTGTTCATACTGTGCTTGATAATTGGGAATTCATTCCTCAAGTAGTTAAAGAACTTGCAGCACTTGAGGATCCCAGAAAGGGTTCACAGAAAGTATCTAGAGAGGAGCTGTGTAAGAGGGCTGTTACTTATAAAAACATCTATGCAACTGAGTTGGAAAACATGAGAAGAGTAATCCAACAAAATAAAGGAAAGCTTCAAACAGAATCTGCATACCAACCTTCAGCAGCATTGGATAGGAGCAAGGCCATATTGAAAAACAGCAGGCTGTCTGATGCTTTAAAGAGTGATACGGATTCTGATGATACTATAGTTATGGGTGAAGATGAACTTGATGAAGCTTAAGCAACCGTTTCCAATTTTTTTTAAGGATTTAGGCATTCATTAGAATTTTTTGGTCCATGTTTATTCAACTAGTTCACCCTGTTTTGAGTGAGTCTTATGTTCATATATTTAGAGGGTGGAAAATCAGTATCGTTTAGCAGCAAGCATATGAATGAAAAAAAAAAACACATCAATGGATGTCAACCTGCAAGTTGTTAATGTTTACGAGGAATGTCTACAGGTTCAATCAATTAGCTAGAGATGTATCTGCAGAAGATCAGATCCTTGGAATTCTTCCCTGTAGATATTCGTTGCACTTTACCTATATAGGTCTCAAGGTTCACTCAGACAAATGTAAGAACTCATCTTGTAAATGTTGTTTGTAACAAGAAGTCATCTTGCTTGATTTGTGTAACAAGAACTGGAGCTGCAAGCATAGTTACTACTCGAAGACAGCAATGTATGTATGTATGCATGCATGTATTTATTTATGTAAATTTTAGAGAAAACAATATTATATAGCCTAAGAAAAACATTAATAGCTTTTTAAAGTAAAGATATTAGAGCTTGACAAAAGATAGAGTAATTATAATGAGACTTATTTTTGATATCTCATCATATCTAGGGTCAAGAGTACAAAATATGTATTTTAAAGAAAACTGATATGCAAGTCTCCAAGACAAGTACCAACAAGTACTTATCTCCAAGATGAGTACCAATCTTTAAGAGACATATTTTGGTAGGAGAGGAGTCCTTGTGCAACATTGGTTGCAAGCCTTGTGGCGCACTTTGTAAAAACATGTAAAGGTCAAGGAAGGTAGGTATTTAAATACCATCTGCATTCTCAAATTCAATTTCCATGCATATAATGTTTTCCAAAGGAAATTGTGGCTAAAAGTTTATACTTGTAGTAGAATCTCCAAGACAAGCACTATTGTTTGAGATGCATTTTTTTGGTAGGAGATGAGTCTCCGCTCAACATTGTTTGCAAGATTTGAGGTGCACTTTGAAGAAACATAAAGGATCAAGATAGAGGGAGGTATTTAAATATTGGCTACCTTATCAAATTCAATTTCCACGCATAAAATGTTTTCCAGAGGAAAGCATGGTTAAGCTTTTATACTTGCATTAGAAATGAAAGAGTGGGTATTTATGCGAGACTTCATGAATTGGATATATATGAAGCAATTTCATTTTTTTCATTGGAGGCATTGACTATGATTCAAATGCTAGTTTACTTAAAGAAACAAAAAACATGGAGACTCGTTGTTGCCACATAATGGTAGTGGATGAAGAGTTAGATAGGAGGAGGACCATGTGGATGAGTAATTGGGGCTTTAGCATACAAGAAGTGCCCAAACACCAATAAGGAAATAAAAAAGTATGTGAGAAAAATTCAGTCTAACTATGTGGACAAACCAACTCAGGTGAAAGAAAAAGTAATATGTCAAAGAAAGTAATCCTACTTGCAATTACGACATAAGACTAAATAGGAGCTTAAATTAAGTGGTACAGAAAAAATTTGAGGGCTCAACTAAATATTAGCTCACATCATCTTAGGTGTGATTGACAAGGTGAAAACCTCTAAAGAAGAGTAGGAAAAGAGGGCATACTTTGAGGTTGGTGGAGACATAAGGACACTTTGTCATGGTGGCTTATAGTGAATTCCAAATCATATATGTTGATAGCTTGAAAGTTGACACTTTGATTGCCTTGTTTGAAGAGGTTACACAAGATAAAATAATATTTTTTTTATTAAGATTCATAATAAAAGACCCAACACAAAAAAGGGAATAGATATTAAATAAATTCAATAAGACAACCCTAGTCACAAGTGGTTGTTTTCATGCATAACACCCTCATTATTGCTTATGGTTGTATAAATTGGTTGGTCTCATGGATGTTAAAATAATTCTTTTATCAATTCAATTGTGCTATAACCATGTTGACTGTGACACATGTTAAGTTCGTTGTAACATCTATGTTTCATTTACTTTGTATTTTTTATCTTCAAAGAAGAACCTTATGAAAATGTCTCCTAATGCCCCAACTTTGATTGAATGGAGCATATGATGTTTAAGAAGTTGGACCAATTTTTTCAACTTGTGAGACTAAGGACAGGCTTCAATGAAGACAGTCACCTCTCCTTTTATTTTATTTTATTGGTCAATAGAAGAGAACTTGAGAAACTTGCTTTGTTAGGGTTTTTGCGTGTCAACTCTTGATATCTTTTCCAGCCTCGTTTCTCGCACATATCAACATTGCGAGACTTTTAAGACATGCTCACATTAATTTCAGCGCTACTATTGCCCTCGAGGCGGTTTAAGCTTTTAAGTATGGCCCTTGTTCAACAAGTTGTAACTTTAGTTGTAGAAGGCGGCGAGAATACCGCCCAAACAAGCATGAAAGTTTGTTTAGAAGGTATACAACGAGGCAATGAGTCGGTAATTCTTCCTCATCCTACTGGTGTTTTGTTTAATATTGCTTCTATTGAGCCAATTGTTAAATGCTATGAAAATAATCATCTTATTGTTTATTATGTTTTGTGTTCCTTTGGAGGGCTATCTCTAGACATGGATCAAGCACCATTGGGATCTCAATGGGATTTAGGGCTCTCGAGTTGGAAATCTCACAAGGTTTTTTTCTTTTTTCTTTCAAAGAACCTTTACAAGTGTAAATCTTGCATGCTAAGTCAAGTAGTTGGTTCATGAGGAATATGCTCATGGTGTTATCTCCTTATTCTAAGGACTTTGTAGGCAAAAAACAAGTGTCCCTCAAAGTCCCCATCTAGGTCGAGTTCCTTGACCTCCTAATTCCTCTTTGGTTTTTCATACCAAAGATTGTTAAACCTATTGACGCATTATGTATTGAAGTTGATCACTTCTACTTTGCTCAGACAAACAAATAGGTTTATGTTGAGGTTGACTTCGTGAAAGACTTGAAAGTGTCTTTCAATATCCAGGTCGGTTATGAGAGCTTTACGTAAGAAGTTACTATTATCCCAAAATGACCGTGTTATCCCAAAATACCCCCAAGGGTCATTTTGGCATTAACAAGGTTTATTTTGGACTTACGCAAAAATTTGGAAAATGCCGCGAGACACTGCTTTCTAGTGTACTACGAACTTAAAGAACTTAGTATTATGCGAAAGGAATAGGGAAATGCGGCTAAGTCTAGAAGCCGCGAAACACTAAGTTAGTGTTCCGCAGGCTTCTCAAAGGTTAGCATTCCGCGGACTTCACAAGTCTGCAGAACAAAGAAACAAACCCGTGGGATGTTATAGAATGTCGCACAACAAGCAATAAGGATTCCGTAGAGTTTGAAAAGTTAATAAAGGCCGTGGGAAACTTGGTGAACCTGCCAAACATGCGAAACTCTGCCAAATACCAACAGGTGTAGTGGAACGTTGAAAACGTTCAAACATAGGAAAATTCCTGCGTAGGAAGGGGAAAGTATAATACACAGAGGAGGTTTTTTGCCCATAACTTTTAATGTGGCCAACCAAATCAAGAAAAATTGGTCGTGTTGGAAAGGTCTCATTAATGACTACATTTTAGGATCAACAATTTCAAAACTTGATGAAGTTTTGGGGACCAAAATGCCAAACACAGGTTTAAGACAGAAAGGACGGTTCTGAACAAGCAAAATTATCAAAACATTCCCCAACCACCAGATTTAATGGGGAATGGCACTCTTTCTCCATCTGCAGATAAGATAATGTGGAAATGGTCTTTCAGAGGCACTCATGTGCTTTCCAGATGAATTTATGAGTTTTGATCAGTGGTTGAACAAAGAAAGTCACGCCCTTCTCTTTTTCCTTCTCCTTTCTCTCACATTCCCTATATATTGTAAAAAATCTCTCATTTTGAGAAGAAGACGTTATAAAATGTGAAGGAACCATGTCAAAATGGCCCCCCAAGCAACTCTAAGTTACAGACCTCCATTTGGACTTGGAAAATGCATTTTGTGCCTTCTTCTTCAGCTGTAATGGTCTGAGCATACTTCCGTAATAAAATCTTGTGTTTGTGGCTCTTATGCCCCTATGCTTGTGTTTTATTTGCATCTCGCCTCTCCATTCTTGTTGTAGTATTGTGCATATATTTCCCTCTTGCAAGTTCATTTGATTGTGTTTCATGTGAGAATAGATGGTAAAATGCAGTCTTGGGTCTGCATCACTTAAGTTTGGCCTCTCCCTTCTCTATTTTCTTCTCCCTTCTCCCTCATAGAATTTTCATCCCCTTTCTTCAGTGATATCACCTCTATTTTCGCTTAGGATTTTCTTATGCGTCTCCCTAACCCTTTCTCTCTCTCCCTGGTTCCTTGGAATGGGTAGGTTAGGAGTAGATAGTTGTATTTCCAGATTTAGGAGTAGTTTTAGCACTAGATTTAGGTGAGGAACCAATTTGTTTTGGAGGTTGATCTTAGTTTACAAGTCCCAGACTTGCGATATCATCCCATGTTTCGTTGAAGAATATTCAGGGGCACAACATTTGGTGTTAATAGTTTTGGCACGTTCGATAGAACAAGCTTTGAAGGTCTTATTTTTTAGGCATCCCATTATGTCATTCTATCCACCTTGGTGCCTTCACTGCTCTAACAATTTTGGCACCCCTGGTGGGACAAGCTTTAAAGGTCTTATTTTTTAGACGTCCCATTGTGACATTCTAGCCACCTAGGTGCCTTCAGTACTCTAATAGTTTTGACACACCCGGTGGGATAAGTTTTAGAGGTCTACATTTCCATTTTTCCAGGTTTGATGTGTTCTTGGTAAATATTCAAATTTTTGAGGCAATTTCTTAACACATCTAACATTATCACTGGTCCAACCAACCCATTTTCTCAATCAATAGACCATCGCCTTTCCTTACCATCATTTCATTTTCCCCTCTTCCATCAAGTTGTGCAATCATGAATTTATTTCCTTACAAGAATCCTCATTTACAGCAACAATATCATTCGAATCCACCTCCATCATTCCAAAAATCACCTTCAAGCTACTACAACACACCTCCAGTTCAATTTTATGAGAAAAATAAGAAAGAGTATGGGGATTCTAGAGATCATCTTACACCTGAAGATGATTTTGAAAGTAGAGTTAAGAAAATGGAGCGAATCTTGCAAGATGTCAAGGAGCAACTACACATCATGCAAGCTAAACAACATGGTTTTAGGCATCCATGTCCATGGGGAGGTCATATACCTAGTTAGTTTAGTCCACAACAAAGGCTTGAGGTAATGAGTGAGTCTTTCACTCAAATAGTTGATTTCATTGCATCATTACATGCATTAGAGGCTAATGAACATAAGGTTGAGGAGCCATGTCAATGGGATGTTCTTGCATACTTACCATCTTAGTATATGATGCCCATTCCTGTCCAACTTGAACGATCTCAACCAAAGGCTAAAGTTCCGGCTTTCGCAAAACTTTTCCTTCCATCTCCTCTCCTCTACAATAAGATGTTGTATCTTCCCCCTTAATACAACCATTACAAAATTACTTTGAAACCCAGCCCACCCCTCCTCTCACATTCCCAAATCCATTTTGGGAAAAAAATAATCATAAAATCAATCATGGAGGGAAGCCAATCCAAGAACCCAACAAGGAGGACCTCATGCAAAACTTGAAGGATTGGAGTTCAAAATTTGAATCCAATCAAATGCCACAACAGCTTAGACCCACAACAAAGGTCGGGATTGAATAGTTCAAAGAGGAGGCCACTACTTTGTCTTCACAAAAATCAGCAAATGGAGGAGGGTAAATCAGATTCAGAAGTCTTCAATGAAGATGAAATCATAGAAAGTTTTTTGCTTTCTTTTGATGGTAAAATCAAAAACCTATCCTTGCTTTCATCCTTGGTAGAATCTGACTTTGTTGATGATTTTTCCATGGAGGATAACACCAAAGAGGAACATGTTGCCCAAATCAATCCTTATGAGGAGCAAAAGGATGAGTTTGATCTTTCAAACTTTGTGCTTGAGGACAAGGAAAAGAGTGATGTCACCATTGCCAAACTAGTCATCATGGGAGAGACATAATTTTTTGTAGAAGCAAAACAGAGTATAAATCAACTTTCAAACATGCTCCATAATGATGAGGAAAGTGTCTTTAATAGCTCCATTCATAGAGTCTCACACAAAGAAAATGGGCAAATTCAAAGGATCAATCCATGCCCAATCAGATATTTGGCTAATTTAGAGCCAAAAATGGAGTTACAATCGGTCATGCTCAATTCAGAGCATGAGGGCGAGCTTCAAGGTGCCAATGGTCAACTCTTTTACCTCCACAAACCAAGTGCAAATCATATTGAGAAGGTATTCTTTCTTTTCTCAGCTGATACTTTGAAGAATGAGGATGAATTTTAGTTTCAAGGAAGTTTTCTAGTCTCATTAAAGAACATGTCCATTTAAAAATTAATTACATGGTCTAAATTTGTAACGAAAAGAAACTACTTCTCCCAACCAATTGTAGGTTTTGTTTATCTCCCTTTCATTTGGTTAGAGTAGGGTAGGTAGGTTTGTTTATTGCAAAACAAATGCATTGTGCACTCTACATGTTTCACTTGAAGCATGTATGATTTTCCTTGTTTGTACATAGTTTTTGTGGATTTTTTGTTGTTTGGACAATCCATTTTGGAGCATCTTTCATGGTACAAAATTAGATATGGGGAAATCTTCATATGCTTATTCTTCATCCCCCAAGATTAGTTTTAGTTCAGAATTCTCCATGCTCCTTAACAAAACTTTTCAATTTTGGGATAGTTTGCAAAGTTGAATTAGAAACTCCCAAAACATCAGCTTCAAGAACATCCCAAGGTAGTTCCAGATCAGCTAAGTTCATCTTGCACTTCATGTGAATTTGGGGGGTAAGATTTCAAGTTTCAATCAAAATTTTGCAAGTCTTTTAAGCTCGAATCCATGCCCAATGGATTGCAAAAGACCGTTGATCTTTCTATCTAGTAGGCATATAACCTTGTGAGTCATCGAATTGTTATCCCAAAATACCCCCCAGGGTCATTTTGGCATTAACAAGGTTTATTTTGGACTTAGGAAAAAAAATTAGAAAATGTCGCGGGACACTGCTTTCCAGTGTACCACAGACTTAAGGAATTTAGTGTTCCGTAGGTTATCCCAACCCGCAGAACAAAGGAGCTAGACTTGGGTGGATTTTTGGCTCAAGGGAGTATGCGGGATGAAGAATTGAGCTTGGTAGTGTGTGAAAAAGGAAAGGAACATGGAAATGTGGCTAAGTCTAGAATCCACGAAACACTAAGTTAGGGTTCTGTGAGCTTCTCAAAGGTTAGTGATCCGCATACTTCACAAGTCCATAGAATGAAGAAACAAACCCGTGAAATGTTGTAGAATGTTGCACAACAAGCAACAAGGCTTCTTTGGAGTTTGGAAAATTAGTAAAGGTCGTGGGTAACTCGGTGAACCTACCAAACATGCAAAACTACGCCAAATACGAATAGGTGTAGTGGAACGTTTAAAATGTTCAAACATTGGAAAAAGCCCGTGAAAGAAGGGGAAAGATGCGGAATACACAAAGGAGGTTTTTTACCAATAAATTTCAATGTGGCCAACCAAATTAAGAAAAATTGGTCTTGTTGGAAAGGTCTCATCAACTACATTTTAGGATCAACAATTTCAAAATTTGATACTGTTTTGGGAACCAAAATGCCAAACACTAGTTTAAGATAGAAAGAATGGTCATGAACACACAAAGTTATCAAATCATTCCCCAACCACCAGATTTAATGAGGAATGGAACTCTTTCTCCATTTGTAGATTAGATAACGTGCGGAAATGGTCTTTCGTATGCGCCCATGTGCTTTCCAGATGAATTTATGAGTTTTGGTCGATGGTTGAACATAGAAAGTCATTCCCTTCTCTCTTTCCCTCTCATTTCTCTCCCATTCCCTATATATTATAAAAATCTCTCATTTTGAAAAGAGGGCATTCTAAAATGTGAAGGAACCATATCAAAATGGTCTCCTAAGCAACTCTAAGTTGTAGACCTCTATTTGGACTTGGAAATGCATTTTTTGCCTTCTTCTTCCACTGTAATGGTCTGAGCATACTTTAGTAATAAAATCTTGTGTTTGTGGCTCTCTTCTTCTACTATGCTTCTTTTTTATTTGCATGTCGCCTCTCCATTCCTAGTGTGCATATATTTCCCTCTTGTAAGTTCATTTGGTTGTGTTTCATGTGAGGATAGATGGTAAAATGCAGTCTTGGGTCTGCGTCACTTAAGTTTGGCCTCTCCCTTCTTAATTTACTTCTCCCTTCTCCCTTACAAAATTTCCTCCCCCTTTCTTCGGCACTATCACCTTTGTTTTAGATTAAGATTTTCTTATGCATGTTCATAACCCTTTCTCTCTCTCCCTAGTCCCTTGGAATGTGTAGGTTAGGAATAGATAGTTGTATTTCCAGCTTTAGGAGTAGTTTTAACACTAGATTTAGGTTAGCAACCATCTTTCTATGGAGGTTGATCTCGCTTTGCAAGTCTCACACTTGCAAGATCATCCCATGTTACCCAAAGTTTTAAAAATTCGCTAAAGAATATTCAAGGGCACAAATTTTGGTGTTAACAGTTACATATATCAATTTGTCAAGGCCCACTTGCTTTCATTGTCAATCCCACTTGCTTTCATTTCCAAGCCCCCAACCATAAGATTTGTGACTATCACCTCATGGCTCGCTCTAAGACGGGTGATAAGCCTCCACTAATAAAAAATAAAGTGGTGACAGAAAAGAATGATGGTTTGACCACCGTGGCTGACAAAAAATCATTCGCTAGGAATAGAAACCATAAAGCAGCCAACATAGTTTCCAATGAAAAACCTTAACCAAACATGTAGAAACTAGAGAACATTTCCACCTCTTGTGTCGGCTCTCCCAATTTATAACCCTGCATTTTTGTCCCTTAAATCCAAGTTTCTCAAGCTACCTCTATTTAAATGACTATTTCCGATGCTGGGACCTCGGTGACACTTTCTGAACCCTCTTGATGTTCTCACATTCCACCCCGTAGTGGAAATGAGTCACCCAAGGAGACTATGGGGCTAAACGTTGCTCCAATGCCATTGAAGATTTTATCTTGTCAAACCAATGCCCTCTTTTAACTAACAATGTTTTTGCTCTTGAGTCTAACGCAAGGTATCATGATGAACAACAAGAATTTTACGTGGAATATTTTTCTGCATGAAATTTATATCATGGAATGTAAGAGGTCTCACAAAATCTTAATAAAAAGTCTCTATGCATTTTTCATGATAGTGAATTGGAAAAATAGATATTGTCTATTTGCTGGAAGTTAAGATTTTAGGTTTCTTCCTTCATTTTTTTGAAATGTATCTCATCAAATGCCACATACTTCCACACTTCTCATGAAGATGTTCATGGTAGTACCCGTATTTCAGTATCCTCGAAATGTTCCTCCTAGGTTCTTACTTCATGAGAAGATATATCAAATCAAGTTATCTATGTTATTCTTAACATTAATAGACACTCGTTTGACGCCATTATTGTCTATGCCTCTAATCATGGCCTAGAAAAATTGACTTTATGGTGACGATTAGTGGATAATTTAGCATTGGCGTATTGGTTTGTCTATGGAGACTTTAATATAATTGAGCTTCCCAAGGACAGATAGTGCCCTTCTGATGTAATGGTGCATAGGAAAACATGAAATGTGGTTTTAATTTAAAAACCATTAGGGATTGTCAGACCCTCTCTTCCTATGACAAGCATTCAAATCTCAACCATTTATGTGGTCCAATTTTCTGGCCATAAATGATAGGGTCCTCAAAATAATTGAAATTATTATGCTTTCTGAGAAGTGCTTATTTCAAATTCAAATCTTTGGTGGGATTTTTTTTGTAGTCTATCAAGATATTGTGCATTTCGATCATAATCCCATCACCTTTCGATTAGTTTGGGGAATTACTCAGCTCAAAGTGCCACATATTCAATTCTTCATTGACACATCTCTTTTAGACCACAAGGGGACCATCTAACTCATTGCCAGGGTATGGAACTGTCGACACTAAAATTTTCCTCCGTAATTTCTATTTCATTAATGTATGTATTAGGAATAGGATGTTGTTAAGTATAATTAGTAGTAGCGTCTGATAGAAGATAACGGCGCCGTCAGTACGGTGCCGCCAATAATGTGGAGTACGGTAACAGTCAACGTACAATAGGAATGTTGTAAAAAGTAAATATTTGTTGTAAGTGGTCTGGTAATGTTAAAATGTCAAAGTTTGGGTAATTATAGAAGTAGGGTCTACATGATTAGGAATTAGAAATATTATATTGGTAATAAAGACAAGGAGTGAGGTCATAAATATTTTGTGTATTTTATTTGTAAAAAGTCTAAAAATGTGGAACCCATGTAAAATTATAAGGTTTATCTTATCTTAACAGATAAGCTTACATGTATAGATAAGAGTTAAGGTATGGAATATGATTCGTCAGAGTGGATTTCTTATCCTATCTTAGAGATAAGATGGATAAGCCTGGAAGTTCTATAAATAGAGAGGCCACCCCCCTCATTTAGCATAGAAGGAAGTAGTGAGAAATATTGTAGGAAGTGTGCGAAGGAAGCCATCGGTTTAAAGGTGTGTTGAAGAAGCCATTAAGAGGTGTAATTGTAAAGTTTCTCCCATAGTCTTGGTGAAAGGCAAGTGAAGTCAATAACACTTGAAGTACCTCATGGGTGAGATTGTAACAATTTCATGTTAATATTATAATTTATTTTGATATTTCAGATTTGTCATCATTCCGTCTTATCATAGTCGATGGTATTCTTGTGTTATGTTGTTGTTTTGTTTCCAGATTACATCCACCAAACTAAAGGCTGTGCATTAGTAAATAATCATAGCACGAGGAATTCTCGGTGAAGAATTATCATAGTGCCGGATTGGTGATGACATTTTGGTTCCGTTGCCGGGACCATTCCTCGTTGGTGGATTTTCTGGAGAGATATTCCCACTTAGTCAAAAATCAATTAGAGGGTAACCTTGTTTTTACTATGCATAGTAGTTACCATGGTAAAGTCATTTTTGCCATGAATAGTAGTTACCATGGTAAAGTCATTTTTGCTGGAATAGTATTTACCGCAGTAACTTCACTTTTTACTGTGAATAGTATTTACCGCAGTAACTTCACTTTTTACCGTGAATAGTATTTATCGCAGTAACTTCACTTTTTATCGTGAATAGTGTTTACCACAGTAAAGTCAGTTTTTACCGCAGTAAGTCAAGTTTTACCATAGTTTACCGTGGTCATTTCTATTTTACTGTAGAAAGGTGTAAAGTCACTTTCTAGTATAGTGATTCCAATTATTTGTACACATAAGTCTTGTTGATTGTACTTGTGAGTTGGTATCTCACAGTGGTTAATTTTGAAAATGGGAAAGATTCATGTTTTTTCAGCTCAATCTAATGAAGATGCTTCTTCTTTCATTAAAGAGTTTAAGCAATCTTGTATTTGTAATGGCCTTATAAGAAGGGAACAATGGACTGAATTTTTTCCTACCTTTTTGGATGGTTCAACACTTAGGTGGTTTGAAACACTAGGTGATAATGTGAAAAATTCATGGGATTTATTAACTGAAAGTTTTCTTGAAGAATTTGGTGAACAACAGAAATATGCAGATCTCATGATCGAGATCACAAAGCTATCCCAAGGAGAGAAGGAGAAGATAAGGGATTATCATGCTCGTGTTCTAGAGCTAAGGAGGAAGCTCGATGCCCAGATCCGGAAGGAAGGACTAGCGGATGGGCTGATGAATGGCGTGGATAATCTCCTCTGTAAGCACTTCATTCTTGGGATGAAGCCAGAGATCAGACAACGAGTGAAGTATGACCGCCCAACTACCATTGAACAAGTAAAGGAGATTGCAAGAAGGCAAGAAGAAAGCATGGAAGAGGAGCCCAAAGAAATTGTTGCTAAAGTAGAGCCTACACCAGCACCTTTGGTCCAGAATCCACAACCACTCCCAGTGAGCACAAATATTTCTCCTAGTACATCTACTGAGTATGAAGATCTGCTCAAAAAGATGGGTCAGTTAACTATTAATCTTCTTCAAGGAAAGGAATTTAGTTCTCAGGGAGGAGATAGAGGTCCAAAAAGAAATATTTCTGAAGTTGTTTGTTATGGTTGTTATAAAAAGGGTCATTATAAGTATAATTGTCCAGATAGAGCTTCTACATCTGGTAAAGGAGATAATGATAAAGGAAAAGCACCTGTGAATTCTTTTGACGTAGTAGATAAGAGCAGAAATAATGAAGTAGATGTGTTTGTAACAAAAAGAAAGAAAGAAAAAGATAATCAAGATGGAAATGATCCTAAGAAGATGAAAGAAGAAACTAGTAAGAAACATAGGAGAAGAAATTTGGGTGTGCAGGATTTTCTGATTTTACAGGGGCAAGGACCATACTCCATCTTGGAAAATCTGTCCAAAAGGCCTGTAAATATTACATATGGTCAACTCTTGGCTATGTCTTCTGAGAAGAGGCAGGAGTTGTGAGGTGGACTCAATGCTCGAAGAAGGAAGGAGGTTTAGGTCCTTATTTTGGAGGCAGAGGAAGATCCCTATGCTCCACAAGCTGAGGTATTATGTAATGGTATTTCAATTCATGATGTCTTAGGAGGTGCTGTAGTTAATGTAATGATAGAGTCTGTAATGAATATGTTGGGTTTAAAAATTGATCGCCCTTCAACACTTATGTTAAGGTCATTAAATAAAGGAAAAACTAAACCAGAAGGTGTAGTTTCAAATGTGGCAATATCTATTATGGGTGTTGTATGTGTGGTAGACTTTCAGGTGATGAAAAATGGTACTGTTGCGTACCCAATGCTGCTGGGAAGACCATGGCTAAGGAGAGTTCATGCAAGAAACTACTGGAATGAAGGTTTCATGACACTTGGACGTGGTAGAGAGAGGGTGAAGATAAACGTGATCCCTCGACATCATAAGGCAGAACCTGTGGATTCAAGTGATGAAACTGATGATTGGACATCCTTTGATTACTCTTGTACTAGTGAAGTGGACACTGAAGATGAAGAAAGTGAGGTTGATGTTTCAGTCATGGATATCCTTCCAGTCACACCAACTCATGACCCCATAAAATTATCTGAAGAAGAATTTGATGATCGTCTCCAACAAATAAAGATTGGTGATACTGTGATGGAGAGTGAGAAGGAATCCTACCTCCAGTTCTTTCGAAGGTACATACACCTATTCACTTTTGATTACAAGGAACTCCGTCAAGTAAGTTGGGTAGAACATTGTATTGAGCTGGTAGATGGTGCTAAGCCCATAAAGCAAATGCCATATAGAATGAATCCTAATTTTTCCAAGACTGTAAAAGAAGAAATAGATAAATTACTTGATGCAGGATTCATATTTGCTGTGGAGAATTCAGAATGGGTTTCTCCCATTGTGATCTCAATAAAAAATAATGGGAAGCTACACATTTGTGTTGATTACATGAAGCTCAATAAGGAAACAAAGAAGGATCATTACCCTCTTCCATTTTCAGATCAGATCTTGGACGAAGTAGCTGGCCAGGAGTGCTATAGTTTTGCTGATGGATATAGCGGCTACAACCAAGTTCATATAGCAAAGAAAGATCAGCTGAAGACCACGTTCACCACTCCTTGGGGAACGTTTGCTTATAGAGTTATGCCTTTTGGGTTGTGTAATGCTCCAGCAACATTCCAGCATTTGATGAATAGGGTGTTCGAACCCTACATTGGGACCTTCATCAGAGTATTTCTAGATGATTTTTGCATCTATGGGAGCAAGTTGGACCACTTGCACCAAATGGAGACAACATTTCAAAGGTTAGATGAAGCACAAGCCTCACTAAACCCTACAAAGTGTGTCTTTGGATGTTCTAAAGGCGTTTTGTTAGGGAATGTTGTATCCAAAGATGGTATTGGTACTGATCCTGATAAAGTTTCAAAAATCAAAGATTTACCATTTCCTATTAATAGAAGTAAGTTGAGATCATTTTTAGGCCATGTGGGTTACTATAGAAGGTTCATCAAGAATTTCTCAAAGATTGCACAGCCACTAACCTAGTTCTTGAAGAAGGATGTTACTTATGAACCAGGAAATAAGGCGCATGAAGATTTTGGACAACTGAAGGAAGCCCTGGTGTCTTCACCTGTTTTGAGGAATCCAGATTGGAGCAAGCCATTCATTGTGTACACTGATGCCTCAGATGCAGCACTAGGAAGTACTTTAAGCCAAAAGGATGAAAATGGGAATGAACATCCAATTTACTTTGGGAGCAGACAAATGAGCAGTGCTGAGGTAAATTATACTGTAACTGAAAAAAAGGCTCTGGCTATCATTTTTGCTGTAAAGAAGTTTAGAAATTACTTGCTAGGGCAAAAATTTCTAGTTGTAACAGATCATCAGGCTCTAAAATATATTGTAAATAAGCCTAACCCATCAGGGAGGATAGCAAGATGGATAATTTTGCTACAAAAATTTGAATTTGATATTATAGATAGGCTAGGAAAGAAGCATGTCAATGCAGATGCACTCTCTCGAGCCTATGATGGTTTAGGATCATCTTGTGATGATGATGATTTCCCCGATGCAACATTGTTATCCCTTGACACAATCCCTAGTGAATACATAGATATTTGGAATTATCTGAATGAATTCAAGTTTCCTGATGGTGTCAATGCAAAGACTAAGAGAAAGATTACTCAAGCCAGTCGTGCATATTCTATTCTGCATGGAGTATTATTTCGAATAGGACCTGATGGACAGTACAAGAGGGCAGTTGGATGTGATCAAGGGAAGGAACTGCTAGAAGAATTCCACAATGGTACATGTGGAGGGCACTTCTCTGGACAACATACAACAAGAAGGATCTTGGATGCAGGTTATCACTGGCCCACTCTTTTTAAAGATTGTTATAATTATTGTAAGACATGTGATATTTGTCAAACACATGGTAACCGTAAGACTTCATCATCTCCATTATGTCCTATTCTTCCCCTTGGTCCCTTTGAAAAGTGGGGAATAGAAATTGTAGGTCCACTTCCAACTACATCACGCCAAAATAAGTATATTGTAGTTGCCATAGATTATTTAACCAAGTGGGTTGAAGCTAGGCCATTGAAAACAACTTCCATGGATGAAGTGGTAAGGTTCATGTATGAATGCATTGTCACCAGATTTGGTTGCCGATTAGAAATTGTAACAGATCAAGGAAGTCACTTCATTAATGAGGCGGTAGAAGCCCTAGTCAATAAGTTTTCTATTAAGCACAGGAAGGCAACAACATACAAGCCAAGCAAAAATGGACAGGTGGAACGAACAAATTTTGTGTTGTGTCAAATTCTAGCAAAAGATGCAGCCTTGCAGGTACATAAATGGGATAAAAGGATTCATGTAGCATTGTGGGCATATAGGGCAACATCAAAGTCAGCAACATGATACTCCCCATTTCAGTTGGCCTATGACATTGATCCAGTTCTTCCTATTGAGTTTGATATTCCCACTGTGAGAGTTATGAAAAATGAAAGGATGGATGAAAGTGATTCAGTAAAAGAAAGGTTGGTACATCTTCATTTGCTGGAGGAAATGAGAGAAATAGCAAAGGATACAAGCCATAAGAAGAAAATGAAGCAGAAGGAATACTTTGATCAAAAGATCTGGTGGTCTCCATTTCATGTGAATGACTTGGTTCTAGTATATGATTCCAGATATAAAAAAAGAAGATAGAGAAAATTTCTTCCAAAATGGATGGGGCCCTACAAAATAGCAGTTGTGCATGAAAATGGTACGTACCGACTGGAGGAATTGGATGGCACTCCTATTACGAAATGGGTCAACCACGACAAGTTGAAGATTTTCCAAGCACCAGAATAGTCTACTCCGAGGACGGAGTAGAAGCTAGAAAGGGGGAAGATGTCGACACTAAAATTTTCCTCCGTAATTTCTATTTCATTAATGTATGTATTAGGAATAGGATGTTGTTAAGTATAATTAGTAGTAACGTCTGATAGAAGATAACAGTGCCGTCAGTACGGTGCCGCCAATAATGTGGAGTACGGTAACAGTCAAAGTACAATAGGAATGTTGTAAAAAGTAAATATTTGTCGTAAGTGGTCCGGTAATGTTAAAATTTCAAAGTTTGGGTAATTAGAGAAGTAGGGTCTACATGATTAGGAATTAGAAATATTATATTGGTAATAAAGACAAGGAGTGAGGTCATAAATATTTTGTGTATTTTATTTGTAAAAAGTCTAAAAATGTGGAACCCATGTAAAATGATAAGGTTTATCTTATCTTAACAGATAAGCTTACATGTACAGATAAGAGTTAAGGTATGGAATATGATTCGTCAGAGTGGATTTCTTATCCTATCTTAGAGATAAGATGGATAAGCCTGGAAGTTCTATAAATAGAGAGGCCACCCCCCTCATTTAGCATAGAAGGAAGTAGTGAGAAATATTGTAGGAAGTGTGCGAAGGAAGCCATCAGTTTAAAGGTGTGTTGAAGAAGCCATTAAGAGGTGTAATTGTAAATTTTCTCCCATAGTCTTGGTGAAAGGCAAGTGAAGTCAATAACACTTGAAGTACCTCATGGGTGAGATTGTAACAATTTCATGTTAATATTATAATTTATTTTGATATTTCAGATTTGTCATCATTCTGTCTTATCATAGTCGATGGTATTCTTGTGTTATGTTGTTGTTTTGTTTCCAGATTACATCCACCAAACTAAAGGTTGTGCATTAGTAAATAATCATAGCACGAGGAGTTCTCGGTGAAGAATTATCATAGTGTTGGATTGGTGATGAAAAAACCTTGTGCCATGTCTTCCTCGTCCGTCAGTTGGATCGGGTGGTGGTATGATGTGATCGATTGCATTGCCACCTTTCTCTGCCACTTTGGAAAAATGTGGGTGCACATTTGTAAGTGGGTCAATTGTGTGATAAGAAAATAATTTCAAAGTGTCTTTACTTAACTTGAATGCAACCCCTTTGATGCTCAAGTATAGCCCATGGAGACCAAACTTAAACACAAACTCAAGTTGATAGAAAGCTAAGTTAGCGGAGCTCAAATTCATGCTCATGTGCATTGTCTCTAAGTTGAAGCTCATGTCTCTAAATATTTATTCAAATCTTTACAAACCAAACAAACCAAGGTGAAATTGGTAAGTTATTTAGACCACACATAGTTGTCTTAGCATCCTGCTTGAAATATCTCCGACCTTCTTAGACCACTAGAAGTTAGTGTTCCAATCCCAGAAGATGGAAAAAGAACTGAAGAAAGCTTTACAAGAATGTCTTGATATGGTTCTATGTAAGCGAAAACTTGCAACCATACAACAATATGAAGTCAACCTCATTATGGAAGATATTTTTATGGTGGTACAATGTATATGGCTTTCCTTGTGAGTTTTTCAAAACCACTTGGCATTTTTGTTGGTCTTGAATCACTACATGTCTATAAGGAAGTGTTGAGCACAAAATCCTTGGGTAAAGTTATTAAAAAAGGAAATATTAAATTTATACCTAAATTTAGTGATCTTGATCTCATCACAAGTTGAAGACCCATCACCTTGTTGAATGTATCCTTTAAGATAATAGCCAAGGCTTTAGCTCTCTGATTATGCCATATTATTCCTACAATTATCAAAATTAAGAAAACAATTTTTATTAAAGGGAAATGTGTTCTTGATAATAACATAGCTATTTGGGAAGGCATGGAATGGGCTCACACTTCTTGTAAGTGGACCATTTTTCTTAAATTATACTTTGAAAAATCCTATGATCATATTTAATGGCCATTCATTTTCTCCATGCTCAAATCTCGTAACTTTGGAGATTTCTTCCTACCGGTTGCACAAACTCTCTTCTTTGAAGCATCATCTTGCTAAACTATCAATGACCAAAGATTTGAAATATTTGATCTTTTTTTCTATCTGACAGGGTTGTTCACTTGTTTATGCTCTCTATGTTCTTGCAAAAGAATTCTTTGATATTTTCTTGTGCACTAAGTTGAGCGTGGTTCAACATAGGGAATTATGCTCCCTAACCGTACATTTCAACTCATTAATGGTCATTTCACAGATTTTTCCTTTCTCATGCTTGCAGAAAATGAAGCCTCGTTTAAAGAAGCACTCTAGTGTTGATATTTTTTTGCAAAGTGTCAAGATCCAATTCACAATACGTCAAAACTCATCATTTATGACAAAGTATAATGCCTTTGTCGGATTGACTGAAAGCTTATCCTTGGACGTGAATTCAACATGATGAAAAATTCAAAATTCTTGGCATTATTTTCACCTTTTATAACACACCTTTTGAATTATGACAATATGTGCTCCAAAGAGTTGAGAATAAGATCTCTATTTGGATTACTACACCTTTCTTTCATTGGAAAGTTCCAGCTGTGCACAAAAATTCTTGTTGTGACTCATGTTTATTACTCTTCATAATGGGATCCATCTAAGGCATCATACAAAAAAATTGTGAAGCTTCCCATATATTTTCTTTGGGCCAATGCTAAACAAAATAGAGGTTTTCACATATTTGTTTGGGGTGTTTATTGCCTTCCTTAAGAAAAGTGTTTCCATGTGTGTGCAAAATGGATACTTAGAGCCATCAACAGAAATGAAGCTTGGAAAATTCTTCTAAGGAATCAAATTTTGGTTAGAGCCCCTCATTGAAATATTTGTTGGAGAAATATTGGGTTTTAAACCCTATTGATCACCTCCGCACTAGTTAAGAGTAAAGGTCCTTTAGTTGCTAAAATCCTTTGGAAAGAATATGAAATAATGAATCCTTACTTGAAGTGGGCTGGTGATGGGTTTAGATCTAGTCTATATTTCAAAAAACACATCTTATGGTGGTTTTCTATTATGTCTAGCAATCACATCCCTTTAGCTGAAATGTCAGGTATCAAAGCCTTTAAATTCTTTCGGAAGGAAATTGTCACTATATGTGGTTTTATCACTACTACATATTCAATACATTGGTTGAATATATGACAAAAATTGTTAGGAAATAAGGGATAAAATACGCAAAACAATCCCACATAGAATCGCAATAGTTGAAACTAATATGCAACAAATATTACATATATGAAATCAAAGTGCAGAATAATAATAACACAACAAAAAGAAACAATATTTAACGTGTTTCACCCAATTTGGGCTATGTCCACCAAGAATCACTTGCTCAGATTTTATTAGAATCCACCTCTTCTCTCAATACAATACCTAGATCTGTTTGGAGCTATGCTCAACAAACTCTACAGAATTCACACTTGAACTCACACACATATGCGATGTTACATCAACCCTACCATATGTAAAAAACCACATAAATAGGTAGCTGCTTAAGTAGTTTTACAATACCGTGGGTACCAAAACCATGGGCCAAAACCGTCCCATAAACCTATGGGTCAAAAATCCTACCCATATGAGAAGAGCATGTTTCTCGAGATATCGTGGATACAATACTTTTAGTGTACAGTCTTCAACACTTCCACACATGAAAACATGCTCCATAACATAAAAAAAATTAAGGCTTATCACTTTAAACCTTTCGCCCCTTTTGAGAATTTAGGATATTTTTCTAGATGTGATGTTACACACGCTTCAACTAAAACGCCTAACCACTTGGTAGAGGGAGTGGAAGTGGAATATTGACACCACATTAAAAAATTACTCACTAGGTTTTCTCTACCAAATGTTGAGTCCTTTCTCACTAAATATTTGCAAGATAAATTCTCGGTGGAGTCTCAATTCCTCTCTTTGAACATAGCTTAATCACCTCAATCGGATATGGAATTCTACAGTCGAGCCCGAAATCACCCTTTTTATCTAGTTTTTAGTCCACCAGTGCCTCCCTCTTGGGGAACGGCCTAAAAATATTAGCATTCACAATACTAAATGCCTCGCTTATGCCTAACCTGAAACCTTCCAACATCATTTCTAGACTTCCTTTGTGTTAGAGATGCTTGGACATAGATTTATTCTTTATTATTTATTCCATCCCTTTCGCCTGGAACACATTAATTCAAGAATGGATCTTAGTGTCCAACTTACATTGCTTTTATATGGAATTTCATTAGAGAAATCATTTATTTCAACTATGGAAATCTAGATTGTTGCTGTCTTTAATAATGATTTTATTTCTAAGTAATTTTATATTAACGATAAAGTTATTGTCATATATGTTGTTTGTCTTCATATCTAAGAAAAAGTGGAAAAAGTGGTGCCAGAATTCCAATACTTGCATGAATTATTGATTCAATGGGGGAGCACGCCCTACACCACAAGTCGTGCACCATTGGATCTACCGTAGTTGGGCCCTCTGCCACATTTCACCAAGCACATAAGGAGTATGTTAGTGTAGGTTAGTATTTATCCTTTTATTTATTTATTAGGATAATTCTTACAATTGCGTTAGCCCTACACTTGTTGGGTTAACTTGCTTAGGTGTACTAGTTGTGTGGAGTTATCTTACTAGTTGTGTTGAGTTAGCTTCTCAGTTATGTGGAGTTAGCTTACTAGTCTTTTGAAGTTAACTTAACTACCGGTATCAGTTAGTGGGAGTTATTCGGCACTGATTTAGGTAGTAGTTGCACTTCCCTTCTCCTATATGTACATCTTTCATATTGAATAATTTAAATAATTTTATTGTAATGTATTGAGAATTATGGATTATGATGGATTTCCATATATGGTATTTTAGCTCTTCTGTTTTACAAATCTAATGTGGTGTGTTATTATCATCTGAGATCGCGGCTTAGAACAATCTTCTTATCGTTCCTTTCATGGTATCAGAGCTATAGATGATGTAGACATCCATTTGTAAGTTTTTCTTTGCAAGCAAGGGTTTATTATTTTCATGTATTTGGAATTCGTTAGCAATTTTTTACAGCATGAATTTTTATGCAAAATGGAGTGTGACACTAGATTTAGAAGATGCAAAAACCCTAGAATCAACTGTAAACTCGACCATGTTTTGAGACAAATATGGATGTAGATATGTACCCTCTGGGTGCATTCTTTTATCCATTAGATATAAGCGTGTACCTTCCAGATGCATTCTTTTACCCTCTGAATATTTTGGTTTTGGATGTGTTGGTCATTGAAAAAGAACTTTAAGAAGAGCCACAGTTAGGGGACAAGAAGTCCCTCCTCTTTAGTGGGAGAGGTTTCCTTATTCAGAAACGAGACCTATTTACACATGTACAGAGTATGGTTTCACTATGGAACTTGGATATCATGAAAGTGTTTTCTAAATAGATCATAAATCACAAAAGTACAGAGGAATGAAGATGTGGAAATGAATAGAAAAGCACTCTCCAGAATTATAGATGACAAAATAATTCCTTATGCATGCCAGAATACAACGAATTGGAATAAGATCATTTGAACTTGAATTAATAAGATGAAATTTGAAAAGACACACAGTTCCATAAATAACATCTACAAGAATACAAAGCTTCTCAACATAATGCAGAAAAATGATCTAACAATATTCAATGGATATCTTGCAAAGGAAAGAATAAGATGGATAAAGAAAGAAGATCCCTTTGTATTGATTGCTTTAGTATTTCTTACACTTTCAAAAATGAGCCAAGTTCCCCCCCAAAATGGCGAAGAGAGGCCATTATATAGTTTACAAATCAGTTACCCTTGGTAACTAATTTTAATTAATGTTTAGTTAAAGGGCTGCTAATCACAATACCCCAACTAATTACAATAAATCCGAGATGAAGAAAGGAAGAAAGGAAGAAAGGAGAAGAGCCAGGAGGAAAAGACAAGTGTTGACGACTGAGGAGGACCCACTGATTTGAGGATTCGCTGTCTAAATATTTTTAACGCCTTTGCTATGTCTCTACCACGTGGAGCTGATGTGTTGGTGGTGGACTAAGTCCAAAATCTGAGACATTTCTCCATCTCTTTGTTGAATTCGACGTGCGTATGATAATCCTTGCTTACTTCTTCAATAGCAAACTGGAGAGAGCAGATTTCTTTCATATTTTCCTTTGTGATGGAATCTTCTCTGAACAAATTATCTTTAACAAAAGCTTTGAATTGAGATTTAATTTCTTGCAAGGAGAAGGGCACACCTGAGGTCTCATCTTGGAGGTGACAATGGATATCCTTAAAAGTAGATACCACCAAAGTCTTGAAGGCCTCACCCTTCTGCCAACTATTTTCCATTCCAAACTGTATATCCATGATTTTGAAAAATTATCTTTTGCATCATCAAATACCTTGCTTGCCATTAAAATATTTTCATCATCCTGCCCCATAAGGCGAAGGTCTACTATACAGCTACTCCAAAGTTTGAGCACTTTATCTATATTTCCAATAGTGGAGGAGAGATTTCTGTTTTAGATTATCCACCTTCTCATTGAGTTTGAAGGCTTCACTAATGAAATTCAACCCTGCGACAAGCATATCATCCACCATGGCCTCCATAGCTCTTCCATAGATGGAATATTTGTGTATATCTTTGATACTCTGGACTTCATCTTGACTGAGGATTACAGGCAGTGGAGAAGAGGTGGTCAGTGGGGTGGGGTCTAAAACTTTATCCTTGGACAATAGTGACTTGATGAAACCTGCAAGAACCTGGGCCTACTCTTCTAGCTGCTCTATAGTTTTTTCACCCTTTTTCAACTCTCCTAATGACCCTAGTGACTGTTTCTTAAAGATTGTGAATCTCACCTTCATGGGTATACTCTCCCATTGGAATCCTCGAGAGCTCTAGATCAGACACTTGACAAATCATGCTCTCGCTTGTCTACTTTGGGCTTGGCTATCTCCAGGATTTGCTAGCCCTAAGCATCAGATACTATTCTAGAGGTGGTCTTGGCCTTCTTGGCAGGAGTAGGAGGAGTAGTGCCTAATAAGGTCACCACAACATCAAAATTGGGTCCTGAGATTCGGGAGGAAGACTTTCTTTTCCTACTATCGATGAAAGGCTGTACAGATGCAAAAGAGGAGGAGAAAGAAAAAGGTGGGGCAAGAGGGATGAGAGAAAGGGAACTCATGGCACTAAAATTGTGCACTGTTGTTGCCTCTAGTTGAGATATGAGTTGGGTGCTTGGGGCTTCTGGTACAGAGGAGTCAATGGCGCTTAGAAACTCAGTGCTTTGTACATCTTTCTCTTTATCCATTGGGACTTCTAGAGCACTCATGGAGAGTGGAACTTCACTCTCCTCTCTTTCACTGAGAATAATAATGTTCTCTGGACCTGAGGGAAATTATGAATGCTTCATCATGGGATCATCTTCAATAGGTTTCTTCTTGACTTCCTTGATTTTCTTCTGATATACTTGGGTGGATGAGGAAGGAGTGGAAGATGTAGGACCTTTAGTTGATGAGGTAGGAGGGGTTTGTACAGGTGCTTCCGAACTAGGTTTCAATGCTTCCTTTCTTGGAGTTGAAGTATCCTTGGAGGAGGATTCCCTTGAATGCCTTCTAAGCTCACGAACTCTCCTGTCAAACTAGATTTTGGTTCTTACTAGAGACAGGGGCTAAGATTTCAGCTAGATCATCCTTCTCCTTCTTGAACCAATCCAAATCCTCTAAGGGAGTGTGTTTGACCAATTTTTCATATTCATATGAATACAGTTCAGAATTATCATCCTGAAGCCCTTCAGGAACTTGGTACAAGTTAAGCTCTTGGATCAGTTGGAGAGAAAACCTACCATAGTGTCTCCTCCTTACCTCAAAATCATCAGCACAGTCAGCCCAATAGTCTTATGTGTCTGCCATATGATGGTAATTGATTCAGAGGTTCTGTTAAATAAATCTCTTCAAGTAAAAACAAGTTCTTGGCCTGAAGAAATGGACAGTGATGGGGGCCAAGGCTCTCTCTATGTTCTGTGCATCTAGAGCCGTCTTGTAGGTGTAGTTTCCCAAAGATATAGGGGAAGTATAGGCCAATGATTTTTCTTATCCCTGCAGGTTTCTGTGTAACTTTTCCAATTTCCTGACATATTTTGATCAAGGCCATTTTATCATTGCAAAACATAGGGAGCTTGAGAGGGGTTCTCTCATAGCCTGCAAGCCTGATATAGGAGAATTTTTTGAATTGGATGAAGTAAGCACCGTACTTTTCTATTAGGCTCATGGCTTAATCTGAGAACCTCCTTGCAGTTTCGCTCTCCAGGAGCCTTACAATGTACATGGTGAAGGCATCATTCACCCTCCTAAAGTTGTGATTGCTAGTTTCCAGAGTGAATTGAGGGCAATAGGCATATATAGGGTCACCCTTATGAGCATGAATGTATGAGAATCCAAACCATTTCCTTGATGCTGCTAGGGTGTACATCAAATATGAAGTCATGTAGAACTTCTTGGTTTGCTGTACACTGGACAGTTGTTCTGATAAGTTCATGTTGATCATTTCTACCTAGTTGATATTCAGAGTTCCTTCGCATACCATGTTGATAAGGGGGCACATCCAGAAATGAAACACGTTGGTAGAGGGTAAGCCCATGACTCGAGCTAATAGGATTATAAAATCAGACAGACTCCTCATTGAAATCAGCACGAAACAAAGCTTTGGACAGACGGGACGCCCCCTTTTTAGGGTTATTTAAGCCAAGACTTTGCACCACCCTTGTCCTTGTATTTTTCACTGTCTTTGTCTAAGAGGGCCTATTCCTTGTTCTGAGATATTACTATAGAATTTTCCATTTCAGGAATCCTTAGGGCAGTACCAATGGTGGCAGTGTCGAGCTTGGCAATGAGCTTCCCATGCGCATTCATTAGTTCACTCGAGTCGGGATTGAAATGAGCACCACAGGCGAGCATGATATCTTCACATTGCACTGAGATTAGAAAACTAGCGTGACGAATGCCAAGCCACTATCGTGAATCATTTGTGCCATAGGAGAGGGGGTTCGAGTCTGTCATCCTAGTCCTGAAATCCCCAAAGTCCAGGTGACGAACTTCACTGTCCCCGATATTAGGAACAGCAGACTCGAGCGGTAAAAATTACTCCTGACCTTGGAATTTGATCTTCATGTTGATAGCAATCTAAAAAAGTCACAATCTGTACTCTTGATGAAACTGCAGGGGGAATGGGTATGTGCACAAAAATTTTGATTGCGAGGGTATGAGCAATTGATAAGAAAGTAGTGTGCAAAAATGTGTAGCGGGGTAGCTTATTAAATAGCCATTTTAGGAGAGAGAAAGGTAATAAATGTGCATTAAATACACATCTACCAACTTAAAAATCAAGATATTCGAAAAGAGTGGGAAAAAATAGCTCGGATGGCCTTTGGTTTATTTGGAGCATGCGGGACATGAAAGAGTGATTCGGCTGATGCGGGGAATGACAGGGACAGAATACAAAAAATGTTTATGGGACATGAGGGACATAAGTACGTGAAGTGCATTATGCAACCGATGTGGGTGAAAGTTGAACAGCGAGCCCGAGTGACTTTGGGACATTTGAAACAAAAAGTTTCGATGGGCCTGCAAGAAAACAAATTTTCGGGTAAAGCGGTCGTTCAGTCGAACAGGGATCCTGAATGAACTTGGGACATCCGGGACAAAAATGTCTGACAAACCTGCAAATCACACAAAATAATCCAAAAAACATAGATTCTTTCCAAATTTTTGACTTTTCCCTCTTAATAAAAACAACAGAAAAGGTGATTAACCCCAAAATTTATTATTTTGAACTTCTCACAAGAGGGGGAAAATTTTGAGAGGACAATAGCTAGCTCCTTTTGGGGATGACTTGGCTAAAGTCTAAAGAAATGAGACAAGGCAAGAACTCTCAGAAAAATCTAGAGTAAATTAGATCAGTGTCTCATCCATTGGGCCACGGAGTCAAAAGTAAACCAACACAGAAGACAACACACAAAATGAACAAAATAACAAAAACATGAGGGGGAAACACACGCACACGCTATACAGAATATACAAAGGACTTCCTGATCACCTAAGACTTAAGCAATTTCAGGTACTACCCACTATAAGGAAGTGGGAGGGAAGAACCATCCATATAATCAAGGTAAAAAGAATTCTCACTAGTAAAGTGTCTTGATCTTGAAAGGTCCAAGCGAAAGAGAATCAAACTTGCCATGGCTACCATGAGGTTCATGCCTTTTATCCCACAGCAAAACAATGTCTCCAACATTGAAATCCCTAGATCTGGCTTTTTTATCAAACAAGACCTTTACTTTCTATTGGTGAGAAGATATTCTATCAACAACCTTCAACTTGTCCTTGTTCAATTGGTGAAGGTACATGATCCTTTTATCCAAAGAATCATTAAAGTTGGTGTCTTCAATGGCCTTCATTAAATGCAAACCTAGTAGTTCCACTGTTACAAGGAATTGAGCTTCTACTCCATATACTACCTGAAAAGGAGACATCCCAATGGCTCTTTTAGGTGTGACCCTATCTACCCAAAGAGCATCATAGAGTTTCTTGCGCCAGTTCCTCTGAGATTCATTAACTAATTTCCTTATAGTGGCCACCAGATTTTTTGTTTGTCGATTCTGCTTGTCCATTACCCCGAGGATAATAATCTGAGGAGTGAGCCAGGGAGATGCCATATCCATAACAAAAATCCATCATCTCAGTTGAAGAAAAAATTGAAGCATTATTTGTCACTATCTTGTTTGGCACACCAAACCTCACCAAGATGTTCTCTTTGATAAAACTACATACTACTGCTGAAGTAGTACTTTTTACTGGAATGGATTCTACCCACTTAGTAAAATAATTTTTGGCAGTTAACACGTGGGTGTGACCAGCACTAGAAGAGGGATTAAGTTTTCCAATGAAATCTAAAACCCATTGTTGAAAAGGGTCTTTGATCACAACTGGTTTAAGGGGCAAAGACGCCAATTTGGGTCTACCCACGAAGGTTTGACAAGATTCCCATTTATTAATCCAATTTGATGCGTCTCTGAACAAGGTAGGCCAGTAATATCCTACACGAAGAATCTTATGAGTAGTGACAGTTGATGAGTAGTTCCCTCCACATGCTTGGTTATGAAAATCTGAAAGTAACTTCCTCTGTTGTTCCTTATCCACACATTTTAGGAACCTTCCATCCAACCCACACTTAAACAAGGAATTCTCCCACAACACATATTGGGCTGATCTTAGCTTAACATCTCTCCTCTCTTTGGTAGTCAAATGAGAGGGACATTCTCCATATGTGAGAAAGTGTGCGATATCGTCATACCATTCATCAATTGAGCCAAGAAACAGAACGGTAGGAAGATCAACTTTATCCTCTAGTAACTCATGTCTAGCTCCCTCAGCGATGAGTTCACACAGGCCTTTTCCACGGATGAGCTTGGTTGGTCTGATGTCAATGTCATATTCTTGGACCTTGGCCACCCAGTTCCCTCTCTTGGATCCAAACTCTTGTTGTGTGAGAATGGACTTGATGGTTGTATCCGATACAAATACTGTGGAGCGAGAGTTAAGAATGTAAAAGCGAAACTGCTTGACAACTTTAACCACTATGAAAGCATGTTTCTCCATTATGGTGTATTTTAACTCATGATTTTTTAGAATGTAGCTCATAAATACAATTGGGAGCTCGTGATCATTAAAATATTCTTGAGTCAAAACAGCAGCCGGGGTGTTTATTTGTGGCATAACCATAGATAATAAATTCTTTGTTGAAATATGCGAATATGCCAAGACAGGAGTTTTAGAAATAGCCTTTTTAATACCTTCAAAGGCTCTTTTACCTTTAGGAGACCAGCCAAACATATTATTTTCCTTTCATCATTTGAAATATATTCAAGGTTGAGTTCTGTTAAATCAGGGATGAATCTTCTTAGAAAGTTAATCTTACCAAAGAAATAATGCACTCCCTTCTTGTCTGGTTGGAAGGGGAATTTGCTAAATAGCATGAAATCACTCAGGATCATTTTTTATACCGTATTTAGAGACAACACGCCCTTAACAATTTTCCCTCTGTGACACAAAATATAGATTTCTTAGGATTTAAAGAGACCCCACGTTTTCTACATTTCAAAAGAACTTTTTATAGATGCTGAAAATGATCTGCCCTTATTTTAGAAAACACAGTCAAGTCATCAAGGTATACGACAATACACTTTCCTTTCAAAATTCCAAAGGCCAAGTCCATAGCTCTCTGGAAATTAGAACTAACATTAATGAGCCCAAAAGGCATCCTTTTATAGGCAAAGGTACCCCAAGGGGTAGTGAAGGCCTGTTTTGTGTTGATCTACGGTATTAACTTCTACCTGATTATATCCTGAGAAGCCATCAAGCATGGACAACATTTCAGATTCTGTTACAACTTGTAAGACTTAATCCATCATGGGCAAAGGATAATTTTCCTTTAAAGAATCTCTGATTCAGATTCCTGAAGTTGACACAGATACGAATGTCACCATTTTTGTTTCTAACAGGTACAATGTTGGCAATCCATGTTGAATGGTGGATAGGGAAAATGATCTTGGCTTTTAATAACTTATGGATTTCCTAAAAGATGGTGTCATCTATTTTTGGATTGTACTACCTCTATTTCTATCTGAAACGATTAATCGCAGGTTTGAGAGGGATGTAATGCTGCATATCCTTTGGCTGAAAATCTTTTAAATCCTCATAGGAATAAGAAAGAACATCTTTATACTTCTTTAAAAGATTAATTACTTTTCTTATTTTCTTCTGGTGTGCAACATTTTCCAATATTCACTGAGTTTTAGGGTCAATAGAACTCCCAATGTTATTTTTATCATATTCAACCGATTGTTGTGATCTATTAGAATCTCTAAAATTCACATTCCTGTCATGTTTGTCAAACAATTCTTCTAAACTCACCAGTCCCTTCGAAATCTTGTTCCCTTTGAGTTTGATACATCCATCTTGATCTGTCTCTTCTTCTTTGACATCTTCTTTTTTGAAGGGAACACTTTCATGAGGAAAATTGTCACTTCCTTCAAAGTAAAATTGTTCAAAGTTATCCCCAAGTTATAAGAAAAAAATCAAATGTTGATCATCATTAAAAACTTGCCAGTTACTTGCATTATCAGGTACACTGGGCCTATGGATCATCTCGATGGTAAACCTATCTTGAGAAAAGTCAGGATGAGGTATCAGCAATGATCCTGAGACTGCTAGTGAATTAGCCCTGGTGTTCTCCTCCCTAGGCACTACTTCGATGGAGAAGGCATCAAGAAATTCAATAGAGTCCCAAACCTGATTCCTATAATGTTTCAATCTTCTATTTTTTACCTGGAAAAGGTTTCTAACTTGCTTGACAATCAGCTCCACATCTCCACGAGCTAGAAGATTCTTCACACCCTTTTCTTTTGCCACATGAAGCCCAAGAATGAGAGATTCATACTCTAGTTGTATTATTAGTATTTTCAAATTGTAACTTGAATGAGAAAGGGCAGACCTTTCCCTTGGGAGACACCAATATTACACCAGCTCCAGAACCAGCTGAGGAACAACTTCCATCAAACTCTAATATCCAAACACCATTAGGATCCTCAGGTGATATTTTGGGGAGTTGGGTTTCTTCTGGAGACATAATCATATAGTTTGACATGCCCCATATCCTCATAAAGTATTTGTGCTTTGGGATCATCTGTTTTTTGTACAATATACTCAGACTGCTTCTCAGGCAGCAACTTCTTCATTTTCCCATTAACAGGTATGAGGGCATGTGACCAATCCATTTGAATTTCTCCACCCACATCCTTACAGAAGTTCCTACTTAGCAACATCCCATATGAAGGAGGAATGTCTGCTACTAGGATAGTAGCCAAAACTTTCTTCTCAGGTAAAGTAGCAAAAGCTACTTGTGCATCTTTAATTCTTCTGATTAGGGGCACTTCCTTACTCTCCATAGAATAGCAAGACCCATAAGTGTGTGTGAGAGTTAAGCCTAAGGCATGGGATACTTTAACAGGCATTACATTGTCTGATGCGCATGAGTCTATGACGCAGTTACTAAGTCTATGACCAACTATAAGGAGGGTTACATAGAATGGTTTGATCTTGTCATTAGGTGAGGTGACAGAGGCTACCAGATTGGGTTGTGGTGTAGAAGATGGAGTGGGTAAAAGACCTTTAGAGGTGGTTTTGGAATGAGAATTGACAAAGTGTACCATTTTAGCAAAATCCTTGGGATGGGTTTGATAATACTCAGCCTCTGAGATTTGAACCTTGGTCCTTTTCAGGTGATCAATGATATCGAAAGACCCAGAAGTGGACGAGCTATCCTCACTTGGAACCCTGGGCTTATCCATCTTAGGAGTTGAAAAAGAAGTAACTTTAGTATTAGAATTGACAAGACTTACCTTGGGTGTGGACGCAATGGGGATAGGAAATCCTCTTTTTACAATTACAGGAATAGTCGTTGGATGTTCCTTGGATCTTTTGGCTGGCTGCATCACTTTCTCCTTTTTGTTTGTCTGCTCTCAGAGTCATGATAACATGTATGATTCACTATTCATGTCCTGCCACTACCTCGTCATAATCATCTTCTTCATCAACTCCTTCAGTAGTGAAGAAATTAACTCGAGATCCCTCAAGTTCTTCTGTTTCTTCATCAACCTCTTCAACAAATTATTCACAATCTTCACTAACTTCTTCATCCTCCGGCTCTTCAACTTCACAGGTTGCATTAACAGGGACTTTAATAGGAGGTCCTTCAAGTGCTAGCCTTGTTTGAGAAGCAGGTAAACGATTTTTGGGCTGAAAATTCCTCCTTGGAATGTCTGCATAGGGGGCGTGCTGAGCCAATTGTTTCTTAATGGCGATGAGATCATTTGCAAGTTTTTGTACTAATGGATCAGTATTAGGCCCAGGAGTGGAAGAGGAGGAAGGGAAAGACCTAGATTTAGAAGGATCTCTTCTCAACTTCCCTGACATGATTAAATCATCTTCGACACTAACAACAAGAGTTTGATCTTCAGCCAACGTTGCAAGATTAGCTCTTCTCAATGCATAACTAACTTCAGGAAATTGGGCATTCAGGAAGAAGCATTTTTGAATTTGATCTACAGGTTGAGTGTCTGGTGGAATTTTGTTAATCAATTTGTTGAATCGAGCCACAAATTCTCTCATGGGCTCTTGCGATTCTTTCTTTATTTGAGAAATTTGGGCCAGCAAAGCATGCACGTCTTCTGCCAGTTTGAAACGATTCTCAAACTTTGCTCTCATCGTGTTCCAGCAAGTGATAGCTCCGGATAGAAGGTGATAGAACCAATCAGCCGCATTATCTTGTAAAGTCTCAACAAAAAGCCTTATGGAAACGTCTTCATGTTCAACTCCCAAAACTCCACATGCAACTATAAAGGCCATGATATGTTCATTAGGATGTACCTTGCCATCACCTTTGAACTTGGGAAAGTTCTTCTGGTTACCTCTGGGTAACTCATGCAAAGGCTGAGGAAGGGCGGAGAGGCCCAACATGATGGCCCCAAGGCAATGGTATTTCCATCATTCTTGGAAAAATGGCTTGAAGGGGAACTGAAAATGCCAGCAAGAATCAGAGCTCAGAGATTAGGGACTGAGTTTCTCTGAAGGAATACCACCCGTAGGGGTTCTATTTTTGACAGGAGGAGTGCTTGTTGAATGAGCTTTTCTATTTCTTCCTACTGAAGGGAAAGGAAAACCCTGCTATTCCAAAAGCTGAAACTGAGAATCTTCAATACCAAGGGCCCTTCTCCCTCGAGTAAAATGTGGAGTCATCAGATCAAGAATGATCGATAAATGGTTAAGGAACTGGAAAATGATTCCCCAGCGGAGTCACCAAAAACTGTTGGTCGTTGAAAAATAACTTCAAGAAGAGCCACAGTCAGGGGACAAGAAGTCCCTCCTCTTTAGTGGGAGAGGTTCCCTTATTCAGAAACGAAACCTATTTACACATGTACAGAGTATGGTTTCACTATGGAACTTGGATATCATGAAAGTGTTTTCTAAATAGATCATCAATCACAAAAGTACAGAGGAATGAAGACATGGAAATGAGCAGAAAAGAACTCTCCAGAATTATAGATGACAAAATAATTCCTTATGCATGCCAGAATACAACGAATTGGAATAAGATCATTTGTACTTGAATTAATAAGATGAAATTTGAAAAGACACACAGTTCCATAAATAACATCTACAAGAATACAAAGCTTCTCAGCATAATGCAGACAAATGATCTAACAATATTCAATGGATAGCTTGTGAATGAAAGAATCAGATGGACAAAGAAAGAAGATCCCTTTGTATTGATTGCTTTAGTATTTCTTACACTTTCAAAAAATGAGCCAAGTTCCCCCCCAAAATGGTGAAGAGAGGCCATTATATAGTTTACAAATCAGTTACTCTTGGTAACTACTTCTTTTAATTAATGTTTAGTTAAAGGGCTACTAATCACAATACCCCAACTAATTACAATAAATCTGAGATGAAGAAAGGAAGAAAGGAGAAGAGCCAGGAGGAAAAGAAAAGTGTTCACGACTGAGGAGGACCCACTGATTGGAGGATTCACTGTCTAAATCTTTTTAACGCCTCTGCTATGTCTCTACCACATGGAACTGATGTGTTGGCTGGTGGAATGAGTCCAAAATCTGAGACATTTCTCCATCTCTTTGTCAAATTCGACGTGCGTATGATAATCCTTGCTTACTTCTTTGATAACAGACTAGAGAGAGCAAATTTCTTTCATCTTTTCCTTTGTGATGGAATCTTCTCTGAATAGATTATCTTTAACAAAAGCTTTGAATTGAGCTTTGATTTCTTGCAAGGAGAAGGGCACACCTGAGGTTTCATCTTGGAGGTGACAATGGATATCCTTGAAAGCAGATACCACCAAAACCTTGAAGGCCTCACCCTTCTGCCAGCTATTTTTTCAATTCTCCCAAAGCCTCCTCCAGCACCATGATTTTCCATTCCACACTGTATACCCATGATTTTGACAAATTATCTTTTGTATCATCAAAGGCCTTGCTTGCCATTAAAATATTTTCATCAGTCCTGCCCCATAAGGCGAAGGTCTACTATACAAGATACTCCAGAGTTTGAGCTCTTTATCTATATTTCCAATAGTAGAGGAGAGCTTCTGTTGTAGATTATTCACCTTCTCATTAAGTTTGAAGGCTTCACTAATGAAATTCAACCATGTGAACGAGCATATCATCCACCATGGCCTCCATATCTCTTCCATAGATGGAATAATCTGTGTATATATTTGATAATCTGGACTTCATCTTGACTGAGGATTACAGGCTGGTGGAAGAGTGGGTCAGTGGGGTGGGGTGTTAAAACTTTATCCTTGGACAATAGTGACTTGATGAATCCTACAAGAACCTGGGCCTGCTCTTCCAGGTGCTCGATAGTTTGTTGCACCATTTTTCAACTCTCCCAATGACCCTAGTGACTATTTCTTGAAGATTGTGAATCTCACCTTCAGGGGTAGACTCTCCCATTGGAATCATTGAGAGCTCTAGATCAGACACTTGCAAATCATGTTATGGCTTGTCTACTTTGGGCTTGGCTATCTCTAGGAATTAATGGCCCTGATCATCAGATACTATTCTATAGGTGGTCTTCACCTTCTTGGTAGGAGTAGGAGGAGTAGTGCCTAATAAGGCCGCCATAGCATCAAAATTAGGTCTTGAGATTTGGGAGGGAAGACTTTCTCTTCCTACTATCGATGAAAGGCTGTACTGATGCAAAAAAGGAGGAGGAAGAAGAAGGTGGAGCAAGAGGGCCAAGAGAAAGGGAACTCATGGCACTAAAAGTGTGCACTATTATTGCCTCTAGTTGAGATATGAGTAGGGTGCTTGGGGCTTCTGGTACAGAGGAGTTCAATGGAACTTGGAAGCTCAGTTCTTTGTACTTCTTTCTCTTTATCCATTGGAACTTCTAGAGCACTCGTAGAGACTGGCACTTCACTCTCCTCACTTTCACTGAGAACAATAATGTTTTCTATGGACCTGAAGGACAAGTTCTGAATGCTTCATCATGGGATCATCTTCAACAGGTTCCTTCTTGAATTCCTTAATTTTCTTCTGGTATACTTGGGTGGATGAGGAAGGAGTGGAAGATGTAGGACCTTTAGTTGATGAGGTAGGAGGGGGTCTGTACAGGTGCTTCTGAACTAGGTTTCAATGCTTCCTTTCTTGGAGTTGAAGTATCCTTGGAGGAGGATTCCCCTGAATGCCTTCTAATCTCATGAACTCTCCTCTCAAACCAGATTTTTGGTTCTTACTAGGACAGGGGCTAAGATTTCAGCTAGATCATCCTTCTCCTTTTTGAACCAATCCAAATCCTCCAAGGGAGTGTGTTTGACCAAGTTGTCATATTCATATGAATACAGGTCAGAATTATCATCCTGAAGCCCTTCAGGAACTTGGTACAAGTTAAGCTCTTGGATCAGTTGGAGAGAAAACCTACCATAGTGTCTCCTTCTTGCCTCAAAATCATTAGCACAGTCAGCCCAATAGTCTTCTGTGTCTGCCATATGATGGTAATTGATTTTGAGGTTCTGATCAATAAATATCTTCAAGTCAAAACAAGTTCTTGGCCTAAATAAATGGATGGTGATGGGGGGCCAGGGCTCTCTCTATGTTCTGTGCATCTAGAGCCATCTTACAGGTGTAGTTTCCCAAAGATATAAGGAAGTGCAGGCCAGTGATTTTCTTATCCCTGCAGGTTTTGTTTAACTTGTCCAATTACCTGCATGTTTTGATCAAGGCCATTTTATCATTGCAAAACATAGGGAGCTTAAGAGGGGTGCTCTCATAGTCTGCAAGCTTGATATAGGAGATTTTTCTAAATTGGACGAAGTAAGCACTGTACTTCACTATTAGGCTCATGGCTTCATCCGAGAACCTCCTTGCAGTGTCGCTCTCCAGGAGCCTTACAATGTACATGGGTGAAGGCATCATTCACCCTCCTGAAGTTGCGATTACTAGTGTCCAGAGTGAATTAAGGGTTAATAGGCATATATAGGGTCACCCTTATGAACATCAATGTACGAGAATCCAAACCATTGCCTTGATGCTGCTAGGGTGTACATCAAATATGAAGTCATGTAGAACTTCTTGGTTTGTTTTACACTAGACAATTGTTCTGATAAGTTCATGCTGATGATTTCTACCCAATTGATATTTTGAGTCCCTTCACACACCATGTTGATAAGGGGGCACATCTAGAAATGGAACTCATTGGTAGAGGGTAAGCCCATGAATCGAGCTAATAGGATTATAAAAGTCAGAAAGCTCCTTATTGAAATCGGCATGAAACAAAGCTTTAGATAGACGGGACGCCCCCTTTTTTAGGGTTTTTAAGCCAAGACTTCGCCACCCTTGCCTTGTACTTTTCACTGTCCTGGTCGAAGAGGGCCTGTGCCTTGTTTTGAGAGATTACTATAGAATTGTCCATTTCAAGAATCCTTAGGGTAGTGCCAATGGCGGTAGCGTCAAGCTTGGCAATGAGATCCCCATGCACATTTGTTAGTTCACCTGAGTTAGGATTGAAATGAGCATCGCAGGTGATTACCGTATCTGCACATTGCACTGAGATTGGGAAACCGGTGGCGAATGCCAAGCCACTATCGTGAATCATTTTTTCCATAGGAGAGGGGTTCGAGTCTGTCATCCTAGTCCAGGTGACGAACTTCACTGTCCCTGATATCGGGAATGACAGACTCGAGCGGTGAAATTTGCTCCTGTCCTTGGAATTTGATCTTCATGTTGATAGCAATCTGAAAAAGTCACAATCTATACTCTTGATGAAATCACAGGGGGAATGGGTATGTGCACAAAAATTTCAATTGCGAGGGTATGAGCAGTTGATAAGAAAGCAGTGTGCAAAAATGCGTAGCGGGGTAGCTTATTAAATAGCCGTTTAGGAGAGAGAAAGGTAATAAATGTGCATTAAATACACATCTACCAACTTAAAAAGCAAGATATTCGGAAAGAGCAGGAAAAAATTACCCGGATGGCCTTTGGTTCATTTGGAACATGAGGGACGCGAAAGAGCGACTCGGCCGATGTGGGGAACGCGGGGACAGAATGCACAAATGTTTATGGGACATGAGGGACACGAGTACGCAAAGTGCGCGATGCAGCCGATGCAGGCGGAAGGTGAACAGCGAGCCCGAGTGACTTTGGGACATTTGGAACAAAAAGTTCCAATGGGCCCGCAAGAATATTTTTTTTGGGTAAAGGGGCCGACCGACGAACAGGGAGCCCGAATGAACTTGGGACATCTGGGACAAAAATGTCAGACAGACCGGCAAATCACACAAAATGACCCAAAAACGTAGATTTTTTCCAACTTTTTTACTTTTCCCCTTACTAAAACAATAGAAAAGGCAATTAACCTCAAAATTTCCAATTTTGAACTTCCCAAAAGAGGGAGAAATTTTGAGAGGACATCAGGATGCAACCTTTTATCCACTGGACATAGATCTGTACCCTCTGGGTGTATTCTTTTATCCATTGGATATACGTGTGTACCTTCCTGATGCATTTGTTTACCCTCTAGATATTTCAGTTTTGGATGCAGTCTTTTATCCACTTGACGCAGATCTGTACCCTTTGGGTGCATTCTTTTATCCATTGGATATAAGCATGTACCTTCCAGATGCATTCTTTTACGCTCTGAATATTTCTGTTTTGGATGCAGTCTTTTATCCACTAGACGCAGATATGTACCCTCTAGGTGCATTATTTTATCCATTGGATATAAGCATGTACCTTCCGGATGCATTCTTTTACCCTGTGGATATTTCTATTTTGGATGTAGTCTTTTATCCATTGGACACAGATCTGTACCCTTTGGGTGCATTCTTTTATCCATTAGATATTGTTTTGTACCCTCTGAAAGCAATGATTTACCCTCAGGACATTTTAGGTTTTGAGCGCAGGCTTTTATCCTTTGGTCACAAGCATGTATCGTGTGGATGCACTCTTTTACCCTTTGGACATTTGAGTGCCACGTGTACCTTTTAAAAAAAGATCAGCATTAAAATATTATTTTAATAGCAAAACTTTCTAGAGCTCATACCTTTTGATTTGTAGCTCGAATAAAGGTGATCTTTTTTTTAAAATTGTGTATTTTTTCAAGATCTACGCATTGGTGACATTTTTAAACACATTTAAAATTTAAAAGGTAATTTTTCTCATTGTAATGTTTACACGCACTCAATTATAAAGTGTCAAATTTGGGAGGGTGTTGTAATCACTTGTGGACACAATTTCGGTTGAGCCCGACGTCCTCAACTTTTGGGTGTTGCACTCTTGTATCTATGGGTGTATGCATTTATATCTATCTTTTTTGTTGAGATATTCTGGATTTGTATTTTTGGAACTTTATTTTTTGGCATGTTGACATTCTCTCTTATGGGGAAGCTATTCTAGTGAAGCCCAGTATTAGTTTTTCAGTGTTCGAGTAGTTGATTTTGGCAACTCGTACAAATATGTGGTGTCACTCTACCCATTCAATAGTATGGGAGGGTGTGGTATTGATACTGATTCTTTGGGTTTTGTGACTTTGCCTTGTTACGTGTTGATACTACTTCTTCGGGTTTCGTGTACTTGCCTTGTTACCTTGGCTTTTCTTGGATCGTGGCACTCCTATTTATTTAGATATCGTGTCTTTGCCTTGTTGCCTTGGTTGTTCTTGGATCATGGTACACCTATTTTTAGCATTTGATCAAATTATGTTTGGTGTTGTTTTTCACTTTTGACATCACTCCACTGAAAGTCTCCTTACATGGAGCTATTCTGGTGAAGCCTAGTGTCAGTTGTTTTTTATTTCTATGGTCGAGCAGTGGATTCAGACCATAGTGCACACCAAACTTCTTCAACATTGTACGAGTTTTTGGAGCCAAAATTCTTAGGATATATTACAACATGATTTTTCTCTCTCTACTTTGTTATTACTGGGTTTACGTACCTTGTGGTGTCTAATTTTCCCAATTATTTTATGTGGGTACCTCATTAGGGCTTGTTTCCGAGACCCACCTTCTTTTTCGCCTACCTAAGCTATGCTTACGGGAGGGTGTTAGTGTAGGTTATTATTTATCCTTTTATTTATTTATTAGGATAATTCTTACACTTGTGTTAGCCCTACATTTGTTGGGTTAGCTTGCTTAGGTGTACTAGTTGTGTGGAGTTATCTTACTAGTTGTGTTGAGTTAGCTTCTCAGTTATGTGAAGTTAGCTTACTAATATTTTGGAGTTAACTTAACTACCGATATCAGTTAGTGGGAGTTCTTCACCACTGATTTAGGTAGTAGTTGCACTTCCCTCCTCCTATATGTACATCTTTCATATTGAATAATTAAAGTCATTTTATTGTAATGTATTGAGCATTATGGATTATGATGGATTTCCATATATGGTATTTTATCTCTTTTGTTTTGCAATTCTAATGTGGTGTGCTATTATCATATGAGATCGTGGATTGGAAAAATCTTCTTATCATTCCTTTCAAATTCACTCCCACAATCATTTCTTTTCCCTTTGTCTATGCTTGTTTCTCAACCCTGCTTCCTTAGTGGGGAAATTGGATTTTTCCACCTCATGGAAATTCCACCGTTGGTCCCTGTCGATGGTCATCATTGACTCAAGGATTTTTCACATTGGTTAGTTCTCCATCATTGACATAGGGTATCATGGTGTCATTTTTTATGAAAAATAATTATTGAGTGCAAGGCAGGAAGTTTTCCCTAGAATTTGTTATCCAAAATAACCCCCAAGCTATTTTTGTAACCTACAAGCTCAACTCCAGTATTAGAATGGACTTAGTTTTCCACGGGTCTTCAAATCCATGGAATAAAGGAGAATTAAATCTAAAGGAGAACTTAGAAAGATTTTGCGGCAAAGAAGTGCTTGACATCCAAATCGAAGTCATGGGTTTTGCTTATTGAAGTCCATGATTCAAGGGGAAAATTTTTGGAGGGCCACAAAGAAACCAAAAGGTAAGTTTGAAGATGGCTAAGGACCTAATTTTTTTGGAACATTGTCTTAGTGTTCCACGGGTTTCACAAGCTTTGTGTCTCGTGAAATTCCAAGTCTGCGGATCAAAGGATTTCAGTTGCAAGACCTAAAAGTTGCATAACAAAGGAACAAGTGTTCCATGGTATAAGGAAATTAATGGGTATCAACCAAACAAAGGGTTAGACTTTTGTGACATGAGAATAAATTCAGAACCTGCGAGACACAAGCCGTGGGACCAAAAAATGATCTTTTGACCATAACTTTTGGTGCGGTCATCCAAATTGGGTAAAATTAGTGGCATTGGAGAGGTATCCTCCAGAGATCTATTTTGACATCAAGAGATTCAGGGTTTAGTGTTGTTTGAAGGGTAAAAAATGCAAACACAGGTTTAAGTGGAGAAATATGTAGTTCTAGTCAGTAAAACCTTCAACTACCTCACTCGAAGTAACAACTTAGATGATGCCCATATCCTTCCTTTGAGTTCTGATGGTCTATTACAAAGGAGAATGAGTTTCTGTCCCACAAATTTAATGGTGAAAAGATCTATGGGTAGTGAGTTCAATCTTACTCACTGTAAAATTCAAATTTCAAAATTTGAATTATCTTCCCCACTTTTCTCTCTTTTCCCCATTCTTCTATAAATGTAAGTGCACTTCCATATACAAAGGTGTTTTCTTCTGCGGAATTTAGAATTCTTCTTTGAGTTTCTATATTTTCCATGCCTCTTGACCTCTATAACTATATTCTACAAGTAGTTGTCAAATATATACTTTTGTAAACACAAATGAAAATGTTTAATGAATTAGGTAACTATGGGTGTTTCCTTTATATGCTTTTTATTAATTATGAATTTCTAACCCTTTTTGTTTTCTTTGGATTTATGCACTTGTCCTCTTACAAAACTTTGTGTTCCCATCATCTCCTTGCATAAGTGGTTCCATAAGTGTCCCCGTAGATCAGATTTGAACCCTATTGTAGTTTTGGTTCATCACTTTCTTTCAGTTTGCGACCCCACTTTTCCCTTTTCTCAACCCTAAACCCTATGAAAACGTAGTTTAGTTTTAGTGTTAGTTACATTTTGAATTTTTAGGTTATTTATGGTGGGATAGAACAGAAGGAACCAACATTCTCTAGAGGTTGATCTCACTTTGCAAATTCTCACACTTTCAAGATCATCCCATGTTACATAAAGTTCTTAATGTTCACCTGTGAACATTTAGGGGGCAAAATTTTTGGCACTAATAGAACCTCTTGTAGAAGAACCCTCTGGTTTGGGTACTCTTCCTACCAAGGACAATACGTTGCATCCCATAGTGCCTCCTTTTCATGTGCATGAATTTCATAATTATCATATTTTAACATGTTCATCAGATTTTGCTAATATATATATATATATATGTCATTTGCGACATTTTTTGATATTTTAAGTTGTTTTTTTTTCTAGCATAGAGATAAGGTCGTATATTCTTTTCGTCTTCCCCTTTTATTGCGGGGTCACTAACACAAAAGCACAAATCATGTAATTGAATGACATTATTGTGTACATCTTGAAAAGTTATGCTAAATAAAAATGGGTCAATTTTGAATTGTATGATACTATGGGCTTTACAAGGTATTTTTACATATAAAAATTGTGGGATTAGTTATGCTATGATATTAGTGTATTTGTGTGTTTATTAATTATTTTATTGGTATAAGACTAGTTCAATTTAATTATGATAAATGTGGGATTATTTGATTGTTATGGTATTATTGTAATTATATGTTTAGTACTTATTTTATTGATATGAGACTAATTAATTACTATAGTATCAGTTTCTTTATGTTTTTATATTATACAATTTTGATGTGATGGATCCAACATATAAATATAATAAATGCCACATGTACAATGTATTCATTTTTTCTTCTAAGATTATAATGGAAGGGAAATAAAAATTTCCTTGATATTAAGGAAAAAGAAAAAGAAAGTCAATAGTCCAGTCATATGTGAGATAAATGTTATTTGTAACTAAATGTAAAATGTATATTTTTCAAAAACTATATTCCAAACATTAGATTATGAAAATAGTGAGATATGACTGGATTAAATAATTGATAATGAAAGCTACTTTCCTTCGGTATGATGATAAAAGTCCTCTAAAGATAATATCAAATATGTTTTTTTTTTTTTTTTTTAAATGGAATGAAATGGTCTCCAAAATGGTGTGTGTTATATAATTAATATTATTACATCATAAAAATGGTTAGTGGGACAATTATTTAAAATGTTATTGTTGTCGTTTCTTAGTGGGACAACTATATAAAATGTTATTTAGAATAATTTGTTAGTGAGAACTCATGACATATTTGTTGATTTGTGACCAATATTGTTACAGGTGAAATTGTATTTAAATGTGAAAATCATTTTATGATTAATTGAATTAAATCAATGTTGTTCTAAACTCCAACTTGGTATCAAAGCAGGGAAATCCTATGATAGCAGGGAGAAAATAAAGAAGAGCTCCAAAGCACTAACATCTCTACATTTTTATTGTGCAAGCTTCAAGCATTACAAATAAACTAATTACCTAATAATTTGTCAAATTTTTCTATTTAATTACTTGTAGAAGTTTCATATAAAGAAACTTGATAACATTTTGGTGAGAGACATTTGCAAAAATAGTTGAAAACAAGGCATCATACAAAATAGAGCTTGAGTTTTTTATGTTGAATATTAAGGTGTTGAGTTAATGCAAAATATTTTCTAAATTTGTTTTGGATTTATCATTAATTTTTTAAATCAATAAAAATATAGGGCAATGCTTGCATAAACATTTTTTCTATATAAATTTTTAAACATTTCATAATTTTTCATTTAAAAAAAAATCAAATATTTCCTTCGAACGACCTAAAATAGAATTGATTCGATATCTTGAACTCTAGGTCTAATATTTTCAAGAGATTTTGTTAGTAGGTGTGAAATATCATTATCATACATCACTATAAGCATTTTGGTACAACTGACATATCACACAAGATTTACCTATTTTCCCAAAAGATTACTCGTAATCTAATTGCTTTGGGAGGTTTATTTTGAGGAAAGTTTCACCAAGATGTTTTAAATACTAATGTAAAACAACCCCCAAAAGGGTTTTACTACAAATTTTACATTACTCCCACATTAATTATTTTTGTAAGCCAAGTCTCTACACATCTTTGAGTCAATATAATTCAAATTTTAAAATATAAGCTTTTTGGTACAACTGATCTCTCATGCAAGATTTACCCGTTTTCCCAAAAGATTACTCGTAATCTAATTACTATGGGAGGTTTATTTTGAGGAAAGTTTCACCAAGATGTTTTAAATACCAATGTAAAACAACCCCCCAAAAGGGTTTTGCTACAAATTTTAGATTACTCCCACATTAATTATTTTTGTAAACCAAGTCTCTACACATCTTTGAGTAAATCTAATTCAATTTTAAAAAATCAAAATTCATAAGTTGTAACTTTGATACATTGTCTTTTGTATTAAGCCCAAGTCAATTTTAAAGAAAGTTTAGACTTATCCTTTCTAATTTTCTTGAATTAATTGTTTTACGGATTTTAAAATGTAAAATCATGGTTATTAGTGCTCTTAAAATATGTTTTATAGATTCCTAACATTTGAGGGGGGAATTTTTTTTTTCCTGGAAGACCAAAGTCAAAACTCCTCTTGAGTTTAAATACATCACCAATTCTTGATGGTACGTCACCTTAATCACATTTTATATAAAAATTTAGTGAACTCTGCTCTAAAATGTGTATTTGTCCCTGAATCTATATGTTGGACCAAGAAAATATCTAAGTATGAGACATGCGCAAAGGCCAGAGGGTGCACGTGGAAACATGAATGAAGTATTTACAAAGGTTGAAACAAGTGCGTGAATTTATGCGTGAAAGTATGAAGTATTACGTGCGAAGAGTTGCGCGTAGGAACATCAAAGTTAATAGTTAGTTAGACTTCCAAGGCAAGCTAAAAATTGTACAAAACATAGGTTGACGTGATTGTCAAGGCAAGCCAGAAATAGAAAAAAGTGTGGATAAAGCACATGTAGAGATAATAATATACATAAAGGAGGAATATATATTTGGAGCACATGCGGAAAAATCTATTTATAATGCAGAGGATAAAGATGGAGTTTCTAGAAATAAAGCAAACCGTGTGTGGTCTATTTATAGGAAATATTTAGTTAGGAAAAACATGTGAGCTATGTATAGGCCATCTATTTTTAGATTCAAGAGGTGAAGGACAAGTTCCCACCCTCTGTGTGTGTGTGTGTGGGTGTGTGTGTGTGTGTGTGTGTGTGTGTGTGTGTGTGTGTGTGTGTGTGAGAGAGAGAGAGAGAGAGAGAGAGAGAGAGAGAGAGAGAGAGAGAGAGAGAGAGAGAGAGAGAGAAAGAGAGAGTAGATATCCATGTAATGAGATAGCCTAGATTGAGTGTTGATGTTGTTAGGTTCCATAACGAGTCCTGACTTGCGCATGAGTCTATAGATGATTGTCTAAGCAACAATATTGATGGTTTATGTAATCTATGTAATGCATCATGGTTATAATGAATATAAAGATCCTTTTGGTTGATGATCAATTGTCTCTATGCATGTTATAGTAGTTCATATTATTCATATGGCATATTTGCATGTTATGTTAGCCATGAATGCAAGAAATACATCTTGGCATTCAGACACAAGGAAGGACCTGGTAGAGTTGTGCAAACTTCAGGTGAGCACTTAGGATTTTCCTGGGTGATGTGTCAGCACGCTCGACATCGTTGTGTTGAAACTAGACTTCATCTTGACATTTTGGTTTCGTTGTCAGGACCTTCTTTTGCTTTGACTCTCAAGATGTGGTGCATACATGGCATTTCATCTATCCTTGGAGAACATTGAACGTTGGCTACACGAAGGTGAAGAAGAATTTGCACAAAGATACAACACTTTGGTTAATTTCAATCCGCATAAATGGGTCAATGAAAACCTCTATGATCCATTTTATGAGAAATTCTTTAGCTTCTTTCCAAAAGAGTTACATGATTGGCTGGTAATGTATGCGAGGAAAAAAAGATTCAATTGGGGTAGAGACAAATTTGGAACCAAAACAAGTATCACGAACTTGCTAATTTGGATAAACCGTAGATGCACATAGTAGATCATTGGTGGAAAGACATGTCAAACAATAATACCTTAGAATACGTGATCTCTACATATTCATGCCTAGAGGAAGTTATTTTCAAGTTTCTTCATGAGCCTAGGGGATTGTACTTACGTGCACTTTCACTTGATATCAAAATCTTGATGATTTAATTAGGATTTGAGATCCTAATAGTGGCTAGCTAAACACATGCTATGTGCAAGGACAAGGAAATGGGTTGGAAAATATGGCGTTGAGCCAAATGGAAGAAGAGAGAGGAAAGAATGGGTAGATACATCAATGTGCAAGAAAGGGAGATTAAAGAGGCATTGAGATAGAGAGAAATAGGGTTGAGCGGTAGTGTTGGGAACTTTTCAAGAAGCGAGGGGCCACATAACTATGTCCCTATAATATTGGGAAAGCACAATATAAGGATCCTCTTGACATCTAGTGAAAGTGAGTGTAATGAAGAGTTGGAAAATATTGGCACGCATCTGGACCACCCCGAACCCTTGGTCCTTGCACTTGGTACTCAAGATTCAGAAGTTCATAAAGAGGATCATCATAATGACGAAGAATGAGAAGGAAATCAGGGATCGTTGCGTTGGGATAGATATACAGGCATATACATATTAGTATCAACTCCGTAAGTGCAATAAATAAAAGTAGCGCACATGGCAGTGGCTAGTGTTGCACGATAGGCTTTGATAGTTGGTCATCAAAATTTGTTTGGGAGTAGCACTTTAGGCATAGCATCAGGATAGACTGTTGGCGCGCTACTCTCTTGAAGCAACACTATAGGCCCAACGCCATCACATATTTTTGGCACGCAAATAATTTCTATCATTGGCGCGCATACGAGGGTCCCAACAATAGGGGGCTCATGAGGCTCTAATCCTCCCTCGAGTGGAGGTAATCCTAGTGTAGGTTTAGGGTAATGATCTGGTCCTCCCCCAAGTGGGAGAAATCCAAGACAAGGAAACATACCACAGATTTTTTATGAGATGTCACTCCATTATTTTATTAAGTATAGAGGAGTAGAAGATGTAGTGGAGCATCTACACAAATGCGAGCTCTTATGAAGGGCCAAGGGAATCATTGCATCATACAAGAAGGTCGTTCATTTCACGAATACATTACAAGGTCGCGCACACATTTGGTACTACAAGTATGATCCACACCAAATAAAAATGGATTATGATACCCTGTGCGCCGCCTTCTTTGTTGAATTACACATTATTGAGTTTGAAAACTAGAGCATTAATGTGCTAAAAGACATCAAATGAGGAATATTTGAAAGTGTTTGGGAATATGATGTGCAGTTCAAGACTCTATTGTTAAAGATTTCGTATGATGTCCATCAAATTCAACATGTGCAATGGTTTGTGGATGGATTATTGACACCGTTAAGAAGGTCACTATCACATAAGCCATTTATAGATCCATGCAAAGCCCTAGAAGCAGCCCTATACACTGAAGTGGTTGGAAGTGTGGATACAAGAGTGATCCCATTCCTTGAAGCACATATTGCAGCTATAGCCACATAGTTGGAAGTTTTATATATTAGCTTGAAACATGAAACTCAAAGTGGTATCTGGTGTATACATTGAGAATTAGAGGACATACGAAGAATATTTTCCCACACAAGAATGTGCGTGCTCTACTAGCAGCTTGTGAGATATGCCACAATGACCATGGTGTCAGGGTCTTTCCACTTTTCCAGTGCTCTACGCAGAATAATGTGTCACTCTACTATAATATTTATGATGCACATATGCATGATAAAATTGATTACCATTTTATTGATAACATCCATGAAGCTTGTGAAAAAGGGTTACGCTAGACTAACGTTGAGGGTAGTTCATAGGCACATGAAGGGAAAAATAATGGAGTTGGAAAAATGTCAATGGACTTTATAGGGTAGGATATTGTGGTAGAGGATATGGTGTTCGTGAAGGAAGGTTCAGTCGAGGTACTTGATATACTTGCGGATCACCTTATCATTACTAACATGAGTGTCCCAAGAACATGTCATGTGGTTACTATGGAAAAGGGCACAAGGTAGAAGACTTCCTAGATTTATATGCGCACGTGTGTAAGAACAAAAATAATAGAGGTGTGATGATGATATAAATCGAGCACACCAGGAAAGGGAAATTAAAACCTAAGGAATTGACAATTGTGAATAAGGAGCCTTTATTATTTACCACACACGTTGAAGATGCATGTGCAAAAGAGGAGGCGTGAACTAAAACACTCATCCGACGTGAGGAAGTCGTACCAACCAATAAGTATCTAGACATAGGGAAAAATAAGTAAGTGTTCCAGGAAACCATAAGATTAATCAAAGATTTACAAGGGAGATACAATTCTTAAAAGAGAAAGTGTGGGACAGAGAGCATGCGAGACATACAAAAGTACCTAACAAGGATGTTTATGAACTCAAAGAAGTGTGTCAGATGTTGAGACAAGAGAACATTATACCCCTGCTAGGCAAATGGTTACGAGAGAAGGTACCACACATGGATAACGAAAGGGAGCGACATAAATTACATCTGAATCTACCACCACAACACCATGAATATGATAAGTAAATCACCTTGGATATAGTTATTGATGGTTGGCTAGTGAGCAACATCCTTATTGACACTGGCGCAAAGGTAAACATTCTTACCCTGTATGCATGGAATAAAATGGGGAGGCCACCACTTCAACCTTATTCTAGTGTTTTTTATATGGTAAATAAGACAAGGCCAATGCTGATTGGAGTTTTAAAGGGCACAAGCATCACTATACAGGGGAAAAATTCAAGGGCAATTTTGAGGTTTTGTAGTTGACAGAGGTAGATAACTTACCTGCATTACTTGGTCGTCAAAGTTGTTATGCAAAAAACACAAACCTACACTTCAATAAGTTTTATATTAGTTTTGAGAATGAGGATGAGTGTGTAGTGATTCCTATGGATAGTACAAGGATTGTGCCCTACACAAATCCCATTAGTGAGGAGGATTTGAATCATATCTATGCGTTGACTGTGCACGGTCTAGAGTGTGTTGATCCAACAAAGGAGGGAGTGCTCAAATGAGGGGATGAAAATTTGATCAGTGACATTACAAGCATTAATTGTGATAATTGGGCCCATGGGACATATGAAATGTTTAGTCACGAGTCTCGGGGACATGTAACAAGGGTGATTAGACCATATACAATTAGGTGGTTGCGAATAATTGTACTACTTAGGTATATAAGAGAAAAAAAATATTGAATCATTTTTGTGCACAATGGAAGAGAAATTGAGTGATGAAGGAACTAGAATGAATATGTTGGTATAGTTATTGAGAGGAAAAATAACACAATGGTGGGCCACACATAGGTATAATCTTCTCAGATGGTACGAGATAAGAATTTCCTTCTTGACATAATTTAAAAGGAACAACCTTCCTTCAACGAAACTAGCATACAATGGAAAAACATCTCCCAAGACTCACATACATACTTTTGAGAATAATTGATTGGAAGGACCAAGTGTACTACCACCATCATTATGGGTCCATAAGTTTTATTCAACCTTGCGTGGTTATGCATGCGTATGGTACATACATGCAGATCTAAAGTAGGATATTGCCAATTATAAGCAAATGACATTAGGTATGGTGCACACATTTAAATACTTTTCATCTAACCCTCCAATGCATAAGTTTTTACAGTTGATGAATCACATCACTCTGGGGGATAACACAAATGTGGAAGATCTTATAACTCAATTATATGGTGAGAATCTCCCGCTCGAGTGCGCAAATGAACGTGCATGGATAGAGTCTGATGATAATTTGTTAGACCGCGCTTGGAGAGAAAAGGAGAAAGGAAAGCTAGTGTACCTGATTGATTATGAAAAGGTTGGGGATTTTAATATAGAGCACACAAAGGGAGAATGCGAGTTCCTAGACAAGGAAGATGAACAAGGATGCACATACCATTTTCTCTTAAAGACTAAAAAGGTGAATGTTGGGACGAATGATGCGCCTAAGAAGGAAATCATTGGTGACTATTCGTCAGAAGCATAAGTTTCAAAGATAGTTGAATTGTTGGATGAATTCTAGGATCTCTTTCCTATGGGATACCACGAGTTGAAGGGTTTCCATCCATCACTAGGGTATATGAAGATAAAAATCAAAGAAGGTGTGTAATCAATACGTAAAAGACCCTACAGGATGAATAGAAATTTGTGTGTCAAAGTAAATAATGAGATCAAAAACATGTTGAAGGTATGTATCATTGAGCCAATTGAAGAATTATATCGATCAGTCCCATGGTTATAAGTATAAAGAAAGATGGAAGGATCAGGCTTTGTGTGGATTATAGGGTATAAAATGCTTCTTGTGTTATTGATCCATTCCCTACACCATTAACTGAGGATATTCTCGAGGGTGTTTCAGGGTGTGAGATATACTCTTTCAAAAATAGTTTCTCTAGATATCATCTAGTTTAGATTGTGTGTGAGGATCAAGCCAAAAATACCTTTGCCATGAAATGTGGTTGCTCTACATGTACAATCATTCATTTTGGTCTGAAGAATGTGCCAACATTGTTTTCACGCATTGTGGTGCAAAATTTTCAAGAATTAATCCATAACCTCCTGCAAGTCTATCTAGATGATTGGATTGTTGTTTTCATGCAAAATTTTTAGCATGATAAATTCAAAAAAATTGTCATGACAACCTAGCCCACATTTGAAAATACCTCTCCTGGATAATGTAAACATGTCCTTTAGCTAACTCAACCATTGTGTTAACCTCATAATGGATAGGAATAGTGTTCTAATGTGATTTTCAAGTGTATTTTATGTGTAGGGAGGAGTTTCAAGGATGCATCTAGAGCCATCAAGAAGGAATTGCTCCTGGAGGCCCAAAAAGGTCTATTTTAAGGTTTTTTCACACTAGCAGACACCCCTTAGAAGTTGATTGTTGAGTCACAAACCACCTAGGAGTTGTGTAGAGGAGCTAAAAGATTCACTAAAGTTATTTAGGAAAGTTTAGGAAATATTTGGAACCTCATGAAAATCTTCTCCAAAACCAGACTATTTTTATCCGATGATGGGGATTGTTTTTTCCTAAAAAGTAACTTTTCAGTTTTCATATGGTTGGGAAATCTCCAGAGGTATTACAAGATCAAAATATAGGAATTGGAAAGCTAAGAGTTTCTACTTCATTGTGTAAAAGGTTTCAAGGGATTATGAGGAGCAAATTTGCATATATTGGCCTAGTAGTGCGGATAAAGACCTTTGATCCTCGTGAAGATTCAACTGAGGATTATGGGAGCTCTAAGGAGAGTTAGAATCTGATTCAAAGGCCAAATTATATCAAATGGGACCCTCTACATGTTCCATAGGTTGAGTTGGACCTTCCAAGAATTTCCCATGAAAAAAATTTAAAAAGGGGATAAATTTCAAAGATAAGGTAGAATCAAGTCCTAAAAATTGTGGCATTGGATTCCTTGGTTTTTTTCCACTCAAAATTATATAAGGTTTGCCTAGGAAACACCACAGAACCTCTCAGGGTACAAAGGAACTCTAATATGTTATTTTTAGTAGTGCAATGGTGAGAGCAAGTTCTAAAAATGGAAGGAGTGCATCTTTGAGATTCTGATGTCCCTTTTCCCCCTTTGACTAAGTCAAAAGGGACATGGGGGACACAAAATTGTGCCACCTTATGAGAAATACAACTTGCGTCACTTAAGCAATAACATGGATGGTTAGAAAAAGTTATCAACTCACTTTCAAGTTTGACCCCTTCCTCATGACATGTAGATCCATGGCATATTTTTGAGGAGATGGTGTCCCCGTGTCCCTTTGTCCCCTATTTTAAGGGGAAAAACTTTAGTATGTGGTTTCACTTGGGTTGGATTGACCTGGGTTAGGGTTTAGGGTGAGTTAACTAGGTTTCAAGAGGGGAAATGAAGGGGAGATGGTATAAAGTTTGTCCTTAGCCATTTTTCATCCATTTTTGGTCATTTAAAAACCCCCTCACATGCTCCCTTACTTTTATCCCGCCAAATTTTTCATCACCCACCATTGAAGAAGACAAAGAAGCTTACATACCTCTCACAAACCTCCATTTTTGCACCTGGAACTTGCACAACCCCTTTTGCTATCAAAAACAAAAACTAGTACCATTGATGCTCTGAATCAACTATAGAAACCATTTATAACCTACAAAAACCTCCATATGATTTTTCAATTTCCCATTCATTCCCCAAGCCAAATCAGTTGAACTTTTGCAAAACAGCTCAATGCCAAATTCCTAAGCCAGTGGAAGTGAAAAAAATTCAATCCAACATTTATAGCTCAACTTACTATTTATAGTAAGTGTGAAACATATGCATTCTAAAAGTGGTAAGGGTCATAAAAATGAATAATGAAAACTGTATAATTCAATTCCCCATGTTCAGAGGACAATAAATTTGAGAAATTGAAAATTGGAAAAAACTTGCTAAAAATAGACCTTGTCTTACAACCTGCTAAAAATAGATTGTGCTCGGATTGACTTGAAATTTTCACCAAACCTTCTTCATAGCATTCTAACAACATTCCAAGCATCATGAATATAAAATTCATTATATTTTATCCCATTTCCACATTGAGCATTGAATATCCACATGTGGGTGACAATGATGTTACACATCTAGACCTGGAAGATCTGAGAGCATGGATGATGAAAGAACCAAGAGGGCCTGTTGAGGAAAATATTTTCACTAGAGGACTCTTCAGATTAAGAGTACAAACCTTCTATGTTCAAATAACCAAGCTTGTTTTGGCTTGTACGAGACACTATAACACTTCCACAAGAACTATCACTGTGGAGGACAACTCTCTCTTGGCGGTCTTTACACCAAAGGAGATTTCTCAAATTCTACAAATTTTCACCTAAAATCACATGGTAATCATCTCAAGGGAGTATGCATCATAGGATTGGTTCAATTCTGAGTCCTATCTTCAAGGAGTGGTAGTGGGCTCATGGCTCAAACAAGGAATAAAACCCTCTCGCATGCCCAAGAACCTATCACGGAATAAATTTCATGAAGCATACTCGGATGTAGTTGTGCTTTTGAGTAGAGTGATGGGTGAAGAGAGCACAAGATAATTTCAAGACTAGATGGCCCAATTCATCTTGATTCTCAGTGAAGGAGAGAAAATGATTTATTGGGGGTATGTCATCAGTGATAACATCCATAGGAAATTAGAGTAATTCTTCACCTCTAAGAAGTTCAATATGACTTCTTATTTGGTGTATGCTCTTGCATTTACAAGACCCTTCCGATTTCTTTTATTGGCCTAAAATGTTCCGCAAAAGGCACTTGCATTTTAGAAGTACTAGTAACTCACCTTCTGTGAAAGTAATGTGCATTTCTCAAGAGTGAATGATGCGTTCACAATGCATCTCATCAAAATAAAGTAAGGAGACCCAAATTGGAGGACTTCACATGAGGTAGATGAGTTGATCTAGAAGTACGTAAGCTTCTTCATATAGTTCCAAACTTTCACCTATCTTCAGGTATGTGGTTTTGATTACACTCCTTTGATATTTTCAAGATACCTGAGAAAAAATATCATAATGATTGAATTATGTAGACAAATTCATCTTGTTTATATCATGTGTAAGGTTGCAAAAAGAAAGGTATCTCATTTCTTATTTCATTGGGTATATATTCTTGCAAGAATGTGAGAGATGCCTTAAACATTAAAAGATCCCTGGTATTTTTTAATATGCATTCCTATGTGGCTAGATATAACCTCGGTCTCATAACGGATCATGACTCCTTTGTTCTACCCATCTTGCACCACATTCCTCAAATTGAAGACTTTTGGGTTAATTGTGTTGATGACCTGGAAGTCAGAAAAAAGGACTATATGAGGATGTCAATTGAACAAATGAGATATTTTGAGTTTTATCGGTTTGTTCAATTTTTTCTTGATGATGATTCAGACCGTTTTGATCCTAAGTATGAAGCGGTGCAATCTTCATCTCTCTCTCTCTCTTGTTCCATGGCATATCTTAGAGACATGTGATATGAAGGAGAGAACAATGCATGTGATCCAACATTCTAAAAAGTGTTACAATTAGAGGAGGGAAACTTACATTGAAAATGGTTTAATAGTTTCCTTGTCTAGGAAATATTATCTGTCCCCATCTCATGAAGCATCTGATGGAGGTATAATCTCATCTCATTCTAGAAAGAGTATATTTACAGAGGTTGATGAAACATCTCCCTCAGTGGAGGTGTATGAGAGGTCCAAAGTCAGTGAGGATCCTATTGAGTAGATTGAGCAAGGTGAGATAGGTACTTCACAGTCCCTTGAGCTTCCGATAGATCTAAGTATCCCTACGGAGGTGGTTAAATCTTCCCATCCTAGTCATGCTTTGGTTTCCTACCAAGCATCTAAGGTTTTTGATATCCTTTCCACTCCTTCCAATCCCTTCTCATGGATCAATGATTTGTTTGGAGAGGATTCAAAAACCGTACAATAGGTGGTGACACCCAACTTCGAGGCCATCTCAAAGTACATCAAGACAAAGAGAAATAGGAAGGCATAAACAACCTCTAGGTTCTTCACTGAGGATTTTGGAGCTCAGGTTTTAGAGGTTGCACGTGTGAAGTTCATCAAACTTGTGGATAACATGACACTCGATGACTATGTAATGACAATAGTATTTTTGGGACAAGCCACACATGAAAGTTTTTCTCACTTATTCAAGGATTCCTCAACTCAGAACCTTGTATGGAATGAGGAATACAAGAAAACCATTGATCAATTAGAGGAGCATGTGAGGAATTTGTCTTCATATGTACAATCATTTCTTGAACTAGGTTCATCATCCTTGCCTCTGATTAAAGCAATCTCTCCCATTTGCAGCTTCAATCCTCAGTCCCTCAAACAAGCTCAAGTGTTCAAAGTGCAAGGAAGGGCAAGTGACCAATGAGTGAGCATGATCATGGAAAAAGGTAATGCTCTCTTCCCCAAGATTATCTATTTTTTCACATTCCTCTTGTCAACAGAGTTAAAGATAAAGAAAACTAGGGTAGAGATCAAGAAAGAGAAGGTATTATGGGAAAATTCTCTCCCATTGGTGATGGAGATGAATAATCTTGATTCTCATGCCTTAGTAAGGTCAAATGTGTTTTCATCCACTTTGGAGAACTTGTCTCCCATTTTTTCCTGTACCATAACCTAGAGGTATGATGCTCTAAAAGGGGACATTTTGATTTGGAGTCTTGTGAAGAAACAACATCAAGAATTCTAGATTATCTTGACACAAGCATGCATGATCTTGGTACTCCTTCCCTCAAATGAAAATACTTCTTTAAAGGATCTTCAAAATTCATTTTAAGAATTGGTTCAAGAAAATATTGGTGATCCTCTTTCCTTCAATGGTGACACTCTGGAATCCCTTGCGAAGATTAGAGGCTCCATCTCTAATACTGCAAGGAATCATGAGAAATGGTTCAATCAATGTAAAAATCTCAATGTCATCCCTGGGACTTGGCTCAACACATTGGAGCATGTGAACATCCCGGAAGATGAGAAGGTTTCATTTATAGTTACCAGGTTTAGTAAGATTATCAAGGGTCAAAGCTTCATCAATGGAGATCTTTCGTGGAAGCCAGCAGGAGGTGATTCTTATTCAAAGGAGGATTGGCTTCTTCATCAAGAAATTAATCAACTCCCTTCTTCTTCTCTCTCTTTCTCTCTCTTTATTCTCTCCCCCTTTCTAATTCCTCATTGTATGTAATCATGAAATTTTTTCTTTTTCACTTAAGTGACTCTCTAATGTTGCATTGTAAAAGTCCCTTTTGATTTATAAAAAGGGGACTTATTTCCTCATTTCTAAGGAAGATGAAAAGTCACGAGTGGAATAATAACTTGAAAGGTCATGTGGGGGGTAGAGGAAGAGTTGTCATGTAAAGCTATAAATTGAGGTGATCTCCTCACTTCAAGGGGATGGTTATTCTTGTTTTCTAGCTCTCATTTTCTCTCTAGAGAAAAAGTAGCTGATTTCTTCCATTTTCTAGTCTAATGCATTCCTCTCCTTCTCAACAACACTCCATGAGCATTGTAATCTTGTGTAACATAATGCAATGAGACTTTGTGCTTCTTGTGTCTCATTCCTTGTCATATGTTAATGGTGTATTCTCATTGAAATCATGGATGTGTTCTAGTTTGAAGCAATAAACTCTTTTGTGTTATTTATTGTGAAAAACCCTCCTCAGTATTCTCTTTGCACCTCTCTCTCAAGTTATTTCCTCCATTTTAGTAGCTAAAAGCATTTTTCCATGAGTGTTGGGAAGTACCCCTGTTTGATCCTCAGTCAAAAGACTAACCCCGAGTTATTATATTAGTGTATATATATTTATATGTTTTTAATAAATGGACCTGCCCCATTCAAGTAGAGGGACTTAGTCCCACATTGTTTGTGAAAGCCCTTAATTTTACCATGTGACAAATTGTATATGGCTTGGTTAAAAATAATTGTGAATGCTTACGCCTAATGTTTGAAAGATGCAGGCAGATGAGTATATCATTAAATATCAAGAAGTGCATCTTTGCGACATCATTTGCACATTATTGTGGCACATTATTGTGGCACATCATTTGTAAGAAAGGTGTTCTGGTTGATCCAACTAAGACTACAATGATACTATAGTTGAAATATCCAACTAACCAAAGTAAGGTGTGTAAATTTATTTGGCATATAGGTTACTACGATAAATTTATCAAGGGCTATGCCAAGATCATTACGCCATTAGAATAACTGTTGAAGGAAAAGGGGAAATTCTATTAGAAAGATGCACTACAACATATATTTGGGAAATTAGAGGAGATGTTAACTACTGCGCCTATCCTTCGTTTCCCTTCATGGAATTTACCTTTCCATGTACATGTAGATGCCTTAGGTACAAAAAATGGATCAACGTTAACACAACCTGGAGAAGGAAACACTGACCATCCAATATGTTTTGCAAGCAGGAAGCTAACACATGCATAACAAAACTACATAACTACTGATCGCAAAACATTTTCGATGGTGTACGCACTTCACAAATTCAAGCAATATATTTTAGAAACTCCATTTATATTTTATACTTACCATATGACATTGAATTAATTGGTCAATAAACTAGTATTGTAAGGTCACATATGTAGATGGATTATCTTGTTCAAGGAATTTGAATTTTCAGTTATAGTGAAGCCAGGCAAGAGTAATATGGGACCAAACCATCTTTCACGCATCAGTTTTATATAGGACACACAAATTATAGAGTATACAATGTCTAATACAAAATTGTTTAGGTTGCAGTGCACTCCAATAGATTTAGAGGACATAGTAGTGTTTTTGTGCACATGTATTGCACCATAGGGAATGAATACAATGGAAAAGAAACAGTTAGCTATACGCATTGCACCTTACCAGTTGGTTGGCGAAGATCTATATAAGATGGTTCAGAGATGACAGTACTGTGTAAATGCATATTATAATATGAACGTGAGGCAATAATGGAAGAGGCACATGGTGGAATCTGCTAGGAGGACATTATGGTATAGAAGCCACCATACGCGCAAGATACTCCTCACGGGACTATGGTGGGAAACACTTTACAAAGATACAAAGGATTTTGTCAAGGCTTGTGACCACTGTTAAAGGATTGGAAAGCAAAAACAAAGGGATGAAATACCACTACACCTTATATCATCTACATAACCTTTCTAAAAGTGTGGTATATACTTTCTTGGACCGATTATGTCAGTTATGTGTAGAATAGGTGCAGGGTACATTATTACATGTACATACTACTTGACACAATGGGACAGAAGATAGACACTCATAAATGACTATACAATTGCCGCTACAGCTGCGTGTTTTCTTATTGGAAGAACATCATCAAGAAAGTATGGCTTCCCATTGAGCCTTATGAGTGATCAGGGGATTACTCATTTTCTAAATGAGACCATCCGAATAGTGGTAGCAGAGTTCATCGTAGCTCATCACAAGTGAAAATTCCATTTATCACTCACAAGCCATTTTGCATAGAAGGTGAACCTTTGGAACAGGTCAGATGCTTGTTCAAGCCTAAAATTTCCAGTACTAATATTTGTGATGTACGAAGAAAGGATCGGCTTCACCTACCATTGATAAAGTACTCCTAGTATATACCTATGGGCATTTACCAGGTACTATACTATAAGAGATTAAAAAAGCTTACTGAGGTACCGACATATCAAGTACTATGAAATTTTGAAGTACCAGTACACGAAGTGTAGATCAGATTTGTAATTAGGAGACAAGATGTGTGATAATAAATATTTGCAGTTGGGAAACAAGTCTATGCTTACTGATGCTAGACAAAGAATATTTGCATTCGCGAGGGAGTCAAGACTGCAAGATTAAGGAAAGAAAAAAGGTTTGGCATTATGTTGCACAAGTGACAACCCTTAATCGAGTATTTTACAACCCTGCTGGGGGATTGTGTGACTTCTCTATGATTTAAAGTTTACGCGCCACCCAGGAAACTGATTTGCTAGATCCATTAGCTAGGTTGTTGAAGGGTGACACCATTTATTTTCTGACATGGGAGCATGTCAAGGTTGTTGAAGGTCAGCATCTTTTATTGACAGGCATCACCAAATGTTGTCATGGTCGTGTGTCAATGGGATTTGTGTTGTCGTGCCCTGACTATAAATAAGCCTTTGTCATGCGACAACTATGTTTGTAATGAAGTGAAGTCAACCATGCCATTTAGATTACCTCTTTTCTTACATCAATAAAATGGAACCTGTCAGGCAAAAAACCATACCTCTGGCTCTCCCTAAAAAAATTGGGTAAAAATTTTGTTCTGAAACCCAAGAAAATTCACCTTTCCAGCGAAAGTGGTTCCAAGTATATTCACCAAGGATTTTCCACCTCCAATTTACCAAAGGTTTCTAGAAAATGAATGCTAACTCATGTCTTGCTAAGTGTGGAATGGAAGACGTGATGTATAGAGGGTATTGTTATCAAATTCAAGTGTTGTACAAGATAATTGAGATAGTGGGAAAGATAACGCACAGGATAATGGCAACAACAGAAGCATTAAGAAAACTACTTGGTCCAGACCTTGTACCAGAGATTTAGGACAAGTTGCAACACATGATTGATATGTACACAAGTAGGAGTTGACATTTTGGGTGTACAGTACCTACCTATATGTGATTGAATAGGGAAGCCACGTAGGAGGATTTGCAACTGAGAGGAGTAGTTGCGCGCTAGATTTTTATTACCAATTGAGTTCATGTTACCATCCCTACATATTGCACTTGCAGGAGGACTTACAGATGAACAAGTAGTAGGAGAGTGCATTGAAAATTTCATGCAATTGGATGAATGGTGTGCAATTGCGTGATGGATCCAAAAGCAAGAAAATGCAAGACAAAAGGATTGGCATTATAAGCACATCAGGAACAAGTCATTTGCAATTGGAGGATTGGTGAACTAGTAACTATGCATTCTAATGAGCTCCTTGTGTACCACCTTGGAAGTGTTGAAAGTGCTAGATGGTTAGAGTAGCAGTTCAGATAGTGACCAGAGATTTTGGCGATATGCGAATATTGCAATTGTAGGATTGTTTCATGGTAGCCTTGAGTTACCTGGATTCTTTAATGTGAGTATGTTGAAAGAGCTACCATAAATACAATTCCTTTGAGTTGTACTGTTGTAATAAGGAAGTATTTCACATTTAGATTAGGTTTTCAACTACGAGATTAAGGATAAATTGATTGGAGCAACCAACGTTCATGCATAGGAGCTGATATATTTGTTAAGGTATGATGCGTAGAGGACCGTGCATAATTTTAGTGTGGGGTAGAATTTAAAATAAATTATAGAGATCTTTGTGATGATAAATGGAAGGATGGTGTTGGATTATCTTGCCCAGTGGTGTATAAGGAAATTGGGTGGAAATGATAACATGTGGAATAGTGGGTAGGATAACGTGAAGTAGGCAACGTAATAAAAAATCTAGTTGGTATGTAGCGTAGAGGAAGGAAAGGTGCAGCACGAGAAGGGTCACACGCAAAGATAACACATATGAAGGCCATATTTTTCTAGACAATCAAGTGCGCAAGACCTTGGAAAGTGACAGGGTGTTACAACTTTATGAATTACCATTATTTTTGTCAAGCCCATAATAATGTTTCAATGGTTGACGACATGCATGCAAAAACAATATTTCTATTTCACGAGTAGGAGGATGTGCATCACCGAGCAACTAATCAGAAAGGTGACACGGTTACAAGACATGGGGGAGGAGATCGCATTGTGTATGTTGGTGAGGCGGTGGCAAAAGAAATAAACTAAGTGAAAAAAAGGTGACACCTTCAATGAAGGAAACCAAATAACCAACAACCAGTGGATTTTTTGCATATACTAAGGAAACCACACCTCTTGTCACTTGGCAAAGAGGTTGAGCATTCAAGTATCAGTAGTACAAGCTTGGAATAGAATAGGAGAGTGTTGGAATGGAGAAATGTGAACCAGAATTGTGAGTTTGGTTATCAGTTAGCCATATGATGGTACAAGGGACAAGGTAAATAATTACTTTGTGCATAATGGAGTGCATTGTGGAGGGAGCTAAGACCCAACATGATAAGGGTGAAAAGATAACATGGGGGTCAATTTTCCTGTTGATAGTATTATGGGATATCAAAGTTCCAGATGGACCAGCATGAAGGGAGTTTAGAGCACCCCATTCAGAAGCAATCACCGAAAAAGAGATTTGTAAAATAAACTTATGATGGGGCCATAACAAATGCATACAAGGCATTCCTAGACATAAGGTACAAAACGACGTGCTTCTCCTTTGAAAACGAATAACACATACCTAGGGAGCTTCCCACATAGTTGGATGGCCAGGTAGAGTTTGTTTTGATACAATACTTTTTCCTCATGAGGCCTTGGTGCAAGATACATTTTTCCTTGGTGCAAGATACATTTTTCCTTCAAGGATGGGTATTTTAGGAGTGTCGTAATCAGAATCAAGGACACACATCCCTTGAAGTTCAATGCAGAAAAGGTTGACGTAGAGTTACCACACTCTACGCAAGACCTATGGCTACACTGCCAAGTAAGCGTGTGTGGAAACCATGGAACTAGGTGAGATGAACCTAAATCCCATCATGAATTTGGTGGTCGGAAAGGAAGTATGTAGGTTATATGTCTATCTTCGGCCAAATTTGAAGGATGACAAGGTGGTCAAAGCATGCGACACAACTTTCCCACAACCACCATCTTTCAGAAGGAAAACTTGAAGCCAAAGAAGCACAAGCTATAACTGATCCAACACTAGCAAAAAGAATAAGAAAAAGAAGAGGAAGATGAGATAGAGGGGAAACTAGACCATATCATAAGGAAGAACAGGTGGGAAGAACATAGAGAAACTTCGGTGTGCACTCCTCCTAGGACACCTCCAGCAAGTCCAATTAAAACCGCGTGCATGGCCAACCTAGGAGGGATAAGGGAAATATGAAAAATCCCAAAGGACAAGGGATGACTCAGAGGGAATGAGGAGTCCTTGTGAGATACATATTGTAGAGGAGGAGCTTGAGAATTATGAACGCAAAGAAGAAGAACATGAACAAGAGACTAGGAAACATGAGCAAGAGTAGGAACAACAAGAAGAAGAGAAGTAACAAGAGAAACAAGAGGAAGCACAACAAAGAATAGGAGAGGACACCGGTAGCATGCACTATAAAATTACGCAATAGTCATTGCGAGATCATGCTACTAGACCAAGACCTGAGTCTTTAGTAAAAACAAGGCCAATACACTCACCTCCTCACCCTCAAATACCATACATTGATGAAACATCAAAATTCATCAAGGCCAAGTTCCAAAGTTCCATGGATGTCAAATATTTATATTGGTAGGACTTGCTTGAAAGATCATAATTCCATGTCAGGATGTGCAAGATGTTATCCTTTATAATGCAAACTCACATGGAAGAGCCAAAGTTTGAATTAAACAAAGATTAAATCAGTGATATACAAGGGAGAAAGGACCCATCAAAAACTCTCCCAATTTTGGTTTTAACAAAAAAATTAGATATGCACACAAGTAATTCTTTAATTTAGATGCAAATTAATTTGTGTGTCAAAATATTATTTAAGGATTTGCCTTGCACGTCCCACAGGAAAATTTTGAAGATGTGAGTAGAAAGAATAAAAGGTTAGCCTCAGAGATGAATATGGTGAAGAAGAGGTTGATCGATGTGAATAATAAGATAGGGGAACTGATCACCCACATTGTGTATTCATGTCCTGAAGTCATCATAGAAGCATAGTTTGATAAAAACAGGTTAATTGACAACTTGGAAGACTTAATCAACCTATTGCTAATAAGGGAAAATAGAGGATATGAAAAAATGATGGAGGAACTGGTGAAAAATAATCAAGAAAATATTAATAAAAGAATAAGGGAGTACGAAGAACTTGGAGCGGAAGTGAAGGAGACTGCACATAAAGCAAAGAATATCTTCATCAGGTTCAAGGATACCTAAATTGTAGATGCGCGCCTTACAAAAGAGGATGCGGGAGCAAGTCACCTCTAGGCCTCATTGTATACAGGATATAAGGCAACATGCACAATTTTTTTGCAAGAGGTAGAGGACATGAAGAAGACCATAAAAAATAAATGCGACAAATTGGAGGCGGGGCTTGGAGAGCTGTAGGATATGGTGATGAAGGGGGTAGATTCCTAGAAGAAATAGCTTTTGAGTGGAGCATCGTTTTGAAACAATTACAGGAGAAGGCCATAGGAGTGAACCTAAAGAGCATACCAAACATTGTGGAATAATTTATATGAAGGTCAAATAGCACGCTAGAAGATTGGAAAGGATAGGAAGTAGCCATCGACGTAGAATTCCTAGAACTCCTACATATACCCTAAGCCTAATTTTTGGTCGCACGAGGGCATATGTTCTTTATTCAGATATCCTTTATTCATATATTCTTCATTCAATATTATTTAGGGTATTTCCCACATTATTTTGGCCATTAATATTTATTGTTTTATTCATTGGTTCATGTATTGTTGAGGAAGAACAATATACCTAGTGTGGGGTAATGTTAGGCCAAGAAAATGTCTAAGTATGAGACATGCATGAAGGTCGAAGGATGCGCACAAAGGTGCACGTGAAAGCATGAAAAGAGTAGGTGAAAGGGTTGAAATAAGTGCACGAAGGGACACGTGAAAGTATGAAAAGGCACACGTGAAGGCTTGCACATAGGAACAACAAAGTGAGGAGATAGTCAAATTTCCGAGGCACACTAAAAATAGGAAAAACAGAAGTTAGCGTGATCATCAAGGAAAGATGGAAATAGAAAAGGTGTGGATAAAGCACATGTATGGCTAATAATAGATATGAAGCATGCATGAAGGAGGCAAATATATTTATAACACATGTGACAAGATTAAAGTAGAAGTTATTTATAGCGCATAAGGTAGAACTAGAGCTTCCAAAAATTAAGAAAAACACTTGTGAAGATGTGGGTTAGGGTCTATTCATAAGAAAGCTTTAGTTCTAAAGGCATGTAAGTTATGTGTAAGGATGGCCTATTTTTAAGATTTTAGTTATTCAAGTGGTGGACAAATTTCCACACTATATATATCTGTCACGTCAATGTAAGAAGTAATCTTTTGTCATTACCATTAGTAGTCATTGCCATCATGGACTGTGCTTTTTTGAATTGCGTGTATAAGTCTGTGTGGTGAAGGATTGTTGTAATACGTCATGATTATAATGAATATAAATATCCTTTTGGTTGATTATCAATTTTATTTGTGCATGTTATAGTAGTTCATATTCTTCATATGGTATATTTGCATGTTATGTTAGCCATGAATACAGGAAATACATCTTGGCAATCAGACATAAGGAGGGACCTGGTAAAATTATGCGCCCTTCAGGTGAGCACTTAGCATTTTCCAAGGTGATGTTCCAGCACACCTAACAATGTTGTGTTGAAACTATAATTCAATGTGCCACTATACCAAAGACCTATAAAATATTGTATGTCATAGAAAATTATGAACTAGATGTCAAAAATATTATCGGGATCATAAGGTCTTTCGGTTCCATCCTCTATTGGATGGTTTTTTCCACACTAAAGCTCTATGAAATATTTTTATTTGTTCTTATTCTTGTGTCCTTGTATTATGTTATATTATATTTTATAATGTGTAATATTTTTGTGTGCATGGATTTCCTTGATATTCTTATGATAACCTCATTGAATTCCCCCTCTTTTGAGGTGAGTGAGATATTTTGTAGATCACTTGGCTCAAAATAATTTAATTTTTCCTATGTCATATATAACATATAATAATAATTATATTGAATAAATGATAGTGTATGTAACCACCATATATAATGTATCCCTACAAGAGAGTGGATGATAGAAGCTGTAGTGCCCACTTCCCTTTGACACCTTTTGATATTAATCTTGATACTGTTGATTACATTATGGACATTATTATAGTTTTGATTTAGTATGATATTAGATGTTGTATCATGGATTATTGTTGATCTTAATTTAGTTATGATGCATGATGATTATTAGAGACACTTCATATGTGGATGATGATATACTATTTGACATGGATATATTATGAATGTTGTCCGGACATGTGATTTTTGGATATTATGAGTAGATCTAGAAAATGGACATTATATGATGATGATATAGTTGTTGATATAAATTGTAAGTGATATGGTTGATTGCCTTGATGTTGATGTGATTCATATGTATAGATGATTTTGTGTTTATATTTATATCATGTTGGATGTTCTGATATGGCCACAAGGCCGAAGGAGGTATTTGTGTTTTGCAGGTTAAAATATCACAAAAAACATCGGGGGATTGGAGACCAACCACATTGGAATTCTAGATGAATTCAACAAGGTCACCATGCAACATGTTTTGTGTGCGTGTGTTGTTTGTTAGGGATTCCCATGGGGGGATTACCTTTGAATGTGACCAATGGGATTTATGTATTTATTAATGTGGTTTCTTTTATTATTGTTTGCATGTGTTTATTTTTTGATGCATTACCCCTTTCATTATTCTTTTAATTATGGAGAATTGATCTGAAAATGGTACTTATTTATTTATTTATTTTTGAAGTACTTAGAAAATTTCCAGATTTTGAAATTTACAGACTCAACATTGATCTTGAGTTAATTTGATCCAATTTGTAGGTGTCTTGAAACCCAAATCCTCAACTCTTCCAAAAAGACCAATTAATCTGATTTTTCAACTTTAAGTGAATCGCTTGAATCTAATACAAATCCATTTTACTTCACAGTTGATTTTTAATCATACACTCAAACTGACATTTGAATCTAAGATGATAAGTGTATTCAAATCTTATTGTGGGTTATGGATACTGAAAGTTCCTTCAATCCATTTACTCCAGTTTTATACTTATTTTATCAATTAATAAAATTAATCCAATGATAAATTTCAACTGATAAAAATCTTTAAAAAACTGAAATGCACAAATCCACAAAACAAGAAATTGATAACGGAGTTCACCCGAAGGCTACATCTCCGGATTCACAAAAATTGAATCGATCCATTAAACGTCCAATGAAGTACAATATCCCTTCAATCTTGACTTAACAGACCTTTATACCTGCAAATGAGCTGATTCAAACCTCAAGGAATTCTGCAATTTACCATAATCATTCCCAAGTTCATCCGTGGCTCCTATAGTATTTCTTCTGTTTGTTCCCTGTGCAAATACGTTCAAAAAACATCTACAACTTGAAATATAAAAGACCTATATAGATAAGGTTTACATTTCTGGAAAATTTATGAAATTATTAAAAACTTCCCCTTTTACTTGATGGTCTGATTCGGATCAGAAGTGGATGCAAAATACAGATCTCTGCTTGCCCCTCGTGCCTGTTCTGTGAAACTGCGATGGAAAAACGCCTACACAGAAAAATATATAGCACTTCATGCAACAAAAGTTACCTTTCTGGAAATCTCTCAGAATTTTCAACAACTTTCATTTTTACACCAAGTCCTAATTCGGACCATAAGTGCCTCGAAAATTGTGATCTCTGCAAACTGGTCCTTGGCTGTCCCCCTTTTCAACCTACCAAAAGCTTCCCTTTAAATAGATGTGATCTCCTTCTCTATCACTTGCTACAAAGTGGCAGCTTGGGAAGACTGATTACTATTTTGGAAAAGGTTCAAATCCCCCTTCCATAGGTTTAGGAGCCCAATTTAGCCATTGACCCCACGTTTGGTGGGAAAGAGATAAGATAAGCCTTAAAATAGCTTTTTTGGCCACAAAATCCTCCTTATACCATGGGATTTGAATTTATTCACATGGAATGGATTAAATAGATTTTTAAAATTATTATTTTAAAATCTAAATCCACTACAAATCTGCCAAGTGTCACGCCAATAATATGCCATTTTTCCACGTTAGAGTGTGCTACGTCATCATTTGACCGCAACTTTGACTATGCATATCTTTCGCATACGAACTCAGATTTGGTCCGTTCAAAATGCGTCGGAAAGCTTGCGATGAGCTCTATACCATGGAACTGATTTTGAAACATTACAGTACCATAAATTTTTTCTCATCACCAACTGCCACGTGTCACCTTGTCATTGGTCCACTGGTTGACCTATTGACCAGAGTTGACCCGTTTGGAGGCCCATCTTTGACCGGCGATAGAATTTGCATACGGACTCTGTTTCTGGAGTTCAGCATACCGTCGGAAAGGTCTCAATAAGCCCTTTAGCATGGTCTAATTTTAGGGAAGTTTAGGGAAAATTTTCATAGTGAAAAATCCTCCGGATCACTCCTCCCCAGTAAGACCATTTTGACCTCAAAATGGAAATTCACTCTGTGGAACTATACACACGTTCTCTGCATAATACAAACATAGAACCCAATTTATAGCATGGTAATTTTTCCATAAAAATTGCAATAATCAAATGCCAATAATAGTAATATAACCCAATGGCCTAAACTGCAACTGATATGACACGTAAAACTTGTCCCATGCCTCTTAATTTTATTTACCAACTTACAAATGTACAAATTGATCACATTTGAAAACACTTCTGAGATAACCTTTCAAATTCAACAACTTGAATCCAAGTATGGAATGGACTCTGAATCGAGACTGAATCCGAGAGAGGCTTGGAGGGGTCAAAATTTATACACACCCTAGAAAAGTTTACCGAATAACCCTCCAAGGTTCTAGAATCAATTTGAACAACTATACCCAAACTACTTCAGATTTTGGTAAGGATTTTGGGATTCCAGTATTCGATTGGAAAAGTATATAGATGGATCCAAATGTGACATTCTTCTTCTTCAACATTCAACACATCAAAATTAAGAGTCCAAGAATGGAGGAAAAGACCATGATTGAGAAGAATATTATCCTTCTTATTCAGGGCATCCACTCGGTGAGATTCACTGTGAAATAGAACCAGGAAAATTCCTCTGGATAATAATCGAAATTGTAATCCATTCCCCCATTGATCTTTATACCAGGTAAAGATATCTCTAGTCGAGAGAAACATTCCTATGAATTTGGCTATAATTTTCTTGCTCTTGAAAAGGTTGATCTGACCTTCTAGCTCGTCTTCTTCTATAAGCTCCAACTTACCATCTTGAGCTGAAGTAGGGAAAGAAAAATCTTCATGGACAGCCTCTCGGCCATCCCCAACAACCCTAGGAAAGGAGTGATGTGAATTATAATCTTTATTTGAAGAGGAATCTAAGATGGGATCCTTCATCCTAGGGAAATGGTTTAAAGGGAGCTCGATTCTGCGATCACCTGAAGAGGGAAGAATGAAATCATTACAAAGCCAAAGAGGGATAAGGGCCTCCAGAAAGGAGGTAGACTAGGAATTTTTATGATTCCTTGAAAAAAGACCTCATGTGAAGGCTCAATATCATGATTCCTTTCAGGTGGGGAAAATACATCCTTCCACCCTGACGTGGTCCAATCCTGAATGACTGCGCCATCCTAATGGGATAATGTTAATGCCATAAAGGGGACTGCTAGTTGTCCAAACATTATTGGAAACTAAGCCTCGTGCATACTGATGCTCGCCAACACACCAAGTATTTTCACAATCTAATGTTGAGGCTTTTGCACCTCGCTCCGCCAACTCCTTCCAATGCTATAATCCATTGTTACATTTATAAAGAGAAGGGTCTAAAATAGTAAATATTAAATTTACATATTAAAATTCCATTAATTGGTTCTTATGAAAAATGACCAAATCAATTTACATGTTGATCTAAAATATGTCCAAACATCTTGAAAATTTACATGTTTGAGACAAAAGGGAAACACACAAAAAGCTTCAACCATATTTTTCTTTCTTTGTCTCTTGACCAGGTTCTTTGTGCTCGATACTCGTGGAACCTTTGTATTATCTCATGTACTTCTTTCTCAACTAGTCCACATGAATATCAGTTGAGCACATCGAATGTATCTATTAAACTGATCATTTTTATTGGGTGTCTTTGAAGCTTCTTGAGATATTTCACCAAATTTTTTAAATCATTTTGATACAACACTATTTTATCGATTGATTGTAAATTAAACATTTTTCTTCTTTTGAGTCCTTTTCAACCAAGTCTTTAAATTTGGATAAGATATCACATAGTTGGTAACATATTTGGATCTGTATCTAGGAATTGACAAGTGATCTTGGAAAATTCATCACCAATATCATTGGTGGTATCTATTCCTTCTCCCCTTACCTTATATAAATTTTCAATGGACTCCTACAATATCCTTACCTAGAATTTAATTACCTCGCAAAATTTCAGTACCTACCCCTTTCTTCAATCACTTTTTATTACACCAAGGTATCAATGATCCAAAAATGGGTGCTTGAAATTAACACTTTTAATCGTTTCAAAGGATCTTCAATTTTAATCAACTTAAAAGGATTTTAGACTTCCAAAAATTGATTAGAATCTGATTTAGGACTAAATTGAAATTGAAATTAAGTTTGCAATTTACTCAAAATTTCACTGTTCGTTCAAAAGCCTCAAAAATCATTGTTTCAAATTTAATTTATTTCTCAATTTGTTCAATTATTGATTATAGTTGCATCCATATTCATATTCTACATTTAAATTACTTGCAAATATCAGAAACTGAAAATAAAAATTAGAAAGAAATAATAGATTGTTTACGTGGTTTGGAATTCCTATGTCCCTGGGTTCGTGGTGAACCGGTCCATTAATAGTGTTAAATATGTAAATACAATAACCTTTACATTAACCAATAATGAATAAAAAACCTGTAAAAATTTGTTTTAGACCTTCAAAGGATGTTAATCGGAGCTCATCATATGTCCTTCACCTTCCTGATCCACTTGCAGCAATGTCTCCCTTTGGTTCTACGCCTTTGTGTGACTTTAAAAGAAAATAAATTTGTCACAAAAGCACCAAATCATATAAATGATCATGTCATCGTGATCGTCTTGAAATTTTGAGTAAATTTCATATATAATTAGAGATCTGATTTTGAGTGAAAGTGCCTCAAAATTACATTTTCCTCCAAGTACCCCGATTTTGTCTATACACAGACCAAGCACCTGTTCATTACAAATACAAGTGAGCTTTAATTATACCACTTACAAGAGGGTGGTGGGTTGGTAAGGCATCTTATCTTTTTAGATGAGGTGATGGGTTAAAATCCTCCTTCCACAGGTTTAGGCGCCCAATTTAGCCATTGACCCCCACATTTGGTGGGAAAGGGATAGGATAAGCCTTTAAATAGCTTTTTGTCCACAAAATCCTCCTTATCCCATGTGATTAGGCTTATTCCCATGGAATGGATTAAATAAAATTTATTATTATTATTATTTTAAATCCAAAGCCACTAAAAACCTGCCAATTTTCACACCCATAATATGCCATTTGTCCACGTCAGAGTGTGTCACGTCATCATTTGACCACAACTTTGACTATGCATATCTTTCGCATACGAACTCAGATTTGGTCCGTTCAAAATGCGTCAGAAAGCTTACGATGAGCTCTATACCATGGAACTGATTTTTAAAAAATTATAAGACCATCATTTTTTCCTTGTCGCCAATTGCCACGTGTCACCTTTCCATTGGTCCACTTGTTGACATGTTGATCAAAGTTGACTTCCCTGTTGACTGAACTTTGACCAGACATAACTTGAGCTTAGAGTGTCCTTTTTTATGTTCTTACAGTAATTGGAAATCTCTCTCAAGAATCTACTGCACTGACATGGTTTAGGGAAGTTTAGGGATATATGAGATGATTTAAATTAGTTAAAATAAATAAATCAATCAAATTTGGGATATAAGAAAGTAATTATAGAAGTTGTTGGCTCTTATATTAATGGTGTGTAAGTATGTGTAAGAGTTGTGTAAGTTATATTTTTGAGTATGAAACACTCCACCTCCCTTGAAATTCGAATTTGTCCTTGGAGGCTTCTTTTGGAGGCTTTTGGGACAAGTAAAACTTGTCCCATACCTCTTAATTTTATTTACCAACCATACCTATGGTTGGAAAGTTTATTTTAGACTTTTTTAATGCATTTTGGGAAGACAAATTGTTAATTGCACTCTTCTTACATTTTATTAAATTAAGTCCTTTGGGGTGTGGGTTTTTTGGAGTGTGTAAATTTATTTGTCATATTATTCAACCACCTCTTTATTATGCTTTGGAGAATGAATTTGAATTTTTTGTTAGAGTTGAGGATGTGTGATGTGGCATCCTACATGGATCCACCTCATCTTTTTCTCTTCCCTCTTCTATAAAATTGAAACTCCTTGCTTTGTTTTGGGTTGTTGAACTTTTGGAATGCTTCCTTAGGGTGAATTTTCCTTGGAAGTTTGAAGCTCTTGCTGATTTTGGAGGAGATTGGAGAGCACTTCATACTTGGGCATTGCTGATTTTGGGATTGTATTTTGGAATTGAAAGCTTCTGGTTTTGGAACAAAATCTACCATGGAGAGGTAGGAGCTTAGCTCTTCATATATGTTTTTATTTATTTTTATGTTTGTGTGAATGTTGAATGTTTTGTGTGTTTGTTGACTGGTTGGGTAGACTGCCTAGGAATGGTGTAGGAGAAGGCTATGGGGAATCCTTGTGGGGGGGGCATAAGGGAATGCCAGTGGCATCAAAATTCTTGTGGAGGGAGTTTGGGATTGGGATCCACCATGGAAAATAAATAGCTTGCATTTCTTACTTTGTGGGGGGCATAAGGAGGGATTGTGGGGAGCATAAGGATATATGAGATTATTTAAATTAGCAGTTTGTTACAGGTGGATACCCATTTCCCATTGGGAGGCATACGCAGCTTCCCCCATAGTTCTTGCTCCTTTGGCTTGCATGAGGAAGCATGAGTTCTGTCTTAATGTTTTAATGCAGTTGTAAACTGTTGTTTTGTTTGGACTATGTTTTTAATTTGAAATGTGCATGTTGACAGATTGCTTTGTGATGTGGAAGCCTGTTGTTGCCATGAGTTGAAATACATTTCTTATTGCATTGTGGTTGGGGCTCGGGGGCCAATGAAGAAGTTTGGATTCTCCTCTTCATTGGATGTCTTGGTTGGGTGGAGAGCATTTTCCTTTCCCCTGCCTTTGTTGTGATCCAAAAGGAGAAATTCATGTTGTTGTTCTAGAGCAAAGGAGAAAGACAGTTTAACAGTCCATGTGAAATGAAATCCCATTGTAACCTTTCCCACTTTGAAGTGGATGTATTGTAAATGTTTTAAAATGGAAAGAGGATGGATGGATTATGAAATTTGTAAAGTGAAATGAAAAAGAAATAGAATCTATTTTTTCTTTGAAAGAATGTGAAGGAAATGTAATTTGTATGATGAATTTTGGGAAGGAATAAAAAAAAAGTTGAAATTTGAAATGTAAAAGAGTTGTGCTCTGTATTCAGTTATGTTATTAGAAAATAAAGATATGTATTCTGTATGTTGTATTTTGAAAATATGTATGAAAAGAATTGTAAAAGATTCATTGAACTTAAGGAAGTTGTTTTACCTTGTTCATAATGGTATTGTTATATTTAAAATTCTGTATTTGAAATCCCTAGTTGGAAAACTAGAAGAAGGAAGTATGTATGAAGAAAATGCATTGCCATGTCTTGTTGAAATGCATGATTGGAAAAGAATAGAATCTACATTTTTGTTTCTACATTTTGATTGAAGAAAAGATAACTACTTTAAATGAGCATGGAATGAATTCAATGTTGTTATAGTATAGCAAAAGGCATAAACTAATCCTTGTTTTGAATTGTATAAACTCCATCTTTTATTCCATTGTATAATTGTAAATTTTTTATCAAATATTAATTAGAACAACCCTACAAGCTTTAAAAGACAAATGAAATATTAAATTGATCTTAAGGTGATCAAAATGATTCCAAGTAGACTAAAACACTTAAGGAAATATTTTAAAACATTGCAAAATCGGGCCCAAACCTTTTCATAGTCTTTTAGCTCTCAGAAGTTGTAAAAATTCAAATTTGAAATCAATCAAGAAAAATTACCTTCCAATGCATCCTAAATCCTTCTTATAATAATCCTACATGTCTGTTTGGCATGTTGAGTGAAGGAGAAGATCAAATTTGAACAAAATTTTATAAGTTAAAATTTACCAGTTTGCTTTTAAAAAGCCTGCAGAATGTTTTCATGAAAGTGACCCCTTAAACTTTATCAAAATAAAAAAATTAATGATCTCCTGAGTACAAAGAGGACATCGAGATATTTCCAGAAAGTTCTTGTTTTCCCCAAAACTGAGCTCTCTATCAAAAGTTATGGCCTTCTGAAGTTTTTTCTTCACTTGGAATCAAAAAACAAATTTGGGAAAATTTTCCTTGAAGGGCCTGCAGCCAATCAAAGGCTACCATGTGGCACCACGACGTGTTAGCAAGGGGGCAGATACCTTTTTAACTTAGCGCGTCCAGAAAATTTTCTAAAATTTTCCCTGCCTCCCCGCAACCAATCAAAAGTGATGCCACGATGGCATCAACAAGGCAATGGCAGCGGCGTGGCACCTTTTTACTTTTTTTTGTGCTTTTCAGAGAATTTTGGGAAAATTTTCTAAGTTTTCTCTGCCACCGGCACCGCAATCCACAGCATCTAATCCCGTAGCTGCCACAGTGGCATACGGCAGAGGTGTCGGCAGAAGCACGGGTGAAACTGTGATCCTTTTTGACCCTTAGGGGCGTTGGAAACAGTTTTGTAATTTTCTCCCCGTCGCCCACACTCCTTCCCGTGTTAGCCTTAGCAAGATTCCATGTGTCCACTTGTGGACTCGCGGGAGCACGAGCGCAAAGTGGGCTTCTCGCCCCGCACGGGAAATTCTTCTAAATGTCTCTGCCGCCCCGTCTTCCCTCACTTTTCCCTGCTTTGGTTTAGGAGGGTGCCATGTGTCCCCTGATGGAATCGTAGGAGCACAGGCGTAAAGGTGGTTTTTTGCACCTCGCATACGGAAAATTTTCTAAAAGTCTCCCCACGGCCCGCATAAACCCGTACCCTTTGTGCAAATTTTCACCCCTGGGCCCGCAGGCCTGCTCTTGGGGGAAAATTTTCACCCCGAGGCCCACTGGCCCATAACTTGCAAAATATGAGGAGTTAGGAAAACTTCTTTATATCATTGGAAAGGTGAGGAAATTTCCTATCCAATGGGAATGATTTAGGGAAATTTTGAATGCATTAATTTTGAGAAAATTCAATATAAACCTTTAAGCCTGTTAGAGAGTGGGTACGGTGAGGAATTGCCCTCTGAACCTAATTGAACCTTCTAACCCTAAATTTTGGACCTTGTGACCTCTAATATATTGCTCAATAAAAGAAAAGTACATTCTAGTGGATTAGAATTGATCTAGAACTTGTTAATGACAACTATTGTCTTGTAACCTAGTTGTTAGACTCCTTTAAACAAAAATATATATATTCCATAATTTTCCTAACTAATCTTAGGTTGTTTCTTGGGTCTCAAGTGGGTTGCTTTTAGTGGGCATCACACCATCAATGTGATCTCACATATTTAAAACTATCATTCATAACAAATATACAAGTATATAATCTTTTCAATCATATATTCCTTCAAGCTACATACAACTTATCTAAATTTTGACATGTTAAAGTCTTAGAAAAGACCAATGGTTGAATATGAGGAACGATAATATCACACACACAAACAAGGTCCGCATGGGTGCATAAACAAATGTGATTGATATGGAAAACAAGGAAAATAATAGTGTCAATCACACATAGATAGGGACAAGGGCCACATATGCAAAACATGCAAGTAATCTAATGTGTAATGATAAAAAAAATAGACACTAGACAATAGGTGCATGAAACAGATGAGATATTTTTCATTGCATGTTCAATATGTGTTAGTGCCACGTCAGTATGTCGAAATGTGCATAGATCAGAGCATATAATACTCAGCATGAACCAATACAGTGAAATATAATTGTGTAATACATGAAACAATATGACCTGAAAGTGTAGAATATGTTCCCAAATTAGTGCAGGCCACGGTCGCGACTCCGATAAAAGTTCCACCGATCCAAAGTCATTTCAATTCATGTGTATAATTTTTCATACTCATACCCCTCATTGAATGTCATATGTGTACATAGAGTTTTACATATATTGAGTTTTGACCCAATCCTAAATCACTGTGACAGAGAACATATGGTGTAATTGGAAGCTAGTAGATCAAACCATGTCTCGAGGATCTAAGTCCCATCATTTTGAAATATACATGTACATACATACATAGCATACCTAAACTAATTTACAGATCTCTACTAGAGATGAGTATGCATTCTAGGATTGGAATTGTGTGTTTCTAATCATGTATCAAAATTGAGATCTACTGGAGATATAAACTCAATAGATTTAAGATGAAATGGGTGGAGTACATTAGGAGAAGGCTTTTGCACATTAAGACTTTGTTTTGATTTTGTTTTGTTTTGTTTTGAATGGGGAGTGGCGGCCAGCATAAGCCATGTGCTATAGGAGCTCAAGATTAGGAATCTATGGCATAATATAAGCCCAAAATTTTGTTACACTCTGCATACTCCTTCCCAACCTAATGTGTCCAATACGCATCCATAAGTAGCTCAAGCATCTTGGCACAGGTTTCACTATTACAATGAAACTACTTTTTGTTTAATGATGCGAGTCGAGAAATGGAATGCTTAATTGGGCTATTTGGTAGGATTTAATACCCAAAGGTGAGTTGATTGAGTTAGACACTAATCGTATGCATCTCAGTGAAACAATGTTTCCTAGAGCCTTTAGTGGAATGATATGGTTGCATATAAAGTGTTGGAACCCAAAACCCGTAGCCTTTGCATCCAGCAAATCATTGTGGAAGTGGCCCTGTGTTTATTAGTGCTATAGCTTGTTAGGGCACTTGGATGTAAATAGTGTGTAACTGTGGCAAAATTCACACGACATATGAGGAGTTCAACTAAATGCAAAAAGAAATGTGTGTATCATAGCTTGGCAATGACATGTGGGATCTAAACATAATATTGGGTCTTGTCTGAAAACTCCATGATCTCGAAGCATTATGCACAAAATGGTCTTTTCAACAATCCTATTTAGTACTCGTTCCTAAGACCCATAGAGGTAACACTCATTAAACTATGCTTTCAACCATGGTATAGATTTTTGGTAACTTTCACAAATGTTCATCTGATGTATGATTTACTAAAAAATTCTATAAATACTCTTATGACCAATAGGCAACTCTTAGTCATCTGTGGTTGTGTGGGTGACTAGTAATGGCCCATTGGGGGTGAGCTCGAGACCCTATTTCATGGTTGCATGCTCCTAGCTGTGTTGGAGTCCACTAGTTTGAAATATCATGGTTTCCTCTCTTCCTTACTATTTTTTATTGTTTGTATTAATCTGTTGGGCCCCATTTTTTAGAAAAAAATACTAAAACTGAGTAATTTGGCTAAATAAATTGTCTCCTAAATGCATTAAATTTCTGTAAGTTATAATTTCTAATGAGCACACCTTTTGGATTAGTGAAACCACAGTTTTCATGGAAAACACCCTATATCTTGTCAATGCGACAACCAATCTGCAATGTATAAGGTTAGTAAATGGACAAATGATAGACATGCTTTGCGTACGGGGTTGCATATGAAAGTCTATAATTCTCACACGCACAAAGTAATCATGATGCTTTTAATAAGGCTCACATGCAAGAACTAATAGATAGATCCAATTAAGAGGAAGAAAAGGGAAAGTTAATTATCAATTTTGAGGCATGTGCATTTTAAATGAAGATTGATAGTGCGTGATAACAAGGTATATGTAGTTCACTAATGAAGTAGGATCCTCGAGGAACTAGAACCCCACACGTTGTGTACAAGGAAAAGGAGTGACACCATGTGGCATGCACGCAAAACTCTTTAATTGGAGTTATATTTTGTAAACACAATTTGAGGTTCATTGTAAGTGATGTTGAAATTATGAATGGAAAGATCCCCTTAATATATATACCCATTTATGGGTTAGTGTAAAGGGAATAGGTTTTCAGGTTAGAAAATATCGGTTGTTCTTTTGGTAAGGCTTTGAGATGATATCCATTGTAAGTGAGAACGTTGAGACACTATGGTAATGAAATACAACATTGTTATGATTATCTTATGTTTATTTTATCTCTTAAAAAATATGGAAGTGATGTGTAATTACATTTCCATGCTCTAGTATTAGGGATTTCATCGGCTCGATTGTAAACCTGATGTGTCAAAAATTTGTAAAAAATTTGTGATACAAGCCAAACCTAACAATAATTATTCCACTCTCACACCTCATGTTAGTGCACTAGGGGTATGCCTAGGGTGATATGTTGTTGTAGGAAATTGCAACAAATTGTAACATGCTACGTAAAGGTAGAATCACACATGCAACACTAAATTTGAGGAGTGTAACTTAGACACGTAACATTTTGGTTCTGTTTTTGGTACCCATTGACTTATGTTGATGTGATGAAGTGGTAGAATGATGTTTTGACTCACTCAAGAGAATATTGAGCTTAGTCTAGATAGAGTGGAATAAATATTTGTGCAGAAACATGTTATTTTTAGGTACTTCTCACTAAGGAATTGGGTAGAGAGACATATTTACAGCTCTAAAACTCAAGGGTGAGGTTGAAACTTACCCCTGATCTCTATGAGAATACTTATATGTTTGGTTAGTTTTTGTAATATATGCACAAGAGTGTGAATGCTGAGGAACATAATTTATATTTGGTTTTGGGAGATCATGGAGCATCATAGACAAAACCTCTGTATCCTGGCAAGATTGACCCACTTACGAAAGATTTTTTCGATTTGTTGCCTATTTGGATTCATGGATACAATTCACGGGTCTCTACCTTACAACTATAGCACTCAATCATGTTTCATAATTCCACTTGGTATGTGAGCTTTGTGGAGTCCTATGAAAAATCAGATGATGCTACTACCCTAGCTGTTACACCCCTCTTATGCTCGAATCTTGGTGGATTTGGATACTTTCCCCTTGATCATCCCTGACAATATCCTACATTTGCATGACAGGAGCAAAGGGTATGGACTCAAAGACTGGACTATGAAAGATTCTCTAGTTCATTGTCATAGATAGTTTTCAAATGAGGACATGATTTGGTTGAAGGAGTGTGAGGAAATCTTAGCGCACAGAAAGCAGAGCATAAGGGTCAACATCGGTAGAAGGATGAATCAACCCTAGTAACTACAGCGAAGATCACATTTGAATGCCCCTGGTAGGAGAAAGATCATGTTGATGAATTCATCTTCTAAGGAGAAATGAGATGCACATTTCAATAGATCAAGCTCTAGAAGATAATGAAATGCAGTATAATGTTGATGAAAACCTTTTCTAACTTGACATGCATGCTCATACACCTGGGTTTATTGACATTGACAACATAACCCCCCAGGTCTCAAATGGGTAATGGTTAAGGAGAGGGATTCTCTTTCTTCTCCTTCTAAGTATATTTCAATCTAGCCTATTCACTTATATTGATGTTCTTCTTCTGTGTGGCCCTAATTCTATTGATGACCCCTAATGAGGAGGGGATCTCATTGTACATGAACTAAGAAATGAACCTCTTCAAACGCAGCATTTTAGTTCCAAAGCATACGACTCTTAGATCTCACTCTTCCTCTTTGGACTGATTGTTTCGTCTTAGATTGTTGTGTCTTATTGGGAACATTTCCCTTTTCTGATAAGAAATAGTAATATCAATCAAGTCGGTTTGGCTCTTTGTTGTCATATTCAATTTTGTTCTCATGTCAATCAGCGTTCATTGAACCAGTATCTTTTCTGTAATGACCCTTGGAGCTCTTTCCAACAACTTACCAATGAAAAAAACTACAGTTACATGTGTTTCAATAAATTCTTGTCTTGCACCTCAGAGATGTTCTAATAGCCATAGTTTGTCTATTTGGATCATCTCCTTTTTTGAAATGTCATTATGGAATTGTGAATGTGTGGCAAATTACATGTGTATAAGTAAAAAATCATATGGAACACCTATTAGGAAATTTAAGGGATAAATAATGTTACAAATTATATATCCATGACATAAATTACCAAAGATTATAGTTTATGAAGTACAATAATTAAAACATAGATTAAAATGTTTATATTGGAAATTAAAATATATAAATAACATAAAACTAAAAATAAAATGAACACATAGTGGCACACAGATATAAGTGGGAAAACCTTAGAAGGTAAAAAACCCACTGGAAATCACTTATATTTATTGAGAAGAAACTTTCACCCAACACTCCAACTATTTATCTGGCGGCTTTCTTATATAGCTCACATGATATTTTACCATCAACAATGTATATGTGTGTAACCTATTATCTAATGAGATCACCTTGTTATATACAAGGTGGGTGGTCATGATCCACTCTTAAAGCCGACCCACTTTGTGGTCTATTATGATTCATATTTTAAAAATAAGCTATAAGCCAAAAACATATAGTCTTTGGAGGGTTTCTAAAATAAGAAGTTTCCTACTTAATATTATAAATCCAAACAATCCCTCATAAATGTTAAGTAGGGAAACATAAAAAATTACTTTTACATGTCAAAATTTGTTCCAAATAACACATGCCAAGTCACCTTTTGGTATAAAAAATAATTACAATCCATAAATCAACAAGTGATTTACGACTAACATGTCAAAAAAAACTTGTTCCATGGATTATGACAGTTTTGTGGTGTACTACAGTAGTGTCTTGTGGGTTTTTTAACTCCGTGCAGTACACTACCAAAGTGTCCCGCAAACTAATACAAGCCATGTAAAAACTGTTACCATGCATTATGGGTTTTAGAGAAGCCACAAGTACACTATTTTGGAATTTTTCAAAGTAGCATTCCGCGGATTCTATAAAAACCACAATACAAAGGAACATTACAAATTCTCAAGATAAAGTGATTAAGGATGAATTCTTATATAAGACTATGGAGTTAAAAAAAATCTTCATATCTAATTCTGCATTGGGGATTACAATTAAACTTCACATATATTATAATTTACTGTAAAAAACATAGAAATAGTCTCGAGAGTATCCATTTTGACACAATCAAGCCATTAAGAGATAACATTGCACAAGAAAAAAACATGCAACATGGCTCATTTATTATTTTCCCCTACAAGGGCAGCTCTAAAAGGATAGAAACTCATATGATTTAGAGGTGAATATCAATGCCATTCACATGATCATAAGAGCTAAAAAAATATGCTTCAAATGATTCAGAGTTGGATATCAATAGTCATCCACATGATCCTAAGAGCTGATATCTTGAAATTCCCCAATAAAACATGAAAATTTGAAGAAATTTATAGCACCCAAGGGTTTAGTAAAAATATCTACAACCTACTCTTCAGTGGAGACAAAACTTCAGATATATATCACCATTGAGAAAATTTTCCCAGATGAAGTGCATATGGATCTCAATATGCTTAGTTTTTTGATACTGAACTGGATTGTTTGCAAGAGAAATACAATTTTAGCTGTCACATAGAAGTAGGGTGCTTCCTTTGACACCCATATGAAGTTCTTCCAATCAATATTTTGAGCCACATGGCTTATTTTAATTGCTTCCATAGACACTTTTATACTCTGTACTTCAGTAGAAGAGATAGATATTTTTGGCTTACTTCTTGCTCTGCTCCAGAGTTATTGCACCTACACCTAACTTGAAAACATATGACCTATAAGTAGATTTTCTATCCATAATATCATTAATATGGTCAGAATCATAATAACCCAATAAATGATTAGTTTCACTAAGAACATTGGGACATATTCCAGTGAATTGATTGTACTCCAATATTTCAAGTATCAAAATAAATCCATCTCTATTTTTGCATATATTGGATTCCATTTTTGTCCTCATATTGGATTCCATACATTTATCTATTATTGGATTCCAATATTGTCATTATTGGATTTATCCTAGTTCCTAATGATAGCTATTATTGGATTCCAATCTACCAACTATCTATATGGACCCCAATATCGGGATTATTATTGGATTCACACGAAGGTTTTGGATATAATAACATTGGATTCCAATAGCGCTATTATTGAGAGTTCCAATTTCAACCACTATTGTAATCCAACTTTTTAAGAAGGTCCTGATAAAATGGATTTTATGCTTGTGATGCTATTTTAGGATTCCTATGATTTTTATATATTTGAATCATGCCCACATAATCCATTTAGTAGGCCTAAACTAGTCGTTACATAAACCTCATGACTTAGCCTATCTTTAATAAGCCTAATGAATTTGCTAACTTGGACATGCATGAAAGTGCATGCTGAGGGTGAAATTACAACAATCCTAGATCAAGAGAATTTCATGTTCTTATATTTTTAGTGGTCAGCCATTTCGGGGTTAGTTACAATTAATTAGATCAAGAGAACCATATAAATATAAAGTTATGCAGACCATTATATGAGGGACCATAGCACTAGTCAATACTATCATCCACCTAGGGTTTCATCATCTAAGACATTAGGAGATCATTTGCGTTCACTTAGCTCCATCACTTGGGACAAGACTCATTCATCTCAATCACATAAGAATCAGGAGGGAAGTTAATTCTATTCCATCCATAATTTATTACATTTTTCTACACATAATTAGCTCATTACATCAAAAAGTGTGATTGGCACAAGAGTAACCTAGGGCATGTTTCACACATCACACAGAAACTACATTTAGGTCTGAGACATGTAGTGCTAAACACTCAGTTAGTAAATCCACTGTTGTGGCAGGTGAGGTTAGTCTTGACCCTATGAATATGAATCATCGCTCAAGATTTTTATGGAGTATGATGCTTGTTTAGGGTTTTATGGGTACTTCTATTCATCTGATAGTGAATATCAACGACATTCTAGTCCTAATTGCAACGAACCCAATGCCATCAAACAACGAGGGTTCTAAAACTCACTCTGTCAAACGTCTTTCGTGAAACTCAGTTGACCTCGAACCCGTTACACATACCAGGGTGCTCCATAAATATACATACTAGAATTCCCACATGTTCCCTCAATCCCTCTCCAGGTGCTCTAGTTCAAGCTAGGTATCTCATATCCATACTTTTCGGTGCTTCTGTATAGTTGTTCCTACATTCACAACTAGCTTCTCCATTTACCTCTATGACACTAGCTCTATAGCCTTCTCTTCCTTATAACCCAATTGAGGTTATTTCCTTCATGAATAATCTTGCACCATTAGGGTTTTTAATAAAATTCATTATAACTTGGTTTCAATGGGTCACTTTCTATAGTTATTTACTACATTTATTTATTGTATTCCAAAATGTTGTCCTAGATTAGATTAACTATAGCATATTACACATTTTAGTTAATCACCCATCACCTAGAATGAGCTAAAATCCACTAAAATTCCAAAACCATGATTATTCAAGCTCATAAATTCATCACATGCATGATGTAATATGATCATTTTAATCATCATCCATGGTCATAACATTATACTTTCACTAATCAAATAAAATGGATTAAGTAGGCAACTCAAAAGCCTCATATCCTTCATCAAAACAGTTGTTTCCAACACCTTATCTTCACATTTTGGGCACATCAATAACACTTAAGAACAACTAAAATCATAACATATAACCACTCTATATAATCCAAAAGACCTTTTATATCACTTTATATTCATGTTATAGATTCATGAAACATACATATGTCTCAAACCACAAACATAATTTCCTCTTTACCAATTCAATGTTACCCAAAAAGCATGTTTTACAAAACACAACTGGTTTGCACCATCGACTGTCACTTACAGGAACTCCAAATGAATTCAATAGGAACAAAAGTAATCCCTCCTCACTCTACTAACTAATAACAAACATAAAATCATTAATTCTCATGTTTTATTCATCTCAATCTTTCTAGCCTGAGAAAACATGTGCTGAAAAACAAACATACCTTCTTTCTCTACAAACAAACCTGAAAGACCCATCAAATCTCACTCATCGGGAAAAAAGACATATACCATTGAGAAATATACTCTAAATCCCATTTCCATAAAAATATTGTATTTAGTTTTAAATCCAAGTGGAAGGCCTTTAAACAATTCCAATCTCTGTAAACTTCTTATTTATCCATCTAGGACTCAAGAACCAAGCATTGAGCTCAATTTTCTCTATCACTTAAAAACACATTTCAACACTTATTTTCAAAACTTAGACCAAAGTATGAAACCACCCTTATATATGATTTAAAAGTCACTTCAGAAACCTTCAAAAAATCAAGAACAATTCAGAATAATCACCTTACCTCATGAAGCTACTTAACACACTGCTAGATCAAGCATCCTCTAGATTTGACCTTCAAACAAGAGTTCATAAAGTCTTGCATACCATTTATCAAATAACAAAACTTTGATATAAAATTGGAAATATATATGAACCATAGATTACATAAAAACTATGAATGGATTCCTAAATCCTCATGCAGCTCATGTAATTCCAATTTTGCTACCAGCTGCTCCAATCTACCCCAAAAACCAGTCTTCATTGATAGGGCACACTTTACAACTTTTTCACCTCAAACATGACCTATGAAACCATCATGGAAATGTTTAAATAACCTCAAGTGGATTAACATAAATGTCTAATTTATTCTTTCAACTCCTTTTGACAATCTTTGCCTTAAAATAGAACTTCTTCATAAACAAGCATTTTTAGGTGGGGCCCACATATTTTCACAAGAAATATCTTACCTTTTTCGGAAGATTTGGAGGATTCCTATAAAAAATACAATCAATAATGTTATCAAAAGGAATCAAAAACAAGTCTTTAGTATACTCAGTTTCTCTCCAAGTTACTCCTGAGCTAGGGTTTTGCTAAGGTTTCAAACCACTTTATCTTATTAATAATCATTCTTAAAAATGTGATGATAAAACCACCATAATTATTTTTGTATAAAACGTCATTAGTTCCATCTAAAAGCATCCCTGTGGAAATTATCTCATGTCCCATATGCATAGCATACAATTCACAATGAGCATTAGAAGGTCCATTTTTGCTTCAAATCTCCACTTTAGAATCACTCGGTTTTACCAAAACTTGACATATCTTGCAAAAAAAATCTTCACCTAATGACTTGAAAACATGTCATGAAGCATAATGAAAATCATCCTCTAACTTATCCAAACTCACCTCATATATCAAATATATCTGAAACACTCTATCCATTAATAACTTACCTATGCTTACTAACTATGTTCTCTCACTTCTTTCTTCACAAGGAACTTAAACACGCACTGAATCACTGAATATTATCGTAAAACTCACCATAAACCTTAGGTACACTACCATAATGCAATACCATGCACCAAAATCCTGATTATCTCCAAAAGTCACATTACTCCAACTCATTCTACATGCTCTAAAGGCTAGGAATAGGCCTCGAATGACTTGACTCAAGCATGAAACCTTATGAAATGACCATAATGACCTCTTACAGACTCATGTAACACATGTACCATAAACATCATATGACCATGAATAAAATCATGAAAACCTTCAAAACTTAACTTGGGATAGGACTCATATTATGACTATAGTATAGCTCAACCATGCACCAGGACAATATAAAACTTCACCAAATCATGACACTAGCAATACATCCTTCATGCTTGACATTTGAATAACACCTCATGGAGAATCATATAACAACATGACACCATTTTCCATCAATGGAATTGAAATAAATGAAAAAACTGTACACACAATGGCCAAAAATCTCCCCCTTTGTCATTAATGGCAACTATCTTCAAAAACCTTGATGGCAACCAATAAGAACAACACACTTACATGTCTCATTTACATGTTTTTGATCCTTCTCTCCCCCTTTGACATCTATGAAAAAGACTATAGTAACTACTAGACATGAAAAAATGACAACACAAAGACAACACAATGACAACAATGCTCAAAACAACTTACTTGACTCAATAGTTCCCCCTGAGACTATATTTGCTTCTCTTTGACACCTTTAACAACATTTTATGATCCTATGGACCTGATATGAGCTCTAAAATATCTCCCCCTAAACATGTGCTCTCCATTTTTCCTTTATTCATACTCAACACAATCTTCTAGATCACACTCATGCTCAAGAACTCAATATTTTCCTCCATATCTATCGAACCCACATTTAGGGCTACTTTCCCTAATCAACATTTTGAGCATATCTAAGCCAAAAATTTTCAATCAATAGAAACCCAATCACAACATGACTCAACTACTTATGACTCCCCCCGAGTTCATATAATCAAGTTCTAATTATAAATTCAAAATCTTGGGCTCTTACTTTGTTTGCATGGCTTGAACATGGATCAAACAATTTACCTCTATACTGAATCAATGCATCACTCTTCTTACCCTTCTTTGCATATGGTTATACTTATTTGAGTCAAAAAACACTTCACCTTTGAAGAGATCCACAATCATTTGTAGTACAACTCTACCAACCTATTTTACAACTTCCAAACTTAATTTACAACCAAGCATGCTCCCCCTAATCCGATGAGTTTTTCATTCCTTCACAGGTCTATAGATATGCATTTTATATCTCCATACATGTATATTTCCTACAACACAAATGATCATTCAAGATCCTAGTTATTTCATTCAAGCTTTCTCTTCATTCCACTAATGCACTTGCTGGATTACAAACCAACTTCCTCTGACTTGTAGAACCTTTTCACACCTATACCTTATAAGTTTTCCTTCTTTTCATAGTCATTGAACCACAAAACTGGGTAATTTACTCTTCTCTACTTATGATCTTGACACCATGCAATAGACTGACATTTAAAACAAACTTAGACTTACATACCTTCTTGACATTTAAAACTCTTACTAAAGAAGCAAATCAAGCTCCCCTGTCTTGGTGAGCAAATCAAAACTATAGCATACCATCATTCCTTATAAAAAAACCTACAACACTCATATGTAGGCTTGAAAAATTGCACATCAACTTATAATCCCAATTTTTATCCTATTAAAAAGTAGCAAAAATGTAGCGGAATGTTAGCAAAAATGCGGCAACAAAGAAAAAACACCCAGCAAACTCAAACAACTTCCTTTACTTTCTCCAATAAAACTTTATGAAACATAAACACTCTGACACACTTCATGCTTGATCCAAGATACCAATGACCACCTTGTAAGCATAGTTAGCTCACATACATACCTTTAAACACATGGAGGCATCTCTAAAAACCATAATTTACACAGTCTGTGCCTTATGAAGTTTGTTTCATGAACACCAACCTATGTATAAAATTAGATCATCATGAACTCACATACATAGATAGGAACTGTAGACACCCTAATTTCACATCTATCCTAAATCAATTAATTCATCTTCCTCATTTCCCACAAAAATACACTTCGAATCAATCAAATATAATTTGATTAATTATCTATTTCAAAATCTAAAAAATAACCCAATCCTCACCACATGTCATTATTCTCCATGTTTTTCCACTATTGAATTAAAAATTCAAATTCAAATCCTCACCCACCCTTCGTGGTCCCCACTCACCTAAAATCCTCCATTTATGAATTAAAAATATAATTCAAATCCTCACCCATTCTTCGTGGCCCCCACTCATCTAATCTTGCCCACATTTTTAAACCGCTCACCTAATCTTGCCTACATTTTCAAACCACTCACTTAATCTTGCCCACATTTTCAAACCATGATTACTTAAATTAATCTAAGTTAATCACTCCCCCAGGCTATAAATACAACCTTACCCCTCCTCTAAACACACGAAGAATAAGCTTTAATGCCATATCTAAGTTCTTGCATCCTTTGAGCAAAAAACATCCTTTGGCCTCGTCCTAATGCCCAAATAGCCTCATAATCATTTTTTCCATCTGGTGCAAAATAAGAGGATCGTTGTTGCAGAAAGGTCTTGCTCCATCTCAAAGAAAAGTACCTACATATCACACAATCAGGGCTCAATCCAAGTTTCCTAGCCCATTCCAAGGTTTACTACGGAGCGCGAAGGAGGAGGTAATATTATTGGTATTTTACTTCCTTGTTAATAGTGTATTTTTCCTAGCCTACATTCTGGCACGCCTGGTTACTTTCGATCTGTTACCATTAATTTCCCAATTAGTGGTTTTATTTGTTCTTTGTTTATTATTGTTTGTTATTATTTCCTTTTTTGTTCCTTATGGTCTTCTTTGGTTAACCTTCACGCTTTGGGTAGTGTTTTTGTTGTGTGGTGTCTTGTGGTGTATCTGCAAGTTATAACAACAATAAAACTCTGAAGCTCATCCTATCTTTGATCTCCTCGGTGCTTGGTGTTTAGTTCCCAGTTTTGATTTTGATATTTACTCGTCATCTGTAGAAACACATGAACTAGCCATTAGTTTATCATCTTATTGTCATGGGACAACCAATCTGGAAAATACATTTCTTTATTTACTTTCGCTAAAATAACTGCTTTGTAGGAAGTTAATCATTTTTTTCTTTTATTTTAATCCATCATTTTGTGATATAACTCTTTCTTTCTGTTTATTGTTATTTTTTAACCTTTCTGTCAAAATTTTAGCTTCTTAGGTGAAGTACAACAGTCAGAAAATAAAAAAAACCAACTCCCGGGATGTTTTTCTCGCGTTCAAAATTTTCATTCAGAGTGCTACCGTAGCCCATCTTCCGAAAGCCATAACTTTTACTCCCGAACTCAGAATTACTTCATTTTTTTTAATGGAAAGGTATAAAAAAGATATATGCAATAAAAAAATAATTTTTAGATTTAGACTTATAGAAATTTTTTTGTTTCATTTCTTCTAACACCTATCTTTTTAACCAAAAACAACAAAATTATAGTTTTTTTATTTTTTATTTTTTTTTATTTTTATTTTTCACATAACAACCTTACACGTATGCTCTTTCCTCGCACTTTAAAATTGATCTTGGAAATCAAAAACGTGAGGCCACCCGAGCTCTGAAAAACAATTTTTTTTATTTTTTTATTTTTGCCTTACATTTCAATTTTCTACGACAACACTTCTAGGTAACGTTTTCACACTCTTCTTTCATCATTTTTCTTTTTTGTGAAGATAATCATTATCGTTATTTTGCAATCATGATTAATTGCAATAATTATTAACATTTAAAAAAAAAACTATTCTAATTGTATCCGCGTATGCTCTTTTCTTGCACCTTCGAGCGATCTGAAAAATCAGAAACGGTCACAATTTTTTAGTTTCTTATTCTAACATTGCAGGATCCTCTAGCTTTGTTTTCCAACTGTCATTTCAATCATTATTTTTCTTTCTCATATTATTAATATTTGTTTGGTCGTTGGTTGTGTATGCTCTTTTCCTGAGCCTTCGAGCGATCTAGAAAATCAAAAATAGCCATGATCCATTTTCTAACATTTCATTTGCAAAATAACTACTAATTTGTTTTCTGTAGAACCGCATTGCTGGAATATTGTAAAAAAAAAAAAAACAAAAAAACAACAAAAATCCTGCAAAAATACCACCATTCAAAGACAATTGCTGAAAATTAAAAAAAAAGTACGCTCAGGTACGCAATTATTTTCTACTAGTGATTTATTTCAAGTTGGAAAGAACCCTACGTTTAATCACTTTATCATATTGTTTTTGCACGTAGACGAGGTGGATTTCATCACCACCAAAGCTACACCGGTGACGTGGACTTGACTACCATGCACCAACAACATTTACATCTGCATTACACTTTGAGACCTCGTCTCATCACAGCGTTCGGTATTTACCTCTCCCCTGCTCTTCACTTACAGGTAATGTTGTCGTGTAGCGCATGCGAGTCACGCCTAAATAGCTGTAACAACGAAGTTTGGGCATTGTCCCTGTAAATCTTCGGGGAGTTATAAGGACACCATACACATTCATCCCTCCATCACCTTCCACCTTTTCACAAAACCTGTTCTGGACGTGGTGAATCACTCTGAAACAGGCAAGTAAGAATTGGTGAGTCTCCTTCAGTGCTCTAAGGTTCCCCATACCAATTATGTCCCCGTATAGAATTAGGTATATCAGGACTAGGGTATATCAGAGGACGCATCTTCTTGGAGTAATAAGAGCCTGCATCCACTATTTCACAGCATACTTGTATGATTACATGAAACAATGATTATTCCTGAAGAAGTTACCTCATAAGCCAAAACAATTAAATCCACATGATTGCTTGCTGTTTTAAAACAAAATAGTTTAGCATTGTTTTATCATAAAACTTGGCTGATATCAATGTGTTCATTGTAAAATTTCAAACCCTAGTTGTGTTCCACAAAAAAATCAGTTCTCGACCAATTCAATACCAAGCAAAAACATCCAAATAATCCAACCACACAGACCAAAACATCGCACCAATTTCATTAGTTTACTTCAACTAACAATACATCTGCCATAGCTTATCTTCAGCTATATCCAACTGATATTGAGTGACTAGCATTCACTCCCCATATCGTCAATCGTTAATCATCAATCATCAAAACATCCTTCATAGCTTATTTCCAACTATATCAAACTAATATTGTGTGACTTGTTTGAGTTCACTCATTATTCTTTCCACCATCGTGTTTATCCAAATCGAAGCCAACATAAATCCTTTCATAACTCATTTTGAGTTATATCACAACCATATCAGGATTAACATGTTTGGGTTACTCTCCACGTCAACAATTCAGAGCTTGTTTAAGCAAAATCTAAACTATTTTCATTATAGCTTATTTAAGCTATCACATATTTCTCCCGAGTAGCTTTTTTTAAGCTTTCTCCTTATAGCCTTACTTGTTAAAACTCGATTGAGCCAAAACAAAGATCACAATCAATAGGTTTATTTCTTCATCGCACCTTTCTTTGTTCTCCCTCTCTTTCAAACATGATGAATTCACGAAAAACATCACACAATGAGCTATTAGAACAAATTAATAAGATGACAACACAACTCTCTCATATGGCTACTGTCATCACCAATCTGGCACTATGATAATTCTTCACCAGGAAATCCTCGTGCTATGATTATTTACTAATGCACAGCCTTTAGTTTGGTGGATATAATCTGGAAACAAAACAACAAACATAACACAAGAATACCATCGACTATGATAAGACGGAATGATGACAAATCTGAAATATCAAAGTAAATTATAATATTAACATGAAATTGTGACAATCTCACCCATGAGGTACTTCAAGTGCTATTGACTTCACTTGCCTTCCACCAATACTATGGGAGAAACTTTACAATTACACCTCTTAATGGCTTCTTTAACACACCTTTAAACTGATGGCTTCCTTTACACACTTCATACAATATTTCTCACTACTTCCTTCTATGCTAAATGAGGGAGGTGGCCTCTCTATTTATAGAACTTCCAGGCTTATCCATCTTATCTCTAAGATAGGATAAGAAATCCACTCTGACGAATCATATTCCATACCTTAACTCTTATCTGTACATGTAAGCTTATCTTTTTAAGATAAGATAAACCTTATCATTTTACATGGGTTCCACATTTTTAGACTTTTTACAAATAAAATACACAAAATATTTATGACCTCACTCCTTGTCCTTATTACCAATATAATATTTCTAATTTCTAATCATGTAGACCCTACTTCTCTAATTACCCAAACTTTGACATTTTAACATTACCGGACCACTTACGACAAATATTTACTTTTTTACAACATTCCTATTATACCTTGACTGTTACCGTACTCCACATTATTGGCGGCACCGTACTGACGGCGCCATTATCTTCTATCAGACGCTACTACTAATTATACTTAACAACATCCTATTCCTAATACATACATTAATGAAATAGAAATTACAGAGGAAAATTTTAGTGTCGACATCTTCCCCCTTCCTAGCTTCTACTCCGTCCTCGGAGTAGACTATTCTAGTGCTTGGAAAATCTTCAACTTGTCGTGGTTGACCCATTTCGTAATGGGAGTGCCATCCAATTCCTCCAGTCGGTACGTACCATTTTCATGCACAGCTGCTATTTTGTAGGGCCCCTCCATTTTGGAAGAAATTTTCTATGTCTTCTTTTTTTGTATCTGGAATCATATACTAGAACCAAGTCATTCACATGAAATGGAGACCAACGGATCTTTTGATCAAAGTATTCCTTCTACTTCATTTTCTTCTTATGGCTTGTATCCTTTGCTATTTCCCTCATTTCCTCTAGCAAATGAAGATGTACCAACCTTTCTTTTACTGAATCACTTTCATCCATCCTTTCATTTTTTATAACTCTCACAGTGGGAATATCAAACTCAATAGGAAGAACTGGATCAATGCCATAGGCCAACTGAAATGGAGAGTATCATGTTGCTGACTTTGATGTTACCCTATATGCCCACAATGCTGCATGAATCCTTTTATCCCATTTATGTACCTGTAAGGCTGCATCTTTTGCTAGAATTTGACACAACACAAAATTTGTTTGTTCCACCTGTCCATTTGTGCTTGGCTTGTATGTTGTTGCCTTCCTATGCTTAAAAGAAAACTTATTAATAAAGTGGCTTCCTTGATCTATTACAATTTCTAATGGACAACCAAATCTGGTGACAATGAGTTCATATATGAACCTTGCCACTTCATCCATGGAAGTTGTTTTCAATGGCCTAGCTTCAACCCACTTGGTTAAATAATCTGTGGCAACTACAATATATTTATTTTGGCGTGAGGTAGTTGGAAGTGGACCTACAATGTCTATTCCCCACTTTTCAAAGGGACCAAGTAGAAGAATAGGGCATAATGGAGCTGATGAAGTCTTACGGTTACCATGTGTTTGACAAATATCACATGTCTTACAATAATTATAACAATCTTTAAAAAGAGTGGGCCAGTGATAACCTGCATCCAAGATCCTTCTTGCTGTAAGTTGTCTAGAGAAGTGCCCTCCACATGTACCATTGTGGAATTCTTCTAAAAGTTCCTTCCCTTGATCACGTCCAACTACCCTCTTGTACTGTCCATTAGGTCCTATTCGAAATAATACTCCATGCAGAATAGAATATGGACGACTGGCTTGAGTAATCTTTCTCTTAGTCTTTGCATTGGCACCATCAGGAAACTTGAATTCATTCAGATAATTCCAAATATTTATGTATTCACTAGGGATTGTGTCAAGGGATAACAATGTTGCATCGAGGAAATCATCATCATCACAAGATGATCCTAAACCATCATAGGCTCGAGAGAGTGCACCTGCATTGACATGCTTCTTTCCTGGCCTATCTATAATATCAAATTCAAATTCTTGTAGCAAAATTATCCATCTTGCTATCCTCCCTGATGGGTTAGGCTTATTTACAATATATTTAGAGCCTGATGATCTGTTACAACTAGAAATTTTTACCCTAGCAAGTAATTCCTAAACTTCTTTACAGCAAAAATGATAGCTAGAGCCTCTTTTTCAGTTACAGTATAATTTACCTCAGCACTGCTCATTTGTCTGCTCCCAAAGTAAATTGGATGTTCATTCCCATTTTCATCCTTTTGGCTCAAAGTACTTTCTAGTGTTGCATCTGAGGCATCAGTGTACACAATGAATGGCTTGCTCCAATTTGGATTCTTCAAAACAGGTGAAGACACCAGGGCTTCCTTCAGTTGTCCAAAAGCTTCATGTGCCTTATTTCCTGGTTCATAAGTAACATCCTTCTTCAAGAACTAGGTTAGTGGCTGTGCAATCTTTGAGAAATTCTTGATGAACCTTCTATAGTAACCCACATGGCCTAAAAATGATCTCAACTTACTTCTATTAATAGGAAATGGTAAATCTTTGATTTTTGAAACTTTATCAGGATCAGTACCAATACCATCTCTGGATACAACATGCCCTAGAAAAATGCCTTTAGAACATCCAAAGACACACTTTGTAGGGTTTAGTGAGGCTTGTGCTTCATCTAACCTTTGAAATGTTGTCTCCATCTGGTGCAGGTGGTCCAACTTGCTCCCATAGATGTAAAAATCATCCAGAAATACTCTTATGAAGGTCCCAATGTAGGGTTCGAACACCCTATTCATCAAATGCTGAAATGTTGTTGGAGCATTACACAACCCAAAAGGCATAACTCTATAAGCAAATGTTCCCCAAGGAGTGGTGAATGTGGTCTTCAGCTGATCTTTCTCTGCTATACGAACTTGGTTGTAGCCGCTATATCCATCAGCAAAACTATAGCACTCCTGGCCAGCTACTTCATCCAAGATCTGATCTGAAAATGGAAGAGGGTAATGATCCTTCTTTGTTGCCTTATTGAACTTCCTGTAATCAACACAAATACGTAGCTTCCCATTCTTTTTTATTGAGATCACAATGGGAGAAACTCATTCTGAATTCTCCACAGCAAATATGAATCCTACATCAAGTAACTTATCTATTTCTTCTTTTACAGTCTTGGAAAAATTAGGATTCATTCTATATGGCATTTGCTTTATGGGCTTAGCACCATCTACCAGCTCAATAGAATGTTCTATCCAACTTACTTTACGGAGTTCCTTGTAATCAAAAGTGAATATGTGTATGTACCTTCGAAAGAGCTGGAGGTAGGATTCCTTCTCACTCTCCATCACAACATCACCAATATTTATTTGTTGGAGACGATCATCAACTTCTTCTTCAGATAATTTTATGGGGTCATGACTTGGTGTGACTGGAAGGATATCCATGACTGAAACATCAACCTCACTTTCTTCATCCTTAGTGTCCACTTCACTAGTACTAGAGTAATCAGAGGATGTCCAATCATCAGTTTCATCACTTGAATCGACAAGTTCTACCTTATGATGCTGAGGGATCACGTCTATTTTCACCTTCTCTCTACCACATCCAAGTTTCATGAAGCCTTCATTCCAGTATTTTCTTGCATGAAATCTTCTTAGCCATGGTCTTCCAGCAACATTGGGTACGCAACAGTACCATTTTTCATCACCTGAAATTCTACCACACATACAACACCCATAACAGATATTGCCACATTTGAAACTACACCTTCTGGTTTATTTTTTCCCTTATTTAATGACCTTAACATAAGTGTTGAAGGGCGATCAATTTTTAACCCCAACATATTCATTACAGAATCGGTCATTACATTAACTGCAGCACCTCCATCAACTAAGACATCATGAATTGAAATACCATTACATAATACCTCAGCTTGTGGAGCATAGGGATCTGCCTCTACCTTCAAAACAGGGACCTCAACCTCCTTTCTTCATCAAGCATTGAGTCCACTTCGCAGCTCCCACCTCTTCTCAGAAGACATAGCCAAGAGTTGACTATATGTAATATTTGCAGGCCTTTTAGACAGATCTTCCAAGATGGAGTATAGTCCTTGCCCCTGTGAAATCAGAAAATCCTGCACACCCAACTTTCTTCTCCTATGTTTCTTACTAGTTTCTTCTTTCATCTTCTTAGGATTATTTCCATCTTGATTATCTTTTTCTTTCTTTCTTTTTGTTACAAACACATCTACTTCATTATTTCTGCTCTTATCTACTACATCAAAAGAATTCACAGGTACTTTTCCTTTATCATTATCTCCTTTACCAGATGTAGAAGCTCTATCTGGACAATTATACTTATAATGACCCTTTTTATAACAACCATAACATACAACTTCAGAAATATTTCTTTTTGGACCTCTATCTCCTCCCTGAGAACTAAATTTTTTTCCTTGAAGAAGATTAATAGTTAACTGACCCATCTTTTTTAGCAGATCTTCATACTCAGTAGATGTACTAGGAGAAATATTTGTGCTCACCGAGAGTGGTTGTGGATTCTGGAGCAAAGGTGCTGGTGTAGGTTCTACTTTAGCAACAATTTCTTTGGGCTCCTCTTCCATGCTTTCTTCTTGCCTTCTTGCAATCTTCTTTTCTTGTTCAATGGTAGCTGGGCGGTCATACTTCACTCGTTGTCTGATCTCTGGCTTCATCCCAAGAATGAAGTGCTTACATAGGATATTATCCACACCATTCATCAACCCATCCGCTAATCCTTCCTTCCGGATCTGGGCGTCGAGCTTTCTCCTTAGCTCTAGAACACGAGCATGATAATCCCTTATCTTCTCCTTCTCTCCTTGGGTTAGCTTTGTGATATCGATCATGAGATCTACATATCTCCGTTGTTCACCAAATTCTTCAAGAAAACTTTCAGTTAATAAATCCCATGAGTTTTTCACATTATCACCTAGTGTTTCAAACCACCTAAGGGCTGAACCATCCAAAAAGGTAGGAAAAAATTCAGTCCATTGTTCCCTTCTTATAAGGCCATTACAAATACAAGATCGTTTAAACTCTTGAATGAAAGAGGAAGCATCTTCATTAGATTAGGCTGAAAAAAGAGGAATCTTCCCTATTTTCAAAAATAACCACAGTGAAATACCAACCCAAAAGTACAATCAACAAGACTTATGTGCACCAATAATTAAAATCACTATAATAGAAAATAGAAATGACCTCGGTAAACTATGGTAAAACTTGACTTACTGCGGTAAAAACTGACTTTATTGTGGTAAACACTATTAATAGTAAAAAGTGAAGTTACTACGGTAACTACTATTCACGGTAAAAAGTGACTTTACTGTGGTAAATACTATTCACAGCAAAAATGAATTTACCATGGTAACTACTATTCACGGCAAAAATGACTTTACCATGGTAGCTACTATGCACAGTAAAAACAAGGTTACCCTCCAATTGATTTTTGACTAAGTGAGAATATCTCTCCAGAAAATCCACCAACGAGGAATGGTCCTGGCAACGGAACCAAAATGTCATCACCAATCCGGCACTATGATAATTCTTCACCGGGAACTCTTCGTGCTATGATTATTTACTAATGCACAGCCTTTAGTTTGGTGGATGTAATCTGAAAACAAAACAACAAACATAACACAAGAATACCATCGACTATGATAAGACGGAATGATGAAAAATCTGAAATATCAAAGTAAATTATAATATTAACATGAAATTGTTACAATCTCACCCATGAGGTACTTCAAGTGTTATTGACTTCACTTTCCTTCCACCAATACTATGGGAGAAACTTTACAATTACACCTCTTAATGGCTTCTTCAACACACCTTTAAATTGATGGCTTCCTTTACACACTTCATACAATATTTCTCACTACTTCCTTTTATGCTAAATGAGGGGGGTGGCCTATCTATTTATAGAACTTCCAGGCTTATCCATCTTATCTCTAAGATAGGATAAGAAATCCACTCTGACAGGTTTACATGGGTTCCACATTTTTAGACTTTTTACAAATAAAATACACAAAATATTTATGACCTCACTCCTTGTCCTTATTACCAATATAATATTTCTAATTCCTAATCATGTAGACCCTACTTCTCTAATTACCCAAAATTTGACATTTTAAACATTACCGGACCACTTACGACAAATATTTACTTTTTACAACATTCATATTGTACTTTGACTGTTACCGTACTCCACATTATTGGCGGCACCGTACTGACGGTGCCGTTATCTTCTATCAGACGCTACTACTAATTATACTTAACAACATCATATTCCTAATACATACATTAATGAAATATAAATTATGGAGGAAAATTTTAGTGTCAACAAGACAGCCTTACAACATGAGTGGGGGAGCAAAGCCCCCTACACCCCCTGTTTAAGAAGTGAGGTACAAATCGTGCTGCAAAGGAATCCAAAATTTAACTTTGTTGACACATATCTAACACTTTAGTGTCTGTCATCAACTAACCAGAGGCTAAACTAATAAGATCTTCTATTATTCAAATTTCTTTCTCAAAGGGGCAATCTCAGCCATTTCTTCTTCTGATATACTCTAAGACATACTGTCAAATTTAATAACAAAGAAAAATCATTTCTATTTTACAAATTATTAGTTATTGTTTTGAATAATTTCTTGATACGTAAAGATGAAATTTTGATGATGACATCACTCTACTTATATGAACTTCGATGAAAATGTGTTTTGCATACCAAGGGATACATCCAATACCATAAATTTCCATGAAGAGTTGACTACTGTCGAAACATCCTAGGTGTCTTATGAAGAAAATTTTCAAGCATCCATAGAAAATAGACGACATATAATCATGCCTCTGTAATTTTAAATATAATCCATATCTTCTTCAAATGTGTCATTCCATTAGGTGAAACATACATTGAACCTGTTTTGGACAAGCATTCTTCCAACATCTACTGAGCACTTGAACTTATTTCAAGACTCTCTTTCAACCCAAAAATACATTGAACTTGCTAAGGTTACAATAACTTGATTGTGTCCATTGACATAAGATTGAAGCACGTGAAGTTATATTCAAGACTTTCTTTCAGCCCAAACATACATTAAACCTATTATAAACAACAAGGATATCTTCCAACATCTACTGAGAACTATGAACTTATTTCAAGACTCTCTTTTAACCCATAACATATATTGAACATATTTTGGGTGACAACATTCTTCCAACTATCTAACGATACCTTGACTTATGTCTAATAGATATGAACTTTCTATTACCTTGATTATTACTTTAGACATTTTTATTGATTAGGTTCCAGTAAATAGGTATCATTTTAGTTATATCATTTTGTTGGGGTTTGAATTATTGTTTTTGGAAATAAAAACAAACAAGATAGCATTGTTATCGAGATGACTTACATACTATTCAAATCAAGTTTTGACACTTGCGAAAATGCAACCTAAAATATAATCCATGGTAAATGAACTTTAAATAATTTAAGATTGAAATTGTCATGTGATCAGTTCATTAGATTGTCACTTGTTAGGACTTCTACGTGCATACATTCTATGAGGTAATTACTCACAACAGTTGTAAATCTGTACAGTGATCACAATGAGTTGTAGTCCAGCAGTTTAATCGTGAATCGATCCTCAAAACAATCAATTAATGGACCATCATCCATAGAAGTAAAAATACCAAGTAATACAGACCATGAGGCTGTGAACATACATGGAAGCTGAATTTGATGAACTAGAATCTATCCTTCAATCCTTGGGCTTACCGTACATCTAACTCGCACGCATACCAGACCCACCCTATTTTCCCTAGATTCAATCAAAATTGTGAAGCCATTTTACCTATTGACTCTAGAATACTACCTAGAGCGCTAAAAGGATTTAAACCCGTTTAAAGACGTGTTTAATGAGGATGATTACATTACTTACAGTCACGGCTTCACGATGCTTGCAAGCTTCTTTATGCAAACAACCAAGTGTATGTAATTTACCGTCATGATCATGTTCAAGTCTGTCAAAACTATCTACAACGCAGTTACTCATAAAAAGGTAAGACCTTGAGAATTTGAGGATTGGTGTAACCTCGTTTCGGAAAGGTGCTTTTTAAATGACTAGTACGCTGCCCTGTTTGAAATCTTAAATCTTAGAGATGAAATAGATATTATGAGTTTACAATGCACATAAAGAGGCCATTGACATAGGCCAATGTAATTCAAAAACCCATTTCAATACAAGTCCATGCAAAGAAATTCTATCCACATTAAGTGAGAACTTCCCAAAATTACAAGAAAACAAGTAGATATACCAGATTAACTTAATGTTTAAAACTTAAACTCTGAATAAGGATTTAAAATTCTGGAGAGGTAAACCGAGAGAGTGGGAACCTAAGGTTTCAGTTATCAAAGGATCACATCTTAGATTATTTATCATCATGAGATAAGTGCTAGTATAAATCTTAATTAAGTTGGTATAATGCGTTATGAATGATCCCATTTCTAGTCACTTTCCTCTATGGTCATACCTACAAATTGAATAGTGAGGGAGTAAATTGATTGAATTGTATTAGATTCTCTCAAAATTTCATAACATAGCTCTAAAATATGGAATACCCAGATTCATATGGTCGTCCATCTCAGTCTTCTATGTATGAACCCTTAAGTCCTATTAGTCAAAAGAGAATGAGATTGGGGGCAGACGTTTCTTCCCAAAGTACAATGAAATGATTGTAAAAAAATCCATAAATTCAATAGACTTATTAATAATCTCTAGTTTTAAATAGTAACTTTCATCCTTCATAGTACTATTAAAAAAGATTGAGCCCACACTATCTAAACTGGTAGTGTGAGACTGGGAATGGAGGAACATGACATGTAACTCGTCTACGTCATTGTCTTCGGTGAATATGAACCATGTATTTCTTATCACGTGGCATGAGGCAAAGCGTGGATGGTTTGATCATTTTCTTCTATTCAAGCATAAAAAGATTTCAAAATCTTCAATTAAGGGAAAGACACTAAATAATGAACATGCTCCAATAGATGGGCACCTTTTTGTGAAGGTGGGGTCCACTAAGTGGATTAATCTTTCAAATTCTTATACTTGAAAGCACCCATCAAATGTGCACATCTAGTACAAAATTTAAATCTTACAAAATATTTATAAAATCTTACAATACTTGACAATCTATAAAATTCTTAAAGAAGTCATTTAGATGCCTAAGTGAATAGCGAACCATCCCTTAAGAGTTCCTATCTTACCAGGATCAACAAGCCAAGTAACTGTCTAAGTTTTGCATGTTCCCCATAAACTGAAAGCCATTTTTGAAACTGGTTCAGTACCGTTATGAAGAATGGAGTCACAATTTCCCAAAGGGATTGTTGTTAGCATTTGTCCCATATATTCATTATCTACCTCCTCACCTCCTTTTTAATTCTCGGTGATGAGCCCAAAGCATCTTACTCGTTGTGTGGAGTCAAGAATGGAGCTGGACTTCTTTTCATCATATCATCACCACCATTTCACTACCACATGGAAAGAGAATTTGTCTTATTCCAAGCATAAGTTACCACATGGAACACGGTAGATATGGACAATCTCCTGGTTCATCACCTCTCAAAAATACACTTGCACTATGGTCATCGTGAACTTACTCAATCCCCGCCTAAAATTCTTCAAATACTTTGAAAATCGTCAAACTTCTTCCACCTGTATAAATCTCCTACTATCCAAAAGCATTTGAAAATCCTCCTACTACCCAAATCCTTTCTCCACATAATCCGTCTAAAATCCAACAAATAAATTAGAACTCGTCAAAATTCCACCTACATTAGAAACATTCTGTAAAAAATCTAAAAACATTAGAAAGAATCTTCAAAAATCTGATCACATTTGAAATTCTTCAAAAATAAACCGTTAAAAATCAAAAATTCTTTTCATGTCAAGAAAAAAATCATCCTCGATTATCATTCATCCTCATCACACTAGAAAATCCTCTCCTCACTATATCACCTAGTCCCATACTCATCCACTTCATCTTCTCACATTCCCCCCACATATCTACCCTCACATGCATTTACCATTATTGTTAACAATCCTATATCATTCTTTCATCATCATCTTCTCTTCTCGTGCTATATCATTGTAAATGGGGTTTCCTTAAAAATCATCAATCCTCATGTCCGTACGACCTCATTCACTCCCTTGTACCTTCTTGAGTTTCCCTTCATTCCTTCCCTCCTCTAAGCCCACCACTCAATTGTAATAGGGTTTTCCTTAACGTCCCTTTTTTGGTGTTACCCTTTTCAATCCTCATTAGCTTTCTCCTTTTCAACGGATTTTTGATCTCAACCCTCCCCCACCACTCATTAAAAGGGATTTACCTAACATCCCCTCAATTGGCATTGCCTCTTCTATCCCCCATTCTCTTTTCTCTCCTATTATTTTGAATCACTCCCACCCTTTCTGGTCGCTTCTTACCCATCTCACTATCTCCTCTTTTCCCTGTTCAATATCTTTATTGTATTCATCATACATCCTTTTTCTATTTTCTCGTCATCCTAGTATCTTCATTTCATGCATCTCTGCATTTTTTCCAATCGATGTCATTCCTCCCCTCTTTCTTCTCTAAACATTCCTTATATTGTTCCCTTTCTACTTATTACCCTCTTTCTGTATTTCCTTCTTTCTACATCATTTGCTATGTTATCCTCTTCTCTCTCCCACCCTTTGTCTTATTTCCCTTCCCCTGTATCATCTTCTTCCCCCTTTTTCCATCACATTTCCTCCTTACTTCCCCATCGATAACTTGGCTCTTCAGCATTGTCCTGTCCTTTTTATCATACCACCCTCCACATACATCTCCATACGGTCTATTCCATATTATTTACCATGGTCTTCCTCGCAATGACACAATTCCTTCAATCTTCTCCATGTATTCGCTCTATCTTCCTTTCCTCTCCCCTAATTTTCACGTTTCTTCTTACCACTTCTCCTTTTCTCTACCACCCCTACCTTTTCATTCATTCTGTATTTGTTTCTCTTCTTTTCTCTATTCTTTTTCACACTTTCCTCGCCCCTCATAGTTTCTTTTTTTTCTCCGTTATACTTCTTATTTCGTCCTCTTTCCATTTTCATCCATTTCACTCCCTACTCCCACCTCGTTTTCTCCTTCTTATTTATCCTTTCCTGTTTTATGTTTTTCTCTAGCTCTATCATTTCTTTCACTTTCACACATCCCTCTTTACTATCTTTGTTGTTTCCTTCACTATGCACATCTCTCTATTTTATCCCTTCACCCTCTACTCTATCATTTTCCTATGTTTACCTTGTTTTTCCTTCATCATTCCCTTCTTCCCCTATCATTCCTCTCTCTTATTTCTACCTCTTTCATTCCTTTTTTTCCCCCTCCCCTATCTCCCTTACTCTTCTCGTAATCAACCCCCAATCCTATCCATTCCCTTTTATCTTTCCCACACACCCTCACCTAGCATTCAAGGTCGATTGAATCCTTCCTCCATTTTCGTCGTGCGGTCATTCCAGTCTCTTCCACTCCATTATCATCCTCTTCTCCACCGAATCCATTTCCCTTATTTTCGAGAGTTCTATTGTATATTCCATTCTCGTCAGTCCTCTCGAGGGGGCATCACCACGTCTATCCATAATCACATTTTCTCATGACATTTTTGTCTTAGAGGATACTATGACATCCGTCACTCACCACTTTCTATTCTCCCCAACAAACATTCGCTCTACCTTTTAAAAAGTAGATTGAATTCTTCCCCCATACCGTCTACTTTCTTTGAAAGGACACTACTTTCATAGTACCCTTCCAAAGAGGGGCAAATGTAGACACCCTAATTTCACATCTATCCTAAATCAATTAATTACCCTTCCTCATTTCCCACAAAAATACACTTCGAATCAATCAAATATAATTTGATTAATTATCTATTTCAAAATCTAAAAAATAACCCAATCCTCACCACATGTCATTATTCTCCATGTTTTTCCACTATTGAATTAAAAATCTAAATTCAAATCCTCACCCACCCTTCGTGGTCCCCACTCACCTAAAATCATCCACTTATGAATTAAAAATATAATTCAAATCCTCACCCATTCTTCGTGGCCCCCACTCACCTAATCTTGCCCACATTTTCAAACCACTCACCTAATCTTGCCCACATTTTCAAACCATGATTATTTAAATTAATCTAAGTTAATCACTCCCCCAGGCTATAAATACAACCTTACCCCCCCTCTAAACACACGGAGAAAAAACTTTAATGCCATATCTAAGTTCTTGCATCCTTTGAGCAAAGAACATCCTTTGGCCTCATCCTAATACTCAAATAGCCTCATAATCATTTTTTCTATCTGGTGCAAAGTAAGAGGATCGTTGTTGCAGGAAGGTCTTGCTCCGTCTCGAAGAAAAGCACCTACATATCACACAATCAGGGCTCAATACAAGTTTCCTAGCCCATTCCGAGGTTTGCTACGGAACGCGAAGGAGGAGGTAATATTATTGGTATTTTACTTCCTTGTTAATAGTGTATTTTTCCTAGCCTACAGGAACCATACCTTCTTGGATCAACCCCACACCCATCTTGGGAGCCCTTATCAAGATATTGACAGATCTAGTCAACTTTTACACTTCTTTATATACCTCTAAGTCACCTAATACTCTGACAACACTTGAAACTTCTCATAATGTCATACCATCCTCATATACTACTATAGATCATCTACCATCAACAAGACATCAAGATCATCTTCTAAGAGTCCTTCAACAAAATTTTGTATCACCTGAATACTCATTACTTTTTACATTCCTTTCTCATTTTTCATACTTGAAAGAATCTTTACCTTGGAATAATGCACCACCATCACACCTTTTGACCTTTGTGCAGATCATTTTTATTCATTTCTCAATAGCCATAATGCCTTCAAGGTTTTAGTAACTTCTTCATATTAAGAATCATACCTTTCTTCTTGTAAGAATTCATTGAACACTAGAAATGACATCATTTGACGATGACATACTCTATAACAAGGATTAGACAATACTTACTAGGTCATCACAGACCTAACCTCCTTACCTGAACCTTTTCATCTTGACTACCAACCATATTGATGACTCAGACCATAAGAACACATTGAGATACAATCTTGATAATAACACATATCTATCAAGGACAACATGACCATAAACTATATATTGATCTTCATTGACATCATACACAACTTTCTTGACACTTTTGAAGCATATCAAGACCACAGAGATATGAGGAATCCATTTGAAAAATCATGACTCAACTAACTTCCACAAGGTAGACATATGATAACACAGACCTTTTTCCACATTTAGACTCAGAGATATATCATAACACTGATCAGACTTAAGACTTACTATTGGACTAATGAAGATGGAGACATTGACAAGCAAACTCTAAAGACACACTCAAATTCACATTAGAGGATAATGTTATCCAATTTTTTCACCCCTTGTGAATTGGATAACTTAGTATATATGGGAGTTAGAAGCTATTTGAGGCATGGATTTCAATTTGCAGGATGGGTAATAGTTAACTCGACTAGGTTAGAGGTCTAAGACATTTGGCTATAGTAAACAGGAAGATATTACCATCCGATAGTGTACGAACATTACCGGTCGATAACTAAAATGGCCATTACCGTCCAGTAATAAGAATGGTGTTCCCAGTCAGTAACAGAATGTCGAAAATGACTGACAATAGAAAAGGGTCCCGACAGTGTACGGTTGTTACTAGTCGGTAACATGTATGCACATTAGCAGTTGGTAATAGAATAGTGTTACCAACCAGTGGTAGAAGGACCACAGTTTCTCGATAGTCCACAAGGTGCATACAGACATTGACGTCTAGTAACAGAAAATGTGTTATTGAACGATTATAGAAATCTAATCGACGACAACATATACAATGGTTACCATCCAACAACATGAAACATGTTACCAGTGGGCAATATAAAAATGTGTTACTAGCCAGCTACAGGAATATCGGCATCAGGCCATGGATTAGGTGAGGTAGGTGGGTGAAAAGAAAGCTCAACAACTGGTTTTTAATGAAGTATGGTGTCTATATCTTCTTCTGCCATAAATCTACCTTCAAGAAGTGAATTTATATGGTTTCCCATACCTCTTTTCAAAGAATTGAATGTAGGCTATTTTTTGGTGAAGTAAATTTGAGGTTCTTTACTCTATATATTGTGAAATTCACCTCATTTTGAGGAGAGACATTCTGAAAAGGTAGAGAAACTCTTGCAAAATTGTTCTTGAATACTTTGTGAGTTACAGACCTTAGATTTAGACATTCTGCAAGGATATTCTTTCCTTGTATCTATATTGTAATGGATTGTGCACACTTTTAAGCAATAAAATTCATGTTTTGTGGCTATTTCCACCCTAACTTTTGTTTTCTTATGTTTCTTTCCTTTCATTGCATTCACAGGTACATTGCACATAATTTTCCTTCTTGTAGGATTCAAAGCTATAGTGCTCCATGAAATTGGAGGTTTGAATGTGAATTTGGATTGTGGCATATTTTTCTACCCTTTTCTGCTCTATTCTCTTCCCAGTTTTTCTCACTAGGAATATCTCCACTTTTTTCTTGGTGTTATCGCCTCCCTTAGTTTAGGATTTTAATTTATGCATCTTTCTCTTCCCTTGTCCCTTGGAATTTTAGGTTAGTGTTAGGGTAGCTACATTTTAATTCCTAGTAGTGGTTTTAGTATTAGGAATAGATAGAGGGAGTTGGCCTTCACTGGAGGTCTGTCTCAGTTCAAGTCCCACAGCTTAGAGATAGTCTCATGTTGTCTCAAATCCCAAGTCATCTATGATTTGGGGATGAGTGCACATTTGAGCTTCAACAATTTTGGCACGCTGGGTAGGATGAATTGAATTCAAATTTAATATGGTCTTTAGCTTCATTGTTGTTAATTCTTGGTGTGTGACTTAGTAATTTCTAGCCTTCGGAGACTTGTTCTACACATCTAGTGACTTAGTCATTCAGATCAACTTGTTTCAGTAGTGCAAGCACCCAAGTTCATGAGAAGAATCCAAACAAGGTCCAGAATAGTAGAGGAGGGAGCCTTAGAGTACCTTTAATTATCACATGGAAGGGGAAGAAGAGGAAGATCAGTTCAAAGGTCACCTTTGCCACCAAACATGACTCTTTCCACTCCACCTTCTAGTAGGCCTCTCTTGCAGTCCACCAGATTTCTCAGACCTATCAGAATGGCAGCACAACAAAATTTGGGATTTGTCAATTTTACTGGAAGCATTCCTCTTTCTCTTAATGCCAACAATCCCATACCAGTATCTACTCTTAAGAGAATCCCTTTCTTCACTGGGTAGAATCAGACTACTCCGGCTGAACAAATTCAGGATATTGCCAACATTTTTTCTATACATCAAATTGTTAAACAAGATGTGGCTATTAGGTTATTAGCTTCTTCATTCAAAATGAGAGCTTTGCAATGGTTCAGAAGTCTAGCAACATGAACAATTCAAAATTAGAATCATCTGGAGACCACCTTATGCAATCAATTTGGAGAGAAGGCAGATAATCTTTCTTTTCTTGAGTAGCTAACTATAAAGAGGGCTCCTAATGAGATCATGACAGATTTCAAAAGACCTGGGACAAAATTCCAATCCTTGTCGGGATTACAGCTGAAGTTACATTTCTTTATTTTTAAAAGCATTGAATTTTGGTATTGTTGTCATGATTCAGTCTATGGAGGGTACAACATTGCCTAGTGCATATGTTATAGCCATTAGAGTTGAGAATTGTTTAATCCAAGCTAGAAAATTAGCTCCTAGGCCACCTATGCCCCTATGCCCTGAATTACCCCAAGCTACTCAGCCTTCCATTGCTCATATTCCTAAGAAACCTTCCCAACCCACTGCTTCCACATCTTACTCCCCTACACAACAAAAGGAGGATGAAGAAATGAAGGCCTTAATTAGAAATTTTTCTAATAAGGTGATATCTTTGAAGAAACAAAAAGCCTAGTCTTAGAAGAATTATTCTAATAAGGGGAAGTCTTCCAACCAGGGTTCTAATCAAGGTTATCAGCCATACAAGAACCAATACAATCAAAGGTATGGAAAAAATCAGCAGAATAACAAGTGGTAGGCCAGAAATGCCTCTCTTCCACTTGTGTCGGTTTCCACTTCTCAACCATCTCCTATTGTTAGCTCTAGTCAAGAACTTGTTCCAATATAAAATAATGTGATTCAGGAAACAGAGTGGTGTTTTCCTTGCAACCAGCCACACAATCAACTTATTTTTGAGAGGGCATTGCATTTCAAAGGTTTCAATATTCAGAGTTCCTCCAATCAATAGGAGCCTTTGGTGGAAGCACCCAATCCTAATGTGGAAGGAGCTTGTTGGCGAGGAAATTTGTCGGGTGGAAAAATTTGTGGATTTCTTGCCAACACTCTGGGAATCTAAGTCCCTCTACTTAACCAGTGTAGCTGGCGTATATGCATGCACGTGAAAAGGTGTATTTTTGTGGTGGCCTTTAGACTGGGGATCCAACAGGGACACTCCACTGACCCATGTGGCAAAGCTAGCAATCTCTTGTTAGGGAAGACATTTTCTGAAGAGTGTGAAAAGGTAGTGAGAAAACAGGTAGGAGAACTAATGTTACAAGTAGAAAATCATATTCCTGCACACACTAGTCAGAAAATTCAACACATGCATTCATGAGAAGAAACAACTTTGCAAATAACAACAAGACTAAATATAATTAATTGATTGCAAAGTATCAAGAAACCCCTTATTCAAAGAAAGATAGAAACTCCTTCTTCTTGTATGGATTGCTTAAACCAAAGTTATACATATTGTGGGAATAGAGGAAAAATAGAGAGTGGAGGAAAGTAGAAGGAAATCTCCTTTTCTTTCTCTAAGTATAATAAACTTTTGAGTTTACAAGATCAATCGCCAACCCTTTGAAAAGAGAATGGCTTTACAAATTATAGAAATCTGAATTGTCCTTTCACATCCTTCACATGACTCTTTGTTTCCATATTCCACTCGTGACCTTTCGTTTTCCATGAATTAAGTATTTCTCTTATAATTTTGAAAGAATACTTTTTACAAATTTAAAATAGGTCACTTAAGTGAATAGGACGAAATACAATGATGACGCATAACAAAGAATTAGAAAGGAGAGAGAAGAGAGAGGGAGGAAACAAAAGAGAAGAGGAGAACATGTTTACCTTGATAAAGTTTGATGATCCTTGAATGATGATGGAAATCTATGTTGTGCCAAACTTTCCCTTTGAGAACAACCTACTATTTTTACTAAGTACACCTCGAGCAACTTACTATTTTTAGTAAGTGTCATAGTTAGCTTTTCCCAACCTCCACCAGCCATGGTAGCTTGAATTATTTCTTCTTACTTTTTTTGTCTTACCTTTTAGACCAACCAGCTATTTAGTGGGGGCTTGTGGAACCACTTATTATTTTTAGTAAGTGTCAATTACAAGCTAAGACGACCTTTTCGATGACTTTTCCTACGATACTCCCTCCATGTTCACTTCCTTTTTCACATCCCCTTTAAATGGTGGATTACCCAAAGTAACAGACCCTTACGCAGGAAGGCATTCTATTTTTATTAATTCGTCGTGGATGTCAGGATGCAACAAAACAAGTCTTGAAACTTTGGGTTTTATTCCGGGGTTCCACGCTCCGCGTTTGAGTAACTCCTTCATCCGAACAAGTGGGAAAATGATATTTTCATGGCATGGGAAGAATATTGAAAAAAAACACAGCCCTCCATATCCCTAAAAAATAGGGGCTTCATGGCGTAAAAACTAGTTCACCCGAAACTAGATTTTTCAATGATCATTCCCTCCAATTTTTGTGCGATTTCGCCTATTGGAACCTTGAGAATTGAAGAGGTAGCTCACTATATTTTTCGTAGATGTTATTCATGTGATAGGAAAAAAATATTATGAAAAATAATTCCTCTATATCCCTAAAAAAATATGGACTTCATGACGCAAAAACTATTTCATGCGAAACTAGATTTTTCAATTATCATTCCCTCCAATTTTTGTGTGATTTCGCCCACTGGAACCCTGAGAAGTGGAGAGGTAGCTCGCTGATTTTTTCCACTACCATGTCATGGCGGCCATTAATGGAGATTGAAATTTTTAGGTATGGTTTTTTTATTTGTTCCTAATGAAATAAATTCCATTGCAATAGGTTTTTGCTTCTGGTTCTACACACAAATTTTCACTTCAATCTGACAACCGGTTTGATACGAAATTGAACTTTGTTCTTCATGTAGCTGGAAGTGAAATTTATTCTCTGTGAGTATTCCTTGATGAAAATTGGAGGTTTGAATATGATTTTTTAATGGCCTTCAAGAGATAATAACTCAGAAACACACGGTTTGTCAATCTGTGCACCCGTTTGGAAGATTTCTTTAAATTTTGATTTCATGGCAATGAGGATTTCCATTTTTCTTAATTTCTTCTTCTTATCTCGATGAAATATTCTTCTGATACTTGTGTATTACCATGGGGTAGAGTATTTCATTTCTATGGTGAATCTAGTTTGAGCTTTGGCAATGGTGGACTGGTGGACTGAGGTATTCTCTACAGCTTTTCTTCTGACGGTGAGAAGCAACAAGAAATAGTTAATAGTTAGAAAAAAATTCAAATTTTTGAGTTTAAGTTGGGAAAAAAAATTTCCCTAATGTCCCTCACCTCAAATAAACATGAGGTACATAAATTTCCATGATAATCTTAGAGGCAACACGTGTCTGTGATCTGACGGCAAGGAATGAGTGCTCCAAAATCAGCTTTAAAGCACCAAGGGTCTCGAAGTGGGTCACATGGGTGACCAAAACTCTCTCCTAGAGGGCTGGGAACATTTTTCAAGGTTTGATGTCCTTGACCTGTGAGGTACATGAGGGACATCAAATTTCATGGCGGTCCTAGAGCTGACATGTGGCGTTGATCCGACAGTTTGGAATTTAAGCTCCAAAATACACCTGGGCGCTGAACTGGAAATGTTGATAGTGGTATGGGGTTCCATAGGTCACATAGGGGCTGGGAGAATTTTTCCAAGGTTGGTGTACCTAACCCTCAAGGACTTCAGGGACATAAAATCCCACCAAACTTCTGGAGCTGACATGTGTCCTCCAAAAATTTGGTTAAGTCTTGAACTTACTCTAAGAGGACAACTTGAGACGATGATATCTTGAGCTCCTGATGGAAATTTTTGGAAAAAATTTATATGATCCTAACTGTAAATGGAATTTTTCATCCAATTGTGGGGGTATCATGTCTTGATTATTCCATTTGATCCCTTAAAAACTGATTTTTTATTTGGTATTCCATATGTGCGTGAGAAAAACTACCTAAAGACCTAATGCTCCAAAGTGTTGTGAAAAATATGATTTCACCATCATTTAGGTCTTGGAATTATCTTTCCGTCGATGTTTTTTTTTGCTCCTAACTCTATCTGGAGCTCCTGAAATCACCTTCTAAAGCTCTGTAGCTTATTTGGGCATGTGCACTGCCTAGGCGTGTGAACCCCCAACTTTGATGAAACTGCCACAACTACTCCAAATCTTCCTTAAACCTTCCAAAATCACCTTCATGATGTTCCTATTCCTTTCAATCACTTCCACATCCATTTTGGTTTTTCTTCTATGCTCCATGGAGTTGCTCTAGTCCTCAGAAGGTCAGTGATAGCCCTTCCCACAGCTGCATGTAGCTTCCAAATTTTGATGAACTCCTAAAATCACCTAGGGGGTTGATATTACTTTCCCAAATCACCTAGGGGAATGAATTAGAACTGATCGAGAGGTTACTGGAATGACTAGGTAGACCTGGGGTGTCTTGGAATGATAGGACTTGAAAAAATTGGTACAAGAGTATCGTTGTTGTGCTTGGAAATTATCAATTTCCTTGTTGCACATTTTCATGACAACAGAGCTCATGAGTCCAATCAAGATGCAAATATTATGTTTTTTGGAACTGAAGATTTTTTTGCCTTAAATCAGACAGTTTCTGATAATACTAGGTCTTAGAAAATAATGTTGGAATCACAACATATATCCTCTTCTAATTAGGGAAATTTTGTTAACAAGGAAAAGGATGTTGGTGGGAGAAAGAGAAAAACACCTGATTTTTCTATCAAGTAAGTTTCTCCCCAATCAAAAATGTCTATTCTAGCATTGCAACAACAAAGAAAGGAGAGTCTTGTACCATAGTTGCATAAATATGTGGGCCTCCCCTTTGACATTATGGAAATAATGAAGAATATGAATTTCAATGTGACAATGTGGGATGCTTTGGCTCTCCCATCACAAATTTACCTCTTAAGTGAAGCTCTTAAACAACTTCCCCTAGCTAATCCTTTGATTCAAAGGACCCCTGTTGTTGTTAATGTTTTCCATACAAAGGAGGAGCAAGTAAGTAAAGTTGTCAAAACCCAACCTTTTTATATGTCATTAATTATGGGCAAACATTTGGTTCATAAATGCATGATAGATTCAGGTGCTAGTACCTCAGTTATTCCAAAGAAAATTGTTGATGTCCTAAGACTAGAGTATATCCCTGTTGCAAAAAGTGTCTTTTAGCTTGATGGCTCAACAATTAGTGTCTTGGGAGTCATAAAAGATCTAAAATTAACCCTTCATACTTTCCCAAGCCTAACCATAACCCATGATATATTGGTCATTGAATTTCCTCCTATGTTTGTCATTTTTTTGTCAAGGGATTTTATTTCCAAAGTGGGTAGTTATTTGTCTACAAATTGGACTCATGTGCTTCTAAGAACTGGGTATTGTACCCAATTTACCATACAAGTTGAGCCTATATTTTCATATCATATCAAGCCATATCACCCCACCCCTATCCAAGAAAATTGTTTAATCTAAGAAAATTAGGAACAATACTCAGTTTCAGAGGAACATCCTATTCATCCTCCCACTCCGGACCTATTGCTTGATGAATGGGCTAAAAGAGATAATAAATTTGATCCTTATGCCGAAGAGATTAAATCCTAGTATATTGGCCTAGGTACTCACTGTGTTTTTGAAGAAGAAGTTATACTGCCCAGCATGCTTAAATAGAGAGAAGAAGATGCTTCAGGATTATGGAAAATGTTTTTTGATGGTTCCAGGAGTACGAATGGAGCTAGAGTAGGTGTTGTGTTGATTTCTCCTAAGGAGGAAAATTTTTTATTTTCCCAAAGATTACAGTTTGCATATTCCAATAATGTGATAGAGTATGAAGCATTGGTTCATGGCTTGTTGATTGGTGAAAAGAAAAATATTAGAATTCTATAGATTTTTGGGGAGACATAATTAGTAATTCATCAAGTCACAGGAAAGTGTGCTACAAAAAATAAGCTATTGAAAGCTTATAAGCATAGATTTTTTGGATTTTTTGGAAGGATTTGATGCTTTTAATTTTCAGGTGATACCAAGAAAGATGAACAAAGAGGCATATTAGATGGCAACCCTTAGATCACAATTTTCACCCAATGAGGATTTGATTCAAGGAAATGTGCAACACATTGGCCTAGGTACTCATTGTGTTTTTGAAGAAGAAGTTATATTGCCCAACATGCTTAAATAGAGAGAAGAAGATGCTTCGAGATTATGGAAAATGTTTTTTTATGGTTCCAGGAGCAGGAATGGAGCTAGAGTAGGTGTTGTGTTGATTTCTCCTAAGGAGGAAAAGTTTTTATTTTCCCACAGATTACAGTTTGCATGTTCCAATAATGTGGCAGAGTATGAAGCATTGGTTCATGGCTTGTTGATTGGTGAAAAGAAAAATATTAAAATTCTATAGATTTTTGGGGACACATAATTGGTAATTCATCAAGTCACAGGAAAGTGTGCTACAAAAAATAAGCTATTGAAAGCTTATAAGCATAGATTTTTTGGATTTGTTGGAAGGCTTTGATGCTTTTAATTTTCAGGTGATACCAAGAAAGATGAACAAAGAGGCATATTAGATGGCAGGATCACAATTTCCACCCAATGAGGAATTGATTAAAGGAAATGTGCAACACATTAGAATGGTGGTAAGGCCATCCATTCCGAACAATGAAACCAGCTAGAAAGTTTTTGATAGTGATGAAAAAAATATTCAATGCATCCAAAATGAGGTTGAATTCTCATCAGAAATGCAAACTAACTTGCATGACATCTATGGTGACCAGAATATCCATTTGAAGACAAATAAAATTTCCAAGGGGCTGGTTACCTTAGAGCATATTTTTAGCCCGGATGATGAGTTCAATGGTGAAGAGAAGAACCTGGAAACCAAGCTAGAAGACTGTCAACCAGTTGTTATTGCACAAGGAAAGAAGCTTTTATTAGGAAAGGTATGTGGTTAAAATAATAAGCAAGCCTTCATTTCTTTGTGTAAAATTTTTAGTGATATCTTTTCTTAGGATTGTGAAGATCTGAAAGGGTTTAATCCAAAAATCATGCAACATTCCATATATCTAGACCCCGATGTCAAACTGGTTAGGCAAAAAAAAGGCCGGTCAACCCAAAAATAGATCCCCTCATGAGGAAGTAGTTATCTAAACCCATTGAGGCCAAAATAATTTCTCCAATCAATTACTCTACTTGGGTTTCCAATTTGGTCCCGATTAGAAAGAAAAATGGGGAAATCATACTTTGTGTCGATTTCCATTATTTGAACAAGGCTTCCCTCAAAGACCACTACCCTTTACCTTCTATGGAGGAAATTTTTCAAACTGTTGCAGGGGTGAAAGGTTTTCCATGCTAGATGGGTGTTCAAGTTTAATCAAATTAAGGTTAGGGAAGAAGATTAATTTAAAACCGCATTTACAACAAAGTGGGGTAAATTTTCCTATCAGAAGATGCCTTTTAAGTTGTCAAGTTCAAGTGCCATATTTCAGAGAGCAATGGATATTTCTTTGAAATGTTATATCCATAAATTCATCCTTGTGTACTTGGATGATATTACTATCTTTTTAGAATTCATGATGAGCAAAGGAGAAAATAAGACGAAGGAGTTTTTGAATTTTGGAGAGAGGGAAACTAATGGCAGGGAAATCCTTCCCAGATCTATAGATCCTAGTGCAACTATCGAAGAAGGTGAGATCTATGGACATGAAGACGCCTGGGAAAATGGTCTCCACAACAAGACATCAAATTCTTGGTCTAACCGAGTTAAAAATGGATCTATTTTGAAGGGACAAAAGTTTTTCCTCTAGGTGGTCAAGGATGCATCAGGGTGTGTTCTAGAAATACCTGATTCCCTCCTCAATAGCACTACAGAAAATTTGAACAAAGCATTGGTTGGGAAACTCATGGGTGGAAGACCAAATATAGATGTTGTTAGAAGGTGGGCCAAACTGAAGTGGAACCCAAAAGGACACCTAGAGGTAAGTGCTCTTACAAATGGTTTTTTCCTTTTTAAATCCATTATCCAAGAATATATGAAGAAGGTTCTGGAAGAAGGACCTTGGTTTTGGGGGAAATCAGGATGGTATCTTAGGAAATGGGAACCATCTTTCAATCCAGAAAAATAAAATTTGAATCAGTTCCTTGTTTGGAACCGTCTTCCTAACCTAGCTCTGGAATTTAGGCATGAAGATATTGTTAAAGGAATTGCTAACTCCTTGGGATTGCTAGTTATAATAGACAATGCAACCCCAAATATGACTAGACTTGTATGTGCTAGATTATCGCAGACAAGGATATCCCAAATAGCATTAAGATGAATTCTAGAATAGGAATATGGGAGCAGAAGATCGAAAAGGAAATTTTTCCAGCTAAATGTTCCAAATGCAATGGTTAGGGGCATTCAACTCAGAATTGTAAGTTCAAGATCTCCAAAATGTACATGGTTATGATGGGGAATGAAGGAAAAGAAGACAAAGGTAAAGGAATAATGAAAAGTGCAGTTGATCATAGGAAGGTTTTTTTCAAAAATCATACTGAAGGATATAAACCTCTAAGGATCCAAGATAAAGAGAAGACTGAGAAAACTCCAAAAAAAATTGTTCTGAAAATGGATGAGGATGGTTTTACTTTGGTGGTCACTAGAAGGAGATCCAAAAATCAGTCCTGGTCATATTCAAAAGTTAAGGAAAAAATGAAGGTTCTATCAGCTAAGGACTCCCCTTCTATCAGACAGTTGGTTTTAATAAAGGGAATGAGTCGAGTATCAAAACCCGTGGACAAGTAAGTAAGGAGAAAAACATTAAGGGTGATCAGCATTCTATAGAATTATTCTTGGAAGAAACAATGAAGGAACAAAGCAAAGATCAGAAGGAATAAGAGAAAAATGAAAAATTGTTACTTCAACGGAAGAGAGGATGACAGTAGGAGATTTTATTAACCTTTCCTTGGATGAAATCATGAATGTTCAACAAATCCTAAATAAGGAGGTGGAAGGCAAGAAAGACAAGCTAACTTCTGGAAAAAGGGGGATTCCCTTGAAATATCTCCCTTGGGAAAAGGAAAAGTAGTTTCATCTGTAAAAAGGGGTGAATCCTCAAAAATTTCTCCTTTTGGAAAAGGGAATTTACAGGAAGGAGAAAACCCTATTAATGTGGAGAGTATTAACAGTAAACAAGGCAAACCAAATAAATTTGAATTAAGGAAAAAATCGACTCAGAAGGAAATAGACTCAAGAAAATAGTCCTGTTTAGACCAGAAGGTCTTCAAAAAAAATAAATCCAATCTTAGAAAATGAATTTCATCTCCTGGAATGGAAGAGGGCTCAATATCCCAGTTAAATGGAGGATCCTTAAAGACTTAATTAAAGGATAGAAAATAGATGTGTTAGTTGTGCAAGAAACCAAAATGAAAGAAGACAATTTCTTAAATTCTTGAAAAAAATTCTGGAATAACTCTAAAGCTTTTGATGTTAGTTTGAATGGGGCCTCGAGAGGGATATTTGTGGTTTAGAACCCTACCCTTTATGAGGGTACTTTTCTCGTGAAAATATATCATCATATGGTTGTAATGATGAGAAATTTGGAAAATAGAAAAATATGGGTCTTATCTAACATTTATGCTCCTACCCTTTACAAAGAAAGGAAACAATTATGGCAGCACCTCCTTACTTTTAAAAATCATATCACAAGTTATGACTGTATTTTGATGGGTGATTTTAATACCCCTATGTCTCCTGCAGAAAAGAAAGAATGTTCCCAGGAGTTTACTATTGGTATGGGGATTTTATAAACTTTATTACTAACTCTCAACTCTATGATATTGAACTTAAAGGCAACAAATACACTTGGTCTAAAAAGTGATTTTCTTCACAACTAATACAAGTGAGACTGGATAGAGTTTTGGTAATAGAAGAATGGTTAAATCAGGACATTTCCATTTTCTCTCTTCCAAGGATACAATCTGATCATAACCATATTCTTTTTATGATAAAGAACCCTTCAAGAAGAATAACTCCCTTCCATTTCGATAAAATGTGGCTCCACAATGAGGATATTAAAGATATTATTAATGAATGGTGGAATTTCAAGGTCTAGGGAACAACAATGTATAGATTAACCAAAAACCTACATAATGTCAAAACGAATCTCAAAGTTTGGAATAAGAAAAGTTTTGGGAACATTTTTCAGAACAAAGAGAAAATCAAATCTGACTTACAAAATTTCCAAAGGTAGAATGAAATTTTGTATTTAAAACATGATCTAGAAGACTATGAAAAGGAAAGGTTTCTCCTTTCAGAATACCACAACATCCTGGTGAAGGAGGAAACCTTCGGGAGACAGAAATCTCAAATTACTTGGCTCAATGAAGGGGATAAAAATATAAGGTTCCTCCATCTTTCTACCCTGAAGCGTAGAAGTTTCAATAGAATTAGTAAAATTAGGAAAGATGAAGGAAGCCTCTTGGAAGATAAGGATGAAATAAATGAAGAGGCTATATCTTTCTTCAAAAACTTTCTCACTAATCAAGGTGTTCCTAATTTGGCAAAAGAGTAGGATTTTCTTAATTACACTCCTTCTATGGTTTCTATAGAAGATAATAAGATCCTCTCAATGATCCCATCTATGGAGGAGGTTGAATTTACAGTCAAACATCTTAGTCCCGATAAGGCTCCTGGACCGAACGGGTTTCAAGCCTTTTTCTTTCAATATTTTTTTGATATAATAAAAAAGGATGTGTACAATGTTGTGAGAGAATTCTTCAACCAGAAAAATATGCTTAAGGATATGAATTGTACCTTCCTTTCTCTAGTTCCAAAATGTGGTAATGCCATGGAATTAAAAGACTTTAGACCTATAAGTCTTTACAACACTACCTACAAAATTTACACAAAAATCATTTCCCTCCATTTACAATTGATCCTTCCTTCTATCATTTCATAACAACAAGGAAGTTTTGTTCTGGGTCATCAAATTCAAGATGGGATCATTACAATCAAAGAGACTATTCATTCAGCTAAACTTAGCAAGAAGGTAGCTATGATTCTAAAATTAGATATGGCCAAGGCTTATGATAGGGTTTTGTGGAGTTTTCTTGATAAAATCCTAAACATGTTTGGTTTTGACGTTTCCTTTTGGAGTTTAGTTAAGACTTGTATTTCAAATGCTTGGTTCTCCTTTCTTATTAATGGGATCCCCTATGGTTTCTTTCCCATCTCCTAAGGTTTAAGGAAAGGGGATCCTCTTTCCCCTTTCTTGTTCATAATTATGGCACAAGTCCTCAGTAGAAGACTCAATGTGGAAACTAGTAATGGCTACATCAAAGGGATATCTCCGGCGAGGGATATCTCTGGTGAGAGATATGGATAACGTGACTCATCAGAATTTTGTGGATGACATTATCCTGGGGGGATAATTGTTTATTCCTAAAGCTAAGAATTTTAAAAATCTTGTACATGATTACATGGAGGTTTCGGGACAACTGGTGAATTATAGGAAAATCTTTATTTTTTCCTCAACACTTTGGAAAGTCGATGTAAGAAGATAGTTGAAATTCTGGAATGTGACCATAAGCCCTTTCCAAACATTTATTTAGGCATTCCCCTGGGGGTAAAATACCTTTTAGTGGTGAATGGAACTTTCTTATTAAAAGATTTGAAAATAAGCTCGCAGGTTGGAAAGCTAATCTGTTATCTCAGGCTGGGAAAATTACTTTACTCAAGAGCTCTCTTCAAATCCTCCCGGTGTATGCAATGTATCTCTATCAAATTCCTGGGATAATACCGGAAAAACTAGAAAAGATCTAAAAAAAATTCCTATTGAGTGGAACCGAAAGCAAAGAAATAATTCCCCTAGTGGCTTGGAATAGGGTCTATAAACCTAAGAAGATAGGGGGACTTGGTCTTAGAGATTGGACTAAAATGAAAAAATCCCTTCTAGCTAAAATTGGTTGGAGGATAACTAAAGAAGATGGGGTGTGGATTAGAATTTTAAGGAAAAAATATTGGACGAATGCAAATGATAAATAGTGGATATTCAAACAGGCATCTTTCAATGGGTCAAGTATATGGAAAGCTATTAACTGGGAAAAGGAAATAGTTTCTAAGGGCATCAGGTGGAAAATAGGTAACGACAATGAAATCCACTTCTAGACTGACAAATGGGCTGGTAACTTTACTCTTGAAGACAAATTCCCCCAAATATCAAAAATTTTAGAAGTTAAATATGGGGGGAAAATAAACAAGTACATGGATAATCATGAGAGCTTAAAAACTTGGAAGCACATAGAATTGGACAGGAAGGAACTTAAATAACACACGGTTAACCTCAATTTTTTCTGTAAAAACTATGTGTCTTTTAATAGCAAGGAACAAGATAAAATTGTGTGGCATAGAGAACATAATGGTATTTTCTTAGTTAAATCAGCCTATTCATTATTCTTTGAGGAGGAAACTAGAGAGGAAGATCTTGTGGCTAGTAAGATATGGAACAAGAATATCATCCCCAAGGTCAATGTTTTCAGCTGGCTTATGGTGATAAATAAGATACTTGCAGTTGATAACCTATCCAAAAGAGATTTCCATATGGTAAATAGATGTGTTCTATGTGAAAATAACTTGGAAATGGTTAACCATTTGTTCTTAGAATGCTCATTTTCTTATCAAATATTTTCTTATATATTGGGTATGTTCTCAGTTAACTAGATTAATCCTAAGGGGATCCAATCTGCATAGAATCAATGGAAATGTCCTTTCATCAGTCAAGGGCTGAAAAATCTATGGATAATGAGCCTTGGACATTTGTGGTGGGAAATATGGAAAGAGAGGAATAATAGGTTTGTCAATAGTAAGAAACTTCCCAATAGGTTGATTATTAACAAATGTTTACATGCTGTTAGAAACAATTTTTCTATCCTAAAGAACAAATAAGTGGAAGTCATTAACAGTGAAAAACATATCATAAATAAATGGAGCTTGATTTGTGACCCTCAACCCAAGAAGAGCAATCCTAGAGAAGGGGTTAAATGGACCTCTCCTAGAGAAGGTGTTATTAAACTCAATTTCTATGGTGCCGCTAAAGGGAACTCGAGTAAGGTAGGAGGAGGAGGAGTTTTTTGAGATGTTGAAGGTATGTTTCTCCTTACATATTTCTTTAATTTGGGCATATAATCTAACCATGTCGAAGAGGCGGTGGCAATATTCTGGGGAGTGAAGTTAGTGGAAGAGAGAGAATTTAAGCACCTAATTATGGAAGGGGATTCTCTGAATATAATATCGTGTATGAGGGGAAAAAATTCAGCTTCTATATCTATTGAATACTTTATTAATAATACCAATAATAAAATTTCTTCCTTTATTGAAATCTCTTTCCAACACATTTATCGTGAAGGAAACAAACTTGTTGATGTATTAGCTAACAAGGGAGTGGAAGCTATGGACTTAAATGTAGTTGACGAACTAACTAATATGGAAGCTAATTTCATACACATTCTTGAAAAGGAATGTGTCCCAAATAGCATATCTTTCTAATGAAGATGGATACAGGTTATGATGCTTTTAGGGTGAAGCACCATGATATTATGAATCCTAGACTCATGTCAACCATTATTTCTTATCAATCCATGGTTTGGGCTGATCCCCGTATAATTTTGAATCATTTCAACAAGCATGGTAAATGTAGCTACCATAAGGGTTTTCATATCCATTGTAGGAAGAAGAGCTACAGAAGTAAAATGGGAGATGATTTAGTGAGAACTGAACCTAACAAGATCTTGAAAATGTCAAAAGAGGCGGAGGAGTTGCTTGATAAGGCTGGTCTGTTAAAAAATTTCAAAATCTTTGATGGGTATGATGAAAAACTGAGTGAAGCTGTTGCCAAAACTTGGAAGGAAGGTCATGTGTGGGTTGGGAACTTCTCATTCACAATCTCTCTGAAGTTCATAGAAAAAGTGTCAGGTATGTCCCAGGAAGGAAGATGTATCTTTAAGTCCAAGCTAAACTACAGTCTGGAGATCGAATGCTTCATGCAAGGTAAGGGAGTGTCTATTACTCTTCATAATGGTTACACTAGAGAGGATTTACCTCAGCCTTTTAATGAAATAGATCAGTTAATCATGATGTATATTTCTCTGGAAGGGAGATATAAATTGATTTATGGGTATCACTTTCCTATGGTGAATTATGTTAGAAATAACATACCCTACAATTTCCCCAATTTTTTATATCTTTCTTTGGCTAAATCGGTTGCTCAGGTTGGGAAAGGAAACTTCACCCTTCCTTTGCATCAAGGTCTCATCAAAGCCATTCTTAAGATGGGTACCCTCCTCATTGGAAAAAATGAAAAAATTGGGGCTTTTGGAAACCCGAATCAAACTAGTTTAGGGGGAAAAAAAGGGAAATTTGAAGCTAATGTGGCTACTCCTAATATGGAGGAAATGGGGAAATCACTGGCTAAAAGAATCAGGTCTCATATGGAAAAATAAAGTGTTAAGAAACAGAGGCAGGAGAGTGGGGCTTCAGATCCTTAGGAGAAATTGGAAATTGTGTCAGACTCAGGGGAACATCTAGACGAGGAATCTTTCAATTCATATTCATAGGATTGATAGGAAAAGGAAGTTTACAAACCTGAAAGTAGTGAGGAGTTGGAGGCTAGGAAAGATCGAGAGAACTCAAAGGGAAAAAGATCCAAAAACTTGGAGGAGGCTATTGAGAGTCTACACACTCTCAAAACTCCTCAGAAGAACTTGTTCAAAGCCCAGGATGCGGTGATCAAATCAAATGTATTCATGAGAGAGTTTGAAAAATGTAGGTTGGATACTGACATAAACAGACATAAGATAAGAATGGTGACCATAGATCTGAGGGAGCTGTAGGAAAATTTTGAAAAACTCATGTTTATTGTTCTTAGTGAATAATTAAAGAATGCCAATTAGAGCTGCCTGGCCATGGAGAATGAGATGTTGAAAATGAAGGAGATTGTTATGCAGATTAGGGATGTTCACATCCTTAATGTCAAAAGCACAATTCACCATCTTAAACTCCTTACTGAGATGATCCATTCCATGGAAATTATGAAGAATAGGGAAAAGGATGGGTCTAGACCCAAAGTGAAGATAGCTTAACCGGATTATCAGTTCTAGAAATCTACTATTGTTAGCCTGATTAAGGAATGGAATGGGTGCATGCACACAGTGGGTACTCTGATAAATGAATGATGGATTATTTATCGTTCTGAATGTTTTTTTTCTTTTATTTTTTCCTGATATTGTTCCATGGCCCCTGGTGTTAGCTATTTTACTTTGGCCTTTTAGGTTGGTTTTCTTGTTTATGGCTGTATAGTTTTAGCATTTGGTTCTTATTAGGCTTCAATGGATACTCCCTTGGCCCTTTTCTGTTGATCTTGCATACTTTGTACGGGGTATGGTCCCCTCGACCCTATTTTACCTCTTATAAAAAAATATATTACTATCTTTTCAAAGCAGAGCAAGGATCACATCATCCATTTGGAGAAGGTTTTTGAGAGATGTAGAGAATTTGGGGTGTCTCTTAACCCTAAAAAGTGTAATTTTTTTGTCCCTAGGGGTAAGCTTTTGGGGCACATTGTTTCAAAATATGGCATTCCTATTGATCTGGATAGAATTTCATCCATCCTCTCTCTCTCCCTTCCTACTCATAAAAAATCCTTGCAATATTTTCTTAGCAAGATTAATTTTGTTAGGAGATTTATTCCTAACTTTGTAGGATTAGTCAAACCTATCACTCTCATGTTGAAGGATACAACTTTCAAATGGACAGCTGAATGGAAGGAAAGATTCAAAAAAAATCAAGCAAGATATTGTCTGGGCTCCTACACTAATTAATCCTAATTATGGTAAGGATTTTATTATATATGCTTATGGAGTTTATGCTAGTATTACTATTATTTTAACAAAATAGAATAATGAAGGAGATGAGCAGCTAGTGGCCTTCTTTAGTCAAAAACTAAAGGAGTGTGAATTGAAATACAATTTCATTGAGAAGCAGGTATTTTCCATCATGAGGGCTCTCAATAAATTCAAAAGCATGTTATCCACCAATAATATCAAAGTCCTTGTCTCACATTCTGGTGTGAGAGACTTCATTATGGGGGTAGATATCAATGAGAAGAGAGTTTGATGGGTCACTAATATTATGGAGTTTGATGTGACCATCAAAGCCACTAAACTGGTAAGATGGAGAGCACTTTGTGAGCAACTTGTTGATGCTTAGAGTAACAATCGGGACACCTCCTTCATCAATAAAGAATTGTCTCATGATGCAGCTAGTATTAGTAACTGGATGAGCGACATGACCACTTTTTTAACTTCAGGAACATATCCTCTTGGTCTCAACAAGGAAAAAAGGAGACATTTAAGGCTGCAATCTATTCCTTATCTGTTTGTATATGGTGTCTTGTTTAAAAGAAATATTGATGGTGTTTTTCTTAGGTGTATTGAAGGAGAGAAAGCAGAGAGGGTCCTAGCAGAATTTCATGATGGTTTATCTAGTGGTCATTTTTCATCCAAATCCACAACCATGAAAATTATAAAGGCAGGTTATTTCTAGCCCACATTATTCAATGATTGCTATAAATGGGTCATAAAATGTAAAGAATGTGTTTCTTTACTGACAAGAAAAGGTTGACAGCTCTTCCACTCCAGCCAATCCAGGAAAATAAACCTTTTTCTCAGTGGGGCTTAGATTTTATTGGCATGATTAATTCTCCATCAAGTGTTGGCCACAAATGGGTCCTAACAACTACATATTATTTTACTAGGTGGAATAAGGTCGTGTCAATGAAGGAAGCAATTGAATCTATTATCCTTGACTTCCTTGAGTAGATTGTCACAGGGTTTAAAACTTCTAATTGGGCTCTTTGTCTTGGTGTTTATTTGAAAACTTCTTATAATTACTACCCTCAAGGTAATGAATTGGCAGAATCTACTAACAAGAACTTGATTAGAATTATGAAGAGGACAATGGATATCAATCAGATAAAATGGCATACCAAGGTGAGGAATGCTCTTTAGACTAAAAGAATTACCATGAAAAAGGAAATTGGCACTTCACCATACAAGTTGGTTTATGGTAGGGAATCAAGGTTGCTTTTTCACTAGAATTGCCTTCACTTGAATTAGCTCAGTAGCTAGAATTTGAAGGTGCAGATCAGAGAGAAATCAGAATTACAAAGTTGGTAGAACTTGAAGAAACAAGGAACTCTACAATGACTAAATTAGAGAAGCAACAAGAATCCACGAAGCAATGGTTTGATAAAAAGGCTAGATTTCAAAAATTCATGGTTGGTGATTTGGTATTGAAGTGAAATGCTGACAGAGCCAAAATAGAGAGACACTCCAAGTTTAATGTAATTTGGAGTGGTCCATATACCATTACTTCTTGCAAAGAAGTAAATTCTTTTGAGCTTACCGATCTTGATGGTTATGCACTAACAATCCTAGTCAATGGGATTTATCTTAACCTTGCTCATTAAGGTAGCTTGGTGCATCATTATAAATAATAGCTTAGGTTTCAATTTCCTTCAAGTGCTTGTAGAACATTGTTCTGTTGTAGTATAGGTTTTTTTTGTAATAAGTGTTGGTGTACACTATGCATATTCCATTTGGGATATGTATGACTTTTTTGTTTGTATACAGTTGTGCCTTTGTTGCATTTGAACTTTCCAGTCTCAGGAAGGGTCTTGTGATGGAACAATCTCTACCAACTCATGCAGTTTCAAGTTAGAACCAGGTCCATGCAGTGCTTCCGATAGATTCAGGGGTGATATTTCAAATTCAAGATTAGTTTCATATTTCCAGGATGACTCTATTCCTAATAGATTCTTCAAGGCCACTGATATTTTGGAATATAGCAAGCATATTACCCCATGAGTTGTCAAACTGTTATCCAATTTTTACACCCCTTGCGAATTGGATAACTTATTATATCTGGGATTTGGCATTTTTTTAGGCATGGATTGTAATTTTGAGGACGGCTCGTGGTTGACTCAATCAGGTTAGAGGTATAAGACATTTGGGTATAGTAAACAGAAAGATATTATCAGCTAACAGTGTACGGACATTACCGGCTAGTAACTAAAATGGCCATTACCATCCGATAACAGAACATCGTCACCAGATGACAACAAAAAAGGGGCCTGACAGTGTATGACTATTACTAGCCGGTAACAAAATAGTGTTACCGACCAATGATAGCAAGACCACAGTCACCCGATAATCCATAATGCGTGTACAACCATTAATAGCCAATAACAGAAAAGGTGTTACCGATTGGTAACAGAAACTGGATTGATGACAACATATATAGTGGTTACCATCCGACAACATGAAACATGTTACCAGTCAGCAATATAAAAATGTATTACCGGCCAGCTATAGTAATATTGGCGTCAGGCCCTAGATTAGGTGAGGTAGGTGGGTGAAAAGATAGCTCAAAAATTGGTTTTAAATGAAGTATTGCATCCATGTCTTCTTCTGCCATGAAGGTACCCTCCGGAAGTGAATTTGTATGGTTACCCATACCTCTTTTCATAGAATTGAATGCAGGATATTGTTTGGTGAAGAAAATTCAAGGTTCTTTGCTCTATATATAATAAAATTCACCTCATTTTGAGGAGAGACATTCTGAAAAGGTAGAGAAAATCTTGCAAAATTGTTCCATAATACTTTGTGAGTTACAAGCCTTAGATTTGGGTGTTTCGCAAGGATATTTTTTCCTTGTATCTATATTGCAATGGATTGTGCACACTTTTAAGAAATAAAATTCATGTTTTGTGGCTATTTCTACCCTAGCTTGTGTTTTCTTGAGTTTCTTACCTTTCATTCCATTCACAGGTACATTGCACATACTTTTCCTTCTTGCAGGATTCAAAGCTATAGTGCTCCATGAAATTGGAGGTATGAATGTGGTTTTGGATTGTGGCATATTTTGTACCCTTTTCTGCTCTATTCTCTTCCCAATTTCACTCACTAGGAATATCTCCACTTTTTTCTTAGTGTTATCACCTCCCTTAGTTTAGGATTTTCATTTATGCATCTTCTCTTCCCTGGTACCTTGTAATTTTAGGTTAGTGTTAGGGTAGCTTCATTTCAATTCCTAGGAGTGGTTTCAATATTAGGAATAGATAGAGGAATTCGGCCTTTGTCAGAGGTTTGTCTTGGTTCAATTCCCACAGCTTAGAGACAGTCCCATGTTGTCTCAAATCCTGAGTCATCTATGATTCAGGGACAGGTGCACATTTAAGCTCTAACAGATAACATGACTGATGACAATAGCACATTTTAGAAACATATCAATGATAAGAACTCAAAGACACATGAATATATCACTTCACATACCTTATAACACTTGAAGTATTCCAAACGCCTAGCTCCTTCAACTTCTCATGTACATAACCATTGAGACACGTGTGATTTTATTCAACTAGATAAAACATACATCCTTGACATGGATTAGGATTGATAACCCTATTTTCCATCTTAATATCACTAGAATCTTCCTTGACATACTTCATACACTACATGGTAGGCTGAGAATCAGTTTTTTTGACCTCCTTGACTTGAGTAACCATATTCGCTGATATTACATACTTGGATTCATTCATAGAATTGACCATCCTCTTAAAGAATCTTCCATTTGATGCTTAAAACCTATCATCAACTCTTGGTGATCCACCTTGGTGATAAGATATAGTAGTGTGTCCTTGTTTATGACACACAACACCATTCACCTTCCTCCTTGATTCAAACACACTTAAGTTCCAACCACAATCCTTAACCCTATTTCCATACTCATAACATGAAAAGCATTCACCTTTGAAGATACCTTCATCATTCTTAGGAGACATTCTCTTGCAATCTCTAGCTCTATGACCAAAATCATGACAAACATAGCAATATCCATTGAAGGGAGTACCATACATCATATAATTAGGTTGTCTAAATAGGCTAGAACTTCTCTAATCAGCCTTCTTAGTCACCTTCATATCAGATTTAGCACTTGGACTAGCATCACCATCACTCTCCACATGTTTTGCTTTAAATCCTAGGCCTATTTTGTCACTAGCCACCCTTTGGCCTTCTAAAATCCCATTAAGAGCTTTAGATCTCTTATCAAGTCTCTTATACATCTTCAACCTACTGGATTCACTCTCTAAATCTAAATTTAGGGCTGATTAATTAAAATCAAGATTTTTATCCTATTCTAAGTTAATCTAAATAGAAATAGTAATGCAATAGCTAGTATGAATTGAAATGTTATTGTCAAATACTTTTTGTTTTATATTAAATGAAGTGAAAATAAATGAGATATAATGGATAAGGTACTTACCTGAATATAAATTACCTTGATGTGTGTAGGACTAAGATAGTATGATGTGTGGGATGGCCTGGATGTGAATATGTTATTCTAGAAACTATAGAAGTTGGGGATTTTACTGAGCTGGGGAACCTAGGGGAGAACTGGGGCACTCTGGTCTGTATATTGGGTGCTCTAGTCTACAGAAAAGCTCAGGGTCTAGTTCCGATAACGTCATTAATTCTTCACAATGTATTTGTCTCTGTCATATAGTTGTCACAATATCTTCACTTATGTCACCAATAATCTGATATGAAGATCTACTTACAAAACCCCATACAAAGCATCAATTATTAAAAATAAAGATGTAAATGAAGGGGTCGGATTGACCTTAGCTGCCACAATGGTGGACTTATGACTAAGTGTTGTACTACATTCCAGACCCAATATAGTTATGTGTGCTTGTATGTGCAATTTTATGCCTAGGGTGCCCTAGTGCCAATGACGCATAGGTAGGGGGAAATAACTAGATGTAAAGATGCAAATGTTGGATGGAATAGAGTGAATACAACAGTTTCCCCTTGTTTCACTGGATCCTTAACAAATTAATGAAACAAATCAAGGTTAAAGGCCAAGGAGGAATACATGTTTGTGATTTCGTTCGAAGGTTGTGTGTGCGTTCTGATTTCCTTATCCAAGTTGATTGCGAGAGCTCCCTTTTGTCTAGGAGAAACTATCTGTAAAATGCAAAATAATACCACCAAATAGAGTTAAAAAAAACAATGAGTGGAATTCCTAGCAGAAGCTAGATCCAGGAAGCGTGATGCTTCCTGAATAGGCTATCAATCCACTTTTATATAACAATATTAATGCTATTCAAAATATACATGAAATAAATATCCTATTGTAATTGAAACGATTTAGGTATCTTGTCTAAAATAATAAGAAAGGTTTGTTCAAAAGTTGTTTAAGGTCAAAATGGGTCAGGTGATTGGCTGGGGTTGTGTTACAGGTCTGGTACAGGCTCTAGGTAAGGTCTAGTAAAGATTAGAAAGGATTCTAGGTTGTTGGGAAGTGGGTATTAGCTTGTTGGTTTGAAATATATTACCAGACATAGTAACCGATGTTAGTTGTGTGACCAATGCCGGTTAGGTAGAATGACCAACGTCGGTTGGCTAACCAACGTTGGTAGGGGAAATTAGTAAAAATCACTTAAAACTTGTTTTTCAGACTCTCTGTGATTACACAGAGGTTGGAAATGGTGAGGGTAAGGTCACAAAATGGCCTTGGAGGCTCAAATATGATTAAAAGAGAAAAAAATAGGTGAAATGGGTTGGGTATGGTAGGGTGATAGGTTGGTAGGAGGAGGGAAGTGTATGGATGTGGAGAAAGATAAATTACTGAGATGAATAATAAATCTTACTAGAATAAAACATAAATAAATGAAGAGATGTTAGGTACTTACTAAAGAATAGGTTTGGAGAATGCAGGTGATGAGGATGGTGATGGCAGAGATCTGGAGAGAAGAGACGTTGTGTTAGTGTCACGGTAGTTCAAACCTTTGTGCTTCTCTGTGTGAATCTATGATCGTGAAGAAGATGATGAATGCCAATGGTTGTTGGTAGTGCTCCCATATATTTTCCTTTGCCTGAGTGCTTCAGAAATTTTGAGTGCTCCAAGTCTCTATTCGTATGAGATCCTGAATCGAATGACCAACCTAGGCAAAGGCTTTTGGAAATGTATTTAACCTAACTGGTGATGGTTAGGGGACCAGCATCGATTGAGATATAATCGACATGGTCAAGGTGGGAATATCTAGGTTGGCCAAAAATAGCCTGATTGTTGCTATTTTTGGCGTGGTCTCCAATCTTCATCCAAGTCTTGAGTGATAGATCACGGAAGGATGAGTAAGATTCCTTTTAGGTTTGTTAATAGGAGTTAAGTCTAGGTTTAGACTAAGTCCTAGTTGGTTAGGATAAGCTTAGACTTGGTCTTAGGTCATTAATGAGGTTTGAGTGGGTCATTTGAGTGAGGTGGCTAGGTGAGTTGGCTGGGTGAGGTGGTTAAGTGAGGATATTGATTAATTTAATTAAGATAATTAATTTAATTAACATGTGCACTAAGGGATATGAATGGGTAGGATATGGTTAATTTAATTGACAAGGTTTTAATGGAATTATGACCCAATTTTGGTGTCTACATTTTCCCCCTTTTTTGTGTGGCTTGTATTTGTAAGCGACGCTAACAAAAATAGAAGTGGTTTCCCCAAATATAAGTGGGAGTGAGGTTTCCCCAAGTATGGGTGGAGGTGATCCCCCTCAAACTAGGAGCTGATGAGGTGTGAGACAGAATCGGTGAGTGGTTTGATAAATGGGTAAGTGATGAAAGTGAAGGTAGGTGAGTTGTAGGTAAGGGTATGGGAATTTTGGGTAATGGGTAAGGGTCAAATTGGGTAATGGGTAATGGGAAAGGGTCATATCAGGTAATGGGTAATGAAAATCAAATGCACGCACACATATAGATTGTGACATGGTACCAGGTTGAAGAGCGTGTAAACTCTACATCATCCAAGGTTGATAGGTTTATCCAAACAAGGTTGAAGTGATTCAGGTATCTAGGGTACAAGATATGGTCCGGAAACACAACTTAGGTTAGGTGCAGGAACATTTAGGTATGATCTGGTACACCAAAGGTTTGGTCGGGATAAACAACACGACAATAGGAAAGGTAAGGTCATTAGGCTAAAACAACACAGGTAACAACATCACAAGCTATAGTGAGGACACAAGTTCAAAGGTCACAAAAAGGTGGGTCAGGGTAGGGTATATAGGTCATGGCATGGGTAAGGCCAAGGTGTGGGTAAATAACAAGTCCCTAAATGTAATTAAGGAAATGTATGGGTAATTTAGGCTTGTGGGTAAGGTGTAAGAGGTATTGGTGAGGTTACAAGGTATTTGGCAGTAATGAGTTTTGTTCAAAATGGGAAAAAGGTAGGTAAAATGGTACTGGCAGGTGACCGATGCTGGTTATAAGGTTACCGACATTGGTTTGGTATGACTGACGTCAGTCATGTCGGGTTAGGGTTATAAAGTTGAAATTCTATATTTTACGGAATCATTGTTGTCTTTTGACTTTGAGAAAATGACAGAGCTGAGTGACTTGTGCATTTTTCTTGGAGAAAAAGACAAGGCATTGTACCTGGCTGAGGTGGAGGTTACTAAGTGGTGAGAGGAGCCAGGTAGATGGGTCCATGAGAGTGGTTGGAGATGTGTGATTGGTGGAGGGATTTGAGGTAGATTTCGGCATGGCAGAGGTGGGAGAAGGTTCAGGTGGACCACCGCGTAGTGGCCAGACGTGCCACCAAGTAGGTGACATCAAGATGAGGTAGGTGGCATTCTCTTTGCTTGTTATTTGATCCAATTATGTTGTAAAATGAAGAAATTTGGGTGGGAATGTTGATTTTGAAATGGGGGTGAAAAAATTGGTGAAATTAGGGGGGATAAGGTCAAATATAGGTTATCTAGGGTGAGAAATAAATGTGGGGTAGATGTGGTTGGAATTAAGTAGGTTTGTAGGTTGTTTTTTCCAATTTTTAAGAAATGGGGGAGGGGGTTTTCAGTTTTGGTTGTCATGACAGAGACCGACATCAGTCTAGGTTTGGCCGACATCAGTCAACTTTGGTCGGCATCAGTCAGGACTAAGGTGACCGACACCAATTAATTCGAACCAATGTCAGTCAAGGAAAACAAGTGATGGTCAAGGCAATTGGCACCGGTTAGGGTGAAGGAGGAATAGGGGTAAGAAGGGCTAGGTATGAAAGGAAAATGGGTAAAGAAGGGGCAAGTAAAGATTTCTTGTAGAGGGATAAGGGTAAAATATGATATTTGGTGATATGGGATAGGTGAGTAGGTGAAATAATGTTAAGGTGATGATTCATGATTGTAAAGGGTAGTATGCTTGTAGGTGAAATAGGTAAATGGGGTAATCATGATTGGTGTGGTTATGTATGGTTTTGAGGTTAATAGGTAATTGGAGGTAGTTAGGTCTTGAACAATGTTGTGGTTTGTTGGATGCAGGCTAGGGACCAGCTACGTATGCGAGACAGAGTACCACCTCTATTGGTAGAGATGTGGTCTAGTGTGACTGTGGAGGAGTGGGAGCATATGACCGATGTTGGACTGATTGGGATCTGATGCTATAGGCATATAGCTTGAGATCCTAGTTTGATGGTCACACTCATCGATAGATGGGATTCAATGACCAACACTTTTCATTTACCGAATGGGTGAGATTACTGTCACCCTAGAGGATGTATATAGGATCTTGCGGCTACCAATTGTTGGTGAGTGAGTGTATTCTATTTCTTTAGAGGCATCAGTGGAGCCTATAGTGGTTGTGTTTGGGGAGGTGATGGGTGAGCTGAGGTACCATAGTGTGAGCCTTAGCTATGGAGACATGTATGTGGCCCATCCTCAGGAGATGAGGTTGGTTGTTTTGATGATGGAGGTGGTATGTTGTTTCACCTTACCAGATGCTGAGGGTGGGAGATTCCCACGAGCATTGATGGGAGTGCTCTAGGATATGATGGAGGAGTGGATCTATTTTTCATGGGCACCTACATTCCTAGTGCAACTATACAGGGAGTTGTGGGCCTATGGGAGATTGTGGCGGTTTAGTTTGTGTTGCACCTTTCTACTACATTGTTGGGCATATGAGCACATCGTATGTGTATGTCTAGTTGGTTTTCCCTGACATGATTGGTTTGGGGGTGGCTTGGTCAGAGTTGGATATAGATGGTGGGTACCAGTTGGTGGGTAGCACAGAGTGGCTAGGGCCACACATGATGTTTTGTATTACAGATGGTTATTGGAGGGACTCTCAGGAGTTGATATTGTGTGGAGACCATATGTTGGTTATCCATCATACAGAGACATGGTAGAGGAGTTAGAGGAGTTACAGTTGGAGAGGTGGATTCAGGGGGCGTGTGTGGTGAGCATGAGATGATACCTGTTGACAGGGTCAGATGATAGTTTGGTCTACCACAGGATGTGCCCCACCTTTTCCATAGTATAAGAGAGATGATGTGGAGAGACCTATGTCTCCACCATGACCGAGTGTGCCGATAGGGAAGGAGGAGCAGCCAATGGATAGGCAGATTGATGATGTTGGGGTCACTGATAGATATAGGTAGTGGTGGGTGGCACAACTACAGGTGGCACCACCAAGGCCAGGGAAGCCAGACTTAGCCACCATCACAGTGTAGAGGGATACCTTACAGGGTCAGGTGGCTACCCTTCAAGGCCTAGATTACAACTTTACAGGGGCAACTTATCAGGTCAGAGGCACAGGTTTCCATTTTATAGGCTCAGGTGGCAGCCTTACAGGCACAAGTAGCATAGGGACCGGGACCCGCACAGGGTGGAGATGGAGATGGGGGATAGGTAGCCACCTTACAGGTGTAGGTAGCAAGTTTACAGGGCCAGTTGGCCACTACAAAGGCTCAGGTTGTGGCCTTACAGGCCCAGGTTGTAGCATAGGCACCTCCACAGACTCAGGGACAGGGTCCCACACTATAGGACATGGTCCCATGGTACAAGGAGAAGGACAAGGTACAGAGGGATAGGGTCCAGTGTTGAGTCATAGCTCACAAGTATAGGGTCCTTAGGTTAGTAGGTCAGAGCACATAGGTTTTTGTGAGACCTATGGCACCACCTCAGATGGTGTCGATGGAGAGGTTCAGGGATGCCTTGAATGAGGCATGGTATTACCAGGATCATCTGATGAACCTTTGGGATAGATGTCCCCTCCTATGCTGAGTACAGGGCACAACAAGCAGTGAGTGAGAGGACTAGATCCCACACTCATAGTTTAGAGAGCACATAGGGGCGCGAGCCCAAGAGGTAGGGTCAGGGTGAGGCTACAAGTTCATGGAGGCTAGTCCCAGGTGAGGGGTAGAAAGAGATTAGACTGAGACCCATGTTAGGTGGAGAGTTGTTAGCAGGTCACCAGGCTAGATGAGAGGAGGAGATAGATGAGACATGCATGGATATCAGGTGGGGTGATGATTAGTCACCTGATATGATCAGTGTATTGATTTTTGGTATATACCAGCCTGCGTGCCGATGATAGTGAGGATGTATATGAGGGTTTTGAGATTTTGATTTTATACTGGCCTACATGCCAAAGATAGTGAGGATGTATATGAGAGTTTTGAGATACTGAGTATTTATTTGTATCGGTGTACATTTGTATTGATACATAGACTTTTCTTATTGTTATAGATGATGATATTTATGGTATGGATGATGTACTTACATTTGAATTTTCATTGTTATTGTGTATGTGATGGAAACTAGGTGAATTAGGCATGATTGAGTTGAGGTCATGTAGGCATGATGGAGTCAGGTATAGGAATATTTGAGTTAGGTCAGTTAGGCATGGTAGAGTTAGGTATAGGCATGATTGAGTTGAGGTCAGTTAGGCATGGTTGAGTTAGGTAATTAGGCATGGTTGAGTCAGGGTTATTTAGGCATGGTGGAGTTAGGTCAATTAGGCATGGTTGAGTTTAGGTCATTTAGGCATGGTAGTTAGGTCTAGGTGAGTTAGACATGGTTGAGGTGAGTTCTAGGTCAGTTAGGCATGGTGGAGTTAGGTTTTTGGTTTTGATTTAATTTCCAAGTTATTGGTAACATGGAAAAATAAATGATGATGAATATGTATGTTATGGTGTAAATTTCCAAAATATTTGATATTATGGAAATGTGGATTAATGTATGATATGATGATGTAAGAAATAGGTAAGTATACATGTTTATATACTTGTATGTTTGTTTAATTTCCAAGTAATGTAGAAGATGGAAACTAACTAATGGTAGAATGTAAATAAAAAAGTGGGGGAAAATTGGTTAGGGTAAAGAATGGCTGAGCTAACCTCCAAGGGCCCCATGCCCTCAGAGTGCTATGATGAAAAGGGGCCTCAGGCCGATGTAGTTCTCCCATAAGCTAGGGAAGAATATGATGAGGTAGAGGAATGGGTTGGTAGGTTTTAGGCATGGTTGAGTCTAGGTCAGTTAGGTATGGTTGAGTTTAGGTCACTTAGGCATGATTGAGTCTAGGTCATGAAGGAAGGGGTGAATTGAGGTCATTTAGGTGTGGTTAAATTGAGGTGTCGAAGGCTTGGTCCTATATAGGATAATCAATGAGTAATGAAGAAGGTGAAGGGTAAGAGGTGACCAAAAGAGCCACCTAATTGATAAGAACCATAATGAGTCGATCATACCAAAGATGGGCTTATGAATGTAAGACCCTAAAGGCATTGCATGATTGAATATTCTAAGGGTGAAGAAAGTCACATGATCATGAAATGTCACATTTGTGGCACATCCCTTGAGTGGGTGGGAAATTAGGGTGAAAAGGTGATGAGGTGAAATAGGTTGGTTTTAGCATAACCTAGTGTGAGACAACATGCCGACTTGGCAAGAGACCCAAGATCACAATAGGCAAGTCCATGATGAAAAATTTAATCTTTTTCTTTTTTTTTGCTATTGTTTTTATAGACTGATCGATGCAGGAAGTCTATGTGGGATGAGTATATTTTCTCCTTGAGGTCTTCATGAAGCTGATCGATGTGGGAAGCTTCAGAATATTTTTATTTTAGTTTTTGCAAGAATAGTCTTCTTTTGATGATAGACTAAGTACAATACAACTGGCTTTGTATAGTTGTCCTTCGAGGGAGCAGTCTATTTATAGCAGCGAGATAGAAAGCGTAGATGTCCTTTTTGAGGGAGTCATCTTTTTGCTGGAAGTTTGACTCAAGGATTTGAATCCCATTTTACTTTTGAAATTGTTTTTCTTTTGGACTTTTAAGTCATGGACAAGACTATAGAGAAAAATAGGCTCTTGTTTTTAAGACAAAACTATAGCACACAGAGGTTAACTATGATAGAGAGGTTTTAAGTGATGAATGACCATGGGATTCCATCTTGAAAAAGATGAAAAGTATCCATGAGAATCATGCCATGAGTAGAGCCATGGTACTCATATTGAAGACAAGGTTGAAAGGTAACGGGTAATCACATGATCCTGGTTTAGTCGTTGATCCTTAAAATAGGTAGAATGGAAGGTGAACGGTGCTCAAGGGACGAGTGTTGAATAGACAAGAGGTGATATAGGACTTAATTCAATAGTAGAATGGTCAAAGATGCAAGGCATTGAGGGGTTCAGGTTTGGGTTTACCTTCGAGTGAATACAAATGATAAGCACCTTATCCATAGGTATGAGTAACGATATAAGGTCCAAGCCAATTAGGAGAAAATTTTCCCCCTGTTTACTTTTTTCCTCTTTTGTTACATGTTGATTTTCTTTCAGGATGAGGTCACCAACTTGGAAGGTTCATTCATGGACACATTTTTCATAGGCATGTTTGATACATTTTTGGTAGATTTGAAGGTGATCAAGAGCATTAAGATGACGTTCATCTAATAACTCGAGTTGTGCCAAACGGTCTTGGAAAAATTCATCATCATTGAGCATCTCTTTGAGTGAGATATGAAGAGATGGAATCTAGACTTCAAGAGGTAGGACAACCTCTGTAGCATAGACTAGAGAGAAAGGTGTAGCCGCAGTTGAGGTATGAATACTAGTGTGGTAAGCCCATAAGGCAAAAGGAATGTGTGTGTGCCAATCCTTTCCAGTATCATCCACAACTTTCATAAGAATTTTGTTTAAGGTTTTATTGGTGGATTCAGCTTGGCCATTTTTTGAGGGTAGTAGGGTGAAGAAAACTAATTTGAATGCCAAAGGAATCACAAAGCTTCCGTAAGGTTTTGTTTTTGAACTATTTTCCATTATCAGTGATGAGACGATGGGGAACACCAAAGTGAAAAATGATGTGATGATTGATGAATTCACATATTTTCTCAGCTTTTGTAGAAATAAGAGGTATGGCTTCTACCCATTTAGTGTAGTATTCAGTAGCAGTAATAATCCATTGATGGCACTGTGAAGAATGGGGATTGATTTCTCCAACAAGATCCAAACCCCATTGAGAGAAAGGCCAAAGGTCTCGTGTGACCTGTAAGGCATGACTAGGCATGTGATGAAGATTAGCATGTTGCTGGAACTTCACACAATGTTTGACATAATCACAAAAATCATGGTTTAAGGTTGGCCAATAATAGCCTAGGTGGAGAATGTGTTTAGTGATAGCTAAACCACTGAAGTGACCTCCAAAAATTCCATCATGAACTTCCTTGATGGTGTAAGGAACTTCAGAACTGGTAAGGCATCATAAGAGGATACCATCAAAGCCACATTTATAAAGAATACCACCCATGATGACATAACGAGAGACACTTTTGAGAAAGGATCATTGGCCATTGCGAGTAAGGTCTGGAGGTAGAATTGAAAGGGAAAGGTAGTCAGCAAACTACTTATACCAAAGGTCACGTGGGTCAGGTTGAATGGTTCTGATGAGGTTGATGTCTCAAAATAGATAGGAAGGTGATTGCAGCCTTTGTACTGTGACAAATATTTTTGAGTCGGAGGGTGAAGCAGGTATCTGAGAAGCAAGGCAGGCCATGGTATCTACAAATTTGTTAGTGGAACGTGGAGTGGTTTGAAGTTCATAGCGGTCAAAGGTAGTCAAAAGTATGTCTACATGATGCTTATACTTTTGAAGTATTTCATTACGACACTGGTATATACCATTGACTTGATTTACAACCAGTTGAGAGTCACCAAAGATATTAATTGATTTGACATCTAAGGTGATGGTGGTTTGAAGGCCTAATACGAGTGCTTCATATTCGGTGATATTGTTAGTACATTCAAAATCTAGTTTGAAAGATAACGACATAGGCTCACCATCAAGAGGAATGAGGATAACTCCAGCACCACCCCCACACTGACATTTGGAACCATCAAAGAATAAGGTCATGTGGTAAATGGTATCATCCAAAGAGAGGGTAGCAATGGATTCGTCTGGGAAATCAAAGTTAGAGGACTGATCTCTAGAGAGAGGTGTGTCTACAAGTTGGTCAATGATAGTTTGGCCTTTGATATATTTTTGATGAGTGAATTCAAGGTCTAGGTCTGCAAGAAGCATGAGCCAATGTGCAGCACGCTGATGTTGGTAGGGCTTAGTGTACATGTAATGTAAGGGGTTTGTATTGGTGACAACAAAGGTTTTGTGGTTAAGTAGGTAATGGTGAAGTTTAGTAGCAACAAAAACTAAGGCTAAGTAGAGTTTTTTGGCATGGGTGTATTGGGTTTCATAATCCAAAAGTGTACAACTTATATAATAAACCACTTGCTCCCTGTGTTTCTCATCATGATGAGTGAGCATGGCTCCCAAGGAATGATCCTTAGCAGAAATGTAAAGGTAAAATGGTTGGTCATCCTTAGGAGGAATGAGTACAGGTGGTTGGAGGAGGTACTTTTTTAAGGCCTCAAAGGCTTTGTGGCATTCATCATCCCATTTGAAGGAGATGTCCTTTTTGAGGAGATGATGAAAGGGGTGGTAGTGGTCAGAAAGCTGTGAAATAAAATGATGAATAGACTGCAACTTTCCTTGCAAACTACACAGTTGGCGAAGGTTAGTAGGTGGAGGAATTTTGAGAATAGCCTTGATTTTAGTAGGATTGACTTCTATGCCATGCAAAGAAATGATAAAACCAAGGATTTTTCCTGAGAGGACAATGAAGACACACTTCTTAGGTTGAAGGTGAACACAATACTTGATGAGACGGTAAAAAATGACCTTAAGGACTGTAAGGTGTTTGGCTCGATGTTTGGATTTGGAAAGAAGGTCATCTACATAATCTTCCAATATGTGATGCATGATGTCATGAAAGATATAAGTCATAGCCCACTGATATGTAGCACCACATTTTTAAGGCCAAAGGGCATGACTCGATAGCAGAAGGTCCCCTAAGGAGTGATGAAGGTGTTTTTGTGTTGATCTTCTGGGGTGAGTAATATTTGGTTATAACCCGAGAATCCATCCATGAGTGATAACATCTCATGGCCGGTGGTGAGATCAACTAGTTGGTCTATACTAGGTAGAGGAAATTCATCTTTAGGGTAGGCTAAATTAAGGTCATGGAAATCCATGCATATGCGGAGTCCTCTTGTCACTTTTGTGACAGGAATGATGTTAGAGATCCATTGGGGATAATCAATGGGTAGGATGAAGGAAACCAAGAGAAGGTGTTGAAGTTATTCTTTGACAAGAAGGGCAATGCAAGGATGCATTTTTTGCAGCTTCTATTTTATGGGTTTGGCTTCAGAATAGTTACGATATTGTGGACCACAATGTTTGGGTCAATACCAGGCATATCAGCGTAGGACCAAGAAAAAGCATTGTTATGATCTAGGAGGAATGAGGTAAAAGCTTCCTGTTCAACAACATCTAAAGATTGGCCTATCTTTAGAATGTGGGGTCATCCTGAGTGTTAATATTGATTTCGATGGTCGATTCATTTAACATGGTTTGCATCTCAGAAGGAAATGACCGATGAATATAAGAATCTTCCACACCAAGATAGGTGAGAATAGACTCATCATCCTGACATTGAATGACGTTAATAGAAGGTGTATCATCATCGATCATGTCAGGATACAGGAAGGGAAGGGAAGAGGGAGCCTCGCCATCACGTTGATAAGTCAGAGGTCCTAGGGAAATGGTGTTTACGAAAAAAAAAAAGTTAGGAGGAATGGATTCTGGATCCATAGACTCCGTGGGTGAAGGTGGTGAAGTTGGTAGATGGGGTGAAGAAGGTTTTTCATCCTCAATGAGTTTGACGTAGGATTTCTTGGAAGATGGTTTGGAAAATCCAATACCACTGCGGTCACTGTGTTTACATGTGGTACATAGGATGACAGTATGGCATCCCTTGTTCATAGAATCCAAAGCCAAATCCCTTCCATGCACAATGATGGAGGAAAGTGTGGGTGAAGTGGTGGTTGGTGAGGGATTCAAGGTCAGAAGAAAATGGTCATGTTTAGAAAGGTGGCTTGGGTGAGTAGGTAGAAGTATCAAGTCCCCCATAGGTTAAGTTTATACGAAGGTGAGGAGGACCATAAGGGAAAACCTCACCTACACGGTGATCATAGAGAGGATGTTGGCGAAGGTTACCATACTCTTGAGGAGTAAGGAATGTGTTGATGTTGTACAGGTGGTACTCCCCCAGAGTGAGACATTGAAAAACACCTTCTAAGGGATCGGTAGTTGGTATATGGGTAGTGGGAATAGATGAATCACTAGGTGATTGCGAAGAAGAAGCATTGGTTGGTTGAGAAGTAGGTGGGTTAGTGGATGGGTCAGCTATAGAGGCTATGGTGGTAGTGGGAATAGAAGAGATAGGTGTGGAAAAGGTAGCAGCAACATTGGTGGATGGGTCTGTGGGTGAAGGAGAAGTGGCGACAATGGTATATGCCTTAATTGGTACAAGGACATCATTAGGTTGGTACAACATGTTACAGGTTTTAAATGGTGAAGGGTCAGTGGGGATGGTATAGTTATGTCCTTCATGTTCAAATTTTACACAGTGATGTAAGGTTGAAGGAACACAACCCATGATGTGGATCCAAGGTTGGCCAAGCAATAGGTTGTACTAGAACTCCCCCTCTAAGACATAGAATAGTTCTGGAATGGTACGGGGGCCCACACGAATGTGGAGGATGATGGTGCCGAGAGTGGAAGTGATGGCATCATTGAATGAACACAACATAACTGGGTTATTATGCATGTAATTTGAAGGGATGCACATTTGATTGTACATGTGGGAGGAGATGATGTTGATGTTGGCACTGCCATCGATCATAATGCATCGAACACATATATTATCAATATAAACAGAGATGAAAAGGGCGGGATCATGATCATCTGATTGGAGAGGTATAATCTTGTCATTCAGAGAAACTGAGGGCAGCTACTTGGTGAGTAGTGGTAGGTGTAGAGGAAGGGGATGAATTGGTGAGAGAAGCTACATGGTGAGGGGTGAGAATGGAGGCCACAAGTGTCGGGTCATTAGGTAAAACCTTGATGGATTGTAGAACCTCCATGAGGGCCTGTCGATGGGATTCAAAAGTTTGAATGAGGTCATACAAAGACATTTTTAGAGGGGATTGGTGTAATTGTTTTATCATTTATACGATGGGTGACCTCATCAGAAATAGGATATGTGGGTCCCTGAATGGTGATTTTTGGTGCAGGTGCAGATGGTATGTTGGGCACAGGATTGGCAGATGGGCTAGTTGCTTTCTCCTTTCCTTTGTCTTTCTGGGCGTGAGTGGCAACTTGGATCATGTTAATATGAGGAAGAGAGGTGGATGGAGAAGGTGTGTCAAGAAAATTATAATGACATGATGGAAAAAAACCTAGTGCGGGGTAAGAACCTTGTGAAATGAGTAGGGCACACTGGCATTTTGGTGGGGTTTTGGCTAGCTCTCCTATACAGACCATATTGATCTCAAATTTTGGAGGTGGATAAAAGGGTTGTGGAGGTGGTGTGCAGGTCACTGAATAGGTAGTGGGTGAGGATGTGTAGTGATAGGTGGAGGTGGAACTGGGTCCTCGTCTAGAAGATCATCATCATCAAAGTTTTGTTCAGGAGGAAAAAGTTGGAGAAGAATGGTTTTTAGAGCCTTACAATTTTCTACATCATGTCCTGGCACACGATGGTAGGTGCAAATTTTAGTATCATCAAACCCTTTTGGTTTGGGCTTGAGTGGGTTGTAAGGTCTAAGGGGCAGAAATGTGATGACGAAGGTCTCTAAAAGGTTAGCTAGAATGTTGGCGTAAGACCCTGCCAATGGATCACAATGTGAGGTGAGTGTGGGTCTGGATTGAAGTGTAGGTGATTGTGATGTGTGAGGTACTACAGGAGGTGGAATTAGAGATGGGATAGGTTTGACCACCGGTTTGGTAGGTGGTACTATTTTAGGCTTGGGTTGTACCTTCTTGAGTAGAGGCATAGTAGATGAACTAGCGATAGAAGGTGTTGTAGGCTTAACTACCTCCTTGGAGGGTAGTGGGTTTTTCAATTTTGGTTGCACCTTCTTAGGTAAAGGTGAAGGAGGAGTATGTGATGCAGAAGGGAAAGCAGATGGTGGAAGAGGATGAGTTAGCCATGGTGATAATGGAGGTGTGGTAAAGGTTACTGGCGGAGGCAAGGTAGAAGGTATGGGTTGAAGAGAAGGGAATCTCATAGGTACTGATGTTGTTACTATAGTGGTGGGGGTATAGGTGGTAAGAAATATGTGGGTAATGGCAAAGGTGTACGTTGTGCTGATAGGTTGGTTGTAATAAAGGATTGTGATGAAGAGGCGGGTTGCAGCACTTTTTATTTTCCTTGGATAGGTGGTTTCTTGGCCAAGGTCGATGGGTGAGGCCCTAGGATAGATGGAAGGGGAAAAGGTGACAAAGGCATGGTGGGTGAAACTGGTGTGTGTGGCCTAAAAGGTTGGGTCTTCCTTTTAGGTGGAGGATTGGTTTTTGCATGAGCTTGGGAAGATGTGGCTAAATCCAACTTGATGGGCGGGTGGACTAGGCTTGATGTTGGCATGACACCCAAGGTAGTGATGGGTCTGGATGCAGGGGAAGGTGTGGATACAAGTAGGTTCTTAGGCATAGGAACATGTTTAGTTGTTGGTAAAGGTTTGGATGTAGGTGAGGGTGATGAAGAAGAGGTCATTTCAATAGGCATGGTCATGGTTGATTGGGTTCCTTGAAATACCTTTGGATAGATCATGGTATTATTCATAGGTAATATTTGCATTTGGGTATAAAAGGGTATTCGAAGGTGTCCCCAAAGCATGGAATTATCAATGCAATCCAAGCAGTCAACTAGGCATGAAAATGACACTATTGTAAGAGAAGATGACGTTGGCTTAGTAGAAATCCCTATAAAATATGTTTGTGAGATAGGGAACTGGTTGGCTTCAGACTCTATGGGTAAGAGAGCTGAGAGCAGATCAATGGGATCCTGGAATGCTAATGGGTAATTTTCCCCAACAAGCAATGGTGCATATAAAGGATCCCCTATGGTTAGGGGAGATAACAGTTGGGATGAGGTAGTTTCCTTTTTCAATGGAGAAGAAAGCGAAGATGAATCTCCCATGGGTAGGAGAGTTAATACCGTAGGTTGTTTGTTAGGTTGCCAGGTAAGTGGTGAACCAACATTGAAAGAAGTTTTGGAATCCTCCATGGGTGAAGGGGGAGATGAAGGGGACTCCTATATGGATGAAGGATTAGAGGAAGTAGGATCCTCTATTGGTAGAGGAGCTCATGCTAGAATCTCTTTGATAGAGGGGATAGGAGGAAATTACGGAAGGGATGGTATGGTGTCAAACACACCATGGACCTTACAGACATTACTGTCATTAGTTGAAGGTTCACTGGTTTGGTTTGATGACAGGGTATGGTTAGGGAAAGACTTCTTGAAGATATGAAAATTCTGATTAGTGGGTGCATTTAGGTTGTCCAGGATGAGATCTCCATTATCTAACATTTCCTGGACAATGTTCTTGAAGGTTATACAATTACCATCACTATGGCCTTTTACGTGATGATAGTTACAATAGTCATATTCCTTATACCATGCAGGCATAGGATGAGTGGGGTCAAAACTAGTATGTGGTTTTATGGGTGGAAGAGCAATGACTCTGACCTTAAGAATTTTTTCTAATACTGAAGAATAAGGCTCCCCGATTGGAGTGTATTTTTGTTGCTCCCGTCTGAACTGAAAAGTTTGAACGGGAGAAAGGTTGGAGGTAGGTTTCGATTGATTAGAGGGGTGAGATGGGCCAGCCTTTAAAACTACCATGTTGGCAGATCCTTTGGATTTTGAATAATTTTTTTGGGGTTTTGAAGAGGAAGAAGCATCATTTGATTTAAATGCGGCATTTTTGTTATGTAATTGAATTTTCTTCTCTTCAATGGCACAAATTTCCATTTTTCACACCATGGTAAATGCTTCATCGAAGGTATAGAAGGTTTGTACTTGCAGAGTTGGTGAGATGTGCCTGACACAAGATCTAGTGAGAAAATCTATAAGCTCGGTTTGAGGCAACTGGAATGTTAGCTGGTTGATGAGGCTCTGCCAATGAGTGAAAAAATCAGTGATAGACTCGTCGTCGTATTGTCGAGTTGAGTACAAGTTGGTCATAGTGACCTTCTTGATGATATTGATTGAAAAATGGTCTAGGAAGGCTTGAGCCACTTGATTAAATGAGTAAATGGAATGTTGAGGCAAACCACTATACCAGTCTAACATGGGTGTCATTAAAGACATGGGGAATTTTTGTAGGAGTAAAGCATCATCATAGGTGATTAGATAACACCCATGTTTGAAATACTACAAGTGTTTCTGTGGGTCTTCTTTACTATTGAACTGGTTAAATTTGGGCATTTCCCAATGCATAGGGTATGGGTGAATGGGAATAGATGGATGGATGGGCTCATTGCAGATTTCATCATAGGTTAAGGAGTTGCGAGAGCTAGAAACTAATGCTTCCAATGTTTGCATCTTTTCCATCATCATTTTAATAAGGTCGTTGGTGGGTTGTGATGATTGGGCACCCCCTACAGTATAAGGAGGTTGATGATGAATGTATGATGTGGATGAAATCCTAGTATATGGTGGTTCTGAGTATGAGAACTGTGAAGGGGGAATACATGCAAGAGCAAGGTATCCCGAATAGGTGATAAACGAGATTGGGGGTTATTGGTGATATGTATAAGTAGGTGGGGTATTCGTAACGACTCTTGTGGCAATTGGGGGTAGGGACTATGGGATGGAAAGGACGAGGTTTTGGAATGGGGTATGGGTTGCGACACCATGGGTGGTTGCGATGTAACTAGTACATATGAGGTAAAGGGTACAGATGGGGCTATGCTTAAGGTGGCTGACGAAGGAATAGTTGACACCATGGGTGCGACAGATGTTGTAGGTGTAGTAGTTATAGAGGATGTGGGGTCTAGTTGAGACACCACAGGTGGTAAGGTGGATGAAGGTAATGCCGAGCTAGTGGTAGCTGACACGGAAGTGGGGTCGAGGGTAGGAGGGATAGACACGGGCATGTCATATACCAACTGTCCTGATGAGTCCCAGGTAGATGAGTGGGTGAGATAGTGTTGTAGGGCAGTGAGATTCTGGTCAAGGAGTCTTGTGAACTCCTCGTCTTTGGTACTAATAGTAATGGGCTGAGTTGGATCCATAAGTGATAGGATGGAAGGGCGATGGGCTAGGAGGAAGTGGCTGAAGGCTAGCATGAAACACAAGGGCATTAGCTTGATCTACGAGTCAAAACCATGTGAGTTAGCGTTTGGCTGGTAAAATGCTCTCTACTGTAAATGACCACAAGAAAAAACAATATAAATGGAGAAAAAATAGCGTTCTAGAGCCAGGAGGTGAAACTGGTCACTCGGTTTTAATTAAAAATTAAAACACAAGAACCAATGAAATGGTTAGGGTAACTGATGATGGTGATAGGGTGATCGATGATGGTTAGGGTGACCGATTTAGTTACTCATGGGAAATCAATAAGAAAATTTTGCAAATGAGGCAAAAAGCTGATGAAAATCAAGTAAAGAAGTTGTATATGACTATGATTTTGAAATTTTGGGGGTATGATGATGTCCTAAGAACTTCAAAAAGAATAGAAGATGTGATGAGTGTTGTTTTTGGTAAAATTGACCAAAAATTTGGAAACCAATAACGGTTAGGTAAACCAATGACAGTCATATGTAAACTGACGATGGTCACTGGACTGCCACCGGTCACTATGAAATTTGAAAAAAATGAAGAAAAAATGATTTTTTGAATTAAATCAGATGGAATATCAACCCAGAAACCTGATTATGATAGTAATGGACCCTGACACACTCAGAAATAGTCGGAATACACCAACTATGATGGCAGAGTGTGAAAGGAAGAAGAAAATGAAGAACGTGACCTCACAACTCAAAACACAACTCAAGAAAAAGCTAAGAAAAACATGAAATCCTATAAGTGAATTTTTATGTTTTAGCTTATGCTATTTAAGACTGAATTGTGTACAGAACATAGTTTTTTGGTTGGAAAGGTGTCTGTACGGATGAAAATGAACACGTGATCTTCAACCACACTCGACCCCCCGAGGTCGTGCCGGAGCAGCCGATGTTGAATGAGTGTGGCTAACTATAGGAGGATCAGTGACTAAGATCTGGTAGTGTGATCTCCTGGTAGTTGAGTTGGCAAAGGGGAGATTTAGAGGCTATGAATGGATCGCATAAATTCCCTATGGTTTGTTTACCTAACTCAGATCTAAGTGCTAAACTAGTTTGAAGTGTCCATATAAACTAAATGAAATTAAAAAACTATGCTACTGCTGAAAGGACACTAATTTAAACAAATCACAAAACTAAAATATTACAATTACAAACAACAATTTATTTTATTCCTAAATAATCAAATCTACTTCTACACTAAAACTAAACAAACAAGATAACCTGGTGTAGTTATTCATGTGTGTTGAGTGTATTGAAACTAAACTAACTTAAAACAATAACTTTTCCAAATGATCTATGATATGTAGACAACCTCCTACAAATATTCTCTCCTTCAAATCCACAGGGATGGGAAGAAGAGGATCTGTCACTGGGAGCTATTATTAATTATTTAAACCCTCTTGGAAATTAACTAATTACTTGAAAATGAAAGGAAATTGGTTTATACTCTATTTGATATGATGTAACAATAATAAATTGCAAGAATGAAGGAAATCAAACAACAAATCCAACCTTGAATTCACAGAACAAAGGTAAATCCATTTGTGTAGTAATTTTTCCCCTCAGTATGTTCCTTTCTTTATCTGAGTGTTCATGTGATTCCAAGGGATTGGGAATGCAACAACATCAGCAGGAGGGTGGCACTTGAGCAATGGCAGCTTGATGGTATTCCAGTTGCAATGCAGGTAGAAGAGAGATAGCACAAGAGATCATATATTGGCTATGCAATTCCTAGCAACATCGTAGCAGCAATACAATGCAAGATACAAAAAAAATATCAAGCCTTTTGCTTGAATACAAGCATGGAATATATAGGAATGAAGACTAGTAGCTTACTTCATGCACAAGGCAAGAAGAGGTAGTTCCAACTAATCAAATCTTATTTAAAATAGGAGTAAGGAGAACCAAGAAAACAAAGCTATTTTTATCCAATTTGGCTCACTGATGCGTTCTAAAAACAAACTTAAGTGAATCGTCGCATGTTGAAACACATGTGAAGAATCTGGAAAAAGTGGACAAGATCACCGCCCTATGTAGGGCGGTGGTTTCAGGAAGGCCGCCCTACCTGGGTGGCGGTTTGAGAACCGTCACTCAAGTAGGGCGGCGGTCCTAGCACTAAAGGCCAAAACAAGCATAGAAAGAGGTGGGGAGATGGAAAAATGCATGGAAAATTTAGGTAAGGCCATCTAGGCTACAAATATACACTACGAATGGGTTTTGGAGCTCGAACACCTTCTTGAAAGGATTTTGAATCATCATTGGGGACTTTTGTAACCGTTTTCCGACAATGTAGAACATGTAATTTTAGGTGCATACAGTGTCCTATGAATAGGCAAGATCTAAGGGCGGTTTTAGGTTATGTTTTGGTGGGGGCACTCCTTTCTCTGAGTTAAAGAATGGACAGAGAAACCAGCTGGGTGCCCACTATAAATCCTCTTATTGTTTCATTGTTGACAACTTCTTCTAGGTAAGGTGTTGTTTAAGAAGATGTGTGAATTTATATTTATGCAGTTTGGAAAAGAGAGAGAAGAGAAAGTGCTCTATGATTCAATTATGTCAACCATCAGCTGGGCATGACTTCTAGCATATAGGTTGCCCTCAATTTTAATGTGAGCTAAAAATGCAAGCATAAAAGTATGAAATGCAAGTTTTTAGAACCCAATTCGAAATGTGATATTCAATGTAAACAAAGAGCGAATAGGAAAGAGAATGACCTTCAAAAATGCAGATGCAAGAAGAAAAAGAATGATTCTTTTTAGTCCCAAAATATAAATGTCACTGAGACAAAAAGAAGAAAGATAATATTTCCAAGGAGAGAATTTAATGTTAACTTCCTTTTGAACAAAAACAAACATACAAAAATTCCCTAAGAATGAATAAATGCAAGGAACCTCGGATGGGTCCCACTAGGTGTGCCAAAATGTTTCATCGGATGCTTAAAAACTTAATGAAATAGATAAGGGTTGAAGGCCAAGGAGGAATACATGTTTGTGATGTCAATCGAAGGTTGTGCGCGTGTTATGATTTCCAGGTCCAAGTTGATTGCGAGACATCCCTTTTTTCTAGGAAACTACCTGTAAAATGCAAAACAATACCACCGGGTAGATTTAAACAAAAAAAATGAGTGGACTTCCTAGCGGAAGCTACATCCGAGAAGCGTGATGCTTCTTGAATAGGTTGTCAATCCACTTTTATATAACATTATTAATGCTATTCAAAATATGCATGAAATAAAGATCCTATTGTAATTGAAGAAATTTAGGTATCTTATCCAAAACAATAAGAAAAGTTGTTCAAAATGTTGTTTGAGGCCAAAAGGGGTTAGATGATGGGATGGGATTGGGTTGCAGGTATGGTACAAGCTTTGGATAGGGTTTGGTAAAGGATACAAGTGATTCTGGGTTGTTAAGAAATAGTTATTGTCTCGTTGGACTGAGCTTTATTGCCATACATAGTAACTAGCCTCAATTGTGTGACTGATTCTGGTTAGGCAGAATGATTGACGTCGGTTGGCTAACCAGCGTTGCTAGGGGAAATTAGCAGAAACTTCCTAGAAATGGTCTTTCATACTCTCTGTGATTACACAAAGGTTGGAAATGGTGAGGGTGAGGTAGTGAAATGGTCTAAAAGGTTCAAAGATGATTAGGATAGGGGGAAGATAGGTGGAAGGTCTAGGTATGGTAAGGTGATAAGTTGGTAGGAAGAAGGGTGTATACGGACATGATGAAAGATAAATTACTGAGATGAATAATAACTCTTACTAAAAACAAACAGAGGTAACTAAAGAGATATTAGGTACTTACTGAAGAGCAAGTTTTAAGAATACAGGTGATGAGGATGGTGATGGTAGAGATCTAGAGAGAAGAGAATTTGTGTTCATGTCACGGAAGTTTAAACCTCTGTGCTTCTCTATGTGAATCCATGATCGTGGATAAGATGATGAATGCCAATGGGTGTTGGCAGTGCTCCCATCTATTTTCTTTTCCCTAAGTGCTTTCGAAATTTTGAGTGCTCCAATTCTATGTTCTTATGAGATCCTGAATCGAATGACCAACCTAGGAAAAGGCTTTTGGAAATGTATTTAACCTAACCAGCGATGGTTAGGTGACCAGCGTTGGTTGAGATATAATCGGTGTCAGTCAAGGTGGGAATATCTAGGTTGGCCAAAAATAGCCTGATTGTTGTTATTTTTTGTGTGGTCTCCAATCTTTATCTGAGTCTTGAGTGATAGATCATGAAAGGATGAGTAAGAGTCATTTTAGGTTTGTTAATAGAAGTTAAGTCTAGGTTTAAACTAAGTCCTAGTTGGTTAGGATAAGCTTAGACTTGGTCTTAGGTCATTAATGAGGTTTGAGTGGGTCATTTGAGTGAGGTGGCTAGGTGAGTTGGCTAGGTGAGGTGATTAAGTGAGGATATTAATTAATTTAATTAAGATAATTAATTTAATTAACATGTGCACTAGGGGCTATGAATGGGTAGGATATGGTTAATTTAATTGGCGGGGTTTTAATGGAATTATGACCCAATTTTGGTGTCTACACCCCCTATGTTTGTGTGATGCAGATGTAGAATATGCCAAAATGCAGTCCCATTCCTTAGTAGATAGCCGACCTTGATAGATGATAGTGCACCCATAATGTAGTGAGTATGTTATGTTTATATAGGGATATCTTGTTTAAATTTCAACACTAATGACCCAAAATGTTGACTACTACCTAGGGGAATGAACGAGGTAATAACAAAGACTGACCTTGAAGAAATAAATTACAACCAAGAGTTATGGAAACCAGGGAGCCTAAAATCACAAACTGGCACCCCAATGCAACCCTAGGTTCCCCAACATAGGACTAGAGATGACAATCAAGCAAATTACGACACCTAAGACTCCCCAAACGATGCCAAGAACTATATAGATAATTGATGACTATACCAGAAAAATAACTATGATGACCGAATAACTGACGACATGACTAGGGGATAGGTGCATTAGTGAATACTTTTATTACACGAGATCCATATGTAAAATAACATACTTGGTGGTATAAATGTAATATTAAGTGCGTGATTTTGTGACTACATTTTTCCCCACTTTATGTTGGTGAGTGAAAAGCTCGGTAACATAAAGTAAATAGAGATGCATACCTGAGAAGAAGTCATAGAAGCCCATGTTGTAGTAGACTGCATAGATGTGTAGTAGAAGCATGCCAAAAGAACCATATAGCATGTCAAACCATGGTAATGTGTTGATCCATGCAACATAACGAAAAGTGTATCGCCGTGGTGAAGTGCACCAAATAAGAGTGGTGATAGAAATGCGAGATGATTTTGAACATAGTATAATGACAATTAGGTAGGTAGGGAGTGATCAGTTCCTAACCTGAACACTTGTATACAAGTGAGTAATCGGAGGATTTTGGTGTCATGTTACCAAAGGAAGAGTGTAGGTAGAAAAGTGTGTTATTCTCCAAATTTTAACTACATCCTCAAGATCTAGCCACTGCAGACGAACTTAGATCAATTTTTTGTGGTTTTTGGATCCAAATGATTTCGATCAAACACATGACCCATATAGTAGTGATATAGGGAAGGCACTCTTTCCCCCACTCCACAGGTGTCACTGCAATGTGATAGCTTCCAAGTTAGGTCATCTAGAAGTGAATGTGAAATGTATAATGGCTTCCACGTTAGGTCATCTGGAAGCAAATGAAAAATGTAGAATAACTTCGCACGTTAGGTCATTTGGAAAAAGTGATGAATTTAATCTCCCAAGTTAGGTCATTTGGGAGGTCATAAGTAACTCCCAAGTTAGGTCATTAGAGAGGCCAATTGTGTTGAACTCATATCAATTGAATGATCTCAATTTGTTAGCAATTTTGAGCATGTTAATTGATTCATTAATCGATTGTTTGATTGGTTAATCGTGTAGAGATTTTATGTAAGTTTCCCCCAAGTTAGGTCATTAGGGGGAAGTTGATATACATTGGTGAAATTTCACATGAAAATATTTGTAATCGCTTATTTCCCCAAGTTAGGTCATCATGGGGAAGTGATGAAATATCGTATAGAAGAATTGTATGTTTGTTTCCCCATATTAGGTCATTAGGGGAAATTGATGGTGAATTGTCACGTAGTGAATTAGTAAATGTTTGAAAAATGGTGAGTTGGTAATTTTGACAGATTGCATGTAATGTAAGGGGAATTAGAGGATGATCCCAATTATATGCCCCCCTTTCGGCAAAAGGGGGAGTGATGGAAAGAACGAACACTAAGCTAAAAGTAAGCCTAAAATAGATATAAAGTGGTAAAAATATCAAAAATGTATATAAATTGACTTGAAGACATGTTGTTGAGAGATAATATGCTCAAAATCCATTTAATACATTGTTAGGTAGAATTATAAAAAGAATGCCACAAATAGGGTGCCACAATCAGGGTGCAAATCAGAGTAGAAGCGCTCAAGATATGATAAAAATGGTGTAGCATGTATTACTTGTAGAAATAAGAGTGAAATAAGGATTATAGGAAAGTAAGTGATGAGAAGTAACCATAAATAGTAAAGTGAAAAAAAAATTAGTTAGTTCATTTGTTTTATACGTGATTGTGAGAGTGAGTATGAAGTGGGTGAAAATGCCACAAGTGAGAGCAGTGCATCCTAATCAATTTGAGAGGGTGGCAACTATCGTAGCATCGCGTATGACCATGGAGTTGGTAAGTGCATTGTTTTTCAGAAAATGTATGGTGTAGTAGTCGTCTTGGTTGAATTTTTGCAAATTGGAGATTTTTTATTTTCTTGACGTTTGAGACCTAGACAAGAGCGGTAAGGGCGCTAGTGACCCCTGGGATAGGAGCGCCCATAAATATGATAACTGAGTGTATTTAGTCTTATAATGTTTTCTAACACTCTATTTTTTGTTGTTTTATGGTGTGCAGAGGGAAATCCACTCGAGGGAGTTTCATGGTGGGCATCATATGAGTACATTGCTTGGATTGGGGTTACAAAATGAGGATTGGGATGTGACAGACTATGTTGGCCTACAACACATAACACGGATGGGGGATGTGCCCCATAATATTCCCATGTTGACCGCCCTATGTGAGAGATGTTGTGTGGATACATGTACATTCTGGTTACCTATGAGGGAGATGACTATGTTGTTAGAGGATGCATATCGCATACTGTAATTTCTAGTTGTGGGGGAGAGAGTACGAGTTATGCCAATGACCAATATGGAGTGGCAGATGTGAGCCGAAAGACGGTATTTTATGGGGACTAGATCACCTACCGAGGCCCATATTATTTTAGATGTTATATTGTGGTCTGGTGTTCCATGCTTGCAGAATTTCATAACATTTGTGATTGCATTGTGTATAGTTGTGGAGGGAGGAGGCGTATGTATCTTATATAAGATACATGACATATGTCAGTGGATAGAGGAGGGGGGTACTAGATATGTGTGGGCACGATGTGCGTTAGCCCACCTATATAGATATCTATATCAATTTATGTAGGATGAGCATGGTGGAGAGATAGAAGCCACCACATTGTTGCATGTGTGAGCATATGAGCATATAGTTGTGTTGAGACCAGGTGTAGGTCCTCAAGGGGAGTGGGCTAGGCTAGAGATATATGTGTGATGATGGGTTGATATTTGTGGTAGTAAGATGGACATGGATACCTACAAGGATCTTATAGATAAAATGAGGCCCAAGGCAGTTATATGGAGGTCATACCGTGACTATGGGGGATGGCCTGAGGATGCTATAAATTTGTGATGTATTCGGAGGACTATGTGGTTAGAGGACTACTTTCTAGGTGTGGCGGAGCTTTTCCAATTTGAGAGGGTGTCACGACATTTTTTCATGACTTAGGATGTGCCCCCAGAGACATATATATGGTTGAGAGCTATTAGAACACCTAGGAGAGTTGGGGCTAGGCCAAGGCCCATGGCCAAGAAGTTAGTGTCGTCGGGGCTAGGTGAGGTAGATCCAGTGATAGTCACTATTGATGGAGATGATTCGGGTTGCACCAAGGAGTACTATGCATGGTGGGAAACTCATCAATGGGTATTGTTGTATTCATTATTTATAGGTCCAATAGAGTTACCACCTGGAGGAGGGGGAGAGGGAGAAGCACATGTCCCTGATCCTATAGTAGTAGTCGTTGTGGAGCATGAGTATTTATATGTGCACATTTTGTACTTAATGGTTTGACTATGTTGGTGTATATGGTTATCTAACGCATTATATTATTTTGTGTGTAGGGGATGCCTATTGGTCATTGATTGTGGACACATCCATCTGCACATTCATGTGGAATGTGTCAACTGATGTGTTTTGTGGAGGTATATTTGAGCAGGTGGATGATATTGCAGGAAAGCATGCCCATCTATTTGAGCCAGTAGCCATAGTAGTGGTGACATGTATTGTGTTATTTGGAAAGAGGGACGAGGCACACGAGGAGACTCGTCAAGCTCAAGAGGTGGTAGGGGTGGTCCCTTGGCCCAAGATGTTTTTATGTGGTATGTATATTTACAACGTTAGTTCTTAGAGTAGTTTATAGAGATGAATTTTTTGTGGAGGTAGGTTAAGTGGTATTGGGGCCACAAACAGTGACGTCACATTGGTGGATAGGTATCCAGTTCTAGGGATCTTATTGTACACAAGATCAATAGTGATGATGATGTTTAATTGGGACTATATTATATGATGTGGGGACTTTGCCTCCTGTTATGAGCTATGTTTTTCTATGATGATTATACTTACCGTATATGTATGGAAAAGTGTTATTGATATATGAAGAACTAATGTTTTTATCTATGGATGTCGCGATGTGATTGATGGTGTATGATGTTATGGTTATTTTCCTAGTACATGTAATGTGTTGTATAGTCTTCATGTGTGATTATTGTAGATGTGCATTATAATGTTGGTAATGGTAGAGAAAATGTGTATGGTGAATGATGATAATAGATAATAAATGTAATGTGATGGATGAGCGTGTAGTATATAGCGCGTAATGATAGTAAAATAGATGAAAAGATAAAGAAATTGCATTATAGTAAAATTAATGTGTCATAATGAATGGATGAAAATTGAATATAATCGTAATATGTTAATATGGTGAAAGTGGGAGGATTAGTGATGCCCCCCAGTGTGGGAATGAAGAGGCTCGTGTAATTAATACCCCTCATTAGTCAAGTATGAGCCATGTAAGAAAGATTTTTTCATCGGGAAATGATTGAGTGCGCCAGATGAAAGAACAAAGTACATGATGAAAGGTTCATAAAACTTATCCCTCAATAGTCGTGTAAGAACTGTAATAACACAAGTGCATCATCGGGGGGTAAGGTGATATAAATCACCTACCAAAGACCTAGACGGCGTGAAGCGGTGGATGCATGTGGAATGGGAGAAACATGTGAATATGTGCCAAACTGAATGTCATATGGGTGAGGTGGATGCAATGAATGTCATGGATGTGGTGGATAATGTGTATGAATAGTGGAGTATGGGGGATATATCATAGCCAAAGCATCATATGTAGGAGAAGAAGCAATCATAGTAGAAACTCTCTGTCGAGGTAGAGGAGATATGGATCAATAATGTGGGCGAGAACCAAAGGAGATGATGCCCTTTTCCTCTAATTGTTATAACCTATTTTTTAGGGAAAGACAATCATTATCCCTATGGCCATTTATGCAATGATAGTTGTAATAAGGTTGGTCATGTTGACGTTGTAACCGATGTTGTAACTTATGTTGGTTGGAGGCTAGGAGAATTAATCACTCATTAAGTAAAACATGCATCACATCATGTGGTCGAGCGTGAGGAGAGAAATGTAAAGGCTCACGCGACCTAGGTAGAGTGGTAGGAGTATTAGCTTGCCATGGAGCTAGAGAATAAGTACACTTTGGTGGTGGATTGGGTTGAGCTTGTTTGTTTTGTATGTGAGGCAAAGGTGGAGATTACTTTGGGTGCTCAACCAGAGGCATGGGTGGAGGGGTAGTGGAAGAAATGGCCAAAGAAACATTTGTAGGCTCAATTACATGTGATGAGAGAAGATATTTTTCTAGGTCAATGACTTTATAACACATGAGAATGAATGACTTGCATGTATCATATTGTAATTTTTACTTAAGTGGAGGAATTAGGCCACGACAAAAAATGAATTGCTTCTCTAAGTCAATAGGTTGGAATATAAGATGATGTATGCAAGAATTGAATCGTAATATATAATCATTAATAGGTTTAGAGGAGCCTTGATGTAAAGTAGTTACATGATCATAAGTGACTTTAGGGTTATTGTTAATGATAAAACAATGGAGGAAAGCATCCTCCATATCATAGAAAGTACTAATAGACCCAAAAGGTATATGGGTGTACCACTGTAATGCCACGTCAATAAGACTATATCAGAAGACCTTAAGTGATAATCTATCATTGGAATATGAGGCCATAAATGAGTGGTAATGTAAAAGATGAGCACGAGGGTCACCAGTACCATCAAAACAAGTGAAAGTAGGCATGATAAAGTCGTTAGGGAAATCTGAGTTATGAATCTTCTTAGGGAGAGGGTTACTATGTAATGAGCTATTATCAATAGAAGTGTAATAATACCTACTTTCTAAGGTAAGAGAGTGAACTTTTGATTGAATCTGACCTACTACATGCATGAGAGAGATGATTTCATGTGAAGGAATAGTGGAAGATGGCAATAATGTATTAAATGGTTGTATTTTACCATTGTGAGTGATCATAGGGATAATCAAAGGTGATGGAGAAGGATCTGATGCTAAAGGAACACTAATCGTAGGTTTCGAAGGAGGTATAACATGCGATATAGGTGGAATATCCATGGTAATAGTCTGAGTGGCATCACAAGCATCCATAATAAGTGAAGCAACTGGTGAGGAGACCGATGTAGAAGATGTACTAAGAGGCATAAGTGAATTAGTAAGAGGGGATGAACTAGTATGAGAATAAGAAGTAACTAATGGTGGTAACTCATGCTTAGGATTAGATACGACCTCAAGGAAAGATAACAATGGAGTAGGTGAAACACATTCTACCGTATGGAAATAAGGAGAATCATGATTTGCAAATGGTTCATCATTACCTAATAGAGATTCTGAGGTAAGGGTATTGCTTAGAATGTTATTAATAGGATCACCAACATAATATAAAGGAGTGTACAAATCAAGAGGGGCTGCATCATGAGAAGCAATGTCAGAAGATGTAGATTCATGAGAAGGAACAATGTCAAGGGTTGGAGAATCAGTAGAATAATCAATGTGGATGTGCAAATGATTGTCAATGCCTAGCAAGTAATCGATAAGGGAATCATCTAAAATTTCTTCTGAAAGGTCAGAAGGAGGATCACAGGTGATCGTATGGCATAATGTACAATGATTAAATTCAATAGGATCATCAACAATGATAATTCCTATAGGATAATCTGTAAAACTAGTAGGCACATGTTGTCAACCATCTAAGAGTTTTTGAATGTGAGAAGGTGTAGCAAGCAGAACACTATATAGAGCCTTGAGTTCAGCTATAACAGCCTAGTCATAAATAGGATTAACACTAAAGTGAGACATGATAGGTGACAAAGATGAGGGAATTTTAGCCATTATGGTTTGATTGGATACTAGGGAAAACTATTAGAAAAGATGGGTTCACCACAATGATTAATTAAAATCTGGATTTTTATCCTATTCTAAGTTAATCTAAATAGAAATAGTAATGGAATAGATAGTATGAAGTGAAATGCTATTGTCAAATACTCTTTGTTTTATATTAAATGAAGTGAAAACAAATGAGATAGAAGGGATAAGGTACTTACCTGAATATAACTTACCTTTTTGTGTGTTGGACCTGGATAAGCTGATGTGCGGGCTGGATTGGATGTGAAGATGTTGTTCTGGAAACTACAGAAGTTGGGGATTTGACTGAATTGGGGTGCCTGAGAGAGAACTGGGTGCCTTGGTCTGTAAAAATGCTTAGGATCTAGTTATGACAGTGTTATTAAGTCTTTGTAATGTCTTTGTATTTTTCACATAGTTGTCGTAATATCTTCGCTTATGTCACCAATAATCTGATATGAAGATCTACCTATAAAATCCCATACAAAGCATCAATTCCTAAAAAATAAATATGCAAATGAAGGGTTCGAACTGACCTTAGCTTCCACAATGGTAGACTTATGACTAAGTGCTACAGTACATTCTAAACCCAATGTAGTTTTGTGTGCTTATGTGTGTAATTTTGTGCTTATGGTTCCCTAGCGCCAATGACGCAGAAGTAGGGGAAAATAACTAGATGTAAAGATGAAAATGGTGGATGGAATAGAATGAATACAACCCTTTCCCCCTATGCTTGTGTTATGTAGATGTAGAAGATGCCCAAATGTAGTCCATTTCCTTAGTAGATATCTTCCCTTGATAGATGATAGTCCATCCATAATGTAGTATGTTATGTTTATATAGGGATCTCTTGTTCAAATTTCGACACTAATGACCCAAAATGCCAACTACTACCTAGCGGAATGAACGGGGTAATAACAAAGACCAACCTTGAAGAAACAAATTAGAACCAAGAGTTACGGAAACTAGGGCACCTAAAATCACCGACTAGGGCACCCCGGGGTGCCCTAGTGCAACCCTAGGCACTCCAACATAGGAGTGGATATGACAATCAAGAAAATTATGACACCTAAGACTCCCTAAAATATGCCCAAAACTGTATAGACAATTAACAACTATACCAGACAAATAACTATGACAACTGACTAACTGACAACATGAATAGGGGATAGGTCATTAGTGAATACTTTTATTACATGAGATCCATATATAAAATATCATACTTGGTGGTATAAATGTAATAGTAAGTGTGTGATTTTGTGACTACAAGGGCTTTCAATTTTTCCTCATACCTGCAACAAACTTATTCTTTATCCTTTAAGGATTTAGACATAATTTCCACTTAAGATTTAAAACCCTTGATGGATTGATCATGATCTATCTCCATATCCTTGATCTTATCTTGGTAGGCATTAATCATTGATTGAGCTACTTTATTCCTCTTCCTTAATGTTTTTCAACATCTAAAGACTAGCCCATTTCTTAAAGGATCTCCTTCAAGTTGCTAAACTTTCTTCACAAGCATGTGCTCTGATACCAATTTTTAGAACAACAATGGACTGATATGGGGTGGGTGAATCAATCCTTACAAACTTAATTTCAATTTAAGATTTATCGTTTAAATCAATAATCAATTAACCATCCATTAATGTGTGCACAACATTATATAACATATGTGCAATCAACCATGAACAAGAGAGGTAACACCATAAAACCAGATATAAGTGGGAAACCCTCAAGGGGAAGAAAACCCACTGAAAAATTTATTGATATTACACACAACAAAGACTCAAGTGAATATTACACATCACAAGAGATTTATGTAGTGAGGCACCAACCCCACAAGGAGCACCAACCCCTAAACCCTTGTTGATATTACTCACACTAAGAGACTTACATGAATATCACTCATCACACAAGATTCTAATGAAGTATGAACACTAAAAATATGTTGATACCACATATGATATTGATCTCAAAATTCAGCTCCAAATTACTTCAAACCCTTGCTCAAGCACACCTTCTTTAACTTGTTCTCTCTAGGTATTTCATGGACTAATTTGACTACAAACCCTTACACACATTTTATCCATCAATATTAATACATTTTCATTCATCCTCGGCTCTCTCTTGATTCCTTCAAACCTTTTACACTCTCCATCTTGGGTCACACTTTTTTCCCCATGCACAACTAGCTCACAAATGGACTCAAAACACTTTATAGTCTTCTCTTCCTTCTAACCCAAGGGAGATCATTCCTTCATGACTAATTTGACCAATACATCATAATAAAATGCAAATAACTTAATTATAATGGTCACAATTGACCCATATAGGTCATCCATGCCAAAAACCTTCATACATGCACCAAAAAAAGCCTCAAAACCTCGTCACTAGAATGGGAAAAATCCACTAACACCAAAACCATGCTTATTCAACCTCCCAAATTCACCATATATGATTATTATGACATAGAATCAGCATAAATTGTTTTAAATTTACTTTTACCAATCAAATAAATCATTAAATGGTCCCACTGACTCATATCCTTCTCAAATCAATTGTTTCCAGCGCCCTATCTTCACCTTTGGGCCTCAAGATCAGCCAAGAAAACCTCAACTATAGCATATGACCACTATATGGAATTTCCAAGACCTGTACATCAATTCTATGCAAGTTATAACTCATGAAACATCTATATTATCAAATCACAACAACTTTCCTCTTTACCAAAACATGCTTCCCAGAAACTTGTTTTACAAACTCAACTAGTTTGCACCCTTGTTGCCACTTTCAAGACCTCCAAGTTCCTTCAATAGAAATAAAATTCATTAATCTTCACTCTCAAGGTGATATAAATATTCAAATAATTCATCTCGTGCCTCGACCAACCCAAACTTTCTACCTGAGAAAACCTATCCTAAAATCCATAATACCTTCTTCTCTACAAAATGACATGAAGGATCCATCAAAGAAAATTACCAAGATACACACAATATACCACTAGAAATATATCTCAATCACCTTTTCATAACATACTAGAACTCAATCCAACTCCAAGTGGAATGTCTTCGTCCAAGCTATTCTCTGTAAAAGTCATCTTAACCCTTTTAGGACTCAAGAATTAACATTGAGCCCGACACACTCCATCACCTCAAAACACATTTCCACACTTAACCAAAGCATGGACCACACTTATACATGATTTTTAAGCACTCATAAACCATCACCAAGCTTTAACAACCCATAATCATCACTTTACCTCTTGAATCCATTTGCACCATGCTAGAACAAACATCTTCCATATATTACCCTCAAAGAACAAGTCATAACTTTTGTATACCATGTCCAAATATCAAGTATGATACACCATTGGAAATTTTTATGAACCAGATTCACAAAAAAAATTTAATGGAGTCCTAACTCTACATGTAGCTCCTACAATTTTAATTTTACCACAGACTGCTCCAAACTACCCCAAAAAACATTCTTCATAAATAGGGCACACTTTTCCCTTTTCACCTCAACCATGACTTGAAACTATCATGGAAACCTAGATAACCTCCATGGATAACATAAATTCCAATTTTTTCTTTACCTTCTTTGGAGAAGCTTGCCTTAAACTGGAACTCTTCAGAAATAATCATTTTCAGGTGGGGGGCACATATTGTCACATGCTCTAATATACCTTTTTGGAAATATGGAAGAATCCTCTACAACATCCAATCATCAATTTTGTATAACCAATCAAAATAGGCTATATATACACACTTTTCTCCAAGATGCTCCTAGCTAGGGTTTTGTTAGGGTTTCAAACCACTTTACCTTATTAACGATTGTTCATAATAACGTGACAATAAAACCACCTCATTATTTTTGTGAAATCTTAATAATTGAGATAAGAATTTATGTTAAATATCTCAGGTTCTCATGAAAAGCACACAACTCACAGCGAGCATCAGAAGGTTCACTTTTGCTTCAAAACACACTTCTAAGTCACCTGGTTTCACCAAAACTTACATATCTTGCAAAATATTCTTCAGCTTGACCTAAAATGTGTTATGAAGCATCATGAAAACATCCTCTAACTATAGTGCCCACATTTTACACACCCAAAAACAACTGTAAAAATATCAGGATAATTTTTTTGACTTACAAAGTTTACTACACATAACACAACATGGGCTTCAAGTACAGAACTCGCCACACATGCAACAATCACATACGTCATCGACTCACATAGACACATGAAAACGACATAGGCATGCTGACGCTACACTTTTCCCAATGGAAGGTTACTAGTAAAGACTCAACCACAAGAACATGGCTTCAAGAACGGCGAACCCACAACACATCATTTCCTTAAATGTATTTTTGGTTAAAGTTAACATTCCAAGGACATTACGAGAAAGGATAAATTTTCTCGTTTGTCCACCCAAATTTCCTTAAGTTCATTCCGCAGTTGAAAATACAATTCGACCTTCTCAAGTTGGCTTCTTAAACTTTATATAAATTTCCATAACTGACATACATATTTGGCATAAATCAAATTGCATACAAAGTACTTAATTATCCTATGGTTATGTAAAAATATTCTTCTCCAACATTTATTTGATGTCTACGGTTTTACCCTTTACAACTCAAGCGAAAGTGACTTGATGTCCAAAACGCAATGAAAGGATTTGACGGAGATAATAGATAAAGGGAAGCTTTGCACCAAAATGTTCCTCGATTCACACTGAATTTATTTCTCTACCATTGTTATTATAGTTCAATAGCTTGTTAAATTCCAAATTTGATTTTTATAGGTATATCTTTTGTTTTCTCGACGTTTGGTCACACCAAGGCAAAGTATATTCTTTGTAACACAAGAAGATGTTTAAATTAAGTCATAAGGACTCCAGCGACATTAATCCTAACCTCAAACTTTGGTTTTACTCTTAGATGATTTACCTTTGCGTTGCACTAGGGTCTCATGTTTACTATCGTTTTAAACATAAGAGTTACGATAGTACTTGTCTGACATATTGACGAAGCACATGGTTAAGCTTAATTCCAGTTTTACCTAGGGCTTCAATCTCTATTATAGGTATGATTAAGGTTAAAGAGTATTTACCCTATAATCCTTTTGTGAAAGGACAAGGAACTAAATTTTCACAAACCCAAGATAAGACATTTATCTATGAGGGACAAAAGGGTTCACTAACGAGAATGCAAGACAAAGAACAACTATATCACGATCTTCATTTAGGTCGCTTGGATCCAACAGGGATTTTATTCACTAAAGAAGTTAATTTCTAGATCTAATTTCGTAAGGCCCGGAAATCCAAAATGGTACAAGGGAGTAATATCTCTACCTACTCCACAGATGGGAAGGTTACACCGCCTAGTCATTCCTTCTAACAAAGACTCCTAAGGTGACTTCCAAGGTGGTCTTCACCACTTAGCTTAGTGTTGGACCTAAAGAGAGGACATTCTTCTCGCGATTACCAAAACTAGAAGGAAACCGCATGCTTTGGATAAGGCTAGACCTTGTCATTCCTAAAAAAAATGGGTTCACGAAAATGTCACTAAACCTAATGACTATGACGGAAAACTCCAGCTAGGGGTTTTACTTACCTAACCTAGGAGGTCGCATCGAGAGCAAAGTTTAAGGTCGTTCTATGGTTTTAAATTTCTTATATGAAAAAAAAAGGGATCATACAACCAGGAAAGCTATGCACGAATATTTTATTAAGGTTGAGTGTTCCCATTAAAACTCTTTATTGTGTTTGCAGGGTAAGAAGGTAATCCAGTAATTAATTTAATCATTTATTGAATACTAAGAAGGTACTACAATATATTAACTTCAATTTCAAATTTACTTTATATAAATCAAACCCCCTTTTTTTTGCCACACACAACTAAGAATCAAACTGAACCGGGGATCAAATGCACATTTCCTAAGTATCCCTAAACTAGCATATCATGCATGTTAACAAATCTCAATTACAAATTTTCTGTAACAAAAGACTACATTTTACAGTTATTCATTTTACAATGATCTATAGAAATTACAGTAGTACTAATTAAATTACACATCACCTTTTCGATGTCATTCTTCCATCCTGCAAAACCCACGTGAGCATGATATCAGCAATAAATCGCTGGCATGGTATCCACCCTAAAACAATCATAATTATCATTTTTCAGTTCCCATTTACATCTGACAATAATTACAATATGCAATCGAAATAAAAAAGGTCTAGAAACATGTAATCATTGCATTTCGTTTTTTCTTCATTTTATAAAATCGGGAGAGAGAGAGAGAGAGAGGAAGGAAGAGAGAGAAAAATATCATTTTTTCTAAAGTACCAATACACACAACAAGTTTCATTATAGTGTTTTAAACAGTTATTTACGTGTGTTAAAAGTTTCCAGGGTGATTTGGCAACCCTACGAGGATCCACAACTTTCTACTTTTACATTTTCTCACTAGCTGCAAAACGTACAAAACGGGCTCGGAGGCTAAGGAACTGCTTCCAAAGGTTATCTTCTGATGAGCACGCACATCATGATTAACTTTCTACATGTCCCTAGATATACCAAGAATTCATAGCAACTGACGGAATTGAAAAAGAGTGAACGGTTTGCATTTGGCGGTTAGTTCTCCAGGGCCACTGGTCGCAGTTCACCCAGTTATAAAATGCCAAAAGTTAATCCGAGGGCCCAAAAACCCACGTCCATAACTGACGTTTGAAGGAGAAGCACGCAACGAGACATCTCCTACTAGTTCCCCTACATAAGGAGAGTTCATCAGAGTCGACGGGGCTGAGAACTAGTAAACCATTTTGAAATGGCGACAAGTTTTCTGGAGCGACAAGACGAAGCTGGACCAGTTTGACCTCGTCAAACTACGACCGGAGGCCTACAAAATGGCTTCGCCAAACTATCCCGAAAATTTCTCTTTCCTATACTGAATGTTCCATGCATTTGTCTAGTATAATCGCTAGAGGTTTGTGAAGACGGGGAGTGATTTCTCTTTCCAGGTTTCAAATGGCGATCCAAAACGAAAGCCAACTTTCTAGTTTTAACAACTTTCTACCGTTGTAGACCAGTGTTACAGGACTCCTATAAGGGCATCAAAAGGATGTCATATGATCGTTTCGGGTCAAACCAAAAATCAAGGCGAGTCCTCGTATACCAAGGTACCTGAATGAAACTTCACATCTCATTTCCAGAGTTGCAAAGGGTACTTAGTGAGTCTCCGAAAATTGTAAAGTTTAACTATTTTAAGCAGGAAGAAGGTCAACTTAATCAATGGAGAGTCAAATTTTTCTAGTCGATAAAATGATATTGAAGCGATCAAAAGAGTAAGAGTTTTCTAGATCATCTCGAAGCGAGGATGATAGTTCGTGGTTTAAAGTAGGTGAGTTATAATGGCTTCGAGGGTTGCAACACGACACTATATCGTTTTGTAATGAGTTGAAGGGACATTTAACTATATTAAAAGTCCTAATGATTTAAAATTCTATTTAATTGCAAAAGAGAAATAAAACACGAGAATTATGAGAGGTAAGGGAAGAAGGACCATGCCTGGAGAACGAAGTCGGTCGAAGCTGCACGCTTGGGTTCAGTCTCTTGCTCGGCCACTTCGCCAACCGGTTCACGAGCCTGGATCTAACCTCCACCACGTCACACCCACTTCTCGATCACTTGAATTTTTTTTCAAATAGAATAAGTAGTTGCTTGAAAGTTTATGAGATTTTTAACATACCCCCTTCATACAAATCCTGTTAAGAGATGATGCAGTGTACGAGGTGCCCCAAGCTGGTTAGAATGCATATAAGCAACAAGTCCACCACACAACAATCATGCTCCAAGATTTACATTTTGGCACAAGGAGTTAGGATGCTTGCAAAGGTTATGAACACGCATATCTCCACGAATGAATTCCAAGCTCAACCGATCTTTATGAGCACCAGCTTGTTTGTAAATCAACAACTTGCATCCATGTCTACCATACCCATTTTGATCAGATCCTGCAAATCATGGCGCTCCATGAGACTGCATTTCTTTGAGGCATTCTGTCGAACAGCTAATGTGTCTTTTCTATTCATCCATTTGTGTATATGTTTCCATCATGGCATTCCATGAGACAACATTTCTTTGAGGCATTCTATCAGATAGTTCATGTGCGTTGTGTAAGTCTTCCCATGATGCTTTGATGTATGTCCACGTGTTGTTCTAAAGCTCCCATTTTGACAGCAGCTGGGAGGTTGCTGGAAAGAAAGAAAAAAGATGTGGATTTTGACTTTACACATACCAAGTGCATTTGTTTAGAGGTTTCCAAGGCCTTTTCAACAAACTCATTTGTGTGTATCCTGCCCTCGTGGCATTCCAAGGGCCGCATCTATTTGGGGCATTCTACCCAACAGTTCCCAGGCCTCCTACAAGTCTGTTTGGCGCAAACATGTCCACCAAGGCTGCAACAACTGTAACATCTGAAAAAAATGCCTCTCCTTGTTGTTTTGAAGGGTGTCCCCACAGGTACGTGGCGCGGCTGAGAGGATGTTGGCACGTGGCACAACACAGACCCAAAAATTCCTCCATTTTGTTTTGATGTGCGCCCATACTCTATCCCATAAGCCTCTGGCACCTGCAACAACACCTGGCAAACTCCCTCTCTCCTAAAGCTCTTTTTTTTTTGTTTGCAGGAGCCCACACAGGCTGGGCACGGCTGGGAGGACGCTGGCATGGCTAGGAGGCTGGGAGGGTGCTGGCACGTCCACAAAATCATGGCACTCCATGGGATGACATTTGGCGGCCATTCCTTGACAGACCAAACAAAACAGACAAGAAAAAAAAAACGCCCTTCAGGTCTAGAGCTCAAACCCATGGCGGTTGTTCTTGGCTTTACTCAGCCAGAGACAAAAAAAAATAAAAAAAAATGAACCCCCCCTTTGCCCTAGCCGCCCCCAAGAAATTCACGGGCTTTTTTATCTATTTATTTATTTTTTTTAATTCCTTTTAATTTATTTATCTATTTCTTTTTGTTATTTATTTATAATTGAAGGAGGCATTACACTAACTTTCCAAACTCTCCTCATAGCCAAAATATCTCTGAGACTCTCCATCCATAGTGACTTCCCTATGCCAACATGCATGTTTCTCACTTCTTGCTTCCCAATGACCTCAAATATGCACTGAATCATTGAGTACTAACCTGAAACTCACCATAAACCTCAAGTACGCTACCACCATGCTGCTACCATGCACCAAAAAGACTGATCAGCAATAAATCACATACCTCCATCTCATTTTGTATGTTCCAAGGCTAGGAGTAGGCCTGGAATAACTTAACTCAGCCATGAAAACTCATGACCTGACCATGTTGACCTTGTGAAGACTCATGGACACCTATAACATACCTCTTGTACCATATATGACCTCATTACACTCAATAAGTCACTTGGGAAGACTCAAACCATGACTTAGCATACTCAACCATGCACCAGGACACTATAAACCTTCACCAAACTTGACACTACCAATCATCCTTCATGTTTGACATCTGATTGACACCTCATAGAGACACGTATGACCTCATGACACCCTTTTCCATAAATGGACTTAACATCAATGAAAACACTATCACACAATGGCCAACAAGAATCAGAATCTTCTCACTACTAGTAATCAAGAGATCATCAACATATAAGACAATAATAATAACATGATTGCTTTCATACTTGACAAATAAATCGTTATCAGAAAAATAGTTAGAAAAAAAATTTCATGAAAGAAATTATTTATCTTATCATACCAAGCTCTAGGAGCTAGTTTAAGACCATATAAATATTTCTTAAGTTTACACACATATAATTCTTTTCCAGGTTCTTCAAAACCTTTATGTTGATTCATATAAATTTCTTATTTCAAGTCACCATTTAAAAACACATTTTTAACATCCATTTGGTGAATCTCCCAACCATGTTGAGCAGCTAAAGCTAGAAGAATTCTAACAATGTTAATTTTGGAAACATGAGCAAAGGTGTCAACATAATCCAAACTAGATTTTTGAGTAAATCCTTTAGCAACTAATCTAGCCTTGAATTTATAAATCTTACCAGTAGAGTTATATTTGATTTTATACAACCATCTAGAGCCTACAATGACTCTTTTAGGAGGAAGAGGGACTAATTACCAAGTTTGATTCTAGATTAGAGCATTGTATTCAACTTCTACATCTACCACCCATTTTTCATCTAGGTTGGATTCTTAAAAAGATTGAGGTTCAACCTCATAAACAGTTGACAACCAATGATAAAAATGTTGACTATAGATCATCTTTCCCAAATCATAAGGTTGAGAATTTGAATCTAGATTTTTGGCCCATTTAGGAATCCTAGATTAGGAAAAGGATTAAGAAGACTCCGCCTTAATTTCTACATCCATCATATCATAAGAAGGATGATTTGTGTCTTGCAAATCATTTTCCATATTTTCTAAACAAGAATTATCATCCAAAAAATCAGTTTTAGACTTAGGAAACTCAGAAGCGGGAAGAGAGACAGGTTTACAAAAAGGTTTCTCAAGAACATGCACATTCTTATTTTCTACAATCACACACTTAGTTGGATCATAGACTCTTAATCCTTTTGTTTCACACCATACCCAACAAAAAAATTAAGTGTAGGAACTATGATCAAGATTTTGTCTTTTAACTCTAGGAATGAGAAGGGAGGCATAACTACCAATTATCTTAAAATAAGAGATATCATTTTTTTGCTTAGTCCATACTTCATGAGGTGTGGTTTGATGTAAATATTTTTTGGTAACTCTATTAAGGATATGAACAATAGTGTTCATTGCTTCAGCCCATAGAAAAACAAGCACATTAGAAGCATGAAGCATATGTTGGTATATGCGGCTTGTCTCGTCGTCACTCGGCATCTCGTCCACCTCAATTGGTTATCCATCTCACTTATTGATACCATAGGTCATTAGAATTAATTAAGGTTTCATGTGTCCATGTATCATGTACAGGAGCTACACAACACTCATATATGTACCTTCTTATTTTTATATATGAAAATGTTAGACTTGTTCTTTCATACTTGTTTTTCCTTTGTGATTCAATTTCTTATTGATTATGTGAAGCATTCGAGTCACCATTGGAAGTGCAACCTTTTTGATGTGCACAAGGTTCTATTTTGATCCTTATAAAACAATCTGATATGGTATCAGAGAACTTGTTCGGTAAACGCACACTCATTTGTTTCGGTTCTTAATTACTTATGTTTCGATTTTCATTTTTCTCGTGTAAGTTTTTGATCATATTTTGGAATCTTGTTAATAGGTTTAACAATCTCATTTTTTGGAGTTTGTGTTGGTTTTCTAGTAATGCATGTGCTAGTTTCAGGTGTTTCTTATCCAGATCTAGCTAGCTACAGCTAAATTTGGGAGAAAAGACAATTTGGAGGTAGGTTCTATTTTATGGTTTTATCAAATTTATTTTTTTCATTAAAAAATACAAATTTTATTGAAAATTTTATGTTGGGACCCTCCTGGCCTCTTCCCTGTTGTTTTTTGTCATTCCTACTATTTTTCACCTCATGGCTCAGCCAAGCTCTTGCAGATCTTGGTGAGCTCCTGGTCGAGCTATCTTTTGCATCGAGCTGGTTGTTGTTTTTTCATTGCTCCTTGATTGGCTCTTGTGGTCGAGTTACATGCCCTACATTTGATTTGTCTCTCTTTGTATGACGAGTTAGTTTATTGCATTTTTTTTTAATTGAGCTTTGTGCATGAGTTTGGATTGGGTTTGTTCTTACATCAACATGAGTTTTTCTTGGCAATGAGGTTCGTGTTTTGCATCCCTGACATGTTTGTTTTGTGACCGTCAAGTTGTTTGCTTAACCCCTGGTCAAGTTCCGTGTTAAATTATCTTTGCATTGTTGCATGATGTGATTCAAGTTAGGATTTTTTTTTTTGCCTCGTGTTGAGTGTTGCCCTGTTTTCAGGCGAGTTGTTAATTGTTGGATTAAATTTTGCTTTTCTTTGCGTGAACTTTGTTCCTCTACCTATGGTTTGTTTCCCATGTTCCTCGACCCATAGCATGTTGAGTTATTTTGCTTTGCGAGCTCCCCTGGCCCTGCTTGTGTCCATTTCCCATTGCAACGAACTTTGCCTCACTCTTCTCTTTCCCTTGGGCTATTGGAAACCGTTCTCTACCATTGCACACCCACTCAACTCACCCTCCATTGTGCCAACTGCCTCCCACTCTTGTCGACCTACCCTGAGCCTCTGACCGACTCTCTCACGCTTATCCGTTGGCTCACCCTTTGGTCCTTCTCGATGCCCCTATCTAACTCCTCACTCTATTGATCGAACCGCTTCCCACATAAAATAAAATAATAAAAAAATTCCTGTTTTTTCTTTTAATAATCTTTGTTTAAAACATAGTCATTTTTTAATTTTTCGGTGGCTTTTGTTTTAATTAGTAAGGCTTGGTTTTTTAAAATTAAAGTGGTCTTATTAAAAGGTAGGGGTTTAATGGGGGTGTTTAATACGGAAGGTTTTTTTTTTAAATAAGTCTTTTTTTTAGTTAGGTTTAGTTAATCAAAGGTGATCTTATTATCTTAGGGGGCTATTATTAAAGTGGTCTATGTTTTTTAATCAAAGGGTGCTAATTAATTAAGGCTTGGTTAATTTTTAATTAGGGAGTTTATTTAATCTAATCAGACTCTCTTAATTAAATTTAAATTAGTAGTTTAAATTTAATCATTTTCTAACGTTATAATCATTTTTATTTTCCATTAATTTTCAAAAAAGTACGATTCATCATGTTATTGGATGTTTTTACTACTTAGCATTTGTTGGATTGTGTAGCACCCCTCCTGGCTATTTTTCCACCTTCTGGGAGCATATTCAACGTCCTGGAGGTCCACAGGACTCATCTTGAGACCGTTTTTGCTTTGTAATCACCCTTGTTATTGCTTGCGGACTAGTGGGTGTGTCCACCACAACCTTGCAGCAAGGGGGTTTCTTTTGCGACGAGAGACGCTTTTTCTCGCACTGAATTTTTTATGTCCCCTTGTTTCTCACTTACGCCTTTTTGTGTTGTTTATATGGTGTTCCTCTACTTCCGATTGATACTTATTGTGGCCTCCACTCTTACACAATACGTCGCCTACTACAAGGTGAGCGTTTAACTATCCCACGTTGCACGAACACACATTAATGTAATCAACGCACGATTTATAAAGTTCCACAAATAAGGGGGTTATCAATGTTCTTGGGTGTTGTATTTCATACAGATGCATTCTCAGTTAAGTCCAATATCTTGCAACCTTGTGTGTATTATTACACCCTTCTTTTCTTATATTATACACTTCTTGTTTTTTTTTGTAGATGCACCATGGAGATTGTTTTTCCCATACCTTTGCTTCATAGGACCATTTTTGTATTACAACCTCCACCTCTTCTTTTTGGTAGGGATAACTATGTATTATGGAATTCAAGCATGGAATGTTTTCTTATTCACGATGACCTTTATCTCTACTTATATGCATGATTACATGCCCCAGATAATTACATGCCCCCAGTGATCTTGATCAGCTTGAAGATTGGCTTGACATTTGTAGCATAGTCATTGGTCATTTGTTGACGTACATTTCCAAGCCTCTCCACCATCATGTGGTGCACACGAAGTGTCCTCACACTGTTTGGAGCATTCTTCAATCCTTATTTGGAGACCCTTTAGATATTTTTGATGTTGCTTCTCCTACTGATACAGTTATCTCCTTTCCCTCTTCATGTGATGATAGTTGTGTTGACACAGATTTGTCTGATATTATCCCTGATGACGAGGATTGTTCTTCTAGTTCTGATGATGAGAGTACTTATGAGTACTCCTCTCCTCCTTCTTTCAGCCACCTTTTAGATAATGTTGGAACTCCTCCCTTCCCATAAGACATCAGGTAGTCTTATTCCCAACCTCATACTTTCATTACATCTACCTCCATTCCACTTCCAGTGTGTGAGGCCCTTTCCACTCCTCCTTCATGCATTGATTATTCATACATGTCATACATTGTTCTTATATTTGTTGAGCCACCCGCTTGGGATGATTATCTACCAAACCTTAGTTGTCTCTTCGCAGTGCCTAATTATGTTTCCATACAAGGAGTTTTTTATACTTCTATAGGTGTTTTGGAGGAGTCCTTCATCTCCTTTATTAGGAATGACCCTTCTAAGACTCTTATCACTTCCACTTTTTTGGAGACCATCACTGATCCACCTTTGCTTGTGGATCATCCTTCTACTATGATGAGGATTTTTGTTATGCCTTCACTTCATATAGACATTATTTCGGTGAATGATCCATACCCATACTCTGACAACTCTACTTCAGTGGCATTACCTTATTTTCTTAAGCACCTTCTTGTTAGACCTATGTCACGTTTCAATTATGGATCCACTTCATATTTCTTCATATTCCTACCTTCGTGTTCCTTCGTAGAGTGGGCAAATTTTCATTACACCATTTACATTCTTCCCAAGGGTAGAAACATTGTTCAATGTAGTTGGACCTTATTCAGTCTACATACGGAATACCAAATCATCGACACTCTTCTTGGAGACTTCGTAGAGTTACAGACTTTAGATCCGGTTGTATAATTCTTTAGCAGACCCTTCATTGAAGCCAAGTATCCTTACTTGTGATCTCATCTTGGGATAAGGTCCGATACTATTTGCGTACATCTATTTTGGGCCTTCCTGTCTCCCTCTCCTTTCATGATTCCCTTCCACCTTCAGAGACACTTCATGTTCCTCCTCCCTCCACCATTGATTACAAACCTTCATATTTCACTTGATTTCATTGGAAATCATCTTCTGAAGGAGCTGACTAGTTCTCTGCTTTTCCTCATCTTCTTCTTGTATAAATATTATAGTTTATACATGGGTACCTTATCAAGCATTTATTTGTTGGGACCCTTATGACACATATTTATTAGGTTGTTTAGGTGATTTTCCTCTATTACTTGAGATCCTTACTATACATGGGTACCTTATCAAGCCTAGTTGTTGGGACCCATTTTCCTCTTATTTTTTTCTATAGAGATGTTGTTTGTACATGGGTACCTTATCAGGACTTTAGTTTTTGGGCCCCATTGACACATATTTCTTAGTTATCTAGGGGAGTTCTCTTTTTGTTTTGACTTTCCATGACCTCTACCTCAACTTCGATGAATGGGGGTATTGGTGGATGTGACTTGTCTCATCGTCACTCGACGTCTTGTCCACCTCACCTTGTTTGTCATCTTAGTGAGATCATAGGTCATTATATTTAATTAGGGTTTCATATGTCCACGTGTCATGCATGGGAGTTACACAACACTCCTATATATACCTTCTTATTTTGATCTACGGGAATGCTAGACCTATTCTTTCATACTTGATTTTTCTTTGTCATTTGATTTCTTATTGATTACATGGAGTATCCATGTAACCATTGGAAGTGCGAAATTTTGATGTGCACGAGGTTCTGTATTAATCCTTGCAAAATAATCAAATAGTATAGTCCTAGCCATTTCTATGATGGTTCTATTTTTTCTTTCAGATATGCCATTTTGATGAGGAGAATGGGGAGTTTTTCTCCTTTTGAATTCCACTAGATACACAAAACTCATCAAACTTCTTATTAGAATACTCACCTCCATTATCAGTTCTAATTCTTTTGATTTTTAGATTAACAAGGGCTTTAAACTCTTAAAACTTAGATAAGACATCACAATTTTTCCTAATGAAATAAAACCAAGTCATTCTTGAGAAATCATCAATAAAGTTAACAACATATAAAGCACCACCAAGAGAAGGTACTTCCAAAGGACCTCTAACATCACTATGAATTAACTCAAGTAAGCAGGAGGAATTATACTCGTGGTGTTTGTGAAATGGATGTACATATTGCTTACCACACAAACAACTTTCACAAGATTCATGATCTGATTTTAACCTAGGAAGACATATAACAAGGTTAAGGTGACATCTCATACGAACTCTTAAATTTTACATGCCCAAGCCTTTCATGCCAGAATTGAACAGCATTACAAGTGAAAGTGGAAAGAAAATATTCAACAACGAATCCATCAAAAAAGTAAAATATATTCTTTTGTACACCAGCAACAATTATTTTAGCAATATCATTCTGTAGACACAAAATCACGTAGTTTGGGTATCTTTTTAGTCTTGATTACATACTACTATTCATATGATTCCTAAGTAAGAAAAATGCTAATTAAGCCATGTCTTTAGCCATCTTTCTTTACGTTATGTTGTCACTTTTGGTCTTACACCCTTACTTGCTCATTCTACCTTTTTACTCTGGTATTTTTCATCCTTTTCCCCTCTGGGTGCCCTTGTCCCATTTATACTTTAAACTCAATTTTTGGGTCCTTTCTAGCTGTTTGAGCATCTTATATTTTTATAGTTGGCATTTTTAGGGTTAATTACCAAATTCAAGCAAGGGAATCATATAAATATAAAGTTATGTGATCATAATAAAGGACCAAGCACTTGTCTCTCAAGCAGGTAAGAGATCTCCGAGTTCTCTCGGTTGCTGACATCCCAACATCACCCCGAAAGTTGCATATTTCGGTTGGTTAGCTTTGAACAAGAAGGTACTTACTCAAGCTAAAAGGTGTTCGTGGGGTTTCTCTGGCCCCTCTAAATGCCTTTTGTGCGGTGCTGCGGAGGAAGACTTAGATCACCTCTTCTTGTTCTGCCCATTTACTTCCCACTGCTGGGATTGGCTTCTTAACAAATTTAACCTTTCCTAGGTCCCTTGCAAAAGCATTGTTGCTAATCTTTCTTCCTGGCCGTCCTTCAACACCAAATTCCTGTTCAACTCTATTTGGCATGTCAGCCCATATTTTTTGCTCTGGCATATTTGGTGGGAACGAAACCTCCGTCTCTTTAGGGAGTAAGCAGTTGAGCTTCCTACCTTCCTTACAAAGCTCGAGGTGGCCATTTCGGAGTGTGTCAATGCCAAGTGTCCCACATTTTCCTCCTCCTCTTCTAAGGATCTCTCAATCCTTCATCATTGGCCTCTTATCAAACTTCCTAAACCTGGATCAATTGTTCGAAAAGGGCTCTCTCAAATAGAAAAAATGATTCTAAGGAAGAAAATCAGGTGGCGTCCTCCTCCTAAGGGGAATTGGAAATTAAATTTCGACGGAACTTCTAGAGGTAATCCTAGTTTATCAGGAGCTGGCTGCATTCTCAGAGATGATCGAGGTCGCCTCATCAAAGCAGGATCCTTCCCTCTCAAAGAGGGCACTTGTAATACCGCAGAAGCCCAGGCTCTTCTTGAAGGGGTCAAGATGGCGGCATATCTTGGTTGTTCAAAACTATCTATTGAAGGGGATTCCCAAATCCTAATCTTCACAGTATCCAGAGGTGCTTCCCCTTCGTGGAAGTTGAATCTCTTCATCCCAAAAATCCTTCATTGGCTTGGAAAAATCCATTTCTGGAATATTACCCATAATTTTCGGGAAGCCAATCGCGCCGCGGAATTTCTAGCTAACTTCGTCATAGAAAATCCTTCTGCCTATATCTCCTCTAGCCCTACTCATGATTGGAAAGGTTTCCCCTTCCTTCTTTCCCAAGATCGAGATGGTACTTCCGGGTAACCTGTCAGAGTCTCTCTTGCATTTAGTAGTTCCCTCAAGCGTGTTGTCTTCTCCTCCTTCTTTTGGCAGCATTCTTCTTTCCTTCCATTGTTCTCTCACACGTAGTTCTGGTCCTCTCGGTCACGTCCGCGGGCTCCCTGCCACCTCCTTTTCTTCCAAGGTCGTTTCAACTTCTTTCTCACACGCTCCATGTTCCTTTTATGTTGATCTCTCCACTCCAGGCATTATCCCTTCGGCCCCTATTCTGCTTCTTCTTGGTGTAATGCCCTTCGTCAGCTTCCCATTTGTGGCTCTCCGAGGACTGTTTCGCGAACTGGCCGATGTCTCAGCTATTGAAAGGCACTGGCTTGCGATGATCTTCAAATTCTCCTCACCTGAAGAGGCTGAGGCTATCGAAGCAATCCTTGGAGATTCTTACCATTTCCATGCTCGTCGCCCCCGAACTGATTCAGACATTGCTTCCACTTTTGTCTCATTCTGCCTACTGTTACACTCTAATACTACGGACGTAGAACAGGTCACCCTAGATCAAATATATGTAATTCACTGTGTCGGCTTGCAAGCACAACTCGCTGATTTCTCTCCACCGGATCCATTGCTGTGGGTGGAGGAAGTTGATGAACTGGCCATTGGTTCGGGTCGAGACATTCGCTGGCTCTATGGGCAATACAGAGACCTGGTGACATTTTCCCAAAACTTTCATCCAACCTTGGACCAGTGCTTCCTTCCGGTGGTCGACATAAAAGCGGCCCTCTTCCCTGTTCATTCCGCGGTGGATCAACTGAATGAACTCAAAGATCGTGCTTTGTCTACCTTTCATTTCCTGTTGCATGTGGCTTCTTCGCGGGCTGGCTCATCTTCTGGTTAACCTATGGTGCCTTCGCCTTTCTCTTGACTCGTCTGTTGCTCTTGTCTAGGCCTCCATTTCCTCCCTTTGCCTTCTTTTTTCTTCTACTTCAATCACTTCTCCCATCTTCTTTCTTCTCTCTTCCTCTTCTTGTTGTAGGGTTGGGGTCCCTTTCCCCACCGGTTCATAGCTCTGGTTAAAAGCGTTTATCAATAATAAATAAATAAATAAAGGACCAAGCACTAAGAATTAGCTATCACCACCTAAGGTTACATCAATCAAGGCATCTAAAAGCTTCATTACATCCATCTACCACCATCACAAAGGACAAAAGGGATGGTTTTCTACACCACACTTCATAGGAGGGAAGTTTATGTTACTCCATGTACACATTTATTACATTCTACATCTAGCTACTTGTTTGATATCTAAGTGTGACACGCACAAGAGAAACATAGGGCATGATTTCCACACACACAGAACTACATTGGTTCTGAGATGTAGTGCAACACTCAGTCATAAGTTCACCATTGTGACAGTTGAGGACAGTCCGATCCCTCATTTTGCATCTTTCTTTTTTTAGTAGTTGATGTTTGTTTAAGGGTTTTTACAGGTGTATATTTCATTGCAGGTTTCTAGTGACCTCGGCGATCTTGGTGCGACCTCGGCGATCTTAGTGCGAACTCGGAGCAATCAAAGGAGACTAAAGTTAAACACCTTGTGACACCTCAGAGGAGGTTTTCTGAGCATTTCTATAAACTTGGGTGCCCATAAATAGGTCTAGGGCACCCACAGGTGCTTTTGTCCCTCTCTAGGCACCCCAATCCATCTTGATCCTCTAATTCTACATTTTTTTAGGCTCCAGTACAACGTTCAATACTTCATCATTTCTAGTTTTCCAACTCTGTACATTCTCTAGAACTCTGTGAATCAGCTAAGGATTTATACCCTCTCTTTACAATTAGGGTTTCATTATTTATTGCTTAGTTTCTTGGGTATTCATTGATGTACTTAATTGTTATTCATTTACCATTGTTATAGCATTCAAATTAGGCATATACATACATACATACATATATATATATATATATATATATATATATATATATATATATATATATATATATCTTAATCATTTTGGTGAACCCGTATAATTTGAATGCACTTGGATCCTTATCTTTATCATATCATGGCTCATAAGGTCTCTCAAGTCTCTTTGCTTCAATTGCTTCAAATGCACCCATCTTGTAGAGATGCTCTTCACAAAACCCTAAATCGTTAGTAGAAGAATTCAAAGGTTTTTGTCCCTAGACTATTATTATATATATTGTATATTTTGTTGATTTTTTTAGAGATAAAGAAATTTTACTTTATTTTAATTTTAATGGATAGAAGAAAAAGTTGAAAAAGACATATTCGATCAAAAAAAATCCCCTATCAACATGTTGCCTTCATAAGTTAGTGTTATCTTCGATCATCTCTCTAATGACTTTATTAGTTCTAATGCCAATCAATCAATTTGTAATTCTATTCAAGCTTTACATTCTTTATTTCAAGATAAATTTCAAGCTATGGAATCCACGATTACATCTCTAAAATCTAAAATCCAACATCTTAAGGACACTTCTCATTCTCATGTTTTTTCTCCTTCTACATCTCATCTTCATTTTATGTCTTCTACATGTGCTCATATTAGTGAACCTCAAATATTTCCACTCCCCATGCCTCTCAAGTTTGCAATCAATGTTAAGCAATAAGATATTTTTCCAAAACTCATACCTCATCAATTAATCAACTTGCCATCGACTCATTATTATCCTCCTAATCGTCTTGCAAAATATCAAGGTCTTTCATATTGCATGTATCTTAAAATACATGGACATGATGACAATGATTTCTATGTTTTACGATTACATATTTCATTGCAGGTTTCTAGTGACCTCGATGATCTTGGTGCAACCTCAGAGTGATCAAAAGAGAACACCATGCCATACCTCAGAGGAGGTTTTTTTAGCATTTCTATAAACCCAGGTGCCCAGAAACAAGTCCAAGGCACCCATGGGCACCCCTGTCCCTTTCTAGACACCCCAGTCAAGCTTGATCCTTGAGTTCTGTATTTTTTTGAGATCTAGTGCGATGGTCAGTGCTTCGTCTTTTCTAGTTTTCCAACTCTGTACATTCTCCAAAACTCTGTGAATCAGCTAAGGATTTCTACCCTCTCTTTGTAATTAGGGTTTCATTATTTATTGCTTAGTTGATTGGGTATTCACTGATGTACTTAATTATTAATCATTTACTGTTGTTATAGCATTCAGATTAGGCATATATATATTATTCATATTTATCTTAATCACATACTTTTTTTAGATGATTAAATGCTTTTAACAGGATCTTAGAACCTGGGGATTGGTGGGATGCCACCCAGTTACAAACATGAAGGATATACTAAGACAACCCAAATAAAAAAACCACCACTATGACCTTGGCAACAAACCGAGCAAACCCTACGACTAAATCAATGTATAATAGACTTAACAAAAAGACCAGAAATAGTAACCTGAATTTACTCTAGAGAAACAGAGTCATCTTCCCACCCAAATAGGCATCAACTCGAGTAATTCACAGAAGGAAGTTATAGGTAAAGCCCAAATTTTGACGCAGACCCACCACACCCTCAGGATCTAGAAAAATAGGAGCCCCTAACCTAGGTAAATCCAGCTTCTCCAACCGAGCACCTTCGCCTAGTCCTTCCGAATAAGCCATATGAAAATTTGAAGAGAATCTCATCAAAACCACATTCCTAACATAGAGGTCCATGATAACCTTCCTTTTTTCGTATAATTCTAACCCTTCTCAAATAATTTCAAGTAGTGGAAGGCCCCTACCATTCTCCTCCAGAGCTTCGACTAAATTGGCCTAGTGCTGGGGCTTGGTAAAATGAAGCGCTATGTCTCTCACCTCATCAACACTCTTCCTTATCAGAAGCAGGCGGGAAACAAACCAAAAAGTGACTTCTGAGTTAACCTGAGACCTGTCAAATTCACTCAGATATTCCTCACTCAGAATGTCACCCTAAAGATGATATGAACAAGAGCCTAGGAAACACTCCCAAAAAATTCCATCTCTCGCTTAGTGCCTTACAAAAATAGGAAAGGAAAAGGAGGGCATGCCATGCTCAATTATCCAAACTCAATTCCACCTCTAATCACCACAAACCAATGGATAATGAAAAGAAAGTCAGAACTCAGAAATTAATTACCCTTTGATCATCCTTCCTAAGATATGATCTCAGGTAAATCCTCCCACGTGTTATCTCACTCTGATTTGATCGGGCCATTTCTATTAATCATCCCTTGGTTGGCCAAGAAATCGGCAATACAATTCATTTCCCTATAGTTGTGCTTTAATACCCATATAGGGATTTTGTTAAGCCAATAAAGAATGTTGGTGATATACAAATCAATCTTCTGTGACAAGGATTTACCCTTTCTCACATCATTAATAATCACCTTGGAATCACCTTCGATTTCCAAAGCTTCACAACCAATACTAACCGCCATTTTGAGACCCTCCAGCAAGGCTTGAGCCTCATCCTCATTACACGATCCTTTCTTTAGAGTAAAGGAACCCGCTATCACTAAACTACCCTCAACATCTCTAATTAAACACCCCACTTGTGATAGACCTAGGTTACCTTTTGAGGGTCCGTCAAAGTTTATTTTTTGAAAATTAGGAGGGTTGGATCTTAATCACATTCTTAAGATACTATTTATCTTGTAATAACACAACTTTACAGTCATCTTTAGTTAATTGTGAACAAGATAAAAGGTTATTCTTTAAGCTAGGAACAAATAGCACATTTCTAATTATTCCATTTGTTAACTTATCAATGCCACCACATTCAGACTTAATGACATAGTTATCTCCTAGATAAATATTTTCATGGCACTCAATAACATCACAAAGAATATCATGCATATATGTCATGTGTCTAGATGCACCAATATCTAGGATCCATTCACTATCATTGGAGGCTGAAAGGTTAGTATAAAGAGCAATAGGTTTCTCAACATTATTAGCTTGGTTGTTAGTATGACTATGATTTGTATTGTTATTATTATTTGTATTTTTTTTGTTCTTATTCTTAGGATTTTCATGAGACTTGTTAGCATGACAATCAACTTCTTTATGACCAAATTTACCACAATTATTACAAGTGACATCAAACTTTACTTTAAACTTCTAGTTATTCCTATTGTGCTTAGGTTTAAACTTTGATCTAAAGTTTGAATGTCTATTTGCATTATTGTTATTTTGATTTTTAGAATACTTATAAATTTGAAAGAACAATGCTTGAGAGGCATTCTATTTTGAGTCAAAGTTCTTCATGACACTCTCTTCTTGAATAAAGAGAGAAGACAATGTGTCTAAATTAGGTAAATCATCTTCATTTTGTATTTAGAATTCATAATAGAGATCAAGTTTCAAAAAAATTCATGAATAATGATTTGAATAATAAAGTAAATAAAATTATCATGAAACAATTCATTATTACATCCACCTAAGTGAGCTTTAATATCCTTAATTTTTGCTAGGTACCTAACAACTTTTTCATTAGCTTTAGCAAGGGTTTAAACAATTGCATGATTAACTTAATTATCCTAAAGAGGTAGCTACCCTCATGCATAGTAGGTAATTGATCCCATGCATCATCTAGATATTCTATATGTCTAATATGCAACAACTCATTTTTGATACTTTGTAGTAAGATGGACATAGCCTCTTGGGATTTTTGAGAGAAAATACCTAAGTTATCAAGAGGAGCTTGTCTCCCAGTGGGTATCTTCTCAACACCACTAACTAAATCCCATAGCTTTCTAGCCATAAGGATAGACTTAATCCTAATTCTCCAAATACTGTAATTAGTTCCATTTAAAAGTTGAGATTTATCTATGGAAAAACTATAAGAACTAGCCATTGTAAAGTAAAACTTAGCAAAATTTGAAAACATAGTGTTAGGTCATTTTTTAGAAGATATAGAGATCCGTGGTGTAAAAGAGTAGTCTACAAATAATTAAAACTCAAACAAAAAAACTTGTAACTTGATGAAAACACTCAAATAAGGTTCTAATACCAAGATGGAGGATTTTATAACACAAATAACTAGTTGTGGTACACTAAAACAATGTTCCATGGGTTTTGGTGTTCCGCAAAAAAAAAGTCAAAATCTGCAAAACAAAGGGAAATCCACGAAACAAAGGAAAGTTTAAAAATAGAGGAAAAGCTTCAGAAGAATATGTGAAGAATGAAAAACATTCCATGAAGGTCTACAATGCAACACACAAGGAGAAAATGTATGAAGAAGTTTTGAGGCTTCTGAACAAAGAATCAGCACAACACAGAACAAAGTCGCGAAATACTACAAGTCTGCGTAACATAACAAAAAGATGCATAACACATGGGTCTGTGTAAAAAACAAAATGAATCCACAAGAAAAAAGAACCCACACAGCAAATAGGTGAAAAGTCATAGAACAAATAAATAATACCGTGAAATTTAAAAAGGCTGCATAAGACTTATAAAATCCATGAACTATTCAAATAAGTCGCAAAATGGCTATAAAGGGTGTGAAACATTAACATAGCTGTGAAAAAACAAATTTAAGTGAAAAAAAACTTTAGATCATAAAAAACAGGGATCTAAGTATGCAGAATCAATGACAAATTAGATTATGATCAATCATATTGATCTTGAGCATCCAAACACACTGCATTTATCTTAAAACATACAAATTAGGAATTTTGCACTTGATGAACTTAAAGAAGGATGCGAAGCAAGCTAGGGTTTCACATATTTGAAAAATATTCAAGTTTCTTTCCACTTGCAATTTACAAATAGCCAGATCTATCATGTACAAGCATAAACGCATGCTCTGATACCATGTTAGGAAATTTAAGGGATAAATAATCATACAAATTATAGATTCACAACATAAATTTCTGAAGATTATAGTTTATGAAGTGCATTAATTAAAGCATACACTAAGATGTTTATATTACAGATTACAATATGTAAACAACATAAAAATGAAAGTAAATGAACACATTGACACAAGATATAAGTTGGAAAACTTTGGAAGGTAAAAACCCCGTTGAAAATCACTTATCTTTGTTAAGAATAAACTTTCACCCAACACTCCCACTATTTCTCTATCAGCTTTCTCATATGGCTTATATGAATGTTACCATCAACATGTGTAACAATTCTCTAATGAGATCACCTTGTTATAAATAAGGTGGGTGGTCATTATCCACTCTTAAAGCTGACCCACTTTTTAGGTTATCATGCTTATATTTTAAATATAAGCTATAAGCTAAAAACATATAGTCTTTAGTGGATTTCTAAAATAAGTAGTTTCCCGCTTAATATTATAAACCCAACAACACCAAAGGGATAACTTATTCAAAGTGTAAGACAAGTTATTTTTCTACCACCTTGTTGGATCACACACATACATGGTATCGAAATTATGACCATCAACAATTGGTAGTTGAATATGACTAGTTGAAGGAAGTATTTCTTGAGGAATTTGATATTCTAGAGTTTGAACAAAGTATCTTCACGCTAAAATACATATGTCAATATTTGATGAAGAATCGGTGCACATACGAGGCACAATTCAAAACTTTGATTTTTTAAGTTATCGTATGAAATAAATGTGACCAACATGCCATTTAGGTGCACCCTATCACATAAAACTTTCACGGACCCAAGAGAATCACCAAAAGAAAAATTACATGCAAAATCAATAGGGAGTATTGATAATGGGGTAAGCTCATTCATGGAGGCATAAACTGTGTCAATGGAAACTTAATTAGATAAATTAACTATAAACAACTCCAAAGAAATATGTAATGAAATTTGGTTTACACAATGTGAAGTTAAAGGTCACACTAAGACAAAATTCCCTCACTGTAGTGTGTGTTCCATGCTCAAGTCATGTGAAATATGTGAGAAGGTCATGATGTATGTAATTTTCCCTTTCTACAATGTGTGAGACAAACTAAGGTGTCATTATATTGTAAAAAAATTTATGCACATACATACAATATGGAAGATTAGCATGGAATGGATCAAATACATGAGGCCTGATCCCTATGGATAATGCAAGTAATGCTAAGGAATAATGAAGAGGGCCATAGGGAAATGCATGTAAATGAATTAGTTTGTTAGACCTCTAAGTTCTTTCATTCTTTATCCTTATTTCTTGCATTGAGACTAAACATTCTTTATTCTTTACATTATTTGGAAGATGTGCGACACAATGAAGAAAGATTGTGCACAAGAACGAAAGGAAGGAAGTGTACATGATGGCCAGATATGAGTGTGCAAGGATGAAGAGAGGCACACAAAAATAAGGGAGAAGGCCCGTGCACTAGGGAAATGGGAGAACCTAGCAGGGAAATTTTGAAGAGATAACACATAAAAGGCACAAAGTACTCCAGAGTTTAGCAAGCAATAAGAACTAGATTGGACAATGACATGTAAGAGTAAGAGATTCCAGATATAGATAGGGCTAGAAATATACTAGCAACTCATGTTACTTGCATGGAAGAAACAAAGGAACATGTAAGGCAGACTGGAGATAATAGTGTAGGGATAACTCATGATGTGGATAAATTAATGATATTACTAATTATATCCAAGGAAATATTAGACACACTCACCATGTAGGATCCAACAGTGGTAGCATGTGGGTTAGTCATCACCTTATGTAATGTTTTACTAGTAGTTAGGACTCGAGAACTAAAATAGCTCTTGGAATAATAGTGAAGGGAAAATTCCCACTAGTATTTATACCCGATGAAGGGTACATTGTAAAAGGGGGATAGTCGTGGTCATTGTAAGTTATCTTCTGTTCTTGATGTGCATCAAGTAGTTTAATTCTTATGTATTTTTTTAATTATTAATATAAGATGTTTAAGAGGAATAGTGTGTGTTTGTGCATGAACATTTTTAAGATACTTCTTTGATTATTCATGTTATGTGTTAACTGTTATCTCTACTTCATTATGTTGACCTTGATAGAACCTGGATTCTTCCTTGCTTTGGGTGAGCTTGCCAAAGGTCTCACTCTGGTATGATATGTCGGTGTGAATAATATAGATTGTACGCGCATAAGTATGGATAAATAGCACAACTAGACGTGCAACATTTTCATTCTATTATCAGGACATCATAACCATGTAAATATGAAGTGGACAAAATATGTTGAGACTCATGCAAGAGAATATTGAGGCTTGACAATAGACTATAGAAGATGCTTTCACAAATGAACATCTAAGTCAAAAGGATTTTTCACCAAGGACTTGGGTGGAAACAAATCTATATGATGCACTATATAAAACACTTTTATGTAAAATTCTTGTACTCTTGCATGCTTGGTTAGTAGCTTATTATCTGAGGAAGAATCATAACTTGGTAAGGAAACACCTATGGACTCCAGATCGCATAAGAATAGTTGTACAACACAATGCTTCTTGGATGTAAATAGTGGATTATTTGTGGAAAGGTACGCTTCACAACTATATTATTGAATACTCAGTATCTACATTTTCTTGCATAGATGAAGCCTAGTTCAACTTCTTCTAAGAGTCATGTGGAACATATTTAAGGAATTCCATTTGAAAATTAAGAAACTAATGGTAGATACGGGAATTGAGACTTTCCCCATGGATGACTAAACACTTCACACATGTGAGTGGCACATAAGTGTAGGAAGGGCAAAAGAAAATCAAAACCATGGAATCCCTGGATGAATAAAAATTGAGAAGGATGTAGTATGAAGAACAAAGGTGTAAAATAATAGAGAAGAGAGATATTATCCATCAAAGTGACTCGACTCCAAGAATTGCAGGAGAAAACCAATAACATTGATTAAAGTATGGAGAAGGAGATAAAGACAAAGAGCTCTAGGAAAAAGGGATGGCGTGGTGTGAGGCAACATGAACTCTAGAGGATGAAGAAGGATAATACAATGTAGATGGCATCCTGATCCAACCTACCATGCTTGCTCATATAACTAGACCACCCTATATAAAAGATCAAGTGTTTATTGAAACTGATAGTGATAAGGAAGCAAATAAAGCTAAGGAAAAAGAACCATTAGATAGTAGTTTTTCTTATATACTTCAATCATTGACAACGATACTAAAAAGGATAAAATTTAATATCAATATCCCAAAAATACAAATATTTGGAATGATGAGTGCTAATTTAGCAACACAAAAATTGGCTAGCGAATAGGGAAACACACTTACAAAACAAACTACTATAACTAATGTGTCAAGTTCTAGTAGAAATGTTAGGGAGCCTATGAAAAACATACTAGTATAAGGAAGAGTTGCGGCTTATACACGGAAGGTTTTAGCGTTGCATATATTTTATGAAATGTCTCTACATTTACCAAAATATTGTGGTATTGAGAACTCTGCAGAGAATGTTCACAAGTATGAACTCATTTAGCACACGAAAGGCATAATTTCTTCAAAACTCAAAGCAAGTTATTTTCCATGACACTACTTGATCACACCCATACCTGGTATAGGAAGCATGATCCATCACAAGTTGTGGTAGATTATGATCAGTTAAAAGTAACCTTCTTGAAATAATTTTATATACCAAAATTCGAGCAACAAAGTATCTCAGCACTTAAATAAATTAATCAAGAATTAACTGAGTGTGTGTGTGTGTGTGTCTACTTATGATGTATGGTTTAAAACACTAATCCCAAAGATTTGTTATGAAATACATATAAATCAACATTTGCAATGGTTTTCAGGAATACTTTTATTGTCATTTAAGTGTTTCCTTTCACACAAAACCATCATCAATCCACGTGAAACACTAGAGGTAAATTTACAAGTTGAAGCAGTTAGGACTATCAACAGGGGAGTTAGTCCATTCATGGAGGCACAAATTATGTCTATGGAAAATTAGATAGACAAAGTGCTATAGAAATACATAGTGGAGTGTGATGGACTTATTACAAGGTAGAAGGACACGCCAAGAATACATGTCCGTGTTGAAATCTGAAAGTCACGTTGATAGCTTGCTAAATATGCAAAAGAAGTCATAATTCATGAAATTTTCCCTTACTGCAACGCGCCATGAAGAATAAATTAGTAACCTATTGTAATATTTGTGATGATCATACACATGACACATCCAACTACTATATAATTGATCACATTCATAAAGTAAGGTCATTGGGACTCAGATAGGAAACCATGGATAGTAATCAAGAAGGACATGGAGGATACAATAGAGGATGAGGTGGAAAAGGTTAAGGTGTATGTGGAGGAAAAATATTCCCACCAAAAACTTGCTATAAGTGTGGGTCACCATACCATTATCAACACAATTGTCCATCATTTCGAGTATGTGTGTATTACCACAAAGAGCATAAGGTCAAAGATTTTTGAAATATGTACATGCTCGTGAAAGAGAAAGTGAAAAAGGTGTAGCATTGATTAAGATTACGCATCATGTAGTTGATAAATGTTAACCAAGAATTGTTGCATCACAAGATGAACCTTCAACAAGAATCCAAATAACCATGCAAGGGGAAGTTAAACATGTAAATACATCTTATCCATTGGACAACATAAGACTTCCGGAAACAAATCCAAAAAAATATTACTTGGATGCTAGACAAAAAAAGGAAATATTTCAAGAAGTAAAAGAGTTGATATGTGAACTTCTGGGAGAAATTGAGTTCCTAAGAGAAGACGCGAGCCTACAGAATGAAAAACTTAAAGATTTTGAGGGTGATATAACTAGTAAAAATGAGTTTCATGAAGTTTGTATACTAGTGCACATCGAGGGGATATTGTCGCTACTAACCCAATGGATGTCACATAATCTTTGGAATATAGCACTTGATAAAAAGTTGAGACAAACACAAAATAAGAATGTGCACTCAACAAAGAGGGAAGAACTTGATCGAGAAATATTGCTTGATTCTTGCATGGATGGGTGGAATATAAATTATATATTGGTAAACATAGGCACAGAGGTCAATATTATTACCATGGGGTGTTTGGAACAAAGTGGGGTGACTTGCGCTAGACCCATCCCCACATGTTTTTTTTATGACAAACAAGACACAAGTAGTGCCTATTGGAGTAATGAAAAATGTTATTATTAGTATAATGGGAGTAAATTTAACCAAATATTTTGAAGTGATACCATTGGCTGAGGCAAATAAATTTCCAGTGATCCTTCAAATATCCTAGTGCTACATAAATAATGTAGCCTTGTTATTCAAAAAGAGGTATGTAGGCTTCAAAAATGGAACTCAGTAGGTCATATTCCTAATGGACCCAAAACAGAGCACACTGTATCTTGAAAATGTAGAAGAATATGATGATCTATAACACATCTACAATATACAAGCTACAGGGTTGGAGACCTATGAACCAAATTGGAAAATGGCTAAGTCCTGATTTCACGCACCCCTATGTGTCATGTATTTGCATGCCCAATCCTTCTGCACTTTTCATAGTTAGGTGATATTATGATAGCCCAATATTACCCCACACTAATTTAATTTTTGTCTTTGGTAATGGGTAATCATAACTTATCTCTCCATGAAAAAGAATAAAGAATGAAATAATAATTGTACAAAGAATGAACTAATACTTGGTGCTCTATTCTTTCATAGGGAGAATTAACTCAAGATATTCTACTTTGATTTCTGCAAGTCATTCCAATCACTTAGCATTTTAATTTTTTTTCTGGAATGTCTACAAGTACTACTTCCATTTCATCAAGAGTCATGTTCACACCTTCGTACTGTAGTACCCTGAGAACATTAGCCATGCTTGAGACCATCCCATCCATGACATCCATTCTCTACGCTATCAATTTCCCAATGTCCTTTATTTTCTCCTTATGTGGGTCCTGGGTTGTTACAAGTGTATCACGCTTCTCTGCTATCAAATTTAGCCTCTCCACACATCTGAGTGTCTCATTTTTCACTGCCTTGAGGACCTCATTCTCTTCTTCAATGTTCCTTGTCTTAATAATTGTGTCAAGGGCCGCGTGCATATTCAAGGCCAAATCTACTTTATTTAGTTCATCTTTTAAATTCTTTAGTATGGATTCATAACCTGTAATTTTTTGCATAATAGTGGCCTTGGCCTTCGCTGCATGTTCTGAAACATCCTTGGGTTTTGGAATTTATACGGGGCCCTCATCTAGAACCATATAAACTAAAGTGCGTAAATAATGCAAATCATATGGAAAATTTTGTGTGACTTTGTCCTCCAATTCTAACATCTTTTTCAAAATCTCGTCCCCAATTCATTCCGATGTACTGAGTATCAAACGCATTGTAACCTCAGATGTCCCTTTTTCTTCTATCAGGCACTTGATCTCAGTATTTGTATCCTTCTTATCATCTAACAGTGTTCGGATAGTTGCCTCTTTATCGATGTTTCTGTGCACAAATTTTGTAGATACCTTTGTTAACGTGTTGCTCACATGTTCATCAGACATCTAGGTGGGCTTAACTATGACATGACGCAAGTGTGGTGCCTTCTTCAATCTACACGAAACACACGATTCTTCACATACATCGAAGTTAGGCTCATCCATATGAGTCTACATGCTCCAAGATAGTTGTTTGCATGTGTGCATAGTAGCCATGTCTACATCCATCAGCTCCCAGTCATAAATGTCCTTAGGTTCCAAAGTGCTTTGAAACCTCACACGTATGATCTTGGTTGGGTCATCAATATACCCAATTTGTTGGCATTTCATAGATTTATTCCTCTTTCACTTTTCTCAAGTGCTTACCTTTATGGATATGCATGCCTGAATCCATCACTAGCTATTCACATGTCTTTATGGTATGAGGCGCACCTAACAGCTCACCCTTATCTATTTCTATCTATTTTTCCTTCAACTCCTCTTCATTGTTCTTCATCTCTTCTGTATCCTCAGTTTGCAATGGAGTGTTCGGTGCATTTTCCCTATATTTATCTTCTTCATCATCCTTCCTAGGAATGTACTTGTGCCTTTTCTTCTTTTCAGGCTCTACCTTCACAGGGGAAGTCCTAGGCTACCTCCTAAGGGGTTGTGATGTTCATGCACCTTGAGTTCTTGTTTTTCTCAATATTCTTCTAAACTATTGCTCCTCAACACCATGTTCTATGTCTATCTCCATAGTGTCTGTTTCCAGAACCTCATCTTCTTTTCGTAATGGAGGGGTCACCTCGTGCTCTCTTTTCTTTCCTCCAGTGGGTTGTTTCCTACCCATGTGCTCCAAGCCACAACTATCTTCCTTTAGTTCTTATTCTTCTTCTCCAAGGGGAAAAGTGTCTTCTTCATCTTACAGTATGCCCACAGTATGCTTCCCCTTGGGTGGTATAGGTAGCTTGAACTCATTTTCAACATACTTCCCATTCTCCAACCTTGGGCTTAAGGTAAATATATACCAGGTTTGCCCCATACTTTCCAATTGCCAAGCTCATAACCTTAATATTAATATCATTTGAAATCATTTTTTCAATATATGCAGACTTACTTGGATAAACATAAGTCTTCCTGAGTGTATGGTAGTCACAATCTACCCTATTTGCATTGAAAAGTAGTCGGCGCATGTTTGAAAACCTATGTACAGATGCCTGGAAGTAGCACGTGGTGAAGGCATATGGGAGCTTACACCAAGGGCTCCATTTTCCATCCTTCATCCCAAAGCACCCTATACAAAAGTGTTGATACACTATAAATTGTACTTATTTATCTAATACCAAAGGTAATTCCTTGGGTATTCTCCATTCCTCCTCAATCAAAGTGCAAAGGTGCTCATACCACAATTCTTCTCTTTGCTTAAAGGGTCCACTCATGGTCCCATCACATGTGTACTTAGCAAATCTCTCCACAAGATATTTCTTCTCCTCATGATATTACCAAAGTTTATCCTTTGGCACATCGGGCACTCCAATTTCTACAAACACAAGTGATAAAAGGATCATGCCAAAGCTTATTTTCTCACCTTGGTGTGCTTCCTCAAAGATGGTTTTAACAATGTAACTGGACAAATTGTAAACCACACCTTCTATCGTCTTCTTCGCCACATGCAACTAGACCTTGTTTACCTGCGACCAATGCTCTTGATTGTTCAACTTTGTAAGTAGGTGCACTACCACCTGAATGACTGGATACTTCTGTAACTTAGGGATGCCTATCATGTGCCCTCCTTTCATGTATCCTACCACCTTCTTTGTTGCTTCTATACCCTCTTTATTAGTGAGGTTGTTGCTCAATTCAGTACCTAAACTCCTTAGTTCTGTCAAACTCCCAATCAAGGGCGCGGTGATCCTCATTCGTCGCCCAAAAAAATAGAAGAAGTCCTCATGGACTCTGCTCATTAACCACTGGTACAAATTTTTAGGTTTTCCAAAATAAGGGAGCTCATACAACTATAAAAATCTAACCTTTTTCAACAATTTCTCACCCACATCATCATAGATGGCCATGTCATTCGTTGTTCTCTTTGTTGTCTTTACCACTAGAAACTTATCCAATTCATCTTTGTTATCTTTGTTTATGTGGTTGTAATCACTTACTTTGCAACGACGAATGTGATAATCCCAATCGCGGCCCATAAAAACCCCTTCTCGGTATTGCATCTCGGAAAAACAACTTTCAGGGGCATCTTCTACTTTGAACTCGACTTATTTCTACTTCCTTCCCCTTGTGTTCACTCTAGGTGCTCACTTAGGTACCATAGCAATAATAAAGGTGTGTTCTTACAACTAATTCAAGCTCTGCAACTCAAATTTGTGTGCGCTAGCTTGATTCTGAGTTCCCTAGCTCAAATCAAACCCTAACAGCTGATTTCTCCACACCGCACACCTTTGTTTTGCTCAAACACTCCTCTCTAATGGAGCACCAAAAAATCATGTGTGTAACTTCAACAAAACCATCTGGTTCAGCTTGGTATCTTATCTCTTCACACATCACAACTCACTCTTATGCTATCTCTTCAACTCGCTTGAATTCTCCCAATCACAAAGGTAAAAAAATGATTTCCCAACACCGCCTTTTATAGGATTCCAAAAAAAATCTGCATTTATTGATCTCCACCTACCATCGTACTCAACATTAAATTAGCATTTATTTCCTTTTTCACACTGATTTTTCCGTGCCACAGTCATAACCTTCTGGCGTGCCTACTACTCCTCAGCCACAGACTTCCTTTTGCATGCCTTCATGCACCGAAGTACCTATCCACTGCACCTTTCACTAAGTAGTTCCCACTGTGCAAGCCTACCATGTGTTACACTGTGCGTCTATCCATACCTGGTCATCATTCATGAGCAATCTTTCTCTATTTGTACTTTTACTTCAAGCACCTGCACAATATCTCTATGCATACCCAACTTTCAGAAAACATTCAAATCTGGTCCATGTATCCTGTATAAACTCCACCCCACACTAAGGGTATGCACAGTCCTTTGTGCATGAATTCAATATATAGTAATCAACTTCTGGCAAGCAAAATGCTTATTACACAAAACACTGAACTAAATTGACAAATCATAACAACGATGAAAGGAAACACATATAAGGAAAATGCATTAAGGAAACCTAATCTAAATGGCAATATTGCCTTATTACAAACACCAAGAAGACTTATTTATAGTAGGGCTTCAGCCTACTCCCGTTGAAGTAATCGGGAAACCGTGTCCCATCCAGTGCCTCTAACTGGAAAGCACCTGAATCAAGTATGTAAGTCACAATATACGGTCCCAACCAATGCACTTTAAGCTTTCCAGGGTGGCACAAAAACTTTGAATCATACAAAAGAACCATTTTTCCAACTTCAAGCTTCTTATCCTTAATATGCCTATCATGTCATGCCTTCTGCCTGGCCTTTTCTATCTTCTGACTCCATCGTGCTATAGCACGCCTTTCATCCAACTACATCAGTTTGTCTATGTGCTCTTCAAGTGCTTGCTCATCAGCCAAACCTCCTACATGCACAATACACAGAGAAGGTAACATGAATTCCACTGGTAGAATAGCCTCCATGCCAAACACCAACTGAAAGGGTGTGGCCTTATTCAACCTCTTGTAGGTTTTCCTGTATGCCCAAAGTACAACAGAGACTTTATCATCCCAGTCCTTCCTTCCAACATCACAAATTTTAGTCAATGTGTGGCTCAATATCTTGTTGAAAGCCTCAACAGTTCCATTAGCCTGAGGGTGATAGGGTGTTGTTTTATGGTGTGCAACCATAAATTTTTCCAAGAGTATCCTTGATGGTCTCATTAAGGAAATGAGTACCCCTATCACTTGTCAAACTCAAAGGACATCCATACCTGTTGATAATGTTTTCCCATAGAAACCTTGTTATTGTAGTTCATCGTGCAATCCTTTGTAGGTGTTACTTTTTCCCACCTTGTAAGATAATATGTACAAGTGATAATGTAGCGTGATCTAGTCCTACGTGTGGGTAGGGAAATAGGACCCACAAAGTCAATTTCCCACTTCTCAAAAGGTTCTGCACTAGCAATAGGACTTAAAGTCATTTCATATCTATGCCCAAGGATTCCCAGGTGTTGACAATGATCACATGCCTTACAATATTCTTTACAATCCTTATACAATATTTCCCACCACAAACCAGTAAATAAAATCTTACGTGGTGGCATCTCCTACATAATGTCCACCTGCAATACCACCATGAGCCTCCTCCATAATAGCTTTGTGCTCATGCTCAAGTACACACCGGTGTAAAACTTCATCCCAACCTAGTTTGTATAAGTCTCCACTGATCAACATATAAGGCGCAACGCATATAGCAAGTTGTTTCTTTTCTAGACTCTTCATTCCTTCAAGCGCCACACCTGTTCGCAAGAAGATAACAATATCTTCTAAGTCAGAGGGTGTGTAGTTCAATCTAAAAATTGTGCATCCAGACATTGTGTCCTCAATGCTCTCTGCATCCTCTGCCTGAATTAATCCTTGATAAATGATTTGGTCCATAATTACTCTTTCCTGGCTTAACCACCACCGTGAAGTCAAATTCCTGAAACAACAGAATCCAATGGCATATGCACCCCTACAAAATGGGCTTGTTCACCAAGTACTTCAATGCCATGTGATCTGTATAGAAAATAAAAGGTGTTTCTATAAAGTACTTTCGAAACTTATGCAGTGTGTAGATCATGGACAAAGCCTCACACTCTGTAATTGTATAGTTTTGTTCAGCTGGTGTCAATTTCCTACTTGCAAAGAAAATAGGATGATCAACAATACCTTCTCTAGGTTGGGCTAATACTGCACCAATGGCCATGCCAAAGGCATCCACATGCACATGAAAAGGTTTGGTCCATGAAGGAAAGCACAAAATAGGTGTTGTAGTAAGCCTTTCCTTCAATGTCTCAAACATGCGTTGTTGTGCTTCACCCCAATGGAACTTTCCTTTACTCTTCAATAATTCTTCTAAGGGTGTGAAATCTTAGCATATCCTTTGATAAACTTTCCTGTAATATCATGTGTGCCCCAAGAATCCATGCACCTCACTCTGGTTAGTAGGTTCCTCTAAGCCCAAAATGACAGCAACCTTAGCAGGATCCACTAACAAGCCTTCCTTATAGATGATGTGTCCTAGAAAAGTCCCAAAAGGTGTAGCAAAAATACACTTCTTAATGTTTAAGGAGATGCTCAACTGTCGAAACCTCTCAAACATAAGTCTTAAATTATCACAATGATCTTTCACTAGCCCATACACTGTCCAATCATCCAATTAAACCTGTAGGAACTTATGAATGAAATCCTAGAATGCTTGAACAACAATGCACGAAAATACTGTAGGCACATTCTTCAATCCAAAGGGCATAACTGTGTATGAAAAACTTCCCCACTTAGTGGTGAAATTTTTCTTTTCTTAATCCTCTTTATCCATCCTTACTTGATGATATCTAGAGAATCCATTAGTGAAGGAGTAGATCTCGTGCCCTACAACGCCTTCCAAGATTTCTTCAGTAAAAGGTGTGGGAAAAGGATCTATTACACATGCAACATTCAACTCCATGTAATCCACACAAATTCTTATTCTTCCATCTTTCTTTATATTGATCACCATAGGGCTAACCCATTCTGACTCCTTAATGGGCTCAATGATTCCAAATTTCAGCATCTTGTCAATTTCTTCCTTTAGCCTTGACACACAAGTTAGGATTCATCCTATAAGGCCTCTTCCTAACTGGGTGTGCACCTTCCTTTAGCTTGATTCTCATCTCACCCAAAGATTCATGCACCCCTTTTAATTCATGATAGCCCCTAGGGAACAAGTCCTGGTAGTCGCGCAACAACTCAATTATTTTAGCAACCTCAGAATTAGACCAATAATCTCCAATGATGGCCTCCTTAGGTTCAGAATCTGTCCCAATGTTGACCTTATTAGTTTTCATAGGCTCATGGTAGGCGCACACCTTCTCATCTACACTATCTAAGACCTTGTATGTACCCTCTATATGCTCAACATCTAGATTCTCCACTTCTTCATCATCAATTACATAGACCATCTTACCCTTTTCTCTTTCTAGGCAGGCACAACCAAGTTATTCTGCATCTGTCTCTTCTTCTTCAAAGCACGCCTCTAAGTCTGACTCACCTAGTAACTCCTGAATAAGTTCCTCAACCTTTGCACTATTTCCCATGGTCAAGTGCTTCATAACATGTAACGCTTCATTCACTAGAGGTTTAGTGGAAAAATAGTCAAAGTTCTTAATCATACCTGCAGTCAGTTCCTGCCAATTCCATGTTTCTCTATTCAACTCGGCATAGACATACCATGAACATGCACGTAGCCTTGCAAGGTATAGTAGAACTAGTGCACCCATAGTGAAGGTGGTAAGGCCTCTTGCCCCTCTATCCAGAGTCTCTCACACTACCGAACATGGTGTTGAGCATCCTTCCCATGAAATTCACATATCTTGGTAGATGCATTGCTGCAGAGAAATCTTGCAGAGAAGGTGATTCTCACCTCTCACCACTCCAAAATATTATCCCTGTGAACCATCCACTAGGGTGATGTCATTCCGCACAGAGTATAAACTAGCACATTCCTTCTTTCCACTTGATATGTCCATTGAACTTCCATCACGCGCAGGAACACTTCAGGATTTCCTTCACTAGTGTACCTTGGTACCTAGTTACTGCCCAAATGCCTAACACAACGTGGCCTACTTACGCACGTAACTACACTTCTCACCTCACATCCAACCATTTCATAAGTGTCATGTGCCCATTTATCACATGCAACACTTGTAGTATCACTCATGGACTGTGCATCATCCCATTGGATAACTCCTTCCTTTGATGGCTCAAGCACTTCAGGATCCCTAATGGTGCACACATAAATTTTGTTCAAATCCTCTTCACTCAAGGGCTCTACATAGTGTGTAACTTTTTTGTCTGCCAAAGGAATGATGATGCACTCTTCCTTGTTCTCAAAACTTATGTAACCTTTATTGAAGCACATATCAACGTTGTTTGCATAACACCAAGGGCACCCAAGTAATGCTGGAAATTTTTTTGCCTCTGCAAGTGCCAAGACCTCAAATCCCCCAGTAAACTTGGCCCCTTAAATAGTAATAGTAGCATCCTTCAAAACTCCAATGGTGTGGCTTTAGTCCTATTTTCCATAAACAACACATTTGAAGATGGCTGCAATGGTGGTCTCCCCATCTGAATCCATGCATCCAAAGTGATTACATTCACTTCTACACATGTATCAATCAAAATGTTTCTCAAAAGCCATCCATCAATGACAAAATTCAGAGTGATCTCTTTGTCATAATCTAGACTATGAGGAGGTAGGTTAGCATGTAAAATCTATTTTTTCATGCTCAACTCTAACATGTGGTGTCTTTCCCCTTAACCATTCCCCCAATAAAGGAATGATGTTTTCTTATCGCAGTATCTTACAAACCTCCCTTAGATCATCAACATCTTTCTGAGGAAGATAATTTTTTCTTCTTATTTAAATTTCGTGACTATTCTTTCAAACATTGTATCTCACCCTACAAATTCCTAATCACCTCCATGGATTCTTTATAGACTTCTTTCTAATGTGTAGGGTCTGGATACTTTGCATGCAATACTTCCTCCTTTGTAATAATAGGCTTCTGTTTTGGAACTTCCCTAGTGCACGCAGCCTTGGTGCGCGTAGTGACTAACATAGTTATTAACTTAGGATCTGGAGCCAACTTCAACATCCACTAATCTTCCACATTGCACTGTACTCTAACCATCCCCATGCCCTTTTACTATTTATTCTTCTTACTTAAGTTTTCATAAAAGTCCGGCCATTCTTTATAGTTATGGTTCTTTCTGCAAAAAGAAGAAATAATATTCCAAGGGCATTCACACCTATAGTGATCAAGGGATCAACATCTATAACATGTTCCTCATGGAAATTCACTCCTTCCGCCGCTGTGACCTCGGCCTCTGAATCCTCCACGGTAACCTCGACCTCTACCTTGGCCTCCATCAAAGAACCCTTCATTATGATTATGCTCATGATGCTCACCTTGTTCCTTGGAATTATTTGCAACATTGGTCTAACGTACACAAGTATCAATGGCATCATGAATCTGATCAATCAACCTGTAATTCTCAGTATCATGAGTGGTAGACCTGAAAATCTTGCAGTAATTGGACACATTCTTCCTTATCACATGTTGTAACAATGGGAACTTGCTTGAATCATGATCCAAGTGACAGATCTCACAATCCAACAACATGGCATGCACCAATTTATGAGGATAACTATCCTTAGTATGTCCTTCTACTTCATAATCTATGCACCAAATTCCATTGTGTGTCTCATGTGTTGAATTAGCTGATAATTTATCTAATTGTTTTGCCATCACTGCAATCTGAGCTTCCAAGAATGGACTAACACCTATGTCTACACTCCCAACTACCTCAGCACACATAGTTGCCTCAAGTGTCTCGCATGGATTTGTATAAGTCTTGTGTGAAAGCACCCTTCTAAAAGGCATGATCAAACCTCCAACGAGACATTGAGCATGTTGACTCGAGTGAATGTCATAAGATAACTTTGATAAAAGGGTTTTGAACCATGCATCATACTCTCGAACATTCTCAGTCGTACCCTGCTTAATGTCCTTCAGCGCATTGATGCTCTTCTGCTCAAACTTGGGTATGTGGAACTCTACTAAGAAAGCATCATGTAATATGCGGTATAGTCTACATAAGTTTGGTTTAGATCATATTTCATGTACCAACTATGCACATGTCCTTGTAAAGTAGTTGCAAACTGGCTTGCCTTACACTCTAGAGCTGTAATCCCCTTCACGCACCATATTATCTCACACATATGCATGTGCTCAACTGTATCTTCAATTCCTCTATATTTTGGAAGACAAAGAAACATCTCCATATATATCTTTAGGGCTGGTGCAGACCATGCCCACCAGATCTAGAGCCTAGATTACCTCTTGTGTTTCCTCAGCTCTAGAACCACCAGATCCTGAGCCACCTGGTCCCCCTCCTGTAGAAGGAAACAAAACAGAGGATGTGCTGCCTTGTGTTCCAATAGTCATGCTAAACTGAACTCCATAGTCTGTGAAGTTGTGACTACTACCAGACATGATACTAATGTTTTGTGCACCCATGTTCTATGTTGATGACACGCCAGAAAATATACCTCCAAAAGGACCTCCAAATAACGAATAAGATGCCTGCCCCACCATAGATGAATATGCTACCTGATTAACTCCTGAACTTGATGGTAAATTAACTCTATCTTTCGCTACTCTACTACCCACACTAGCTTGCTTACTAATGACTATCATAGAAACTAGAAAACCAAGCGCAAGGGATAGGTCACTAGGAGGGATCAAATGTGCACCCGCAGTCCATATTGTTTCCATTGGTGCACTCTCATCTGAGGTCGAAGAGGTTTCTCTGCCATGATTTCCTAAATGGGGGAGTTCCATATGTTCCAGCTCCATGTCCTCTGCATGAGCTCTAAATCCTTCATGAGTCATCTCTTTCCATAACGCCATTCATTCCACAACTTCACGATGCTTCTCTAAATCCATCTCGCGTGCCTCATTAAACTTAAGCCACCTTTCCTCTCTTTGTCTTTCTACCACTAGGTTCGCCATCTTTCACCACACCTACTCCTGTCCCCGCATGTGGTGGGGTTTAGCTAGCCATAGGACGATGTTCCAAATCTAGGGTCACAATCAAGATCTTAATTGCTAAAGGGATACCGTGCAAATATGACCCTCTAGTTTCACGCATGAACTAGAACTCGACAACCTCTGGACAAGAATAAGTAGAAACTATGTACTCCAAAATATAGCTATTCAGAAGACCACTCCACTAATGATCTACAGTGCACATCCAAGTTAGATCTACATCATACAAAGCCTGGAATGCTTCCTATGTCCAAACAAGTGTATGAAACCTCCAAATTCTCTTTGATGCATAAGAAACCAACCACTTGTACAACTCTATAGGAAAAATGGTGAAGAATGTCTCATACAGATCATGATACAGATTATGTTCAACCCACGCGTGTGCATTAAAACCAAGTCCATTACTAAATATGTGAGCATACTCTTCCTCCAAATTGTCTAACCACTCTTCAATACTGGCCAAGGTTAATAGGTACGTCTTCATCATGCAACATCCTAGAAAACAACTGAAAAAGAGGTCCCAACAACGGATCCAAAATGCAACCTAGATTTTATCACCAATAGACCAAGATGCACTGTCACATCACTCATCCAAAATTGAGCACTCACCCAAAGCAGGCAAGGGTACTAGGTTCCTCTTTTATGTCATCTTGTTCTAGAAGTTAGCATGATTATACAAATATTCTAGATCCATAACAGATAATTAAGTATATTGCAATGCATAAACCAGATCTAGATCTTTAACCATATGTCAGGTTAATTAAACAAGAACCATAATCCGATTTACCATACAAGATCCTTGCTCAGTTATGTCAAACACCAATATACAACCACAAAGATCCATTATATTAATTGTTGTAAAACAAAGAAGCTTCATACATAAATAACATAGTCACCATAGTCATGCACACCCATAAATCAGCAACATAACTCTAACATAGAACTGACTCCTAAACCGTGCAAATCAATACGTATGTATATACGTAGTGGGGACTTGCCCTTCATCGCCTAAGCACCTTCAAAATAGATTACATGTTAAGAATAACCATGCGCCTTTACATGATAAATACAAAAGCATGTAAGCTCGTTATTAATAGATTATCTAATAATACAACAACAATATAATCCTATTAATAGCCCCAAAAATGAGCATGTCATTTGATCCTTTACTTTTCCAAAATAGCCTTTGCATGTTCTTCAAATCTTGTACAAAATGTGCTCTTCACTCCATGTCTATACTTAGTCTGAAACTGGAAAACGACTAAGTCCTAATTTCATGCCTTCCTGGGTACACCATGTTCCGCTATATTTTTGTGTGCCCTATGTCCGCACGCCCAATCCTTCTGCGATTTTCATAGTTAGGTTGTATTCTGACAACCCAACACACAATCAAACCAAAATTATGGATGCATGTTTTCTATCACACACTTCGTGTTTGGGCACACTCATGGTATGTTGCTTCTGAGTTGCGTAGAGAATTAGCTTCTTGGGTGCAACTAAATAATAGGTTTATAAAAAAATTCTCTTTTACCTCTACAATCCCTCAACTAAATTTCGCTCTTCAATATATCAAAACAACAATATTTGAGGATGATGTAATTGTAGACACCCTAAAAATACATACCTATTTCTAGCTTATTTCCATCCCATTAGAATTAATTAAATTAGTTCTATCCCTTTAGAATTAATTAACTTAATTTTATCATTTAAATCATAACCCTTTAGAATTAATTAAATTAATTCTAATTACATACTCCTACCCTTTAGAATTAATTAATTTAATTCTATCATGCCCTTGGAATTAATTAAATTAATTCCTAACACCCTTTAGCTAATTTAATTAAACATTTATTTAATTAAATGGTTAATTATCCTCTCACAATTATAAAAAATTAAATTAGTTATTTAAATAATCGTATTTATCTACTCACACTCCACTTCTAGAACCATATAATGGTGGGGCAGTAAAGTTGCACGTACAACCATCTTTCCGCATAAAATCAAAATAATCATTACCCCCACAAAGCTGTAATTGCACAGACCAAATCCTCTTTCTATTTCACGAAATTATAATTATTAACACGGAGCTCATTCAAACTATGATCCACTTCTCATGGCCTCACCCTCAACTATAAAAAGTAGGTCATTCCTTTGTAAATCATCCTTGGAAGCTTTGTGTAATTTGCAACCAAATTCTGCAAAAATTGTCATCCACATCCTCGTGTTTATGAGCTCGTAGCATTTGCAGTTTCACATTTGGAGAACAATTCAAGAGCACCCACAATCCTTTAAAATACAAGATTCTATAAGTCCAAATGATTCACAATATTACTTGAGGTTTGCAAGGAAAATCTTAGAGAAAGGTAAACTAAATAATTTGTTTGTCTTTCAACTTCTGCTGAGATTTTCACTGCTCACATTCTAGCATGCTCGGTGGGAGCTCCACACCTCATTAATTATTTTTATCTTACATTTTAGTAATCTAATCATCTTTATGTTTTTCTTGTTTGTTTCTCACATTGTTGTTCAAGTTTCAAGCTTCTCAGGTGCAACAAGAGAAGGAGAAAAACTAAAAAAACTAGGTTTTGGTTGTTTTTGCTAAATTTTGATCATTCCTAGATTCCTTGCGCTAGCGTTTCATGAGCTTTGAGCTAGCATGCATGTGTGTGCGCTAGCATCTCTGTGACATTAAATCTATTTTCTTTTCTCTATCATGTGTGCTATATTTTTTTTGCTTATCCATGCATGCTAGCGTTACAACTAATTTTATTGCACGCTGCACTCAACAACTTATGTGCACATTACATTCTATTGTATGCGCTTCAATGTCTCTTTGCACCCACTAGTGTTACTTTTGCTTAATGCTAACGCACTCAAGTGCATGTATCGAGACTAACTATGCCCTCACGTTTTTTTTTTTATATTTTCCAGCAAGTTCTTTTAATTCTAACCTTTGTTTTAGGCTTATTTCTGACTGATTTCTTGCAATTCTGTTATAGTTAATTAATTCAAGTACTTATTTTATTATTAGCTTCTATCTTTTTCTAATCATAACAACTTCATGTGTATGCTCTTCTCTCACACTTTTTATAAGAGATTTTGAGAATCAGAAACACGATTTTGTTGTTTTTTCATTGTTTTCTCTTTTGTCTACCTCAGGAAAAACTTCTAACAACTTGTTTGTAGGACCATTATTATAAGGATTGTTCTTAAACTACTAATTGCAGGTTGCCATTGATTGTTGATTCAAGCAAACCCTTTATCACCCTTTTTATTACAATTTTTATAAACTATTTTAATTAAATTTTTGGAGATGAGATTATTACTTGATACCATTTGTAACTATGGGAAGTGCATAACAGGGGCCAGAAAATCTTGATTAAGGAGTACCACAGGAACCCCAAAGTAGTCGGCGCCTTGAGTGAACAGGTTGACGAAACAGGAACTCCTACCCACTTGACTAGTACACCTTTTGTGAGAGATTAGAGTCAAATATATCCATATTTGCGACCCATCTTGATCCTTTAAGTGGAGTGAAATTTAGCTTATCATATCAAGGGGGTAAAGTAAAGGTGACAACTAGCAATAGTATTGTGCTCGCTTGAATAATCTATTGGCATTTAGGGAGAGAAATTTATTTTAGGAAACCACACCTTGACCAAGCCAATCTAAGTTAGAGGCCCTCCTTCCATAAACATCTTTCTTTCTCTTTTTACGTGATAGTGAGTTTGTGTTATATACTCATATTGTACACTCTCCATTTTCATCTCTTTTTGAATCTTCCAAAACTCCTTCAATTTGGATCTTTCACTATCTCATTTCAAATCCTTCAAATACCCTTTATTTGGACCCATTTTCATCTCCTATTGAATCTTCCAAATATCCTTCATTTGGATTTTTCATCATCTCTTTTCGAAACCTCCAAATATCCCTCATTTGGATTTTTCATCACCTCTTTTCGAAATTGCCAAATTCCTTCATTTGGATTTTTCATCTCGAATTCATTTTATCTTACCTTAGTCTTAAATCTTTGGATCCTTTTCCCAAATTTAAGCAACTTCTTTCCCATCAAAATTAAGCCTTGAGTTGTGGATACCCACATTCTTACTCGAGCACTTTCATTCGCAATCTAGGTTTTTACATCTTGATACCCACTTTATCACGATGAAGCATCATCAAGATCTTATCGTTCAAAAGATCTTATGTTACACATCTAACCACATTCACCAATCTATTTCTATAAATTTCAAAGATTTTTATCTTTATTAAATTCTATCATTCTCCTACGTCTTTTAGTTTGACATAGAAATTGTTAAACTTTAAGCACTTGCCCATCTTACATCTATAAATTTAACATTCACTTTGTTAAATTTTAGGCATCATCATTTCTACACCTCTTCTTTCAACATTCACATTGTTGATATTTGAGTACTCCCCTTTCATCGCTAAGCCTCTTCTATCTTAACATTTACTTTGTTAAGATTCGAGCACATCAATCATGTTTCCCATCCTCTTCCATCTTAACATTCACTTTGCTAAGGGTCGAGAAATCAACTTTCATTTTCAACCTCTTCCATTCTAGCATTCACTTTGCTAGAGGTTAAGTAAGAGGTGTATTTCGGCATTCACTTTGCCAAAATATAAGCACATCAACCAAACTTCCACATTACCCCATTTTTCATTACAATGCGGATTTACGTAAGACAGCAAATGATGAGTTACTTGACAAACTTCGTGATATTTCAAAGAAACTCACTCACATATCTTCTCAACTTAGTGAGCAATCACCCAAAATTCCAATCATATAACCTAGCAAAGACACTACTCGACACAAATTCAAACGTCATTTTACACCCCTTAGAGAAAGTATCTCTAGTGTCTTTCATCAATTAGTAAAGGCTAAAATGATGAAATATCCAATTACAAAACCCTTTGTTGAAGGAGAACCTAAGCCATCTTGGTAAAAACCCTATACATACTACGAATTTCATCGCATTGATGGTCATCAAATAGATAGATGTGTGCAACTTCACCATTATGTCCAAGACTTAATTGAGAATGGAGTCATTTCTAATAAGATCAACAACGAAGCTATCAAAACTGAAGACACGCCAACTATCACAACTTCTAGTGAAGAGTTAAACGTTGTCCAATATTCTTCACATAATGAAACTCAATGAGATCATGACAATAAGGGTCAAGTATCTATAAATCAAAACCAATCAATCTCTCCTCTGGATTTCCTTCTGTTAGTTTAATCAAAACTTGAATATGTTTCGAACAACAATCTTCCAACATCAAACGAGAACTTGAAATTTCTTCAAGACTCCTCTACAACTAATGATATAAATGAAGACTCTAAAGAAGAAGGTCCATCATTAAACACCATTGAGCCTGAGTCTATCCTTTCAATGCTAGCTCCTATGTTTGACATCTCTAGTCTTGTTGTAGAAACACAATAACAATAAGTTTGGACACTTGCAACAACACAACCTTCTATGTCCATAGTACCTCAACTGATCAATCTTACATTTAATAATGTTTCACAAAAATCATCTGATTTAGAGTCTTCTTGTGCTCTACATAACATTATTAAACAATCAATGATGATTCCTACATATCAAGACATCCACATACGTACACTTTATGAGATGTGTATACCTAGGACTATTCTCACACAACCATTTCAAGCTTTAATTGTAAATCTATCATCAAACAAATTAATCCAAAATTTTGAATATTTTCTCTCTATAACCAATAAGGTGTCTCATATACACATCTAGGGATCAATCCTTCTCTCCTCCCATATTTCCACTCATGAGTGAATATGAATTTCAAATTATTCTCCACATTGACAAACTGCCTCCAAAATCACATAGGTTTTTTGATCTCATCAAAAACTTATCCAATCACACATTCATTAACTTGGATCTCATCCTCCCAAGTCTCGTAAATGAGGACTCCTCGAATCTTAGGATTCTTTCTGTTGACTTAGACCTTGTCTGCCCAAGTCTATATTATGACTCCTCAAATCTTCAGAATCCTCACTTGGAATATTGCCCAATTCACTCCATTGACTTGAACCTCGTCCTCCTAAGTCTTGTAAACTCGAGGACTCATCAAATCATGGATACATTGAAAATACTTGTAGCTACTCCATTGACTCGGACCTCATCCATCCACATCTCATAAATCAAGACCATTCAACTTTCCTAAACATGGACTTCTTACATGATGATAATTCTAATGCAAACCTCATCCACAATAAATCAAAAAAATTTAAAAAGAGAATAAAAATCCATATCAAACCCCTCCTTAAAGCACTATTTGAAAATAAAAAATGTAGAAGCAAAAAATATCTTCTTCCACGAGTACTCTCCACACTAGGGGAGGCCGCTTGCACTATTAACTAATTTAACAAACAATTTTAATCATTTCATCCATTGGCAGAGATCTCTAATACAACATAATAATATCTTCACATTCTTCAACTCAATGAAACATGTTAATCTTGTTTCATATTAGACATTGTGTGTCTCATCCTTGTTATGGTTTCGACCATTCTAGATCTTTTTACCTATGGTTTTGTCTCGAGAGCTTACTGATGGAAAATCCTCCTTTCAAACAAGTTCTCTCTTTAACAGGAAGCACTAAACTTCTTTATCTAGATCTTTAGAACGTCCATCTCTGACTAAGGTGTTGAACCCTTGCGTCCTACTAATCACATAAGGTTGAGATTTTGGGGGAAAACATTCCTTTACACAATATCAACATAAAAGGAATCATCCATCTAAAAATAATAAAAAATAAAAATTAATCCTTACACCTTTCATCCTTCACTCTTTATGATGAGCCCATATTTCTTACTAGTAGTATGAGATTGGGAAAGGAGGTAGGTATCCTTATCACTATATCATTTTTCTTTATTGTTGAACCGTTACCTACTTATTGGTGGTATGGGGAAATGATGTAGGGGGATCAATTAAAAAAAAATTGAACAAAACAAATCCTTCAAAAAAAAATCAAAAGTGCTTAATCATCTACATTCAAGAATCATGTTTAAAAGATACAACGAATGGGTAAGGTAATTTGAAGATGATCACATTTTCCTGAATGGATCATTGTTACACCTTGTGTCTTGAATCCTTCATTCAAATATTTCAAAATCACTATTCTCCTAACATTCAAATCTTGTTTCGATGATCCAAGCCCTCGCATCTTCCTAGCTGTGTGGAGTCACAAGTATGTTTGAGATATCCTATCACTATATCATTCATTATGCCAATGGAATGAAATGCCAAATGGTTGAACATGAGCTCAGGCAGTGCACCTTTTACCAAGTCAAAAATCAAGAATTATTCAAATATGTTTCAAAAATAAAAAAAATCAAATATGTTTAAAAAACAACAAAAGCATTCAAATATGTTCAAAAACAACAAAAACATTAAAAATTGGTCCAAAACCAAAAACCATTCAAATATGTTCAAAAAACTAAAAACAGTATAAATCTGGAAAAAAAACAAAACATTCAGAAAATGTTTGACAAAATCTCAACAACTAAATAACATAGTTCAACAATATTGTCATTTGACGACAATCCTACTTATCATTCCAGATCATCTTATGATGATTAATTTTCTTTCATGTGGTGTATATCTATGCTTGAGGCAATCAATTACCCTTTCACAATATAACTTTGTTTGGGGCACACTTGGATTGAATCCAATACAAATCACACTTAAATGGGATCAAACAAGAGTATTTTTGGATTATCTAAGATCACTTCACTCTTCGGCCTGATCCAATCCTCTCGTGTTCTAAGCTATCACTCAGGGGCATTCTCATTTGTCTAATTCTTCAATGTGGAACACATTAGGGGTGTCATTAGAGGTCATTATTGCAAATTGTGTTGTACTCTCAAGATTTGTCAACATTGTGCCAATGATTATGTTAGCATGTTAGTTTGTTATTTTGTTGTGTTTTGTTTATTGTTATAGAACAATTACAAATGAATTATTAACATCTTAGTTCACATATAACTTTAGTGTAGTTAATTCCTATTCATATTGGGTTTATTTGACATGTTTGTTTTGTGTATTTGGACCACTTGCACGTACTATGTTTTCATATTGGTTTATTAAATAATCCATGGTGTATTTTTTCTTTTGTTCTATAATTAGGTTTGTTTACATTTATTTGTATTTGTGCTAATTACAGGTAATTCACTCCTCTTCTTTGCATCAATTTTTTTGTTAAAATTTGTGAAAAATCAAAAAAATCATATAAATTCAAAAAAAAAAAATCACAAAAATTATAAAAACCCAAACAAAAATTCGCAAAATCCTAAAAAATTGAAAACACATGAAATATTTCAACAACTCAATACAATCTTGATAAAATCAAACTTTTATCTATTACCCTAGTGATCATTCCAATTTTACGACTATTGCGATTCATTGTTTCACTCATGATATAAATTTGTTTGGGGTAATTTCGGCTCCCATTCCCTCTCATGCAATTCTTAAGTTTATTTCTTAAGGGAAATGATCATTTTCAAACCTCATATCATTCTTCAACGTGGATCCCACAAGAGTGTCATTAGAAGTATCTAAGATCACTCTGATCTTGAGTCTGATTCTATCCTCATGCATTTTGTAAACACAAAATCACGCACTTGGGTACATTTCTAGGTCCTAATCACATACTACTATTCATATGATTCCTTAGTGAGAAAACTAATAATTGACACCTATCTTTGGCCTCTTTTCAATCTTTCTTGTTTCCTCTTTGTTCTTGCACACCCCACGGCCCAATCTAATCTTCATTGCTTTATATTTATTGACTTTGGACACCGGCGCCTAGGTTTCCCCGTCCCCTCTGGGTGCACCTGACCTCTTTGTATCTTACTCACCTCTTTTGGGCCTCGTTTATATTTTAGGCATCTTGTTTTCTTATGGGTCAGCCTTTTAGTTGTCAATTGTGAAATTCAAACAAGGGAATCATATAAATATAAAGCTATGTGACCATAATAAAGGATCAAGCTCTAAGCATCTATTATCACTACCTAAGGTTACATCCAAAGGCATTCTGAGAACATCAAGTCATCCATCTAGCACTCACTCAAGGGACAAGGGACTACATTTTCTACATACATGCATAGGAGGGGAATTTCATTTTGCCATCCACACATCTATTTATATTGGTACATCAAGTTATTGATCGTTATCAAGTGCATATTCAATAAGAGCTTCCTAGGGCACAATTTCTACACACATGCACAAGAACTACATGGAGTTTGAGATGTAGTATAATGTTTGGTAGTAAGTTCACTCTATAGGGTGACCATCAAGGTTATTCTGATTCCCCATTTGTATCTTTTTCTTTTTAGGATTTGATGTGTTTTGGGGTTTTGCGGGTTATCTCCCTCTTTGCAGGTTACAAGTGAATACAATGATCATCCATCGACACACATACGACCAACAACGAAGGTTAGCAACCACCTTGTGACATAAGAAAAAACACATTCTAAGCTCTTGTAGAGTCACAGGACCCTAGCAGATGTCTCCATCACCTAGGCACCCTCGCCCCAGTCCAGGCTCATCAAAAAATTACAAAATTTGTTGGGTGCGGTTGCGAAAGTCTCCTCCTCCTATTCATCAATCTTCCAATCTAGAACACTTCAGGATTTATTGTGAAATCAGATAAGTCTCATATTCCCACTTAGGGTTTTAATTTTCATTGGCTTATTGCTTGCATTCAATTTGTGCTTAAGTGTTTTTATATTACATGTGACTCTACAATATCTAAGGTTTTACGAATTTCAATATTTGTTTAATCATTTAGTGAACCCATCTCATTTGAACACTCTTGGGTCCTTAGATTATCACTTATCTCATTTTCCTAGGATCCTCTCATCATGGATATGTGCATTCATGATTTATTGCTAGCTAATCTTGATTGTAGAGCTAAAATCATTTCTCTCTTGGCTAATACAAACATTCCTTCTACTACTCATCCGGATGTAGTATATTAGAAATACATAGATGCATTTTCTCAACAACTTACTTTCCCATCTGATATATCTGAGAATATTTTTGTTTATGATAATGATCCTCCCCTATATATATTGGCCTGCATTTATAACATGGGTATAAAGCGGACAATAATTGATAATGGATATGTGCTCAATGTTTGTACTCTATCACTCATTTAGAACATCGGTATTTCCTCAGCTTTTATTAATCAAACATCTACTTGTCTTCGTGCATATGATTCTTTTATGCGTCCATGCATAAGCACTATCATTTTACCACTCATAGTTGGGAAAAAAAATTATTCCTACTATGTTTTTTGTTATAGATATCCCAATTCAATACAATTATTTGTTTGGTAGGCCATGGCTTCATGCCACGCAAGCAGTGCCTTCTACAGTTCAATGATGCATTAAATTCTTACATGAGGGCTTTAAATATACAATCGTCATTGATCGTGACCCATTCAAATATTACCACCTAGTTCCAACCACTACGTTACCTACTCCAACTTCTACTACTGATAAGCATCCCATTGCTGATCAAAAACCCATGGAATATATTTCCAACTTACCTCCACTTGCAGGAACTATTTGTGCATTGGACACCATCCCATCCACATCACCCCACCCCCTCCCTCTACTAATGTTATGGTAATTTTTCAGGGGTCTGTCTATACATTGGATGTCATGCCACCTTCCTCATCTTCTCATGAGCAGCCTGTATCTGCATTTCCTCCTTTCACATGAACTCTTTTCATTAATAATTCTTATTGGCCACATATTCCATTCGATCCTACTAGTTATGATATTGTTTGCACGCATGATGGTTTAGCTCGGATGGGATTCACACTCAATATCTCCTCCCTCTACCTCATTCTCCTCACCTCTACCATGCATATGTTCACATTACTGCTACTTATGGCCTTTGCACCTTCTATCTATTAATTTTTGTTGCATGTAATTCTCGTACTTCTCCACTTACTCTTGGGTAGTCTTGGCTTCACTACATTGGTGGCACTCTGGATCCTGATCATATTGATATCATGTTTTCTATGCCCTTTAGCCATGTTTCTTTTTATAATGATTCATTTATTATCTATACACAAAATATCACTCACTGGTATGCACATAGATGTCCACTACCACCTTTCACTGATGAGGAATACACAATGGGCATGTACAATTTACACTGTAATGGCTCCTTACATGATTAATTGCATACTATCACTTACTAGGTCTCTGACGCATCTCCATTTGGCTTCAACCATGAAAATGATGATCTCTTAAATGATGTTACTTGATTCTTCTTCACATTATACACCTAAGGGGCATCATGCTTACTTACCCCCCTTAGTATTATCAAGTTTCTCGCATTCCTAATATTACGCTCTGTGCTTCACATCTATTATTTCTCATGCATCTTACACTTGATACACATAACTTGCATCGTGATTACCCTATGACACACTCTTGTGGTATGGTTCACACTTGACTGTTGAGGTCATATTACATCCATGAACCTCACACACTGCACATTTCACGCTCTGTGCTTTACGACACATCTTACTCACCTTGTCTTCTCGCACATCATGCTACCCTATGACACACTCTAGTTCCATGGTTTATACTCAAATTTTTAAGGTATAAATCTGAAATGAACCTCACCACATTCACTCTTCACACTCTATGATTTATTGATCTATCTTTCTAAGCACGTATTTTCAAACCATTTCTCAATGATGCACTCTTGTTCTATGGTTCATTCTTGATTGTTGAGGAGTATTTTATAAATGAACCTCATCTCTCATGTTCATTCACATCTACTTAGGGGGCACACTAATCCTATCACATTCAATTTGAATTCCATTCCATCTCATCACATACATTGCATCTTGCATATCTTACTAGCACTTACTCTTGCTTGCTCATACTAGTTACATGTTGCACTTTGCTTATAATGTTAGCCAGAAATACAGTATGTCATTATCTTTCTATATATACGCATGCATGTTCACTTGTTCTCTAGTTTTGAGTGCATACTTTCTACAGATCTTACACGCAACATGGATGCTTGACACTATACCAATGATTAACTAAAATTAACAAACAAGGAGTAAGTTGGGGATAGTTAATCTAATCTAGGAGGACATAAAAGCTATAAATAACTATGCTAAGACAATATGTAAAGTAAATAAATAGTTGAAGTAATGTAATGAAAACCCTAATATGCAAGAAGGAGGTAAGGAAATAACTCATCTGATAACTGGTGATTGTCGCAGAGGTGACTGGAGAAAACAGGAACAGTAACGACTATGCAAAGGACACGAAAATACTAGATCTAAAGTATTTGAGTGGACTAGGGCGCATGGAAGAGGACTGCATTGCCCATGAGTGATTTGGTAAGCAAAACAGATTCCCTGGTATGTGGAAAAGCTTTACAACTTGTTCTCACAAGGTTGGAAGGTGGTTTGAAACCCTCGTTGTGTGTCATATCTATTTCGTTGTCCTATGCTCAATGTCACCAATAACTCAAGATGAAGGGAAGACCTACAAGAATATCAAAATAAATATGAAACCCTACAAAAATAAGATACAAATGAATGGGTCAGAATGACCTCAACTGCCATAATAGTGGGCTTACTACTCTGAGTGTTGCACTACATTTCGGACCCAAATGTAGTTTTGGTGTGTGTGTGTGCATGTCATGCCCTAGGTGCTCTTATGTCAATCACACTTTGTGAAGTAACGAGCAATAACTAAATGTAGAAAATTTAATAGCATGTGTGCATGGAATAGAATAGATCCCTCTCCCTATGGAGTGTGATGCAGACTTCCAAGCTTGTGCCTTGATGATGGAGCTATGTGGATGCAAATTCAATAGATGGATGCAACTCTAGATGGAGTAATAGTAGTGTATGATGCTAGGTCCCTCATTATGGTGTCATAAATTTATATTTATAGGGTTCTCTTGATTTGATTTCGTAATTAACCCCGACATGGCCGACTACCAAAAAGATAAGGATGAAAAATGGCTAGAAAGATCCCAAAAAGTGGCGGGGAAGTAAAAAAGGACCGGGGCACCCCTGGTGGGACCAGGTCACCAATGAGCGCCCCAATACTACCCTGGGTGCCCCAAACAAGGCTAAAATGATGGGAAAATGCCAAAATAAACTGGGCATGTAGACAAAAATGTGTGGAAATGACAAAATAAAAGTAAAATAAGATGGTCAAAAGATGGGATTAATTAGTACTTTCTTCACTTAAGAACCTTCTAAATAGTAGTATGAGATTGGGATAAATAAATGTCTAAAGTGCATAATTTTGTGACTACATTTTTCCCCCACTTTATGTTGGTGAGCTGAAAGCTCGGTAACATAAAGAAGATAGAAGTGTGTACCTGATGTCCATGAAGAGTGTAGTAGAAATGCATTGAAGACTAGACAAAAGCGTGGAATAAAACAAATATGGAGGAGCATGGAAACTAAATATGAAAAATGTACAAATAAAAAGTGATGAGAGTGAACCTAGGGTGAAATGCGTGTGTAGTTGTTGCCGTGTAGTAAAGCATGTGTTGTCGCAGAATGTTACTGTTGACGTTGTTGTTATCGACCCAACTTGACTACTTGTTTCTCATATGGTTGGATCTACAAGGAGAAAATGATCAAGTAGTCAAATATGTATGTATGTAAGTGTAAAAAACACTATGTAAAATACGTAGATATATGAAAGTGTAAAATACACAAATGTAAAGTATCCAAAAAGAAAAGTGTAAATGGAACATGTGCACCTGATCCATGTTGAGAGGAAGAGTGTAGAAATATATCTTGTACTACACATTTTTTGGGTGATCTCACACCACCCTGGCTGAAGAAGTGTAGGGAGGAAATGTTATGTGTCCTCTAAGCTCTAACCACTTCTGTTGAAATGTGTGTAAAGAGATCTCTGTAGTGTCCTGGTTTGTTAGGTGATCCGACATCACTGGCCAAAGTATTGTAGAGAGGCACACCCATTGTAACCCCCAAGCATGTAATTGCTTCCCAGAAATGCTAAGGACACCATATCTTATAAAATTCATTGTGTATGGGGTTCGTAGATTGGTCTGAACCCACTCGCAGTAGAAAACTAGACTGTGTCGATGTAGAATCTCTATGTTAGTATGTAAAAAACCCCAAATGATGCCCCCCCTTTTTGGGGGAGCATGTGATATCACTGATAGGATAATGCGGCCCCAAAAGAGGACCAATTGCAATCTGAATTGTGTACCTGAGAAGGTGCTCGGTAGAAACTATAGACACCTAAATTCCACTTTCACAATCTTATTGCCAAACACACGCAAATCACTCTCATTCTTGCCAATTCCATTATAATTAGTGATTTTCACTAATTAACTAACATTTCTTACCATTTTGGTCAATTAACAACGCTTTTTTAATTACCTAACCCCTTTCACATTCAAGATGCCACTTTAAGACGAATCAAAAGTCAAAATCCTCTTCCAAACAGACAATTAGCAATTATTAGTTCATTAAGCCTATTTTTATCTTGTTTTGGTCAATATACCTTGCTATTGGCTTAAACCCCTCTTCCAACCACTCAAAATCACCCCACTTCCTTCCACAACATCTCAGAAGGCTTCAAAATCCTATCCTAGCCTCCTAATTGACCCTAAGTGGTTAATTAAGGCTCCTCACATCCTAATCACTTGATAATTCACTAATTATGATTAGAAAAGTTTAATCATGATTAGCAATTCTTAATATTCTTTGTACTTTTAGTCCCACATGCACCAAGATGCAAATTTTCCTCAAAGGAAAAACTATAAATAAGACTAAGTACTACCTTCCAACTTTACACCATGCTTTGATTTGCATCTCATATAAGAAATATGATTTATAGCCAAGCTCAATCCTTGCCTAAATGGGGTTAGTAGATGGGTATCCTATATGATCCTGTAGTCATTTGGAGAGACCAATTCACCTTATTTGGAGTAGCAAAAAACCTTAAATTTAATTGATCCTAGATCTATTTAGATTTATGTTAGTTAATCAAACATACTAGTAGGCATGCTTTAGCTAGGTTTTGAATTATATTCATGTTAGTTAGCATTCCATTAAGCTTTTATCATTGATGTTTCATTCCTTAGATTATGCAATTATATTTAGACTATTTGGTGTTAGTCTTGCTTAAATTAGTTAATGTGTTTTGTAAATTTTAGGGTGTTATCATTAAGCATGTCCGGTGGGACACACCCCATTGCATTCATTTTTAAAGCTTTTTAACTTAGTTTCAAAGTTTTTCATTTCAATATTTCTAGATTAGTTTCAAATTTTATAGATTAGTTTCAAATTCTCTAGTTTAATTTTCAAGCTTTCTAGATTACTTTTCAAAATAGATAGTTGCTTCAACTAGATTAGTAGTAGAGGTTATATTTTCATGTTCTTTGTAGGATAAAGGGAGGTGAAATGCTGTCAAAATTTCCTAAACAAGCCAAAGTTTTGATCTTTTTCAAAAATTCCTTGTCAAAAGTCGTATTTTGATCACCTACAGGAAATCTTGCACCTGTGCATCAAAGGGTGCACCTATGCATAAAAACCTACACATGTGCATCATTGGGTTCACATGTTCATGACTGTATTTTTTCCATTTGTGTGTGACATGTGCCTGTACATCACTGGGTGCGCCTGTGCATCATTGGGTGTGCCTGTGCATAATTGGACAAGGCTATGCATAATTGACTATGTAAAAATTGACAGAGGCTAGCCTATGCATCAAAACCTACGCTTGTGCTCTATTGGGGGTGCATGTGCATCAAAGTTTACGCATGTGCATCACTAGGTGCACCTGTGTTACACTAAGTGCATAACCTATCTTTCAAAGGCCATAACATTTGCTCTTGACCTTGAAACGATTCTTTTTTTTGTGTTGGAAAAGTATTGAATTGAAATATGCAATGGTAACATAAATTTGGGTTATGTAGTAACCAAGAATTTATGGTATTCATTTTTATAAAACTAGTCATTTTCTAACATATCTAAATGCTTTGATGAATGCTTTTGTTTTCATGCTTTGTATGAGTTTGGGACAGGGTTGTGTATGCTCTTCTCTTGCACTTTGTGTGATATTGAGAATCAAAAGCATCTCTAAACCTTTTTTTTGCTAATTTAGAGCAAGTAGTAAAAATTTTCATTCATTCTTATGCTTAAGGGAATAAACTTTATTTTAACCATGTACATAATCTTTTAGTTTAAGAACTTTTTCACTTGATAAATAATCAAGGCTAAAATTTATGTATGCTCTTCCCTTCCACCTAGTGCGATCTTAGGAACCAAAAGCAATTTTAGTCTTTCATTAAGAACCACTTGGATTAATCAGGAATAAACCTTGATTTGCAAAATTTTTATGGTAGTTAGTTGATTTACAAGCTTTTCATCTAGTTGGGTGACTTGTGGCGTATGCTCTTCTGTTGCACCGAGTGTGATCTTGAGAACCAAAAGCAACACTTAATCCTCTTTCTATAAAATTGTAGATCTTTTTTAACTACTAACCAATTGTGTGAAGGACCTAAACGCTAGTCAAATAAAATAGGGCTTTCTTCAAACCAAATTCTAGCATTCACGTGTGCTTGTAGGTTGCCAACGGTGGTCAAAACCAAATTACTTAATCCAAAAGATAAAAAAATACACCACTATATAAAACACTTTATTTTCAAGTTGGTTAAGAGCTAAAACTCATCCAATCAACTAGAACATAACCCCTTTCACATAAGCCTTAAGCTTACAAGAGGGGCGGTTCTAAGAATCCTAAAGTAGTTCACGCAAGAGGGAACCTTGTGAACGAAATATGAAAGTTCTCCACACCACCCAATTGACTAGTACTCCTTGAAAGTTTAGAGTCAAATTTATCTCCATTGTGATCCCAGTGATAATACAACTGAATGCACTAGTTGCTCATTGTATTAGAAGGGGGTAAAGTAAAATTAGGATACTCCTTGGGAAACCTTGGAAAACTAAGCTCGTAGATATATCTTGTGACACATAGAGAGAGAACCCCTAGGAAAGCTTGCCGACTTGGAGCCAATTTTGTCTTAGGTATTATACTTGAGAGGTCTCACAAAGTGACAACTTTGTTAGATTCAAAATATTGTTTTTCGAACAAGGGAAATAATATCTTAAAGTTGAAACCACATGACAGTTCATCACGAAATCTATTTAGTGTTACTTTGTCCCAGTTTTTCACTTTTCCTAATACAACACGAAACTCAGCCAAAGTTACACCAAGTATTTTTCATCACCACTCAGTCTATCCCTTTGATTTTCTTGTTGCTCATTTTGAGACAAAATAAGAACAAACATATATGGATACCTACTAGAAATAATCATGTCCACCACTTTTGTAGTCTTCTTGCATGACCAGGTTGTGATGTCGGAATGCAAGAGTTGAAAGTGTGAATGGTACGTCATCAAGTTCTAGTAGCCCCTCTTGTCTCAAAACCCATATTAAGACTTATTATCATTGTAGTTAAGTTATCTTATCACTGACTTCTTTTGAGTTGTTACGTTTCCCGTATTATAGCCATATAATTGTGATATTTATGTCTTGTTTCCATTGTGAAACTTGGCCTAAATATCTAGATTGCATTGTTATGCTACTCGCACGCATAGTAATTCCTTGATATACTTAGACATAGTTTTTACATCCTAGCCTTGTTTTGAGTTTTGTGAGTGTTGAGGTTACTTTGTTAGCATCGCTATAACGCCATTTTGATACTAAAATCTTTCTTTCTTGCAAATCTTGATTACGTGTCCAAATATTATTATTACACTACTCACATTTGTATCTTCCATTTTACAAGACTTAGACTTTGTTAGTGTCAAAAAACTAGTTTTAGTATACTTGTTGGAGGATCACGTCAACACTCTTTTAGCATTTAGGTCTTGTTTGTCTCAAACTTGGTCTAACTGGTGATATTGTGTTATCACTATTTGTTTCAAACCTACCTCAAAAAATTGTAGGGACTTTTGTTATGACTGGATTTGAGTTTTATACGTCATTGTATTTTCCTAGATATCTCTTGTCATATATTACCTTGTTATGGTAGGTCATTCTTTATTCTTTAGTGTCCTTAGGTTCATATTGATCCTTAGGATTCTTGACCATTTATTGTTTGGTATTCTTTGTAACGATTTGACATCATTATGCCGCTTGGTTTGTCCTAGGGCCCATGTTTGCCAAATGTCTAGTTGGTTTTTGTTGTGTTGCCCAATTCAATACAGGAATTCATTCCAATTAAAGGAGTTCAATCCCAGTATCTCCGTCTAAAAATTTGTATCCCACAAATTCCAACAATGACCAACTATCGTGAGGTTCCTTATACGTATGACACTAAGGAATCAAATTTTCAGTGTTCTCATCAAAAGATGGCCATCACGGCTAAGCCTCATTTGGTTCTTTGTGCTAGAGAACCCATTCGAGTACCTTATTCACCACCTTTATCTCATAGTCGGCGGTATGGTTTGGATACTTCTTATCCAAATTATTATTAGGGTTTCCCCCACTCTTCTTATGATTCCAGTCCAAACTGGTATGCTAATTCTTTAGATTCAACTCGGTCTTCTGAAAATTCTCATTAAAGTTATTCACCACATTCGACTCTTGAGTCATAGTCCTCCCTCTATTCGCAAGACTCCCCTTATCAATCACCTAAACGACATCTTCCTTCAAAGATCTATGTGGCTCCAAGATCCATCAATCAAACATCCAATTTGGTTCTTGAGTCACGTTTCTCCCTTACTTTGCAGGACCTCCCTTATTCGTCGCCTCAACAACCTCTTCCTCCATTGAAAATCTTGGTGAATCCAAATTCATCTAAGTCGACACCCATGTTGTAATCATCTAAGTCAAAACCCATGTCATAATCATCTAAAATGACTCCCATGTCGAATTCATCTAAGTCAACACCCATGTCGCAACCTTCTAAGTAGACACCTTTGTCGCAATCTCCTAAGTGAACACTTATGTTGCAATCATCTAAGTTAACTCCTATGTCGCAATATCCTGCCTAGATGAGTGATCCTAGGGGTCTACCCAAAATATGTCGTCTTCTAGGAAAACTAATTCCAATAAATTCCATATCTACATCTTCTACTATCGAGACATCTAGATCCAAATCTACTTCATCTTTTGAGTCATCGTCTTCTCGATCTTTCACACCAATTGGACTCGTTTCTGCTAGTCACCTTCCATGGTCAAAGAACAAATAGCCATGTCGATCAATTCATTTTAGAATGAATAAGTGATCACATAAATTAGGGGGTCACATGATGATATTCCCCTAGAGGATCACACACAAGGATTCCCTTTAGACCTCAATACATTCGCATATTGTGGGGAAGAGGTTGATTCTGTTTGTCAGACCATAGAGGAAGACCCTAAGATAATCGAAATTGATCCTCCTCTTATTTTTTTGTCTTCAAATTCTTCATTAGGTGATGAAATTCATATGTCTAGCATTGATCCATGACCTATCTTCTCATTACCTAATCATTCTTTATCTATCAGGATTCCTCCATTGTAATTTCACCTTGGGTCACCACCTGGTAACCCATCACCTTCTTCTATATGTGGGCCCCCTCCAAGTAGCCCCACATCATCTATATGTGGCTCACCTCCTAGTATCCCATCTTCATCTATTCTTGGGCCACGTCCTCATAGCACATCCTCTTCTATCCTTGGGCCGCCTCCAAGAAGCCCTTCGTCATCTTTACGAGGCTCACCTACTGTTAACCCATTTTATTTTGTAGGTGGCTCACCTCTGGGTAACACCTCTTTGTCTATACTGGGGGCATGTCCTATAAATCCCCCATCTTTGATTCTTGGGCCATATCCTAGTAGCCCATATTTTTCTATATATGGGACACCTCTAGGTAGTCCTTTATGTTCGATCTTAGGGCCACATCCTAATAGAATTTTATCTTGATTCTATGGGACACCTTTTGGTAGCCTATCCTCTTTAATGCTTGGAAAATATCCTTTATGTCCATCATATTTTCCTTCTATCAATGATTTTGGCAAGCCCACCATCATTCCTCACATTAATTCTATTCATCCACTTTCTTCTCCTACTTCTTAGGATCAGACAAGTCAAGTAATAGCTTATAAGAAACCCAAACAGTTTCTTCATCATACTAAGATCAAAACTTCCAAGAACTCCAAAGCTCCCAACAATTTAAATAATCTTAAAGTTCATAATCAAATGTGATTCAAAAATTCACATCAACGCAATCATCAAGTATGGCACAAAGTGCAAAAACCTCTGGATAGGGACCTTAATCTCCCACATGCAACATCCACATTTCATGATAAATCACAGTCATTTCTTGAGTATGAGCTCACCATGATCATCGAGATCGGGGATAATATGACTCTTGATAAGCAAACATGCCTAGTCTTCCTTATCAAGGAAATCGCTAACATTGTTGTTGGATCTTATCATGCCAAGTGACCTTGTCGGTCCCACCTTTTCAAAAATAACAAAATACAAAAAAATAAGAAAACATTTAAAAAATCAAAGGTAAATGAACACACATTGCAATCAGGTATTTCATACATATTGATGTTTTTTTTTTCCGTTTCTTGCTCCTCTTCTACAAGTCTTCCTACCATGTTCATCCCTTCGATGATATTTTGGTTAGCCAATTCACACACATTTTTGGACATTTATCTCTATGGTATACGTTTAGCCTTGGTCTTTCATCACCTTGGTAAATTAAAGAACGACTGACCTCATAGATATACTATCACAATAAACATCTAAAAAACTTGTTGCAAAGAACTTTTGGACATATTTGTTAACACTAGCTAATGTCATCATCACAAGCCCTTCTACCTCCTTCCATCAAGCCATTAGTGGTTATTAACCCCTTGTCAAACAAGAGAGCTGAAATAAGTTTTCAAAAAGAAAAACAAAATCAATCAGATCAAAAATCCAAGGCTAAAAGCAAAAACAAATTGATATATAACTCTCTCTTGGGGTATTTCCAATAATCTCTACCGAGGCTATGGACACCTCACTGGTAGTAGAGCAATGTTGCGATTAGAATCAAATGCATATTCATCAAGGCTATGGACATCTAGCTGGTAGCAGAGCAATGCACGACTCTCCTTCCACAATCCATTCACAAAAAAATCAACTTTGAAAAATAAATCATTCCTACACATTGGCTAGGGTGTCTTCACTTGTTGTCTATCAAATATTCCCTCCAAGAGTTAATAAATTTCCACGTGCACACATTGGATCTCTATGAGAAAATAGAATTAGTATCTTACCAAGAGTGTTTTTTTGGACCTTATTTAGACTCTTACTTTAGTTCGTATCTTGTCTCATGATTCGTGCCTTTGGCTAATCACATTTTCATCACAAGTCTTCTAAGCTACATTCACAACATTCATGTTATTTTTTTACTTTGTTCAGAACATCCATGTGTATAATATTGTCTTTTTTCCATGTTTACGGGAACCTTTTTCCCCTTTCTAAAAATAATCTTCCACTTCTTTCTATCATGTGCTTCTTGGCCAGCTTACGCTGGGGGCATCCTTGCTCCTTCCTAGCACGTCATTGGGTTACGTTCATAATCATGTTTAACCAATCTCTATTGGCCCCGATCTAACTTCTGCGCGTGAAGAGTTTGCCTTTGAATATTCCCATCTAACATTGGAGGAAATTTTGCATCATAACTTTCTTCCGCATACATGTGGCATTCTGCCCTTGTACATCCCATATGTCGCTGGGGCATCCACATTTCTTCTATTCCTATACATAGCTTCAGAAAAATTCTACAAAAATAAAAAACATTCAAATGTTTTAAAAAACCCAAACAAATTGGTAAAATAATCAAAAACCCAAAATTTTCCCATTAAAACATGTCATATGCATAGGCGCATTTCTTGATGCGCTGGCATGTATGTGCCCAAGCATGTCATATGCATAGGTAAATTTCTTAATGCGTTGGCACATACGTGCCCACACATGCATATGCATAGGTGCCCCCCTTAGTGCACTATCACATATGTGCCCCTGCCTCACTGCCAGAAATGCAAGAGCCCCCCTTGATGCACTGACAAGTATGTGCACACACATGCACATGCATAGGCACACCCTTAAGCACAAGCACGCTCCAAGGGTCACGCATGTGCATTATATACCCATTTTTACCCCCCGCGACATGTTTCTCACCCCCGAGGTGACTTGGAGCCGTCATGGTTCTTCTAAATTCTTCTAACACTCGTCGTGATGATTATTTTTAATAAATAATTATTTTCGCGCCCGTTTGTCCTACTCTGGTGCATGTTTTTACTTCCCGGCGGCCTTTTCTACTACCTAGGCATATTTTTGCCTTATAGTGAATTTTAGCAATGTCTCACGACTTCATTATTTCTTCTATAATATTTTATTCTATAAACATAAAAAAAATCAGCCAAATCCAAAAAAAAACAATTTTTTTTGGTAAAATCATTAAAAAATCCAAAAATTTGTAAAAATTCATTTTTTTTCAAAAATTGGTAAATGACATGCGCACAATGAAAGCCTGTATCAAATGCATTATCCTCAAACATCGAAATGTGTCCTACAAAAACATATTTCTTAGGTTCTTTCTTGTTCTTGTCTCAAACGACTTGCAAAATTATCGTGATCTGCCTCCATTAACAAAGTTGGTTTGGTTGTTATGTCAGTACTCCCGTGCAATAGTGAGTTGTCAGAGATTGTATCATACTGAATGAATTCTTTCCATGGGACTAATTGTGTCCTCCGTTATTCCTCTCGCATGTATCCTTGCTTGGGGCACCATTTTTAACTCTTGTCGTTACAACGTGAACATTTGGGAACTAAAGCTTGATAACAAAAACATTGGTGCAACTGTCTTGAACGTTGTTTGTTTGAGTATGTGTGATTGTACTTGTTTCTCTATTAGTTTGGCTAGTTTACTTTCTCGTATTGTATTTCATTATGCATGTTGCATGGAGTTAAGCATTGTTTTACTTTCTCATATTACATTACATTGTGTATGTTGCATGGAATTACATATTTTTAACAATGAACAAATGTTTGTAATTTAGCTTTTCATGTTATTTTACACTTTTGTTTATTTTAATAAAGGTTGGTAATGTAGATCATAGGAAACATGATGAAATAAAAGTTTCTTGTTGAATATTGGATGAAAAGATTGGGTTGGTCCTATATTCTCCATTATCATTTCTTATCACTACTAATTTTTCTTCCAAATCACTTGGGACAATAAACAATCATGTTTATTCATGTCATATTTCTTCTATCTGCTTCGATCATATTTTTTATCGTCGATTGACTTCTTCTATCACCCCATCAACACTCGAGGGGGCATCCTTCATTCTACTAAGTTTTCTTTCAAATCACCTGGGGCAATAAACAATCATGTTTATTCTTGTCATATTTCTTCTATCCACTTTGATCATATTTTCGATCGTCAATTGACTTCTTCTATCACCCCATCAACTCTTGAGGGGGCATCCTTCATTCTACTAATTTTTATTCAAAAAATTTACTTGTGTATGTTTTTCTACTATATTTGAAGTGAATTAACTTACTTCACCTCAAATAGGGGCAAATGTAGACACCTAAATTCCACTTTTGCAATCTTATTGCTAAAAACATGCAAATCACTCTCATTCTTACCATTTCCATTATAATTAGTGATTTCCACTAATTAACTGATGTTTCTTACCATTTCGGTTAGTTAACAACATATTGTTGATTACCTTTCCTCTTTCACATTCACAATCCACTTTACGATGAATAGTAAGTCAAAATCCTCTTCCAAACAGACAATTAGTGATTATTAACTAATTAAGCCTATTTTATCCTTGTTTTGGTCAATATACCCTATTATTGGCTCAAACCCCTCTTCAAACCATTAAAAATCACCCCACTTCCTTCCACAACATCTCAAAAGGCTTTAAAACCTTATCCTAGCCTCCTAATTGACCTTAAGTGGTTGATTAAGGCTCCTCACATCCTAATCACTTGTTAATTCACTAATTGTGATTAGAAAACCTTAATCATGATTAACAAGCCTTTAATCTTCTTTGTACTTTTAGTCCCACATGCACCAAGATGCAAGTTTTCCTCAACGAAAAAGCTATAAATAAGACTAAGTAGTACCTTCCAGCTTTACACCATGCTTTGATTTGTATATCATATAAGAAATATGATTAATAGTCGAGATCAATCCTTGCCTCGAGTCTTCATTATGGTTAGTAGAAGGGTATCTAGCATGACATTGTAGTCTTGTGCTAGAGATATCTTCTCACCATCCTTGGAGTAGCAACAAACCCCCAATTTGATTGCTCCTAGATCTATTTAGGTTAATGTTAGTTAATCAAACATACTAGTAGGCATGCTTTAAATGTCCATGTACAAAACAATGTGTCTCAAAAGTACATCTGATACAATGAGCCATCATGGGCATCTATACAAAAATGTGCCTTCATCATGAGACATCATAAAAAACAATACATAACATACATCTATACAAAAATGTTCCTTCATCACGAGGCGTGATAAAAAATGATACATATACATCCATACAAAAGTATGCCTTCATATTGAGGCGATACACCAAAAATATGCATCTAGTGCATCAATAAGAGAGTCAGTTGTGACTCTAACCCTCTCCAGGACTACTTGATTTAGGTCTGCCACTAGGTAGGGGCATCTGAGGTGATGGATGTGTAGAGGAAAATGCTCCATGTTGTGTAGACCCATGTTTCTCTGAAGCCTACTTCCCTGAAGGACCTTGTACAGATCACGTTGACCGTGACAACCTCTGTCCTCTACATCGTAACATACTACTCGTTATCTGGCTAAACTTAGGAGCTCTTTGCTTAGTCGAGATGGGTGCATGATACTACATCCTGTAGTATGTAACCTTGGCTGCTAAGGAGTCACTCTGCCAAATCAAAAGTTGTACCCCTGAAACAATACATGCCTGCTAGAGCATCTCACATGTCGCCCTCACACTAGCTAGCTTTATCCATAACTAGGTTCTGTCTGCTATAATCTAGTCTCTCTCTGCATGTAGCTGTAAGCTCTCTGCGGTCACCTGATCTCGCTCTATCATGGTTTGTATCCTCTCTGTCTTGGCCTAATCTCACTCTATAATGAGTTAATCCCTCTTTGCAATCACCTGGTCCCTCTCAGCTATAGCCTGAAGTTGTAGGGATACTACCTATTGTAGTTGCTACTGTAAATCAACCACCTACCTGCTAACCTGTACATCCTCCTCCATAACCTCTCTACCTTCACCATCTCCTTCGTCTCCTAGTGGGATGTGTGGTGGACTCACGTGAGGGGGTGATGGAGGTGCCTGCAAGGGTGTTTGTAATGGAACATGAAGGGGCATCTGTGATGCCACTACCTATGGTTGCACCACTACTTATTGCTGCACTAGAACCCACTGCTGGACAAATAATTGTTGTTTTGGTGCCCTTATTTATGGTCCTCCCCATAGATCTGCATGTACCTGTACCTATGCCCTAGGAGCTGGGTCATGTAACCCCTATGCTAGTACATCTAATACCTCTTGTGGAACACTTATGAACGCCGACATATGACATACCAGATTCTTGTTTGGTGTGTGAGGTTGTTGGTCCCTTTTCCCCATGGTACTCTGAAATCTTTACCTACCTCCACGATGGAACCTTTCCCATAAATATTTCTCATACCGATAAATGAACCCTCATCCAGCTTATAGTTCACTATACCCTACTTGGGGTCACCCTCTTCCACCGAGGCTATGACAGGAATCTGTTGCACTATTTAAATTCGGATGATTCTATCCAAGCAATCAAAGAGATACATGAAGGCATTTGCGGGGCTCATTCCAATGGGATCATCCTTTCGAAGAAAATACTCAGATTATGTTACTATTAGACTACCATGGAGCATGATTGTTGTAACCATGTGAAGAAGTGTGTGGATTTTCATAAGTAAGAAAACATGATACATGAATTGGTGTAATCCTTACAGCCCATCACAACACCTTGGACGTTCTCAAAGTGGGGTCTCGATCTAATAGGAAAACTTAACCCAGTCTCCTCAAATGGTCCTAAGTTCATTATTACTGCAACTAAATACTTTACAAAATGGGTAGAGGTTGTTCCTCTTACCTATATTGAAGGTGCTCAAATATCTAAATTTATAATTAACCATATCATTTTTTGCTATGGTATCCCCTTTGTTATTATCACTGATAATGGTAAGCCATTTAAGAATAAAATTGTGAAATCGCTATGCAACAAATCTCCCTCAAGTTCTCGACCCCCTATTACCCTCAAAGTAATGAGCAGGTCGAAGCTTCCAACAAAACTCCCATTCATATTATAGAGAATATGGTTAATACCACAGGCCGTAACTGGCATCTACAGATTCACCCCTCTCTCTGGGCATTTAGAACATCTATCCGCACCCCTACAGGTGCCACGGCGCCACTCCATACTCCTTAGTATCTGACACAAAGATTGTTCTACCTTTAGAGATCAAGATCCCTTATTTGTGTATCAAGCTAGGGATTACTTGAATGAAGAGGAATACAGAGTAGCTCAACTGGAAGAGTAGGAGATATTAGATGAGAAAAGGCTTCACGCCCTCAATCACCTTAAAGTGTATCAGGACCAAGTGTAGTGAAGCTATAATAAAAGAGTAATACCTTGTCAATTTGATGTAGGAGACTTGGTGTTAAAAGAGAATCAAAAGAACACCAATAAGAACCGTGAAAATAAGGGAAAAATTGAGCCTAATTGGATAGGACCATATGTTGTGGTTGCCAAGTTTGGTTCATGTGCCTATAAGCTAGCCTATTCAGATTGGCAAGAGCTTCAGGAACCCATGAACACAATGCATCTTAAGCGTTTATATGCTTAGGTGTGGGGTCCTTAGAATATCATAAAAGCAAAAAGGTATAAAAATAGAAAAAGAAAAAGAGAAATAAACATGTGCATCCAATAGTGAAAACCACCCAATGGTGGCATTTTGGACAAGTCCTTTGGTGAAAACCGATTTTTGGTTCCATTGTAGGGTCCGTTGTTCACAAGCATTTGAGGTCTAGAAGTATGATAGCTTTGTATTAAGTTGGTATTTGCCTTCGTATAAGTCCCTTATGAGCTTGTCCATCTTTTCCCTGATCTAGCTAATCCTACCTTTGAATGCAAAGAGTTTGACTTTGAATATTCCCAACTCACGATGGGGGCAACTTCACATTGTCACCTTCTTACACATAGCATGTGGCATTTTGCCCTTGTACATCCCATCTAACGTTGGGGGCATCCACGTTTCTTCATTTCCTTCCACGTCCACTTTGGAAAATTTCTTAGAAAACATCAAAAACATTCATATAATTGTTTGAAAATTTCAAAACAGTGAAAAACATCCCAAAATTGTCCCACAAAAACAAAGTAGTAGTTTGCTTACTTTTAATTGTTGGTTTGTATGGTTTTGGTTGCATTACTTTTTCATATCGGGTGTTTTAAGTTAGATTCATTTTATTACATAGATTGAGTGTTCCTTTAATTTGTAGTGCATTACATTGAGTTTATTTTATCTTGCATACTTGTAGATAGTTGTGTTGTTTTGATTAGATTTGTTTAACTTGTGTTTTTTATTTTACTTGTTCATTTTGTTATCATGCCATCATCATATCAAATAAACCATCACATTTATACATCATATATCAATAAATGCTAAGTCTACATCACACATGTATGCTAAAATCTAATCGTCAAATATTGTATCATCAATGGGGCAAGAGGGGTTGCACATGATCACAAATCTATCCCCCCCACACCAATACCGCAAATAAAAATATGTTTTGCTTAAATTATCTCATCAACATGCAATATGACATCAGTTAAGGCTATCTCATACATCTAACAACATGTGATACAAACATAAATATACAAGATTAAACATGATATATCATAAACAAAATGTGATACATCGGTAATCCATTGAATCATCATACATCATCATGATATAAATGTTCGTGTACAAAACAATGTGTCTCAAAAGTACATCTGATACAATGATCCATCATGGGCATCTATACAAAAATGTGCCTTCATCATGAGACATCATCAAAAACAATACATAACATACATCTATACAAAAATGTGCCTTCATCATGAGGCATGATAAAAAAATAATACTTATAAATCTGTACAAAAGTATATCTTCATATCGAGGTGATACACCAAAAATATACATCTAGTGCATCAATAAGAGAGTTAGCCATGACTCGAACCCTGTTCGGGACTACCTGGTCTGAGTCTGCCACTAGGTGGGGGAATTTGAGGTGATGGATGTGTAGATGGCATTGCACCATGTTGTGCTGACCCATGCTGCTCGGAAGCCTGTTGCCCTAAAGGACCCTATACATATCACGTTGACCACGATGGCCTTTGTCCTCTGGATGTGACATACTTCCCACTATTTGGCTAAACTCAGGGGCTCTTTGCTCGGTCAGGACGGGTGCAAGATATTACGTCCTATACTATATATCCTTGGTTGCTAAGGAGGCACTCTTCCCAATCAAAAGTTTTACCCCTAAAGCAGTACCTTCCTGCTGGAGCATCTCACATGTCACCCTCACACTAGTTAGCTTTATTCGTAGCTAGGCTTTGTCTGTTATAGCATGGTCGCTCTCCACCTGTAGTTGTAAGCTCTCTACGGTCACCTAATCTCACTCTATCATGGTTTGTATCCTCTTTGTCCTAGTTTGTTCTCACTTTATAATGAGATGATCCCTCTCTGTGATCACCTGGTCCCTCTCAGCTATAGCCTGAAGTTATAGGGCTACTACCTATTGTAGTTGTTGTTGCAAGACACCCACCTACTCGCTAACTTGTACGTCCTCCTCCATAACCTCTCTACCCTCGCCATCTCCTCCACCTCCTAGTGGGTTGTGTGGTGGACTCACATGAGGGGGTGTGGATGTGCCTGCAAGGGTTCCCATAATAGAACATGAAGGGACATCCGTGGTGCCACTACATGTGGCTGCACCACTACTTGTCGTTATGCTAGAACCCATTCCTGGACAAATACCTGTTGTGTTGGTGCCCCTCTCTATGGTCCTCCCTATGGATCTGCCTATACCTGTGCCTATGCCCTAGGAGTTGGGTCTTGTAACCCTTGTGTTGCTACGTCTAATACCTCCTGTGGAATAGTCAAACACTGGGGCAATATTGTAGCATACCACCCAACATAATCGGGGGTCATCCCTAGATCCACTATTTGTGCCTATTGTACCCAAGGATGCAGAACCACCTGTAAGAAGCTCGTATGAGCTCGACTCAACCTGATTCGAGGCCCTATATGAAAGACCTCTCTGTATCAGTGGGCATACTACATCTCGTCACTAGGAATCCCCTAGATGAGACCAAACTACAACTGGACCCAGTCGACTCTGTACTACTCTAGGATGTGACTCCTACAACCAAGGATGAAATGATCCACTGTCATGCTACTCAGCTCAACTGCATCTTAAGGCCATTGATACAACCTGTAGGTCCGCCATGTGAACATGTGAGGTTGTACCTCATCAAACTCTCGCCTATAATAATATGTGTCTCCCCTGTGGCTGTGAATATCATCCCCATCTGGAACCCAACCCATGACAGATGGCTCTCTAAGAACCTGAGCTCTCAATACTCCTATTGGACATCCAATCACAATATGGTCCTAGGCCTATATCTGTAATAGTGTGGCAGGACCCACAAACATATGTCCATGATAAGCTATCAGGTGTAAATCCATGTATAAATGAACCAGTATACACTAACCCCAACAATAAACCTCTCCCTGTAGAAGGCCATGAATCACTCCAATAAGGCCCAGAGAGAATCAAGGACTAGTCTTGTTAGGAAACAATATGTTGCTGACAAAAGCTAACAGAAATACATGTACATATCCCAGCCGTTGATCAGCCCTACACCTCCTAATGAAGATTGGCATACCCTGGCGGGGTATATCTACCACTCCAAACATCTCTGCTATCCATCGTTGAACACGGTCCTAGTGACCATCATAGGTGATCAAGCAACCCTGGATCAGAACTGGTAAGATCTGTCACACATCCTCCAATGTGATGCTCATCTCACTAGTCAGAAGATGAAAGGTCTGATTCTTACTCCAGCATCTCTTAGCTAAGGTTGTGAGTAGGCTTTGATCTAAGGTAATCTGTGGCATGTGAGCCACATAAGATAAACTCGTCACCTCTAGGGCGATCTCCAAGAAAATTTGGTCGCATTGACTAAATGTTGACTCGTAGGCCTGAATTTGCCCATGTCGCTCCCGTGACTCTGTCCACCTGCATAACCAATCAGGTCATTTATTATGATCTTATTCTTTTATTCTATCATCTAATCTTCTATTCTATCATCTAATTTTCTATTCTACCATCAAATTCTTTTATTTTGTTATATAATTTATCTATTTTTACAATTTGGGGTTTCCAACAACCTACATTTTCTTCTAAAAGCATTCTAAAAATGTCTTTTATGCATTGACATACCTCTGGCGGCACCAACGCACCCCTTAGTGCATAGGCGCACCCAGTGCACTAGCACACTCTTTAGCGCACCAACACACCCCTCGAAATTTAGGCGCATTCAGTCATTTCTCCCCAAAAAGTGCATATACATAGGCGTATTCTTCTTTGCATAAGCACATATGCGCCCACACCGCTTGCCAAAATTATACATATGTGCATTCTTCTTTGCATAGGCGCATATGCGCCCATGCATATGCACACATACGCGCACCCATGAGCATAGGCACGCCCCAAGGGTCGCGTATGCGCATTGTTCTACCCTAAATGCCCTAATAAATATGTTTTAACCCAAATAAAATGCTATAATTTGACAAAGTGCAGGGTTGGGGATTTGTGTACCTGTGGGCCATCTGTTGGGAGTCTCCTGTAGTATCTCACACGATCCACATAGTGTTTCCAGTTCTACATCCTCGTCATTTCCTCTCATATGTCATAGGTCAATCAACAGTAAAATGGTAAGTGAATGTGGTAAATAAAATTGGTCGCAACGACTTATACACCCATTTTACCCCCCCCCCCCCCCCCCGCAACGTGTTTCTCACCCCCAAGGCACCCTGAAGCTACCGTGTTTCTTATAATTTCTTCTAGAACTTGTCGTGATGATTATTTTTAATAAATAATTATTTTCGCACCCATTTTTCCTACCTTGGGGCATATTTTTGCTTCCCGGTGGCCTTTTCTACTACCTAGGGCATATTTTTGCCTCGCGATTACTTTTAGCGAGGTCCCATAACTTCATTATGTCTTCTACAATATTCTCTTCCCAAAATTTCCAAAATCAAAACAATATAAAATTTGTCAAAAACCCAAAAAAATTGGTAAAATAATTTAAAAATTCAAAATTCAAAAAAATTCAAAAATTGGTAAATGTCATGCACGCAGTTGAAGCCGGTATCAAATGCATTGTCCTCGAACATCAAAATTTTTCCTACAAAAACATAGTTCTTAGGTTCTTACTTGTTCTTGTCTCAAATGACTTGTGGATCAACATGATCTACCTCTATTAACAAAGTTGGGCCTGCTTACTATGTCGGTACTCCTGTGTAACAGTGAGTTGTCAGAGACTGTGTCATAGTGCACGAATGCTTTCATGGTACTGCTTGTGTTCTCCGTTATTCCCCTCACATGTATCCTTGCTTGGGGCACCATTTTTAACCCTTGTCGTTACAACACAAATTTTCGGGAACTAACGCTTGATAACAAAAACATTGGTGCAATTGTCTTAAATGTTGTTTGTTTGAGTACGTGTGATTGTACTTGTTTCTCTGTTAGGTTAGCTGGTTTACTTTATCGTATTACATTACATTGTGTATATTGCATGGAGTTAAGCATCGTTTTACTTTCTTGTATTGCATTGCATTATGTATGTTGCATGGAGTTACATATTTTTCGCAATGAACAAATGTTAGTAATTTAGCTTTTCATGTTATCTTACACTTTTGTTTATCTCAATAAAGGTCGATCATGTAGATCTAGGGGAAAAATGATACAACATAGTTGTTTATTAAAAGATTGGATACAAAGATTAGGCTTGTCTTGTATTCTCCATTATCATTTCTATATTCTCCACTATCATTTCTTATCATTGTTAATTATTTTTCCAAGTAACCTGGGGCAATAAACAACCATGTTTATCCCTATCCTTACTTCTTCTATCTGTTTGAATCATGTTTTCGATCGCCGATTGACTTCTTCTATCACCCCATTGACACTCGAGGGGGAATCCTTCATCCTACTATTTTTTCTTAAAAAATTTACTTGTTTATGCTTGTCTACTATATTTGAAGTGAATTCACTTACTTCACCTCAAACAGGGGCAAATGTAGACACCTAAATTCCACTTTCGCAATCTTATTGCCAAACACACACAAATCACTCTCATTCTTACCAATTCCATTATAATTAGTAATTTCCACTAATTAACTAATGTTTCTTACCATTTTGGTCAATTAACAGTGCTTTGTTAATTACCTAACCCCTTTCGCATTCAGGATGCCACTTTACAATGAATTGTAAGTCAAAATCCTCTTCCAAATAGACAATTAGCGATTATTAGCTAATTAAGCCTATTTTGCCCTTATTTCAGTTGATATACCTTGCTATTGGCTTAAACCCCTCTTCCAAGCACTCAAAATCACCCCACTTCCTTCCACAACATCTTAGAAGGCTTCACAAGCCTATTCTAGCCTCCTAATTGACCCTGAGTGGTTAATTAAGGCTCCTCACATCCTAATCACTTGATAATTCACTAATTATGATTAACAAAGTTTAATCATGATTAGAAATTATTAATCTTCTTTGTACTTTTAGTCCCACATGCACCAAGCTGCAAATTTTCCTCAAAGGAAAAATTATAAATAAGACTAAGTACTACCTTCCAACTTTACACCATGCTTTGATTTGCATCTCATATAAGAAATAATATTTATAGCCAAGTTCAATCCTTACCTAAAGTCTTCAATGGGGTTAGTAGATGGGTATCCAATATGATCTTGTAGTCATTTAGAGATACCATTTCACCTTATTTGGAGTAGCAACAAACCCCCAATTTGATTGCTTTTAGATCTATTTAGATCTATGTTAGTTAATGAAACATACTAGTAGGCATGCTTTAGCTAGGTTTTGAATTATATTCATGTTAGTTAACATTTCATTAAGATTTTATCATTGATGTTTCATTCCTCATCTTATGCAATTAGATTTAGACTATGTGGTGTTAGTCTTGCTAAAATTAGTTAATTTACTTTGTAAAGTTTAGGGTGTTATCGGAAACCAAGACACACACATACAAGAAGGCTAGCCAAAGACAAGTATAAACAAACAATGCATGCATATAGAAAACATGTGTAAGCTACGTAGATAATGTAGATCACACAAGAAAGCAAGTAAACTACACAAAGTGGGTTGCAAACATGGGACATCACTCACAATGTCACAAGACACACAAGGTCATCATGGCTGCAAACAACAAGCAAGTGTGCACATAAACATAGGGAAAAGCCCACATATAATGGCAAACAATGGCAGACAAGTATAAGCAAACAAACAAGTAGTCATGGAAACATATAATCCTACAAAATAAGTGTTGCACATGGAACACCCATTATCATGTTAGAGAAATAACCAATATGTTAAGAACGTGTATGAGAAAGTAATGTTAAGTGCTAATTATAAAATGAAATAATAACACCTGGAAAAGATGAATGTGGATGCCCCTAATGACCAATATAGGAAGGGTAGAAGGTGAGCATACATGCCACATGTAAGAGTCTTGTATCTGTGATCACACTAAATAAAGGCATGAATGTGCATGTGTGGATGGTATAGATAATGACATATAAGAAACCAGTCTAACATGTGTAGTACAGTGACCATGTAAAGCACTAGTAAACCAAAGTAAATGCTCTAAGACAATGCAATATGTTGTGGGTGGATGGAATGGAGTGCAAGATGGAATGATAGGAGCCGCATGCCCCCCCAAGTGAATGGAAGTGTATGCAATGAGGTTCATTTTATTTCCCCCCTCAATAGTCAAGAATGAATCATAAACGAGAGTGTGTCATCGGGAAATGGTTCAGTAGTGTTTGTGTCTAACACACTGCAGTGAATGTGTATGTGTAGTAATGAAGTGTGACATACACAAAGGATGTTTGTGAACCCTTATAGCTGAAGCATATATCATGACTTGGTGAATAGGTGAGTGATGATTTAGCCCTAAATGCACATCACTATAAGATGAATGGAGGAGTGATGATTTAGCCCTAATCGTATATCACTATATAATGAATGGAGGAGTGATGATTTAGCCATAAGTGTATATCACTATATAATGATTGGTAAGGAGTGGTGATGTAACCTAAGGTGTATACCACTACAGGATGATACAATAGAGGTGGTGGTCTAGCCTAAAGCGTATACCACTACTAGATAGAAAGAGTGAGTGATGATCTAGCCTAAAGCATATGTCACTAGTCTACGAATGTCATAGGATGAAATGTCCAATGGTGAATGTAAGGTCCATTTGATTTGTAAACCCTTGGCAGTCGAGTATGGACTGAGGAACTAAAGTGTGTTATAGGGTGGTGAGTTCAGCGCGTAGAGAATAAATGATCATGTGGTGAGTAGGGTCTGTAAATATACGGTGTGTAAAATGCGATGCTAAAAGTAAACAATATGTAATGTATACTATGTGATGTAACATGTGTAGTAATGTAGAATGTCGGGATGAAATGTAAATCTAGACTCATAGGTAATTAACCTAGTGTAGTATGTAGAATGTGTATGAGCTGGGTATGCGCAATTTATGATTGGACTATGTATGTAGATAGCTTAGTTATGTATGTAATGTGTAGAATGATTAGGATATAAGACACAGAATGACCTAGGTGAGATGCAAGATGCATGTAGAATAATAGCATAATGTAAACTAAGCGTAGTTTGTATTGGTGTATAGCGTGTGATGTGTGAGGAAATGTAATGTATAATGTCTATAGTGTAGTGTGTACGATTTAGTGTACTGGTAATACCTCAACATTCAAGTGTGAACCAAAGCACAAGAGTGTATCATTAGGTAATAATGACACTAAAGTGTGTAATGAGTATGCAGATACTATGAGATTGATGTATGAGAACGCAAAAGTGAGATATGTGTAGGTGATAAGATTAAGGGGGGATGTGGGATTCTATTCCCCCCAAGTGTATGATAACACATGTACTATTTGATAAATGATTTATGAATGTGGTGAAGTATTATAAAGTTTGTAAGATTGATTCCATGACAGGAGATTGTATGGTATGTGTAACGAATGATATATTATTGTAGATGTATGCACACATGATTATGTAATAGATACAAATGTTAATGAAAGATGAAACAAGGTTCTTTAGTGTAAAAGACCCCTCAATAGTCATATAAGAACCATAAGAATATGAGTGTGTCATCAGGAGGGTAGAGTGACAAGAGTCACCTACCAAAGACCAAGTTTGTGTGTGGTAGGACCTTGTTGGACAAGGTTTATATTAGAACTATTTGGTGGCGGTGAGTGTGAGAATTTTTCATAAAAACTAGGAGGAGTATTTTTTGGGACAAACTTAATTGGTTGGAGCATAGATTTGAGAGGAGGCCAAGTTGCACGGAGTCTCAAGGGATACTGCTTAGGTTTATTTGGTAATGCAATGGAGGACTTAGGAGGAGAAGTTTGTGAGCTAATGTTGATAGGTGGTGGAATTTTTTTATTTTGGGATACCGTAGGTGATTTCTTAGGTGGTGTGTGTCTGTTCAAAGAAGGCATAAGAGAAATGGTGGTGTGATGCTCATTAGATGGAGAAGAAGCAACATCAGAAATAGGAGAAGTTCTTGTTTGACTAGGAGAAGCATCACTATGCACATTTGAGGGATTGTCAGTATCACGCATGTAATGAATAAGGGAATCATAGAGAGCTTCCTTAGAAAGATAAAAAGGAGGCTCACTAGTAGCCGCATAACATGACTGAGTTGGGGGTGAACTACTTTTGAGAGGTTGTTGTTTAGGAGTAGCTTGATGCTCATTAGATATGGATGAGTCAAACTTAGGAGCCCAATAGGATTGAGCATTTGTATTAAAATGTTTTGGAGCAAACGAAATAAGGTTTTGACACATAAGACCATGGATTAGGCGATGCAGAGTATGGTAATCATTTGCATTATGCTCATTGATTTGATGATAATTGCAATACATACGACCTTGATACTTGTCTAACCGATAGGGAGAATAGTGATGAGTAGGCGGTAGGGTAATCAACTGATGACTAACAATCTGATTAAGAATGTCATGTGGCATAGTATTGTTCTCAAATAGAAGAGGTGGACGAAACGACATGTCTTGAGGTTCAGCTAAATGACAGGTAGTGGACATAGATGGCATGTAAGATATAGAAGGAGCACAAACATGTGATTGAGAAGCATCCTTGAGTTGTTGAATTTCATATCTAAAAGACATGATGGTGGATTTCATGGCTGTAAATTTTGCATGTAAGGCTTGAATCGAGTCTAATAGTGGTTGATTAGATGAAGGATCATTAAGACTAGGGTCGACAAATAGGCAATGAAGCATAATACTTAATTCGTGTGGTGGTGTATTGTCATTACAATACTTGGTGTCTAAGGATTATTGTAAAAAAGATTAACAATTGGGATGTCACTTAAGCACATTGGATAAAGAAACTTGATGACCCGTGATAGAATAAATAAGAGGATACTAAACGTGGAAGACGTGGGGTTTACCAAAATGATTAACTAAAATTAACTAACAAGGAGTAAGTTGGGGATAGTTAATCTAATCTAGGAGGACATAAAATTTGTAAATAACTATGCTAAGACAATATGTAAAGTAACTAAATAGCTAAAGTAATGTAATGAAAACCCTAATATGCAAGAAGGAGGTAAGGAAAGAACTCAAATGATAATTGGTGACTATCGCAAGGTGTCGCAGAGGTGATTAAAGAAAATAGGAGCAAGAACGACAGTGTAGAGGTCTGGAAAAGACTGGATCTAGAGAATCTGAGTGGACTGGGGGACCTGGAAGAGGATTGGAGCACCCATGAATGCTATGCTAAGAAAAAAAGGTGCCCTGGTTTGTGGAAAAGCTTTGCAACTGGTTTTCAATGGGTCAGAAGGTGGTTTGAAACCCTCGTTGTGTGTCGCATCTACTTTGTTATCCTACGCTCGATGTCACCAATAACTCAAGATGAAGGGAAGACCTACAAGAATACCAAAAGAAGTATCAAACCCTAAAAAATAAGATGCAAATGAATGGGTCAGATTGACCTCAGCTACCCCAACAATGGGCTTACTAATATGAGAAATGCACTACATTTCAGACCCAAATGTAGTTTTGGTGTGTGTGTGTGTGCATGTCGTGCCCTAGGTGCTCTTTTTCCAGTTACACTTTGTGAAGTAGAGAACAATAAATAAATGTAGAAAATGTAATAGCATGTGTACATTGAATAGAATAGAATAAAATCCCCCCTATGAAGTGTGATGCAGACGTCCTAGCTTGTGCCTTGATGATGGAGCTATGTGGATGCAAATGCAATAGATGGATGTAACTCTAGATGGAGTAATAATAGTGTATGATGCTAGGTCCCTCATTATGGCCTCATAACTTTATATTTATAGGGTTCTCTTGATCTGATTTCATAATTAACCCCGACATGGCCAACTACTAAAAAGATAAGGATGAAAAATGACTAGAAAGATCCCAAAAAGTGGTGGGGAAGTAGAAAAAGGACCAAGGCACCCCTGGTGGGACTAGGCCACCGAAGGGCACCCAAGTACTACCCTGGCTCCCCAGACAAGGCTAAAATGATGGGAAAATGTCGAAACAGACTGGGCATGTAGACAAAAATGTGCGGAAATGGCGAAATACAAGTAAAATAAGATGGCCAGGAGATGGGGTTAATTAGTACTTTCTTCACTCAAGAACCTTCTAAATAGTAGTATGAGACCATGATAAATAAATGTCTAAAGTGCATAATTTTGTGACTACAACCTCTTACCATTCCCATCGAGGCTCCCGAGGGCATCTACTTGCGTACACACTATGGGTCATATTGTTTTGTTTTATACTACTTTATATTCTTACTAGCACACTACTATATCGATATATACATGACTTGACATATTTAACATGCTAACGGGTGCTTCAGGTGTAACATTTGCTTTGCAAGAACTATTTTCCACCACTGTTGTCTGATAATTTTCTTGTTATTGTTTTCTATTTTATGCCATTGTTTGCAGGCTATGCCCTATGTCTTGTATGATAATTGCTTGTATGTTTTTGACCGCTTCAACCCTGATTGTATTGCAACATTGTGAGTGATGTCCTATGTTTGAAACCCACTTTTCATGGTCTACATTGTCTTCTTGCTTGCTAGATTACACTTTATCTTCTATATGCATATTTATCTTGTTTGCACTAACACATGTTTCCAGTTACTTTGTTTGCATGTGCCTTGGTTTCTACTATGCACATTCCCTCTCCCATGCAGGGTATCAATCTCAAATCAACATTTTGTCCTCTCCTTTGGGCCACATCCTCCTAGTGATGTCACATGCACCCCAAACGAGGGGGGGCATACATTGGGTGAATCATTCACCCCATATAGCAACTCAAATCTTCAATACAGGTCTGCACAATACAAAAACAAAATAGAGTTAAAGACACAAAATGACCCAGATTTTGACTTGGGTTCTTAGTTCAGCATAGACACCGGTGCCCAGATACAAACACTAGCACCTGAGTGCCCTTAACCTTTCCTAGGCGCTTATGACCAGGGGGAAGTTACAGTTACTTTCTCAAATCAATGCAATTTTAAACAGTTTGCATAGTAGTTTTCACAGTACAGGCACAATCCTCCAGCAATCAGATTGCATTCTATCTTCTTTTTCTACTTGGATCGAACTGGATTGAACATAGAACAAAGCAGGATCACACCATCTGCAGTGGTGTATAAATTTGGGAAGTAGTCGGGGATGGAGAATAACACTAGACCTTTTCCCCCAATACTCTTTTGCCATGACATGAGATTGCCAAAAAAACTTGCACTTGGTGTGAGATCGCCCAAGAAACTTGTTCTTGGCATGAGATTTCCCAAAACTCTCATTCTTGGCATGAGATCACCCAAAAAAATCACTCTCTTACAACGATTCAGGACACTTTTTATCATTTTCACTCGTCACGGATCAGGTGCACACGTTCTTTTTACTACTTTTTCACATCTTTTACATACATTTACATGCTTTTACAGAGTTTTCATAACACATGACTTTGACTACTCTTTGGCTCTTCTTTTGCAGGTCCCTCCTTAATATACAATAAGAAGCAACCCTTCATTAAGTGACATTAACAACAGGTACAAACACAACACAACACATATGCTTCACCCCTAGGGTCACTTCCTCTTTCTTAGATTCCACACTTCATTTTTATCACTCCACAATTTTTTTTGTCTCTTCAGCATGCTTTCACCATCGATCTACATGGTTATCAGGTACGCATATCTTATCTACTTTATGTTATTGATTATTTGATAAGGTATGGAAGAGATTAAGGTAGAAATAACACCGAATAATAATATTATAATTTAATACATTCCGGATATTATATTCATCTAGATATAGCTTCTTATACAAATGCTTGATCCTATAATCTAGGAGTCAAGTCTTATCACTTAGTCTTTATCATATATCTCTCCATGAATCTCTCAAGCTTATCCCTAGGATCACTCACACTCCAAAATAGCTACGTGAGTTGTTTACCACAACACACTCACACTAACTATATTATTAATATGAGTTATATAAACTCATTATTAATAATATTATAATATATTAATAATGTTACACAATATATTTGTAACATTCACTCCCCTATTGTTAAGTTTATTAATTTCCAATATACACTCCGCTAATGTTGACATGGTACAATATAACTCCTTTTTCTGCAACGTGTTGAACGGGCTTGCCTCATAATTTGGATCAAAGAAAGGTGTGTAAACTTCCACCTGGCTGACTGTCTTGCTACACATGAACAAAACTATGCGACGGAACACATCCCGCATTTACTCTCCATGAAAAGACGCACTCAACATTTCCACTAGCGGATCATTTTCATAAAGAAGGAAGGCAGTCAGAGGACTGGTACAACAAAAAAAGTTTATCTACCTTTTACATATGTGGTTTTCTGGATCTACCACCAACTCTTTCCAAATCTATGAGTGTTACATAAACTTATAGACATACTCTAGCAATGTTTTCTTCTAGGAGGTTACATATAGGAATTTCTCACACATTACAATTGGAACAGAATGTGACATCTGTTCTTATTTTCACACAGTGGAAAATAAACACAACTGAAAAATGCCACAACTTCAGTGTGCGGCTCTGTCGCTTGCGGCTGGCGAGAGGTCATTGATTGACCTCCTTCCTTTTTTGCCTCCGTCCTCCATCAGATGCTACTTAGTTAGTAAATGTAGCTTTAAGCTCATTACATAATTTTTTTGGGTGGTCAGATTCAACCAATAATACACCCCCTCACTAGGGACGTTGCGTACAAGAAAAAATGCATCCAATTGTTCAAAAGTGAGGCAATATATATATATAATATATATATATATATATATATATATATATATATATATATATATATAATATATATATATCTTTTTTTTACATATTTCCAAAATAACATTTTATATTTTTTGGTCTAAGTAGGGGTTTTTCTCTCTAAATTTAGCTAGTATAACTAAATTCAATTTTCTGCTAAATTTGACAGACCCATTAAAATTCCCACCAAAAGGGTAGGTGTAGGGGGATTTGACCTCTTGACCTCTTGTTAATCAAAGAGTCTTCTAAAAGATTACCGAGCCACTTGAGCACCCAAACTAACATTGTACTTTAGAGGCAACATTCTATTTAAATACTTAAAAACGAAAGCCTTAACCCATACCTTGTATTGAAAAACCACAGGTTTTTCTAAAAAGTGGTTTTAAAATTAATTTCCAGCAAAGGAAAAATAGAAAGCGGTTTTGGACGGCAGTTTTGCTCCTTCCTTAGTTGAATAACTTTTAGCTTCCCAATTAAAAAAAAACTTCTAAGATGCATACAAATTCAAAAATAATTGATGTCTTTAACACTGAGTGTAGGCGTGACTCGTGGGAGAGTTAGAAAATTGTTGGAAGGCCAACACAATAACTACAAAACGCTAAGAGTCTCCACAATTGGATTGTTTCTCCTGGGACAACAAACTCCACATTAACTGTTAAATTTGTAATAGTAAATAATAAATCTACAACTTTTAACATGAAAATACAAACCATAATGCGTTGAGGAGCAGCTATAGTCAATGCTTAGGCCAAACAATACTGAAGTTTGCCCAAAAAAATTAACAATAGAGATATAATGACAAATATCAGACAAAATCTGAGTAGTTTGGTAGAACTAGACGAATTTGATTATCTTCAGGCCGTTGACAAATAACATATATGCACCACGTCAATCCTTCTAGCATAGATCATAAAAATGCGTACAAGGATGGGAAAACAATGGAAGAATATGTGAAAAGAGCTGAGGATGATTAGACATAAAATCAAGCATACATATCTACCATGGCTTACATTTGTCCTGCTCTGATACCATTGATAAGGTATGGAAGAGATTAAAGTAGAAATAACACCGAATAATAATATTATAATTCAATACATTCGAGATATTGTATTCATCTAGATATAGCTTCTTATACAAATGCTTGATCCTATAGTCTAGGAGTCAAGTCTTATCACTTTGTCTTCCTCATATCTCTCTCCACGAATCTCTCAAGCTTATCCCTAGGATCACTCACACTCCAAAATAGCTACGTGAGTTGTTTATCACAACACACTCACACTAACTATATTATTAATATGAGTTATATAAACTCATTATTAATAATATTACAATATATTAATAATGTTACACAATATATTTGTAACATTCACTCCCCTATTGTTAAGATTATTAATTTCCAATATACACTCCGCTAATGTTGACATGGTACAATATAACTCCTTTTTCTGCAACGTGTTGCACGGGCTTGCCTCATAATCTGGATCAAAGAAAGGTGTGTAAACTTCCACCTGGCTGACTGTCTTGCTACACATGAACAAAACTATGCGACGGAACACATCCCGCATTTACTCCATGAAAAGAACGCACTCAACATTCCACTAGCGGATCATTTTCATAAAGAAGGAAGGCAGTCAGAGGACTGGTACAACAAAAAAAGTTTATCTACCTTTTTACATATGTGGTTTTCTGGATCTACCACCAACTCTTTCCAAATCTATGAGTGTTACAATAAACTTATAGACATACTCTACAATGTTTTCTTCTAGGAGGTTACATATAGGAATTTCTCACACATTACAATTGAACAAGAATGTGACATCTGTTCTTATTTTCACACAGTGGAAAATAAACACAACTGAAAAATGCCACAACTTCAGTGTGCGGCTCTGTCGCTTGCGGCTGGCGAGAGGTCATTGATTGACCTCCTTCCTTTTTTGCCTCCGTCCTCCATCAGATGCTACTTAGTTAGTAAATGTAGCTTTTAAGCTCATTACATAATTTTTTTGGGTGTCAGATTCAACCAATAATACACCCCCTCACTATGGACGTTGCGTACAAGAAAAAATGCATCCAATTGTTCAAAAGTGAGGCACTATATATATATATATATATATATATATATATATATATATATATATATATATATATATATATATATATATCTTTTTTTTTACAATATTTCCAAAAATAACATTTTTATATTTTTTGGTCTAAGTAGGGTTTTTCTCTCTAAATTTAGCTAGTTATAACTAAATTCAAATTTTCTGCTAAATTTGACAGACCCATTAAAATTCCCACCAAAAGGTAGGTGTAGGGGGATTTGACCTCTTGACCTCTTGTTATCAAAGAGTCTTCTAAAAGATTACCGAGCCACTTGAGCACCCAAACTAAACATTGTACTTTAAGGCAACATTCTATTTAAATACTTAAAACGAAAGCCTTAACCCATACCTTGTATTGAAAACCACAGTTTTTCTAAAAAGTGGTTTTAAAATTAATTTCCAGCAAAGGAAAAATAGAAAGCGGTTTTGGACGGCAGTTTTGCTCCTTCCTTAGTTGAATAACTTTGTAGCTTCCCAAATTAAAAAAAAACTTCTAAGATGCATACAAATTCAAAAATAATTGATGTCTTTAACACTGAGTGTAGGCGTGACTCGTGGGAGAGTTAGAAAATTGTTGGAAGGCCAACACAATAACTACACGCTAAGTCTCCACAATTGATTGTTTCTCCTGGGACACAAACTCCACATTAACTGTTAAATTTGTAATAGTAAATAATAAATCTACAACTTTTAACATGAAAATACAAACCATAATGCGTTGAGGAGCAGCTATAGTCAATGCTTAGGCCAAACAATACTGAAGTTGCCCAAAAAAATTAACAATAGAGATATAATGACAAATATCAGACAAAATCTGAGTAGTTTGGTAGAACTAGACGAATTTGATTATCTTCAGGCCGTTGACAAATAACATATATGCACCACGTCAATCCTTCTAGCATAGATCATAAAAATGCGTACAAGGATGGGAAAACAATGGAAGAATATGTGAAAAGAGCTGAGGATGATTAGACATAAAATCAAGCATACATATCTACCATGGCTTACATTTTGTCCTGCTCTGATACCATTGATAAGGTATGGAAGAGATTAAAGTAGAAATAACACCGAATAATAATATTATAATTCAATACATTCGAGATATTGTATTCATCTAGATATAGCTTCTTATACAAATGCTTGATCCTATAATCTAGGAGTCAAGTCTTATCACTTTGTCTTCCTCATATCTCTCTCCACGAATCTCTCAAGCTTATCCCTAGGATCACTCACACTCCAAAATAGCTATGTGAGTTGTTTATCACAACACACTCACACTAACTATATTATTAATATGAGTTATATAAACTCATTATTAATAATATTACAATATATTAATAATGTTACACAATATATTTGTAACAATATTCACTCAACAACATAAAGTGGGGGCAAATATAGACACAAAATCATGCACTTGGGTACATTTCTAGGTCGTAATCACATACTACTATTCATATGATTCCTAAGCGAGAAAAATAGTAATTTACATATATCTTTGGCCTCTTTTAAGTCTTTCTTATTTCCTCTTTGGTCTTTCACACCCCATGACCCAATCTGATCTTTATTGTTTTATCTTTATTGACTCTGGACACCAGCTCTCAGGCATCCTTGTCCCCTCTAGGCGCCCCTAACGTCTTTGTATCTTACTCACCTCTTTTGGGCCTCTTTATCTTTTGGGCATCTTGTTTTCTTATGGGTAGGCCTTTTAGTTGTCAATTACGAAATTCAAACAAGAGAATTATATAAATACAAAGTTATGTGACCATAATAAAGGAACAATCTCTAAGCATCTATTATCACCACCTAAGGTTGCATCCAAAGGCATTTTAAAAGCATCAAGACATCCATCTAGCACTCACTCAAGGGATAAGGGACTACATTTTCTGCATACACGTATAGGAGGGGAAGTTCATTTTGTCATCCACACATCTACTTACATTGGTAGATCTAGTTATTGCTCGTTATCAAGTGCATCTTGAACAAGAGCTTCCTAGGGCATAATTTTTACACACACGCATAAGAACTATATGGGGTCCAAGATGTAGTGCATCACTCAGCCGTAAGTTCACTCTATCGAGTGATCGTCGGGGTCAGTTCGACTCCCCATTTATACCTTTTTATTTTTAGGATTTGATGTGTTTTGGGGTTTTGCGTGTTATCTCCCTCTTTGCAAGTTATAGGAGAATACAATGATCATCCAACGACACATAAATGACCAACGAAGGTTAGCGACCACCTTGCGACATAAGAAAAACCACATTTTGAGCTCTTGTGGAGTCACAAATACCCAACAGAGGTCTCCAATGCCTATGCACCCTCGCCCCAGTCCAAGCTCATCAGGTAATTACATAATTTGTTGGGTGTGGTTGCGAAAGTCTCCTTCTCTTGTTCATCATTCTTCCAATCCATAAAACACTTCAGGATTTATTATGAAATCAACTAAGTCTCTTATTCCCTCTCTTGCACTTAGGGTTTTAATTTTCATTAACTTATTTCTTGCATCCAATATGTGCTTAAGCAATTTTATATTACATGTGACTTTGCAATATCTAGGGTTTTATGAATTTCTATAATTTGTTAAATCAAATTTCATAAGTTTAGTGCTTAGGGGCACTTACATCTACTTAATCATCATCGTGGCACATATTTGGGGCATAGTTAATTGTCTCCTTTTCGAAGTTGTGTTGCATTGTTGACTAAATTTTTGGACTAATTACACATATTTCATTATTATCTTGGCTTCCTTATAACCATGGTGCATACTTTTTATGATGTATATTGGATTTTTTTTCATTTTTATCGTTTCTTTGCTACGTGTGTGTTTGTTTTACGCACATAATGAGTTAACCATCTTGATTCTTTCATAATCATGGGGACAACTCTATTATGTAACAACAAAATAAGGTTGCTCTAAATTTCACTCTCCAAATGACGTTCATGTTATGAGCACAATCCCTCCTATTCTCCCGCAAAATTCTTGTCTTCTTCCTATCAAGCGGTTGTCCACCACTTTGTTGCATCGCCCACCAACTTAAGGGAGCATTCCTTTATCATTCTACTCGCTAGGGCATCCAAATGATTCATCGCGTTCCGCCCGGTAAGTCTGCATGTGTCTACTATCTTTAAAATGTTATTACTTCATAATAACACTTTAAAGAGGGGAAAATGTAGACACCCTCAAAATACATGCATATTTCTAGCCTATTTCTATCCCATTAGATTTAATTAAATTAATTCTATCCTACTAGAATACATCCCTTTAGAATTAATTAAATTAATTATATCATTTAAATCATAACCATTTTAGAATTAATTAAATTAATTCTAATTACATACCCCTACCCTTCAAAATTAATTAATTTAATTCTATTCTATCATCCATTGAAATTAATTAAACTAATTCCTAACACCCTTTAGCTAATCTAATTAAACATTTATATAATTAAATGGTTAATTATTCTCTCACAATTTATAACTAATTAAATTAGTGATTTAAATAATCTCATTTATCTACTCACACTCTACTTCACTCCACTTCTAGAACCCTATAATGGCGGGGGCATCAAAACTGCACGTACAACCATCTTCCTAGACAAAATCAATATAATCATTGCACTTGCAAAACTGCAACTGCACATACCAAATCCTCTTACTATTTCAGGAAATTATAATTATGATCCTAGAGCTCATTAAAACTATGATCCACTTCTCATGGCCTCACCCTCATCTATAAAAAATAGGCCATTCCTTTGCAAATCATCCTTGGAAGCTTTGTGCAATTTGTAGCCAACTTCTGCCAAAATTGTCATCCGCATCCTCGTGTTTATGAGCTCATAGCATTTACAATTCCACATTTGAAGAACAATTCAAGAGCATCCACAATCCTTTTACTTACAAGATTCTACAAGTCAAAGTGCTTCACAATCTTACTTGAGGTCTGTAAGGAAAAGCTCAGAGAGAGGTATATTATTGTTTATTTGTTATCTTTCAACTTAAGATGAGATTTTCACAACTCACAACAATTACGAAGGAGAGAATATTGACATTACACAAGGAGAAAGGACTCGCAGTCCCCAAAATGTTTAAAGAGGAATTTACTAATAATGATTCAAGTGAAGAAGATGATGAAATTCAAATAAAGAGAAATTGGGCATGCAAAAGTAAGGAGAAAGTTGTGAGACAACTAGAAGAAGGGTCGAACAACAATCATTTGAAGGTAGATATCTCTTATGAATCTAGAGAGGTCATGAACAAGAATGAACCATGAGGTCAACCTCGAGATAGCCCATTAAAAGATATACAAGCCAATATAGGGAGTGACAAAGTGCCAAAGCTAACAACAATTGGCAACTATTGGAGTGAACAGGAGACTGCAAAAATTATCAAACTTTTCGTGCGAATATGAAGATATATTTCCAAGAGGATACCAAGAAATAAAGGGGATACACCCATCATTGGGAATAATGTAGATTAAGTTGGTTGACAAGACAAATCCAGTCAGGAAAAGACCATACATGATGAATGCTAATCTTCGCGCAAAGGTCAAGCAAGAAATTGACAACATGTTAGTTGCACGAGTAATTATACCAATGGAAGATTCAAAATGGGTAAGCATAGTGGTTATCAATATAAATAAATATGGATATATTAGAATTTGTGTGGACTACATGAATTTAAACTTTGTTTGTGTTATTGACCTATTCCCAACACCTTTCACAAAAGAAATTCTAGAAGGGGTTGCGGGAAGGGAAATATATAATTTCACTGATCAATTATTTAAATACCACCAAGTTAAAATCACAGAATAATATAGGGAAAATAAAATTTTTGCGACTGAATGGGGATTGTTTGCTTACACTGTAATGCCATTCAGGTTTTAAAATGCACCAACAGTTTTCTCACGCATAATAGTGACAACTTTCGAATATTTCATTCTCAAGCTTCTCTAAGTGTATTTAGATGAATGGACGGTGTATGTGTTAGTCAAGGATCATCGTGATAATCTATAAATTATGTTTGAATGTTGTCGAAATTGACAAAATTTCTTAAATCTCAAAAAATGTGTTTTTACGACACCTTTTGGCACATTACTAGTGCATATAATATGCAAAGATGGTTTGTTGGTTGATTTAACTAAAATTAAAATTACAGTTCATTTGGAAGTGCCTAAGACACAAAGGGAAGTCTGTGCATTCCTAGGTAATTGCTGATACTTACATAAAATTTTTTTAAGGACTATGCCAAAATAATAACACCATTGGAAAAATTGTTGCGCAAATAGGGGAGTTTGAATGGGGTAATGAACAAGAAAGTGTGTTTGAATAATTAAAGGAAAATTTGATACATGCTCCCATATTACAATTCCCAAATTGGAATACACCCTTTCATGTACATATAGAGGCATCGGAAACCACGGTTGGAGCCAATTTGACACAACCAGGAGAAGAAAAATTGGACCATCTCATCTATTTTTCCAACTGAAAACTAACGCATGCAAAGAAAAACTATACAACCACATAACGAGAGGGGTTGTCAATGGTGTATGTATTGCAAAAATTCAGACACTATTTATTGGTGACTTTGTTTGTGTTCTTCGCGGATCACATAAAATTGAAACACTTAGTCAATAAGGAGGTACTACATAGAAGGATATGCATATGGATAATCTTATTTAAAGAGTTCCAATTTTTAGTAACTGTCAAACCTGGAAAAAACAATGTAGGACCTGATCATCTATTGTTCATAATTACCAGAGAACAAACAATTTTAATAGAAGAGGGCATGCCATATGCACAAGTGTTCCAAATACAAAGCAATTCATATGAATTGGAGGAAGTAGTTTATTTCATACAAAATGGGGTCATACCGAAAGACTACACTACTAGTCAAAGAAAACAACTCATCGTTAAATTTGTACCCTACCAAGTAATAGATGGGAAAATCTATAAAATGGGACGTGATGAGATTCTAAGGCGATGTATGATGGATCATTAACGACATGAAATTCTTCGCGAAGCACATGAAGGAACTGTCATCCAACATTATGGGGAGAAGATACCACATGAAAGATACTCACTACATGGTTATGGTGGAAAATTTTATTTAAGGATGCTAAGGCATATGTGAGAGCATGCGACCAATGCCAAAGGGTCAGTAAACCAAGTACATGTGATGAGATGTCATTCATACCAATAGTAGCTCAAGGACCCTTTGCAAAATAGGTGATTAATTTTGTTGGACTAATCAATCCGGTGACATGAAGAATAGGTGCACGATATAATATTATGACAACTAACTACTTAACTAAATGGGTAGAGGAAACACCAACAAATGATTGCACTGAGGCGACCACAACAAGGTTCCTTTGGGAGAATATAATTAGTTGTCATGGATGTCCATTAAACCTTACAAGTGATAAAGGAACACATTTCGTGAATGATACTATCATAATATTATTGTACTAGCAATTGCATGTGTACAATGCAATGTGAACACCGAATGGTATATATTATTAGATTTAGAAAGACAATTATTACTTTTGTAGTTGATGTTGATAAGGGGTGTGATTGACAATACTGATTTTCTATTAAAGCCAAAACAAATGTTGCAAAGTACATTAGAAGGGATGTTAGATAATAGTTAGTTGTGTAATAATTGAATACAAATGCAAGTGAGACATGTAAGTTTGCTAATACTCACTCTCGAGAATGTTGTGAATGTGAAGTGTTGTTGTCAAAGTAGATTGAAAGAATGACTAAGTGCTTTAACATATTATCTCTCCATGAAATTAAAATGAGACAGAATATGCAATTATATATAAACAAATCTAAAATGGTTATGGTACATTCCAAATTTCTCTATTACCTCAACGAGTTTGAGAGCATCATTGTTAGAGTTATTTTGTGCATATCTTACAATCATAGCATTCCATGAGACCACATTTATTTGAGGCATTTTGCAAACAAAAAATGGTATATGTTATTTGTGTTATAGGGATAGTTTTAACTTTTGTAGATGTGTTTTTTTTAAACTATGGGTGATTGATTTTGTATGTGTAGAAATATAGATGAACCACTTCATTTAAAGAGTGCAAACGTGAGGTTTAACCCTTAAAACAATTCAAAATGCAAAAAAATGATATAATGTACAAAGCTTTGGATGGAAACAACTATAAATTACATGGTTCTTTCTCTGCATTATAAAATTATAGGTATTGTGTGCGAGAAATTAAGTGCTTATTATCTTCACACATACTCATTTATCAACCAGCGAATTCATTTGAAAAATAAGTTTCTATAATTTATAGAATGCAATTTTAGAGTACTAAGATTTATGAAAACAATTCAACAAGATAAAATGATAGATTTATTTGTGCTGAAAGGAAAGTTAATAAGAATAATATAAATAATACTTTTATAAGTAAGACACAATAATATGGTTCTTAGATAGCATTGCTACATCCCAAAGACTATAGTATAGAATTGTAAACCAGATTGTCATTTAGAAATGAATATTAGAAGCTAAACATTTACAAGGTAGAATTGTAAGAATCATAAATGACAAATTGAATGAACAACTATCCATAGATCAATCCAATTTCTATACCAATATAATCAAAAATAAAGACAAGTGGCTAGTTATATTCTCATCTACCTAATTATGATTGGGAAACAAATTATTTCAATCATAAGATGTGACGTGGAAACCCTGAAAGGCCTATGTCACATCATGTAGCATTAACTAATCCCTATATAGGAACAAGGATTTGAGATCTAGTTGCTTTATGCAAATCTCAAGTCCTTGGGACTTGCAATAAATAACATATAATCTCAAAGCCTAATTACAAAAATACGGCAATATTTATCCCTAAAAGGTCTAATGTATTGCAACAATACTTGACGCATAGGCTGTTGTACAATAGATTACACCCAATAAAAAGTTGTAGTGTTTAACTGAATACTTGTTTATAGCAGGATAACTGGCTGAATGGAAGGTTGTAGTGTACTATTTATTTAATGTTAGCACAATCTTGCAACACAAAGAAATATTATACATGCCTTATCAATTAATTTGATAGCTATGTTTCATATGGTTGCATAATCAAACCCTTTATGATGAATGGTATCAATAATTTCAATTTAAATTTGTGTTGATTCATCTGCTAAGCTTTTAGGATCTGTCTTGTTTTTTACAATATATGATAAGTTAGAATGATCAATGATTACTCCATTAGAATAAGACATCGAAATAAAAGAAGAGATTCATTCTGTTGTACATTTCAGGTAGACTCCAAAATTTTCATGAAGGGGATAAAGCGATTCAATTTGTTGTTTTTTCATTATGATCTCAACTTGTAAAGCATCCTGATAAATATGAAGAAAGAATTGACTGGATCCTAACCCGCGTGTTCACTATTTTAAAGTTTTTGGTTCTATCCCTAGGTTTTGCTATTTGCCCGATGGTAGTCTTCCTCGGGGACTTCACTTAACCCAGTTGATAGATTGATACGACGATAATGACCTGTTTGTAGTCATATGCGTGTCGGAAGTCAAACTCTTTGCCCTAATGGAACATAGACGTGGTTTTGAAAGATTAGAGGTGCTCTTAATGAAATACTGGTATCTTGCCTGCATGGCAACAGTATTACGATGCCTTCTAAAACCGAACAGTATTACGATGCTGTTACTTTTGGTCGATGCCGTCGATTTACATATGGGATCGACTAATTCATTTTTAAATTTTCTCAACGCTATAATAATCCGAGGATGCATGTGGACAGAGAAGCAACAATCAGTCATTTGGAATGATGCAGTCACAAGCGATCGTACGAATCTAGGATAATCTCAATCTATGAATTACTGCAAGTTTTCATGGCAATGTATCAGTGTAAAATAAGGCGCATACGGAGATCAGGAATGAAGTTTAGCCAATTAATTAAGAATTTAAATGCGTACCTGCAGAATTCAACTTAACATGCAGAGCCGTATTGACTGAAACTTTGCAGACCCTGAATAGCGAAATTAGAGTATTTGTGACTAGTACCTTAAATCTTATTGCATGCAACAGCTGTTGAAGAATGTGTTGGGCATAGTAAAAGCTAAAGCAAAACTTAAAAATAGCGAACCTGCTGCAACATGTAAAATTGGAAAAGCAAAATTGTTAAAAATAGCAAAAGTAAAATTGTTAAAAATAACAAAATGTCAAATTTGACACAGTCCTATAAATATCTGCAAAACCCTTTCCCATAGGGATAACGCCTTCGGCGTAAAGAGTTTATTGTTGTGCACCATAAAAACAACTCTTATCACCGAGAAGCTAATAGAATGGTTGAAGCATTAAATCCTACGCAACACTCTTAAGGGCTAATTTGCATATTTAATATAAAATACAGTTATATATATATAACTGTCTCGAACAGTAACAGGGAAAGTCGCTATTTTTTTTCTCAAAATGATAATCAGAGGCCCTTGAATGATGTGCTTCCAAGCATGCCCTTCTTCTCATAATGATTGTGTATTTGTAGCCAACCGAAATCACAGAAGATCACATCAAACGATCTCCCCTCAATGTCATTCCTTCCAACTCATCTCGTGTTGAACTTCCTCCTAACTACACACAATCACACAGGTCTTATGGACTGTTATTTCCCAACAATCATTAGGCAGTTTGCAGAGGAAATAAAAATAAATCCATTGACATTGATTAATGCAATTAAACATACTGATAGATTTAGCGAATCGTATATATATGCTTTTGATGTGGGTATGGACTACGATCACTTAAGGAAGAAGCTTGGGATCCATGGTAAGTACGCTCTTTCTGAAGAAGCATTCTGTATAGCTGTTAAATTTAACGGTGCTCTCAAAACTCTCACTTATGGTTTGAATTATATAACTGAATGTTTTTCGGTTGGCCTTGCTCAGGCATTTTGGCTTGTTATTAGAAACTTGAGATCTAAGTTAAAATTTCATTTGGGTTCGTTGTAACAGTGAACAATCTTCAGTGTGTGTTGGACTCGTGAGAATATCTGCTAGAATTCGCTAGTGGGTAGAAGCGATTTGAAAGTTTCTAAGGGAGTGGAAGAATTATAAAGCTTTCTGTTTCAATGGTGGCTTTCACAAAACCAGTATCCAGTGGATTTATGGCTGCAGGAGCTATTCTTGTATGTTTGCTTATACTGCATCTGGGTCCAAGGCTTACAACCAGGCAGCAAGAGTATATCGGAACTTTTCCTACCGTGTATTCACTATCCCCCTTTGTATTATCATGGATGATCAAGAATAGGAAATGAAAACTTGATTTTAAAATTTCTATTCTCAAAAACTTGAAACACAATACCAACATTGTAGCCAGCCTAAAAATATTGGGTGTTAATAAACGTAGGAATGCATTCTGGTGTTAATAAATGTGAGGGGTACACAATTGGGTGCTTATTATTTTTAAAGCATCTTTTTCCTCTTATCCCTTTTGCACGCTTCTTATAATGATTTTAGCATGTATATTCATTTTAACTGTTTAGTAGTGTCTAATGATTTTGGGCCAATGTGACAAATTGAAAATACTGTCATGTTACCAGAGATGAGAAACATGAAACCAAATAAAAATGGGTTAGGATCCAGAAGCAGGGGTTCTTGGGTTTTGGGAATAAGAAAATATTTAGGGTTTGTCTATAGCCACACAATAATTATTACACTTTTAAGTTTATCACACCAAAAAAGTCGCAAATCATCCGATTCTCTACAAGTAGAAAGATATACTCACATTCAATTTATCCTTGAGAGTCGAGAAACAACAAATGATGTTCACATGATAGCGACCTTAATTGCTGGATATTTTCAGTTTCCTCAAATAAGACAAAATGTAAAATATGTGCCAGAATTTTGTTTGAAACACCTAAGAGTAGACTGATTGAACAGAAGTCCATCTCAATATAGAGTTTAGAGAGACAGATCAATAGAGAGATTTATCATGGACAGATGTTGAAATGGTCACCGTATAGAGGACAGAGTTTGTTACTGAAGTTTGAATGTTTTTTTCCCCTCATTTGGCAAGCTGTTCGTTGCAGGCCAGAAATGGCTTAAAAAACACAGGTAATCCTGAAACCTATATTCCTAACGTTGCTTTCTCAAGAAATGGGTTTTAGAATCTGACTGCTCCTTGCTGTTCTGTTTCTGATAACATAACACATAGCCAAATTTCGCTATAAATAATTGGTCCAGTGTGAATCTCCAAAATAAATGATTTATCATTGATGTTATAGCAAAAATAATTTGGACAGCTACATAGACCTAGCTTGATTTGAGGGCTTCATGCTGAGTTTGTTGATGCTTTCTGGTTTTCTGATATTTTGAAAATCATCAATTTGCTTAAAATTTTCACCGATTAGAATACATCTCTGTTGTTTGGATGGATCAAAGGAAATACGAAAAAGAGAGATGATGAAAAATGTTGACACTAAAAAGTGTTCTCCATAACTTTGACTTGGTGGTATTATGCACTACAAATTGCTCATCCGCTTTCTTGTTTTGATCCGAGCACAGGAGTACAACATACAAAAGACCATCTGTTTCAAAAAATATATGGAATGTGCAGAGTCGTGTGTACTGGAGGCCTTGTGAATGGTGGACTACAAATCCTGTAATAAGTAATAAATTATTGGCTTTATTTTTCCTTCCATTGAAAAGTTTCTATATGACTGCAGGCGGATCTATGTCTGACTCTATACTGTTGTTTGAGAAGCTAGGCCTGGATTAATTTCCAGACAATTTCACTGGTTGTGTTGGAAATGTGCAGGCCTTCCACAAAAAAGCAATGGCTACATTCTAGTTGATTGCCATGGTGGTCTGAATCAGATGCGAAGAGATGTAAGCCTCTCAAATTGCAGATCAGTTTTAGCTCCACAAAATTTCTCTCTTACCCACACAAGCGATTTGTTTTTTATTGCAGCTGAAAAATCTAGCTTGGATTTTTCAGTTCTATTTAATTCAGAAAAGTGGAATTTATTGATAATGTTTCTTACACCCACTTTGCTGCCTCTCCAGTTATGTGATGGTGTAGATGTTGCCCGTCTACTCAATGCGACATTAGTTCTGCCAGATTTTGAAGCAGCTTTGTATTGGAATGATACAAGGTAAACTTCGAATACCTTCCTACAAGGTCTGATATAAATGCCCTTTTTCTTTTCCAAATAAAGAGATTTTGAATTAATAATATTAAGTGGTAAAACCATAAACATCACTGAGACCTATCATCTGAGATATTGATACAAACTGAGTATTTAGCAGAAAATGTGAATAGATGGAGTCTCAAAAGCAAGCAATAATCATAGCATACTTTCCTGCATGCTAAATAAAGGATCCCACAATCTTGTGGTCTGTTATTAGAACCTCTCCTGTAGTCCTTTGGGCTGTGGTCTAGCAGTAAGTTGGAGTGCTTACTGCCACTATGAACCAGTTGCAAACAGACGGGGATGCTCTCTGTGATAATGTGGTTGTTAATTGATATTTGTGAAATGGATCTAGCTACACTCCATAGTCTTTAAAGGACGTTTTCTAATAAAAAAGTACCTTTCCATAAACAGATCAGAGACTAATGTTTTAGATACATAAGATCTTCTAGGAAAAGTTCTTTGAAAGAGAAGCAGGAGCTTGAATATGACTTGAGACAACCTGGAATGTGAGTGAACAATATTCCATTATCTGATGTCCCTATTAGAGGCTATTTCTTTCTGGCAAGATTCTCTTTGCAGATAAAGTCTTAACCTTCCTGCATAGCAGAAAACAGAGAGTTGGGAATTTACACGTGAATCCACTTGCAACAAGCTATACAAGATCAAGTATGTTTATTTGCATTTCAGGAGGTTTGGAAGGTGCATTAGTGATATCCATATCTCCATCAGATACCTTTTGCAAAAGCAAGTGAAAGTGATTTTGAGTAGCCTCTGCCCCACTATCTGGAAACTAGGGGAAGCAGTATTTGGAAACTAGGGGAAGTTGTAGGAGAGTTATCATGTGGGTTCAATTGTTTTCCGAAGCTGAAAAAACTAGCGAATCAACACAAGTTGGCTACCTTTGAATTTATATATGACAAACTCAAGAAAAAGAAGGCAATATCAAACAATATGGTCATACTAGTGACATAAATGGCATTTAAAGGGAATATTTCCGCAATCATAGATTTTTTTGCAAACTTAATTCATAATCGAAGACAAATATGAGCTTGTTGTTCCCTTTGCAGACAGTAATATGTGGCACCTACACATTCTCATAATGTGTTGTCAATAGCCTTGAATGATTGCTCATTCCATAGCTCCAGGGGCAAAGCAAAAAGGTCTATCTAATTTAGAGCTAAAGAAAGTAACTCATCTCTAGGATCAAAACTAGCACCCCAATACATTATAAATAAGCCAGCTCAGTTGATAAAGTATGAGCATCATTTTCCATAGGAAAGAGTGTTGGGGGAGGACTGCTCCTGCCTGCAGAGCAGCCATGATGCTCTTAGACATTCCAATGTTTCACTGGAAGGCACCTAGGTGGTTTCTCACTCCATCCCTAAGTTGATAATACCTAGCTCAAAATTCAAGTAAATGTTTGAAATTGACATGAGTGGCGATATTGGTGATACCTTTTGAAAGTTGTCACCATGCAAAGAAAAGTCTCAGAATATTCTTTGAAGGCTTATGCACTAGAATTACTATTGCTCCTGTTTCTCTATCAATTTAAGAAAAACACAGGTAAGAACAAATATGAATATGTCTATTTCTGTGAATCAGGGAAAAGCGAGGCCCAAGCATTTCATTGAGGTGTTTAACATGTAATCATATCACAAAGCAATGCAACCACATCATCACATTATAGTAACCTAGTTTGATTTTCAGCATACACTGTCTCAGTTTGTGGGCTATGTCTCTAGGTTAGATTTTGGGATTTGCACGTTGACTTGGAAGCTTGTGGAGCATGCCTTCCAAGGGATCAAACCGCAGTCAGTTCAGCAAGTGCTCTAACTTGCCTCAAGGTCACAACTCAACAGATTCCCAATGGGAGTAACATACAAAAATCGTATATACCAAAATACAAATATAATCTTAAGGAATTCATTAAATAGGGAAAATCCCTTGAAGAGACAATGCAACATGAAGCAACTCAACAATCCTAGACATTAGACATCAGCAGTCTCCACCATAGTTGTTCAGAACTTTGGAAAGTTCCTAATAATTTTATGAAAAGGAATTTGCTGATAAAATGGAAAGGCGTGCTTTTCTTATGTCTATTATAAAATGCAGAAATTTATTTTTCATGCTAACTTTTAGAAAAAGATGAAATTAGGATGTTCAGTTAATCATGACAGAATGTTTATATCATATTTTACCTTTAGGAATTGACACTCTACCTGGTAAAGCCTAAATTTTAGACCTATTCTCCTGATTTTCTTGTGCCTTGAATATTTTCTGCTTCTCTCTGGCCTTTGTAGTTAAATTCTTTTTATGCGTTGCCTGGAAGACTATTCTATGGACTCAGCCTTCCAAGGTGGTCCTCACTCCTGTAACTTTTGTTCGAAATTGCATTCATAGGCCCCGTTCTATTTTCTTTAGTCAGAAACATATAAGATATAATGAAAAATCTTCAAGTTAGCTCATGTCTTTAAAGTTCCAAGTGTTTTAACGAGTATTTCATGCCTTTAAGAAGCTCAGGCAAACTTTTGTGCTTCTTACAAAACCACATTTTGTTCAAATTCGTGACCTACAGAAACAACACATTTTAAGGGTTCTTTAACATCTTGAAATTTAAAACTGGCATGAAACTGCAGAAAATTTATGTTCTATTAGGGATTACTTTCCTTATGCCTGCAGACACACATGGAAACAAAAAATTTCTGCCTAGACTGTCAGGATTGCTATAGCAAAATGCTGATGAATATCCTGCACAGCCATCTATGAAAGGGAAGAAACATGATTGTCACCAAACCAACTAGGTACCATCTAACACTACTGTTTGACATGATTTGGCTTTGCTAATACACGACTTAAACCAATTCGCAATATTCTTCTTTTCTTGCCAAGTGTACTACACTCAAATATTTGAATGCAATAATAGGTTCAAATAGGGTCTTCTCATTTCTTCTACTTACAAACATCATTTGGTACAAATGTGTTTTAACTTTAAACAATGTCTTTGGCTTATGTTATCTCCTGGAAAAACAAATTAAATTAATTAGATTATTTCTGCCACAGTTCTTGCTCATTATTCTAGGGTCAACTAATGTTTGTGAGAGTACATTTAAGTATTTTAATATGTAACACAATAAAATTAAATACATTCCACTGCATAATTCTAGTACAAGCTTTTGTAAAATCTAGTTCAAGTACATTAGCTTGGCTTGAAATATATCCTCAGATTGCTATGACAATGTCCAGAATTTACCTTGAAATGATAGTCCAAGAGAGTTTAAGTAATAACTAGAAAGAAATCCTCAAAAATATGCAAAATGTAAGCTTATTCCTCTCAAGTACCCTGCAAGTGCAATTTTTGAAGAGAAAAGATGATTTGAATTGATGGAAAAACACTCTTCAATGGGCTATTTATAGTTATCCTTCCCATTTGAAAAAACCCTTTAAGTTGGCCCACAAGTTCTCCTTTTGGATTATGACATGACAAGGTGAGGGAGAAGATGCCACCACTTATCCATGCAGATTAACTATTGCATGCATGCCACTTGTCTTCCATGCACATATGGGTTTACTCTTTTATGTGTTAGAGAATCCCTCGGGTCTCACGGGTTCCAAATGTGAATGGAGTGGTAGCACTTGCTAGAGATGGTGAACAGTGGTGTCAACACAGGGAGCCCCTTGGTGGTTGAGATTAGACCTTGGAAGATTTTAAGAAGCCTACGCATGTGGTGTGCCCCAAGTGTCACCAGCTCAAAAACAAAAAACAAAACAAAAGAAGCCTCTTTCATGAGTGCTGCATATAAAAGATGAAGTGTTTCTTGTTAGAAACTTAGAGCCTTTCTTTGCTATTGGGTGAAATTGTGTAACACCCCATAATTGACAACCCAAAATGCCATAGTAAAATTGGCAAATTTTTTGTTGTATGACACAACACTTACTACTCCTGCACTGTTCACAAGACACATAACATTGGGCCCACATAACACTAACACTCATAGTTGCATTAATCCAAAAGAACACATAGCTCACAGGTTTACTTTCATATGCATTTTTATTCCATTACTTAAGAATGTAGACTGTGGAAGCAAAGCTAAAGCCACCAAGACACATGATACTGACATCTCAACACAAATCCTTTTCGAAACCGGATTCAACCAAAACCCTTTGTTCAAGGCCTTACACAAGATGACGATGAAGCAATAGGTCCTTACTACAATATCCCTAAGAGTTAGCTTTCATACTAGGAATGATTCATAGCAAGTCTCAGATGAGTTTACGACAATCAAATTCGCCAGGGTGCAATAATACTTTATAGTTTATGTTCACATTTTAACCAATTCACAAGGCAAGTCTAAGAGGGATTAAACATGCAATAGGGTTTACCAACCCTATTTACCTCTTAAGATACTTCCCATTATTCTCTCATCCAATGCTAAATGTTTCATAGCTCGGGGAATTAGTTTTTGCTTAAACCACCCAAAACAAGAAACACTTGTGGTACAAGATGTCAAGTAAGTTTCATAAGCAAGGTCTTAGAGCAATCCAAAAGGCATAAGACGCTCCACATATTCCTCTTTTCATGCCACACTCTACGGCCATACCATCAATATAGTGCATCTAACACTCAAGTCCAACATCTAACATAGGGTTAAAATTTCATTTAGTCATTCGTGCGACAACACCTTTTGTATGGTGGCGCCAAAGAAGCAACTCACCTCAAGCCATTAATAGAGATGGTGCAAATCACTAACTTCCATTTTTGACAATGTTTGTGTTCATCTCGTCCTAGGTAGGTACAATTTACCATTGTGTCCTGGTATTATTGGCTTTCTTAGTTCGTTGCATTCTTAGGGTGAAGGTTTTGATAGGAGCTTGACAATTTTTACATTACAAAAGAACATACATATTCAAGAACCACACCTCCTTTTCTCTCTAAATAACAATTCTTAATTAGTTTCTTCGGTTCAAAATAAGGATTTCCCTTAGATGTATCAACGTGAGGGTTTCACCCCACTTTTCTATTTACTAATGCTGGATTGAAAACCTTTCAAAGCCACAATATTGCCTTCACTCTAATTTCACCCACGAACCCATGTAACTACATTGTTAAGTCACCTCTGTGATAACTTCGTTTTCCATAGTCATTCAAATTGTTTTGTTTAGACACTTTCATCCCTCATGTTTACAAAAGTAAAACTATACCATTTGACGATTTGCGTCATACATACTTACACCATACATATACAAGTACCACTAGGTCTCTATGAAAACATATGAAGATTGGGTCCATAACATATCCCAAGGTAAATCACGGGTTTTTGAGCGAGGTCATTCAATATTAAGGCACTCCTCTTTCTTGTGTCATTCATGGATTGCCACTTCTCCTAGATTCCATTTAGGAAGGATGACATACGGTTAACATGTGTTCAAAAGATATCATTTTCAAGGATTTTTAGATCAGGGTCGTCATGTTGACTTTTTGGCTATCATCCTAATGGGGTTTAACCATTTGCAATCCCAATAAGGTGGGAGGGGGGTTTAATTGTGTTTCCCATTTAGTTAAATATTCACAAAGGTATACTCTTCATTTCATTTTTATTTTCTCTATGCTAAATGTTGCCAACAAGTACTAATACAAGAAGGATCGTTTTTACAACTTTCGTTCTCTACACTGCCAAGGTGATTACACTCAAAAGGCATTCCACACAAGTAAATTACTCTTAAATTGTCCTTTTCAATTAGATTCTTTCCTTCCCAGTTCTTTAATATTTGGTAAATCACACAATGAACACATTCATCAATTCCACGCAAGAAAATGCTATAAAATGTTATTTCCTTTTCAGTTAATGTAATATCCCCTTCTCGTTCGAAGACCCTTAGCCCATTTTGTCTCCTTGACGGCTAAGGGATGGGCACAAGGGGAAACTTAAGTCATAATAATTTATTATAAAGTGCAAATTAAAAAAAAGAAAATATTATAAAGACACTTATAATAAAGTTTTTTTTTATAGATAGATAAACGCTTTTGACCGGAACTATGAACTGGAGTACATTCAGCCAAGATATAGCATTTAAGCTCAACAATTAGCGAACCAGAACCACTACACATGGACACACTTCTAGTGCAGGCAATCTCGAACTAGAATCCACCGTTGTTAAATCAGCCTGCCAGCCGGGCCACCTCGGACATTACCACCCTGAATGGGGATCGTGCCTAAGTGGGATTTGAACTTGGGTGGAGCTGGATACAACCATCCATCTTAACCACTCCACCCAGACCCCATCGACGCACTTATAATAAAGTTATTATAGACTTAATAACAAATAAAATTATAAAAAGTTAAAGCCATAGTATAAAGTCTAATTTCCTCCTAGAAAATTTGACCTCCTTATGGGATGGATCAAAAGGGAAAGACGTTAAATGAGGGGATAAAAGCTTATTGGATGTTAAGGGAGGCAAGTCGGCCCATTAGCTCTATATAAGCAAGTCGACTTGCTTGAGGAGGGCATCACTTGTCTATTTTATGAAATCTGATTTGTATGTTAAGCTTTGAGCTTGCATCTTTAATCTTCAATCTTCTAAGGACGAAAACTCTTAGAGATGCACTCTTGAGGACAAAAACCCTCCAAGAGTCTAGTAGAAGGATGAAAACCCTTCTCCTAGTTGAGAGGATTCTCCACCATGGGATTTCCATTGCAGATCACTGAGTTAGTGGTATTTTTTAGGTGTTTTCTAGTAGTTTTCCAAGCATTTTGAGGGTTGAACTTTGTAGAATTGTTCCAAGGTTTGAAAAGGAAAGTGGTGGTTGAGTTTTCTCCTTGTTTCCAGTTTGTGTGACTTGCATAGTGGACTGTTAGGAGGGGTTTTGGTTGCTAAAAAGATCTGGATTGTTGTTACAATTGCAGATTTTTTATGCTCTGAATCAACTTTTGTGGAGTGGAATTTGGCTCAAAATTATCAGATTTCCAGCTGTGTCTGAAGGCAAGTTTTGCATAATTTTAATAATTTTTTTCAGCCTCTTTTTGGGCCTCAAATTTGGTTTTATCTCTCTATTTTGGCTTCATAAATTATGTGGATCAGTTTATGGTTGAAAATGTCATGATTTATTTCTGATTTTTATAAGCTTCATACCCAACCCTAGTTGCATTTTCTATAAATAAATCAAATCTGCATCATAAAAAATTGGTATATTTTTTATAAATTGCATCGGGTGTGTGGGAATTGCTTCAAATCCATTTGGGGGCAAAAATAGTTCCTTTGGGGATATTACAGTGGTATCAGAGTAGTTAATCATCCCAGCCCGTGAAGAAAGAAAGGAGAAATCAGATCTGAATGCAAGCAAGAAAAAATGAAGTGGACTTTAGTTCCTTTTTTTGATGGCACTAATGAAATATCTACAAAATCGTGGTTGAAGGAATTGGAGACATTTTTGTGTTGTAATCATATGTGTCAGGATGATGAACTCACGCTCATCTCTAGATACATGGATGCAGTAGCACATAAATGGTGGCACCAAATGTTGAAGACCCAAGGGGTTGAATCCATTGCTTCACTTGCAGATTTCTCACAAAAGTTTCTAGAACGATTTGATGTACATGATGGAAAGGGTGAGTAAGGAAATGAAGCCATGGATGAAGGAAGACCAATTAGATCTACACCCAAGTGAAGAAGAAGAAGCTTCTAAAGAAAAAGATATGACTTCCATTGAACAAAATATTTGTAGGGAAGGCAAAGAAGAATGCAAAATTGAACAAGATGTTTTAGCCCAAAAGCAACAAACAACAGCTTTGGGGCAGCCAAATGGACCATTTGTACAGCCAAAGACTTCTTCAACTAGGGGGCAACAAACTATGAGGAATGGTATTCCTCAAATTGTGGCAGCCAAGAGCAAGGAAGGATCAATCCATTACGCAAGATAAGGATGGCGAAGAAAGGAGCATGTTATCGCAGCAGTTGTCTCATGAAATAATTCAGCCCATTGTTGATCATGGAGACATCACAAGGCATGGGACAAGTGAGATAATGTCATTGCATATTCAGATTTGTTTTGAGAAAAATGATGAAGTAGAAGATGAAATCTGCAATCTTAAGTATGTGATACCTTGGATGCAACCTTGTATATATGATCATTTTGAGAGTGGTAGATGGTGGCAAGATTTAGCTCACTTGACAGGTACATGGGCTAGGCTTTTGGATCACTTTAACATGTTTTGTCTCTTGTGCATGACACTTGGACAAACGAGTTTGGAATTGCTTGAGGGCAAACAATTTTGGGAAGGGAGGATTGTAATATCCCCTTCTCGGTCGAAGACCCTTAGCCCATTTTGTCTCCCCGACGACTAAAGGATGAGCATAAGGGGAAACTTAAGTCATAATAATTTATTATAAAGTGCAAATAAAAAAAAGAAAATATTATAAGGACACTTATAATAAAGTTACTATAGACTTAATAACAAAATTAAATTAGAAAAAGCTAAAGCCATGTTATAAAGTCTAATTTCCCCCTAGAAAATGCGACCTCTTTATGGGATTGTTCAAAAGGGAAAAACATCAAATGAGGGACTAAAAGCTTATTGGATGTTAAGGGAGGCAAGTTGGTCCATTAGCTCTATATAAGCAAGTTGACTTGCTTGAGGAGGGCATCACTTGTCTATTTTATGAAATCTGATTTGTATGTTAAGCTTTGAGCTTGCATCTTTAATCATCAATCTTCTAAGGATGAAAACCCTTAGAGATTCACTCTTGAGGACGAAAACCCTCCAAGAGTCTAGTAGAAGGACGAAAACCCTTCTCCTAGTTGAGAGGATTCTCCACCGTGGGGTTTCCATTGCAGATCACTAAGTTAGTGGTATTTTTCAGGTGTTTTCCAGTAGTTTTCCAAACATTTTGAGGGCTGAACTTTGCATAATTGTTCCAGGGTTTGAAGAGGAAAATGGTGGCTGAGTTTTCTCCTTGTTTCCAGCTGGTGCGACTTGCATAGTGGACTGTTAGGAGGGATTTTGGCTGTTTAAAACCCAGATGTGGATTTTTGTTATAATTGCAGTTTTTTTATGATCTGAATCAGCTTTTGTGGAGTGGAATTTGGCTCAAAATTATCAGATTTCCAGCTGTGTCTGGAGGCAAGTTCTGCATAATTTTAATAAATTTCTTCAGCCTCTTTTTGGGCCTCAAATCTGGTTTTATCGTTGTATATTGGCTTCATAAATTCTGTGGATTATTTTATGGTGGAAAATGTCATGATTTATTTTTGATTTTTATAAGCTTCATACCCAACCCTAGTCGCATTTTCTATAAATAAATCAGATCTACATCATGAACAATTGGTATTTTTTTTATAAATTGTATTGGGTGTGTGGGAATTGCCTCAAATCCATTTGGGGGCAAAAATAGTCCCTTTGGGGACATTACAGTTAACAAATACATCTACACACCCTTATTAGCATATAACCCATAATCATAATTTACACCCATGTCAAAATTCTCACTTCCTAACATCCCAATAAAATAACATTTTCATAATATTTACATGAATCAATAATTACATTTCTATTCATAACAATAACAAAGAATCATGCATTTCAATTACATTTGATTCAAAGATTATATGTTATTGCAAAACCACAAGTTAACGCTAATAAATCCTTTTTGTCTAGGGTACCTATAACCAAAAACATGGTCTGCTTAAACAACTGGGATGACAATCTCCTACAATCTAACCCATTTCACGATTGCTGTTAGAGAGGGTAAGAAATACATATTCAGTTTAATTGTGTTTTCAACTTTAGAGAAGAGAGAAAAACATCATATTTCCCACAAGCAAATCTCTCAATACAAGTGACTACAAAAGGTTCCATACAATCATGTGAAGGTGTCCTAATGTCTTTCAACAATTAGTAAGCTATAAGAGGGTCCCACAACAATTTTTCAGTTATTGTTGTGAATTTACAAAAGTGACCAATTTAGCCGGAGTGGCTATGAAACTGAGTTCGAAGACCAATCTCCAAGGCTCAAACACACATTGTGTCAATTCCCATCCATTCCCCTATATGCAGAGAAACCCTCGAAGTTGACGAAACTCATTTCTGGCAACCAAGGTTCAATCTACGCCTACCTTTCCAGAGCCGATTATCATAAATGCACTAGTTCATTTTTGTTGCAGAATGACAAGTGGCCTACAAAATCCACTTGCAAAACTAGTCCTTGAAGTAGTTTTCTCAAAACTAAAGGTTGATTACAATTGTCATGGTGACACTCTGGAGGTATGTGGTGGTAGATATCTGTTTCCCAACACGGATCCCCAAACCACAAGCCAAAACCAAAACCAATTTCTAACTTTTGGTAGATGTCCCATGCTGAAAAACAACCAACTAAGCTCCAAAACACATGTCGTTAAATGATCAAACGATTATCCAAGGTTGGTTTGAGGGTTTGATGTGACACTCCCTGTTACCAGTGAACACAATCAAATGTTGACATCTCCTTTATGGGAGTCGGGAAAGTGTTTTGCACGTTGTTTAAAAGCGTGTTTTATTAACTTTTTCAAGGTGTTATGGTAGAGTGTTTGTAGGAAATCTTGCATTCCACTTACAACTAATGGTTACACTTTCCAAATCTGCTCCTCCAAGTTTTTAATTAGTTTCAAGCACATTCTGTGAGTAGGGGTACACACTCCAAATCAATCATTCTGGTAGTGAGGAACAATTTAATTCGACGTTTTAAACAACAAAATTTGTTTTATTTAACCAAAAACATACTCATCATTTGATTTTAAATTCGATACAATTATGAAGAGAGAATCAACAATACGAGAAGCACGTTAGGAGGAAGAAAACCATGCTTCCAAGTAATCGAAGCGGGGTATGAGGGGTGCTCCAGGCAGTGTTGCACGCATTCCAAGAGACCGCATTTCGTTGAGGCATATTGTCAAACAATTCTTGTGCCTTTGTTATGTTTTCATATTTTGTACTTCTGATATATATCCATTTTCAATTGTTGTTCGAATGCCCATGCCATGCTCCAAAGCTCCAAGTTTGGCACAAGTTGAGAGGATGCTAGAGAGGATTGCCGAGTTTGGCTTTACACCTTCCAATTGCATTTACTTAAAAGTTTCCAAGGCCTCTTCACCAAGTCCATTTTGTGCATTTCCAAAAATTACCGTATTCCATGAAATCACATTCGGTTGAGGCATTTTGTGAATAGATCTCACTAATTTAATCATTTAAAGCCTTTCAAGAATTCAAACCCTGTTTTAGTGAGAATAAGAATCTAGACTTCTGGCCACGTGTGAAGTTTGGACATTGAATGCTAAGAATGGATGTAAGCGCATGCAAAATGGCTAACCTGGGAGAGAACAAAGGAGTAATCATCTTTCCAAGAATCAAAAATCTAGTTGTCAAATTTTATAGTAAACTCCCCAACTTTTTTAGTAAAAACAAACAGCCAAGTCATTTGAGTGCAAGGGAGTTTGGAACTTTTAATGTAGGAAAAGGATGAAAGTGCATAAAATTGTACATGCTTTTCTGTAGGAAGCGGATCCACCACATGCACAGGAGATCTATGCAAGGTTGGAGACATTGTCTTGGGAGATGACTGCAACAAGATTTTTTTTTTTCAGATTTAAAACATGTATTAAAAGATAGGACAAGGAGAAAAAAAAAGTATTCCTCTACCACCATAGTGAGACGTAGGCAAATACGTTTGAATTATTAAACCTGCCAATTGCGTTTGGTTGAAAGGTTTCAAGGCCTTATCAATGAATCCATTTTGTGCATCTCTTGAAGTCATATCCTGCAACCATTGCCGTTTATGAAGCTGCATTTCCTTTAGGCACGTGGTCGAACAACCACATGCCAAGTGCAAGCTTCACATTTTGCATACATATCTACCATAGTACTTGCAACGACAACATCTGACCTACGTCTTGCCCCCTTCCCACACGTCTCCTCTAAAAACCAGAGGCATAAGTCCATGCCCTGTTTCAGAGCTCTTATTTTAACACATGCTAGGTGTATGCGTCCAAAATCAGCTCACTCCCCTTCTTTTGGCGCAAGTTGAGAGGATGCATGTGGGAAGCATAATGTGTGGCGCCTCCTTCAAGCTCATGCCGCCCACCACCAACCCTCCTTCAACAACCCAAATGCCATTACAGGCCTGTGCGTCCCAAGAAAATGGGCTTTGTGCCCAAAACAAGAGCTTCCATATTTGCAGACGTCTCTGCCAAGGCATGGGCTGACATTAAGGCGGTCAAAGTGGATTTAAGAAAATTCCTTCTCCAACACTCAATTTCCACCAACCCCCATTATGCTTCCACATGGCCTTCACATGGTCACAAGGCATTAATCCAACGTCCCACGCCATTTTACTTCCCACTATCAAAATGTGATCATGCACCCACAAGGTCTCTTGGTATTTGATCATCCTAATCATTTATTTTTATTTGTTGCATTTATTTCATTTTAATTATTTTAATTTTTTTTAATAATTCCTTTATTATTATTATAGTGAATTCTTAATTAATGACAATGATGATAATAAGATAATAACATCTTTATAATTTCAAGCACTATTAAATTTGGGCAATGTTAAAACATCATTAACACATTTTTGTACCCCATGATCAACTACGACCATGGTCGAATGGCCCCAAACCAACAAGATGACACCTGACCACGACTGGTGCTTGACGAGGCACTTACAACCTCATTCAAAATTTGATGACTGCACCATAAGCGACCAAGTGCCAAATTTTGTTCTAGAATGCGGGTAAGATGTTTACGACGTGTTTTGTCTCTTTCTCGAGCAGGGAAGGATTCAAATAAGTAAATCCCACAATTTTACCCTAACTAAACACACCGACCGATTTTGCAAAGTTTGGAAACTAGATCGCTTAGCGAGATGGGGACCCACGTCTTCACCTACAAGGCATAATGGAATGGGGCACTACAAATTGTGAATGGTGTTGAGCTTGAGAGAGGGAACAAGAACTTGCGACTAGAATATAGTGGCCTTGTTAGATTCCTATGGAAGTTGTGGCCTACAAATATGATATTTGCAAGAGTTCAGGGTGTTAGTTACATGGAAATGGGGAAGGTGTTCTAGAGCCTCATGTTGAGCTTGTTTTCTAGTGGCTAACTATTGGCACCTAAACCAAGAGTGAAAACTAGAGCCTTTGGTTTTGGCCCCGTTGTAGTGGTACGTCCCCCCCACCGAACTCCTTGGTATGTGCCTGGTATGGATACGTCTTGAGTATAGTATAGATACACCTCTAGTACACCTGGGTGCATTCCACACGTACTTGAGGCATACTTGTCGCCTTTTGGCGTTATAGTTGTAAAAATATTAATTTTTTCATCGACTCGGTCAATGCAAACCCTAAAAACTCATAAATTAATAAAAAAATCAATCCCTAAGCTCCTCTAAAACCTATAAAAAGGCACTCAAGAATTACCAAAACACACAAACAATTCATTGTTGATTTTTGCAAGTGTAAGAGCAAAGTGCCAAAGATAAATTGAGGAGGCATCCATTTTTAGGCGGATTTGTTTGGAGGCAACTATTGCAAGGAGGAAGGGACTGGAGGTTGCCATTGCTTGCAAGTAGGATGAGATTGTTCGGAGGCAACCATTGTTTCCTTCAAAGGAGACGTTGTCATGTTCATATGCAGACATTGTTTGAGTTTCATTGCAAGGACGATCTACGTTTAGAGGCAACCTTTGTTGGTTACTTGATGCCCTTCTTGATTATAGGTATAATTTATTTAATTTAGCCTTTTATTTTTTTTTATTTTTACATTTTTTGATTTTTGTGTATTATCAATGATCATATAATGATATTATCATTTATGTTACATCATTACATGTAATCATGATCATGAATGATGTGTGATTACACATCAGTCATGATCATGATCTTTATTTTAAATTTTAAATTTTTAATATTCATCATTATGTTTAAAAATAAAATAAAATTCCATTTTCTGTTGTATATTTTTGAAAATTTAGAAGTATTGAATGGTGTGCAATTTTAAATGTCCTAGACTCTTCTTATACTCTTATTCTAAGTTTTAACTTCTTCGTATGCTCTTCTCTTGTGCGTAACTCGATTTGGAGTATCTCAAACAGGGTTGGAAAATTCTTAGTAAAATATTTTTATTTTATCATTATTTAAAGTAAAAATGTTTTTTTAACGTCCTAGCTATGTGTAGGCTCTCACCTCGCGCTTTTATGGTGATCTTGGTGATAAAAAATAGATTAAGATCATTATGGCATCAAGTTCAGCTTCAGCTGGAGTGCAAGAAGGCCCTCAAGCTTATGAAAACATACTGGTTCTTGTGAAATTTGAGATGCGATAGTGGTAGAAAACATTGTTGGTGGTGGCGGTTGTATTTGGATATGCCATGGTTGCCATGCTCAATACAAATCCTCATATAGCCTACTGAAAATCCATTTGTCTGGGTTTGATAAAAAGTGGTGATAAAAAAATGCTCCAAACTATCAAAATAGAAAATGGTGGAGTATTTGAGAGAATAAGAGGAGGCTAATAGACAAACTGAAAGAAATTGGTCTAGAACAATTCTTTTGCAAAGAAGGCCTTCAACATGACCACCCACACCCACATCTTCTATTTATCCTTTTATCCAAACTCAAACTCAAACTCAAACTGATGCTCGCCCACCTGACACCCTTTTAAATGAAAAGACTTCACAAAAAAAGCCAAAAGGAGAATTGAAAAAAAAATCGATGATGAGAAGAGGGACATTGTTGATGAGTTGGTTGATTGCGTTTATGCATGTGGGTTGCCTTTCAATGTATTGAAGTCTTCATTTTGGCAACAAATGTTGAAGGCTGTTAATGAAGCTCCACAAGAGTACAAAGGCCTAGGTTATGAAAAGGTTCAAACCACACTCTTGCCAAAGGAAGTGGATTGTATTCAAGCTCCCTTGCAGCCAATTAGAGATTCATGGGTTTCCATCATTTCAAATGGATGGAACAATGCTTGAAATAAATCCATGATAAATGTTGTTGCAATATGCTCCAAAAGGGCAATGTTCCTAAAATCCATTGATTGTGAAGGGGAAGTCAAAGATTCTCATTTTATTACCGACATTTTGATAGAGGCTATTGAGTTAGTGGGCCCCTAAAATGTTGTCTAAGTCATCATAGACAATGCTAAAAATTGTAGAGCAATAAAATTAATTATAGAGGGCAAATACAAACACATATTGTGGACCCTATATGCCGTCCACTCCCTTAATTTGATGCTACAAAAGATTGGGAAATTCTCATGGATCTAGCAAATTTATACATAGGAAAATGACATTTAGATGTTTATCACAAACCATCAAATGTCACATGCCATATTCAGGCGATTCTCGAGGTTGAAGTTGTTGAAGGTTGCATAGACAAGATTTGCCTCTCACACGTTTTGAGGCGACTTGTGAAGGTAAAAGAGGCCTTAAGCAGTATGGTGATCAACAATGTTTGGACTATGTGGAGGTAAACAAACACAGATAAAACTACAACGGTAAAATCATTCGTCCATGATGATGAATGGTGGGCCAAGGTTGAATACTTGTTCAACTTTACAAAGGCCATTCTATCCATGATTAGATATGCAGATACTGATGTAGCGTGCATGAGAGAGATTTATGATGGAATAGACTCCATGTTCGAACGAATGAGAGAGGTCATACAAACAAAAAAGTAAGATTCAGAAGAAACCTTTTATAATGAAGTTAAGAGTGTGGTCATGAAGAGGTGGGATAAAATGACCACCCCATTACATCTCCTTGCCATTGCACTTAACCCAAAGTATTATATCTCTGAAATACTTGGGCTACCTAATAGACAAAATCACCATATGAGGACTCTGAAATTACAAATGGAACCACACCAACATTTAGAAGACTTTTTTCTGATCCATATATAGCTAGTGTGGTCTACAATGAAATGGGCATGTTTGTAGCTTTAGAAGACAACATAGGAGGGGTTGAGGCTCTCTTTAACAAACACATCATTAGCCAATCAAATGATGGTATGCACATGGCCATGATACCAAGTAACCACGACCTATCACCATCAATATTCTCTCATAGGTATAACATTTATTGAAAATTTTATTTACTAATATATTTTTTTGTACATTGTTAATATGTTACTAATTTGAAATTTTCAACAATTTTTTTTGTAAAGTGACTATTAATTCTTTCGCAAATCGGAATTGGAGTATTTTGGATTAATCCACTTAGTTAAACGAAACAATTTGGCATCCAAAAAAGTCGAGAATTTGGTATATGTGCATTCCAATTTGTGCCTTCTATCACACAAGTCTAAAGACTATATTAGAGGTCCTCACAAACTTTGGAATATTCTTCCAAAGACTATACTCTTGCCCAACTTTCAATATTTGATGGCGAAGATGACATCCAAGGGAGTTCACAAGGAGTAGAGAGCGGAGCTACTGAAAGTGGAGCTAGTGGGAGTGGCATGCAGGAATTAGATTTTCAGGAAAATCTAGATGATATATTCACGATTTTTTTAATCCATATTGACAAGATATTCATATATCATATGTATTATGCCACATGATTAATAAAAAATGTTAAATATTAAGCATATTGAATGTTTTGAACCTTGATTCTGCTATGTTTTTAAAGTTTTTTTTTCTTATAGACTAGAAAATGAGTAATATACATGCATACATACATACATACAAACAAACATACATATTATGTATGTATGGATGCACCCAAACTAAGGGTTTTTGAAAATCGACGTATCCGCGTTTTGTACCCGTACCCATATCATGGCAACCTAGGTTTTGGGCTGGAGGGCTTTCTTTTGGGGAAAAAGGAAGCCAATTTGGTTCTAGTGAGGGACCCAGAGTTTATCGCTAATGTTTAGCATTTCAACCATGTATGCATCCTTTTGCACTTTGCTTGTCGTAGTCATGAGATGTGAATCTTGTGGGGGGCTGGAGAGTTTTCCCCTAAATTGCTATATTTTTTTATTTGGTAGATTTGGTGTCTTAGTGGGTGAGATAATGAAGCTGTTTTTAGTCCTTGTAATAGGTAGTACTATTTGAATATCCAGCAATTGTTGTACAATCTGCATTTACATTGCTATGAGATACTGTCTGTTATTTCCAGTAAGTGTTGTGAAACTTGTAGGTATGTAAATTAATATTTTGAAAGGTTCTGCACATTTTTTCTTAGGAAAAATCAAATTCCAGCTGCAAGGTTTTATAGTTCTTCATCACATGAAAGAACGGTAATGTGACTCACATTTTAGAAAATCAATTTAATGGTATCAACCATAAAAAATAGATGGCAATCTTTAAAAATACTTATGTGGTGTAACATGATGTTCTTCAACACATTATGTAAAAATAAAATTTATTTTCATAAATGTGTATTTAAATATGCATGGTGCCATTTTCACTTGTCAACCTAAAGTGTGCCATAGTTCCATGCTGTCACAAGAGTCTTATCTCTTTTGTGGAACTAGGTGCACAACACCATAGTTAGATCACTTGGGAAGTGCAAAAGTGCCTATATGCATCTCATGCTAATGATGCATGTGCCAAACCCTCAATGAAGATGCTTGTGGTTATTCTATTAAAAGAAAAGATGATCCGGAGGATATTCACGGTTCAGTTATTCCGTAAACTTCCTGAAACCCATTGCATATGAAAGAGCTCGTCAAGAGTTTTTCGATGCCTTTTGAATGGAGAAAAATGGATACCGTATGTGGAAGATACAGTGCACTAATTTTTCTCTCCAATTGGCCAAAAATAAAGCGCAGGTTGCACAATGTTGATGTCGCATGGTGAGAATGCGTCAAGTGGACAAGCGTGATGCCGACAAGTCGCAGAGTCTGCCTGGGCCAAAATATGGTTTGTATCCTCCAGTCTTCGATGATCGATGTGGGGCCCACATGGTATGCCGGTTGGGGGCCCAACAGCCAGTGGGGTCCACTCTTTTTCAGGAAGGGGATCTTGCCTCCTATTGGCTTCGCATAGTTATGTATGTGTTTTCATATTTATACCTTATTGAGGTTCATATTTTGATGCATGTGGGACAATTTCTATCATTGTTGCCAAAGACTTCCAACCAGCTCGACGAGCTGGAGGGCGAACCACCTCACTTCATTACCTGGCGAGTTGAGACAACTTGTCACATTGCCAACTCACCTTATAGCAACCAAGCCAGATCATCTTCCAATTAACCAACTCGCGAGTCGAAGGGGGCCGAGCTCGCAGGAAGACCAAGTTTCCAACTAACAAGGCCGAGTCGGGTGGTGAGCCCGAGATCCAATGCAACCGCCAAAGATCAATGCCAAGTAGCACACGCACTGAGTCACATGCCAACACAACAAAGCTAGGTGCCCGAGTCCCTAGCAAGCCAACTCAGAACTCATCATCATCAAGTTTAAGGCGAGTTGGATGGTGAGCCTGTTGGGCTTTTTAACAAAACCAAGCCAAATGTGGCCACAACCATGTATCAAATGATATGCCTAAAGCCCTTAAAAGGGTTGTTGTAATGTTTATCGCCCTAAATGTGGGATTTCCCACAAAGCAAAATGCAAAAGAGGGATAAAATATATCCCGTGGGACTCAAACTCTGCCCCTCTTGGGCAAAAAGATATGCCTTGGCTGTTGAGCCACGGGGGTCGCAAACAATATAAAAGGTGCAAATTTTTATTTGAAGGGGACTTTTTGTAAGACCATTTTTATTGTAGGGCCTATATGGAGAACCAACCCTTGTATGAGAGAAAATTAGCAAACTTAATGTCCTTTTGATGTAGGAATGTTGATGAAGACAGCCTAGAGACATTGTAGAATTGCTATTTCCGCATTTTAGGAGATTTTTAGCCCTTTTGGAGAGGGAAAATGGCCTCATGGAGAGAGAGAAAGCCCCCTTTGGAGAGAGAAGAGCAGCAAGTCTGATTTTTGCAGGAAGTAGCCATTGGGGACTTCGTAGAGACTAAGACAGATGTGCTTGCAGATCCTAATGCCCATTTGGGAGATTTGATGTAAGAATTTGTGTTATTTTTGCATCATTAATAGGATCGGTTCGCTGTATTTGCGAACCCGGAGGCGTTGTCCCTCACGGATGAACTCCGTTATCAATGTTGGAGTATTTTATCTCTAATTTTATACCTATTTGCAGTTTTTAATCAGTTCATTATCCAAATTTAAAGTTTTAAAACCATTTTCAAACTTTTACAGGAAATAGAGATAACTTGATAAAATACCCGAAATTGATAAATGGTTAAGCGAGGCATCTAGAATATTATCCATGGGTAATATGAACCTCATAATTCAGATTTCATACTGATTTACATCAGATTAAGTCAATTTTACGTTTTTGTAAGTAATCACGGAAAATTGAGACTTGATGAAATTCGATGCGGAATTGGGTGAATGAGTTAGATTTGCTGTTTTCACTTCAATTTCAGAGTTTTTACACACCAAATTTAACCTAGTATGTGAAATTGAGAGAGATTAACTATCCATAAAAACGGGAAAACTGAGTTAGTTGAATTTTATCGTTTTCGGATCAAAAGATTTGTTAAATGATATCAAAACTTTGAAGAGATGTTCAAAATGGATATATTTCAAAATCATTCTCATATTTTACATGTAGTTCCTTTTATAGAAGTATTCTATATATGAGGTGGTCAATCTCGACAAGGGCATTACTGGCATCATAAATTCACATCTTTCTAGAAACATCAACTAATGATCATGGAATTTTATTTACTTCTCCAAATTTATGATACAATACATTGTAGAAAGAACTGGATAGTACAATCTAGTATAAGAATAATTCATATGATAGTACCCTGGTGAGGACGTGGGAAGTACTTCAATGCCCATAAATGACCTAGAACTTGAAATTACAGTCTAAAAGAAGTCAATTAATAGCTGAAGAGAATTCCTAAAAAGTGCAATAAGTCAAGTTATTTTGCTCAAGTAATGTGCAATTTTTGGAGAGGAAAGGTGATTTGATTTGAATGGAAAAATGTTTGCTTTAATGAGATAGTTAATATCATTCTGTTACGAGGACACCCCCTTCAAATCATCCCATAATTCCCTTGTTCAGACAGAGCAATATCAACTTGTTCCTTCATGTGGGTTGGCCTACAAGCTCTAGTTAACTGACAGGGCCTTGGACAACAAAATGAGGCAACTCATAATTTACTCGAACGCAGAGAATATCATCTATTATCAGAACACTCCAAATATACTTTTTAATGCTGGGATCCTCATATTATGATAGTGTATCTGATTTCATTTTTCCCTTAGGCTTTTATGTGCATGTTGGTTTACTAGGTCTGCAAATTATTTTTATTTGGACATGGGCTAGGCATATATTTTTAGAAAGATCTTGCAATCCGCATAACTTTAGTGTATGGATATGGGATACAAATGTAGATACTAATACGACATTAAATACGGATACGACTAGTTTTAAGGCACCCTAATATGGATACAGTTGGATGCGGAATATATATACAATATTTAAAATATTATAATAATCTAGATTATAAATTAAAAACATATTAATAATAATTATCAATTTTAAATTATAAACAAATTTATAAATTAAATTAAAATCACACATAAATTAAACACTCCCACCCCATGGGAAAGGTAGGAAGTTTGGGTATTCAATGGATTAAAAAAGTTGCAGGTTGTGTCGGCTAATGGAAAATAGACGAAATGAAAGAAAATAAGTAGAGTAGGTCAAAAGAAACAAATCAAAAGAATTCCGGGAGCAGCAAAGCCAATGTGAAAGTTTGAAGTAAAAGAGTGAATCAACACTCTCACCTCCATGTCCTCAATTGTTGCTGCTAAAATGCATTATAAAGGTTATGTGCAGTTTTTAACATCTTTTTATTCTCTTGAAGGTTTATTTATTTATTTTTAAACTTGTAAATTAGTTACGCATATAGTCAGCCTGCATACCATATCCAGTTGTATTTGATATGAACCAGTTACGTGTTTGTATCTAGATATGGATGGGTACGATATCCCAATCGTATCCAAGCTGCACCACACTTGTATCGGAATCCGCACATGTGGATACGAATGCCCTACTAGTATGGGTGTTGTATCTTGCAACCTTGACCTATTTCTTAGAGAAAATATTATTGTTCTATGAATAATTCCTCGTTTTTTTTGTGCCTTCTGCAAATTTTCCAATTTCTTTATTTTTTGTAATTTTGTATTATTTTTTCTGCTCCCAAGTGAAAATAGATGAAGATTTAGAAAAATACTCTAGAAGTAGAATAAGAAAAAACGTCGAAGTGATGAATAAGAAATATTCTATGAAGAAGATGCTCTAGAAGGAAACATTTTGCTCTCCTAATTCAAAATTCACGAATAAGAAAAATGTTATGTTGAGGCTATATTGCCTAAAGTATATTGGTCGCATGGATAACTCACTTTGTGTGGGCTTATTTAATTTCCTGTTGCTTGTAATGCGGAGATTCATGAATTTTGGGGCAAGATCCAATCCTAGACAGTACCATTCTGGTAACTCATTAAAACCAAATTGGGGAAAGATTCAAGATAATAAAAGTGGTCAAGATGGCTTGATATTCATAGAAACATTTGTGATGATGATTGAGGTGCGTTAAGAGGTTTTTTGTCAAAAACAATGAGATTTTGTTTTCACAAGGAATAAAACAATCTTTATATTTGTGGTGAAGAAATAGGAGACCATATGATACATTTAACTCCTATTGCTCATTTAGAGAAGTCAAAGGCTTAGATCAATCTCGTCTATGGTTTATAGGTTAACTGTTAGATCAATAATTCCTTTTTTTGTAAATTGATGTCAAACTGGAAAAAAAATTGTGAGAATTTTAAGTTTAGTTTCTTGAAAAGAATCTCCACCAAAATGTTTAGTGTGTTTAGAACTTGCACATAAAAGCCATGGTGAAGACATTTTTTCTTATGCTTGTTTTATTTTCTTTGGGAGAGGGGAGAAGATCGTTTATTATGATGTTACTCTTAGAAAACAATGTGTATAAACAATATCTGCTAGACTGCACGGAAACGCCATAAGGGTCCTCGTACCAGCCTGGAAACGTACCAGGTACTGGTACGAGGATTGGTACGTTGTGGGTACGCCCGGAAACATACCCACAGACATAGGGTACGTTACGGGTACGATTTTGCCGTACCCGTAATGTACCCTGTGTTTGTTGGTACGTTTTCGGACGTACCCGTCCCATAAAAATGTCATTTTTAAAACAAAACTAAAAAAAACTTAAAAAATATGCAATTTTTTTAATTTTAAAATTTCCTATATCCAACCCAACCCTAAACGACCCCCCCCAAACACTTATATAAACACCCAATCACCCTACTTTTTCTTCACACTCAATCTTTGTTATTTTGCTTGAGCTTGAAGGAGAGAAAGAGAAAGAGAGGTTGAAGGAGAAAGAAAAAGAGAGGTTGAAGGAGAAAGAAAGAGCTTGGAGGAGAGAAAGAGCTTGGAGGAGAGAGTGATTGAGCTTGAAGGAGAAAGAGAGACGGAGAAGAAAATCTACAAACATCAAGGAGGATTTTTCTAGGTATTTTACATGCATTCAGACATTTAAAAAAAAAAAAACTTTTGAGCAATGTTTTGTATATGAATATGATCAATGATCAATATCATGAATGATGTGTTTCAAACACATCATTCATGATCTAAATTTATTTTTAATATTTATTTATTTTACGGTTATTAAAATATAATATATTAATTATTTTTTCCGTATTTTAATTTTAATAGTGAAGTTTTATTTAATTAAATGTCTACCCTCTGTGTATGCTCTCATCTCGCACCATTTATGGCGAACTTGGTGATCAGAATCAAAGATTGACGTGTAGGACTAACTGTTTAATTTTTTTAATTAGTTATGTATTCGTTTTTTTTATTTTAAAGTTTTAAATTGAATTTGTCAAAAATTTAAATGTCTACCCTTTTGTGTATGCTCTCACATCGCACCATTTATGGCGAACTTGGTGATCAAAATAAGACAATGACGTGTATGGGTTAACAAATTAATTTTCTAATTTGTATTTGTTGTTTTTAATTAAATTATTTTAATCTTTAGCAATGTTTTAAAAAATATCTCTTATTGTAGGTTAAAAGTTAAAACAAATTAATCCTACAATCATGACATCCAGTTCAGCTTCAGTGGGGCAAGAGGGGGGAAATGTTTCAGGTGGTATGGCAGTGAAAATGAATCCAAATTATCCTTTATGGAGACATGTGGAAGTGGTAGAGCTTGTTGCCAGTGGTGGTGTCCGTGTTTGGACGTGTCCCCATTGTGCCGCCACATTTAAATCCTCATATACCCGTTTGAAAGCTCATCTGACTAGGGCATCGGGGACGGGTATTAGACCGTGTAGGAAGGTGGAAAAGAAAACCATAGCCATGTACCTAAAAGAGAGAGGATGCAAACATTGAAGCATCGAGAGCTTACTATAGAACTGTTTCTTTACAGCAGAGGACCATGGGAAAACCATCAACATCAACATCATCATTTCATCATTTCATTGAGATTCATGCTGAAAATATTCCAGATGATGACCCTTTTGATGTAGATACCTCAGGGCCATCAAGCAAGAGAACAAAAGGCCCGTTAGAAAAAACATTTAACATCGAGAAGAGGGATATTGCAGATGAATTGGTGTTTTGGTATATATTTGCATGTGGACTACCATTCAATGTTTTGACATCACCTTATTGGCAGCAGATGGTGAGAGGCATTAATGAGGCACCACAGGGGTATACAAGCCCTAACTATAATAAGGTTCATGCTTCTCTTTTGGCAAAAGAAGTGTAACCCATTCAGACATCTCTACAACCAATTAGAGATTCTTGGACTGATTCAGGAGTCTCTATTATATCAGATGAATGGAAAGACTCCAGAAACAGACCTCTCATCAACATTATTGCAGTATGCCCCAAAGGGCCAATGTTTCTAAAGGCTGTTGATTGTGAGGGGAAGTAAAAGATGCCCAATTCATTGCAAATATTCTCATTGAGGCGATTGAGTCAGTGGGTCCGCAGAGGGTTGTCCAAGTCATCACAGACAATACCAAAAATTGCAAGGTAGCAAGATTGATAGTAAAGGGTAGGTATGGGCACATATTTTGGACACCATTTGCAATACACTCCCTGAATCTAATGATGCAAAAGATTGAGAAAATTGCATGGATTGAGCAAATATACATGGAGGCAAACGAGATTGAGATGTTTGTCACCAACCATCACATGTCTCAAACCATATTTAGAAGATTTTCAAAGTTGGAGCTGTTGAAGGTAAAGGAACAATTCATTTTAAATTTAATATTTGATTTTAAATTTTTAAATCAATTTCAAATTGTGTTGTTATTGAATTGTTTCTATTCTTTTTAAATAGGTTGCTGAGACTAGGTTTGCCTCGCACACACTCGTTTTGAGACAACTTGTGAAGGTGAGACGTGCTTTGAGCATGATGGTGATTGATAATGTTTGGACCATCTGGATACAATCTAACACAGAAAGAGCCCAAAAAATAAAATCATGGATCCTTGATGAGCATTGGTGGGGAAAAGTTGAATATTTGTTGAGTTTCACAGAGCCTATTTTGAGTATGATACGATTTGCAGATAAAGATAATGCTTGCATTGGAGAAATATATGATGGCATTGACTCCATGCTTGAAAAAATCCATGATATCATACAGGCCAAAGAGCAAAACCTTGAGGAAATTTTTTACAGTGAAGTTAAAAATGTGATTGTGAAACGGTGAAACAAAATGACCACCCCATTGCATCTCCTTGTTTATGCTTTAAATCCCAAATATTACAGCAGTGAAATAGTTGGGAGAGTTGGTAGAGAGCGACCATATGATGACCATGAGGTTGCAAACGGGACGAGGTCAGCATTCAAGAGGTTGTTTCTTGATCCAACTACATCACTTGCAGTCTGTTAGGAGATGTAGATGCTTGTAAAGGGACAAGGTAGTTTGGGAGAGATAGAGGCTATTTGTGACAAACCCACCATAGATCCAATCACATGGTGGACTTGTCATGGCCATTATGCCAAGTTCTTACGATCAGTTGCGATCAAATTGCTCTCACAGGTATAAAGTTTGTAACTTGTTATTTGATATTTTAATTACCAATTATGAATTAAAATTCAAAATGATATCATTTTTTTTTTAATTAATAATATTAATACTTTGTTTTTTGTGACATGTGGCTAGTAATTCTTCTGTAGAGCGCAACTATAGTACTTATGGCTCCATCCACTCAGCCAAATGCACCATGTTGGCATCGAAGAAGGCTGAAGATCTAGTATACGTTCATTCCAACTTGCATCTCTTAATCCATAGGACGCAAGAGTATGCTAGTGGTCCTAACCAGCTTTGGGACCTCCAACCTGAAAACACGGACTTTGAAACTTCTGCTGCTTGTTTGGCCAATGTTTCACTTCTTGGCATTGATGAGGAAATTCTAGGGAGCCCTTCACAAGGGTTCGAAAGTGGAGCTAGTGGGAGTGGAGCTGCAAGTGGCATCCATGAAGATGATTTTGACGATCATCTATATGATATGCTCTAGAAGTTGAGAACTTGAATGTATTATGTTAATTACTATCATGTTTTGAACATTATGTCATTATGAATCAATACAAACTCAAGTCTCAATTCTCAAAGCATCAGAAATTTCAATTTTGTTTTCATGTTCTACGAATGATTTTAAGTTGTATGACTCTATGAGTATTAAATTTCAATAAGTATGCAAATGCTTCTTTAAATTTATAATTTATATACATATACATACACACACACACACACACACACACACACACACACACACACACACACACACACATACATACATATATATATAAAACATACTGTACCCAAGATTTTTAAAAATTTGCCGTATCAGCGTACCAAAACCGTACCCGTACCTGTATCCATGTAGTCTAGTGCAATGTGGCAAGTTCCTATTGGTCTGGACATTTTGGGAAGGCCTTAAATTTTTTTTCTTCAGTTTAATCAGGTCTTGCCACATTCTCAATGGGCCTTCATTGGTCTTGTTAAACTAAAATGTATCGAAACTTTTAAAGCTTTCAAGGAAACACTTTCACGTCCTTGCACCATATGGCTTCCTTAATGAGGACGAAAACTTCATTTATAATGGTTTTGCATTGGATATTATCATAGGTTTTGCCAATTATATTGTCATCTGGTTGTTATTCCCAGGCTATCATAAATGACCCCACGGCTTCGCCTATCATGCTGTATTTCCATTGTACTCCTATAATCTAGTTATCTGATGTTAGGAAGGAGTGCTTCTTCATGCATAATTTTATATTATCTTTTCAATAACATTCAAAGTCGAGGTTCATATTGTCCATTGTAACATCTCTCTCTCTCTCTCTCAGCACGAATCTGCTTTTCTGATTTTTTGTAGTTTTCCCCTTTAGCTCTCCTTTGAGTTCTCAAAAAGCCACGGTGATACCACCTAGTAACCTTTTATTGGTTGCAGAATTTTTCTTTGAAGCTCCTTTTGAATTTTCAGAAAGTGTTTGTGAATCCAAGGGTCACTTTCATAGTTACTTGCAATTTTTTCAAAACTCCACCCCTTAAAATGTCACAGTGCCCTTAGGATGCCATTTTTTGGCTACCCATTATCTTTGGAAATATTTCAAAGCTTCAACCCTGAATTTCTTCAATCTTTCAATTTGCCACACGTCAACTTTTGGCTTGTGGTTGGAAATTTGCCTCAAAGGCTTCTTTAAAATTTCCATGCGTATGACAATCTTGCGTGATTCTTGACCGGTTTAAATCTTCATTGACATTTCTTTATTTTAATGCAACTTCTAAATTTGAGTCATTCCATTTCAAGTTCTATTAGCTTGAAAGTTTTTGAAACTTCACTATTTATATTTTCGCATTGAATGATGACATTGTGTAGGTTTTAATTTACATGATTTCAGTACTTCAAAATTGTTCAACATCATTTAATTCTTTGTAATTTTGAAACCTCAAGTACTTGAGATTTTTTTCTAATTTCTTGATTTATACACTTTAGAAAATTTACTGCAGCTTCAGTTGCTCAGTATGCTTAACCACATGTCAATTCTTTGCTTACAAAGTCATAATGTGATGATGCAAACCTTAGATTTTTTTTGGATGGAACAGTTGATCAAGTCTTTAGTCCTGAAATTGACTGCAAAGTCTGGAAGCCTGAAATCAAGCTTTCAAATCCTTAAAATTGTAATTACATTTTGTTGCTCTAACAAGTTGCAAAAGCTTTTCCAAAGAATTGTAGCATCTCAACGATGCTTTGATATCACCCTGTATTAGAGAATGTAACTAGACCCATTGTTTGGGTGTTGTAACTCTTCCAGTTTGTTGGAATTGATGGTGCTTTGGTTTCAGACAATGGGCTACTGCCAAGCTCTGTACTCTTATATTTCTTTAAATGATTGATGCAGCTAGAAACTCAAAATCTTGTTGTATTAATCATATGCTTTAAAAAGAAACTCTGAAATTCAAACAAGAGGCGAACAAGAAGTTTGAGCATATGGGTTTCCCCATAACACACTCCTACACTTAAAACATAGCTACCTAAGTCTTGTGGACGGGGGACAGCAAACAATTTCCTAGATTTTGGGGACGGCTATAAAATAATGTATAATAATTAATATTGAAATATTTAAACTTTATTCAATAAAATTCATGGGTTTAAAATTTATTTGATGTTTTTAGGGTAATTTTGAGATTAGGGTTCAATATTTTTGGTAAAAATAACAGCTTTTCAAAAATAAAAGCGTCAGAATTTTCTTAGTTTATTTTTAAAAAAATGGTGGACTTCCCCTCCCAAGTCCCTAAAACATCTGGGACGTCAGCAATATCTAGGGGATGTGTTCCCCTGTAACACTGAGTTAAAATGAGTGCTCCAAATGCTCTAGGATTGCTCTTCACCCAATTGTATGCATCCTTATCACAAGATGTCCCCCTAACCAGAGGCAAATAGAGAGTCAGTGACCTATCAATGGTTTTCAATGATACAATGCTAAAGCCCGACCAAAGGGAAAGTTATTCACTCACAGGGATGGGAAATGCTCACTACTTCCATAAGTCTAAGTAGGTCATTTCAATGAGAAATCATCCACCAAACAGTTTATTATTTCTTTTTCTTGCTATAGATGTATCATATAAGTGAAGCTTATGTAAATGCATGGGTCTCAGCTCCATATATACGACATTCAGAATGCTTTCTGATTTTTTATTTTTATTTTTCAATTTATTATATGGAGATCCAAGTACCTCAATAATAACTTTTATTGTACAAGGCTTCAAGAAAAAATCATTATTGCATCTCCATATAGAGTTCATTATGTGTGCTGATTTTAAAGCATCTCGTTTCTGGTGCTTTTATGATTTCCAGACTACAATACAATAATTAGCAGAATAAATGAAATAAAATTGATTTTTGAATTTGTTGTGTGCACATGACTCATATAGTAAACACTCCACTATTGGCCTGAGATATTTCTGTATATTCAGTGGTTTTGCAGATATTTTTGATGTAGACTATTTCATTCAACAGACAAAAGACTTTGTTCATGTTGTGAAAGAATTACCAAAAGAGTTGGCCTCAACAATTCCAGTTAGAGTTGACTGTCGTAAGCAGAAAGGCCATTTTGATTACATGGAGTCTGTACTTCCATCTTTGATTAAGCATCAATATATTGTCATCACCCCAGCAGCAAGTCAAAGACCAGATAGGTAACTTCGCAAATCTTTCTTCAGGTTTCTTCTCCCTCCTAATATGGCTTTCAAGTTTCAGTGGATATTTTCTGAAAAATGATGAGATCTCTATAGAATGCAAATAAGATTTTTTTTGTTTCCTTCACTCAGAAATTGCTTTTAATATTCTGTTTGTAACTTGGGGTGATAAATAAACAACAATTCAAATTTGGTAATGATGCCCCCCCTATTGGCATGACTTCATCCAATGGAGAAATTTGAAACTCTAATCTTAGAAACAGTCTTAGTTGTTTTCCCATTACACTTGTCCAATTGTATGCTTCTGGTAGGACTGCAGGCCGATATGGTGGTTTAGTTTCTATTCCCATGTGTTCATAGATTTTTATGTAAAAACTAATTAAGGTGCACACTTTTTTGCATTTCAATAAACATTCCTTACACATGTCCTGAACTTCATTTTAAGTGCGTCCACTCTTGGCATCCCACATTGCTTCATATTTGTTACAGGCCATTCAGGTACAACATTGTTGAATGTTGTTGTGGTATCAGAGCTACTAGTTTCTGCATTGTGAATGTGTTCATATTAGTGAAGTTGGGTTCATGCTAGAATAGTATATTTCAGGATTGAATTATTAGAGTACTGTTCAAGTCACAGCTTGACTTGAAATGCACAGACACTAGGCACAAAAAGCACAGTCATATTTCCTTTGAGGAAGACATAACAACTACATTGTAAGAGAGTGGGCACTGGAGACCGAAATTGAGGATGCTGTTGATATCAACCTGAAACTTGTTATTCATTTTGATTTCAAGTCCCCTTAACGTGGAAGAGAAGATTGCAATTACAGCCTTCTGAAGATGTATCCAGTATTCTTTCAGTAGATAAGGAAGTACAATTATTTGTTTAGGGTACAACATGTACAAGAAATGCTCAGCTTCTAATTGGGACCTTTTTGCCAATTTAATGTAGAGATCAATGAAGTTGATTTCATCTTCTTACCAATATCAGTTTAGACCTTTTAGAGGCAGTTTCATTGGATGAGAAATATATAAACGGAAGATGCGAGTCATTCAATTTCAGATGCGAGTCATTCACCTTTAGACTCTGTTCTTGGACTATCTGTTTTCAAGACACTAAAAATGTCATTTTGAATATCTGGTATCAGGACTCCTATTGTTTTTGATGCTTTTGTCTTAAATTTAAAACTATAATAACACTATCCTGGCATTTCAGAGTATGTGGATGCTGAAATGTTTTTCTTCTCTCAACCAGAGAAGATTTTGGGAAACTGTGCCACCCAGCTTTACACACGAGCAAATGAATGCTTTGTATGCTAGAGCAATTCAATGGTACAGGAGAACATTACATAGCCGCAAAAGTTGCAAAATGGGAAACCATATTTAATATCCAATTTAGATAGTACTTGATTCCTGTTCAGATCAAAATTACATAATATTGTAGCTGCAAATTTCATTTGATCATAATGAACGAAACAAGCAGCTTTGATTAGCTTCTACTGTCACTGATGGGGAAAATGTTTAGTAACCTGCCTTTGTAATAATGTATCAAGTTGATTAAGATATGAGTGCATTATCTGAACAGATCTTCAACATCCTTAGGGTACAAGTTTTTTCAAATATTCGTTATGTTTTAATGCAGTAAGTTCTTGGCAAGCATGACAATAGGGTACATGGTTTTTGGGGTAAACTTTTCTTCCAACATAAACTCTGACTTCCATCCTTAGATACTTATAAGTGATCAATAATTTCCTCTCAAGATAATGTTAATTATTTCTGGCCAACACTCAATAGTCAATAGCGTAATTTCATTTCTCTGTGTCCTAATAGTTGGTGGACAGTAAATTTGTCGTAGAATAGTACAAAAGAAAGAAGGATTCAGGACAGTGGGTTGTAATTACAATCAGGCTGGTTTTTGTCTTTGTCCTGTAAAAGCACGTGGAAAAAAATGGAAATTGGCCTGTGAAATTGAAGGTTTAAACTATAGTAACCCTGTCCTGATGAAAAAAGGAAATAGAAAGAGCTAAAAGACTGTAAAACACAGTTCATTGAGGAAAATATTGGGAAAAACACAGACTCTTTTGTCAAAATGTTTTAATGGACGTTACGGATATCATATGAGCAGGTTAAGCCTTATTTAAAATTTAAGTTTTTTATAATCATCGAGGTCCGTGGTATATTATCAACTGTATTTGGTGAGATTCAAATAAGCAGAACTGTGTAAAAGATGAGATTCTGTTTATTCATTATTGCAATTGTGCTTTCAACAATATGTTCATCAGCCAAATATCTCAACTTTTAGTTTATGCTAAGCAGTTAGAACTGTTTGATTCAATTTAGTGTAAAAGTTGTTAACAAGTCTGATAATTTGATTCCATAGTTTATGAGCAAAGTCCATTTAAGATTTTAAGTAGATGCAGTTCACAGGGACAAACTTCCTGCTTGCAGGGTATTATAGTTCTTAAGACCCACAGATGTGATCTGTGGTACGCCATTTTTTGTTTTGATAAAATTCAAAAATATTGTATTCGAAAATGTTTAAAAAAAATTACATCATAATATAAACATCAACAACAATGTTGTATTGTATTTGAAAGTGTTTAAAAAAAATTACATCATAATATAAACATCAACAACGATGTTGTCTAGATATTAGTCTGAAGGGTATTACAAAACAGATTCTGAATTCCAAATTTGCACAAATCAACAGAAAGATCTGCCAAAAAAAAAAACTACTAAGCATCTAACCATATTCATCACCATTTATTGGTCACACTGATGCCACTGATTTCCTATGCGAACACACACATTAAGGAGACATAGTGTTGTTTGAAGCTCCTTTGGTTTTCTCTAGGAATTTTTCATGGTATGTAGTGTCCGAGGTCTGGTATTCTTAGTCCTTGAAACCCTGACAGTCTTATAACATATTTGTCCTGTTGTCTATTGTCGATTTTCACCTATTGACTGAAGTGGGTATATGAAAACTAGCTGCATGTAATACCCCTCAGGTTTCCGTCTAGCAAATCTAGATTTGGTCATTGGTTTTGAGGTGTCTGCAACTGCAGAGAACTTATGATTTTCCTTTGCTGTCCCTTTTGGCGTTTCTTGTTGCTTTGCCAGGTCTACTACACCGTGGGCTTGAGGTAATCTCGAGGACATGTTGGTATCCTGACTACCCCAAACATCTTCCATTTCTTCTATATTTGGTTCAACAAGAGCCTCAAAGGGGTTTAAAAGGCTAAACTCTTCGGCTGTTCCTTTGTTCTTCTTTGCACAGGCCTTCTAGAATTCATCTTCATTTTGTTTCTCCTGTTATTGCACATGGATGCCAATTCTCTTGCACCCAAGATTCGAGTGTCTTGAGGTCTAGGGAAAGCACCCGTGAACCTGCAAATAAGGGCCTTCTTTTTCAGCATATAGAGCACGTGTTCCATCTCATCCAAGGTGAACTTCAGCTTAGAAGGGGTTTCCGTTCTTTTTTAGCAACCGTTTTGTTTTTGGAGCGGTATGAGGGTCTCATGATTGTTCTTTGTGCATAATGTTGGACAAATTTAAGCAAATCATCCTTACAAGTCTAGTTGCTCTCATTTGAAACAGCAGTTCTAAAGGTTGGGCTGGACTGTTGATGGGCTGGGATCTATGAGCAGGCCATGGCCTCGGCAGAGGGAAGGGTGAGTGCTTTCACTCAGCCCAAAAGTGTGGCTTCAGAGAGTTGGTTTGGGTGGGGGTGGATGTAGTAAAGAGGTTGAGGGTATAGTGTGAATGCATGGGAGCATGGCTTCCTCCCCATCCATGGTAGGCCATATCAGTCATTAGGATTTGTGATGTAACATTGTAAATAGTAAAAGGGTACCTTATTGATTACCATCTGTAATCTTTTCTCTAAGAAGTTTCTACACTCACATTATTAAGTTTCATTCTCAATTGTCAGAGTGATGTAATTCTTGAATGAAAGCTACTATTGACATATACTAGGCAGGGCAAAGCCTCTTTCTGGCTCTGCAGAGGTGAAACTGTTGGGATTTTACTGCGTGCAGGGCTGGGGTGATTCCTCTTGTAATTAGATCCACTTCCCAGTCGCCAGGATTTCTTGTGAGAGAGACCAGTTTGTATCCCCTGTTGGAGTACTCCAGCAACTAAGCTTGAACTTGGGTGGTTAATAATTGTGGGCATGCATTTGTGCCCTAAGCCTTGCCAGCTCTAAAACAATTCAAAAATAAGCTGTGTAATACTTTCACTCAGTAAGCCACAAATTATTTGCTTTCTATTAAAGGTTTGTTCAGTCAACGTACAGACCTATATCAGTTCTGTAGTCAATTCATATTAGTATTAATAAATCTTGAAAACAGTGCTTATAGTCACTTCATTTTTATACTCTTGGCAGTCATGACATTTTATGTTGCAAAATAAAGTTATCACCTGAATTTACAGACCTGTCAATTTTAAAGGGTCGACAATTTCTATATCAGTCTTAAATTTCGTTGTTCTTTGATTAGAAAAATATAATCAGTAGACTGACTTTATGAACAATTTGCAGAAACCCGTTTTTTGCCAAGGCAGCTCGGTGTCATGTATGCTTCAGAGCTTTACGTCTTGTTCAGGACATTCAGCAAAAGGGAGCTGAACTCTTGCAGAAGATACCTCAACCCTTTTTGTCTCTACATATGAGATTCGAGCCTGATATGATAGCTTACAGTAGATGTGAGTATAGTGACCTTTCTCATGGCTCTCTGGATGCAATCAACTCAGCTAGGGATGGCAGGACAAGCATCTCAGGTGATGCTGGAGTAGCATGGAGGAAGAGAGGAAAATGTCCTCTGACTCCAAGGGAGACAGCCTTTATTCTGCAAGCAATTGGAATTCCCACCAACACAACCATTTATTTGGCTGCTGGTGAAAGCCTATTGGAATCGAAGGATTTTACTTCTGTTTACAGGAATAGTTACACAAAATCTTCTCTTCTGGACAAAGCAAGTCTGATGGAAACTCGGGGCAACAGCAGAGCTGCTTTGGACTACTATGTATCCATCAACAGTGAGGCATACATTGGTACATACTTTGGGAACATGGACAAGATGGTAGCTGCGATGAGGGCTTTGAGGGGCAAATCAAAGACACTTTTTCTCAATAGGAGAGCTTTCGCAGAAGCTATTTTTCAAGGCCTTGAAGGGCAGAAACTAGCAGATTATTTATGGGAAACTCATAGTAATGCTATATTTGATGGGAGGGGCTCTGCTCTGCCTGACTGCTTTTGCATGTCCAACCTTACAGATTCCCCACGACTGTAAGAAGGTAATTCGTGATATCTGACAGATTTGTTATTTTAACATGATTGCTTTGACAGGTATTTTACCTTTTAAACAGTTCAAAAGTACTTCTTTGAAAACATTATCACTGATGATACTCGCAAACAGCCAAGTATTTATAAATTTATCGAGAAATTTGTTTTCCACTGCATTTGAGGTTCATGGGAAAATAAAATTTTCGGCAGATGTACTCACTCTAATTCTTTGCTTATTGTCAGGATTGGCATTTTCTATGCGTCTTCCCTGCTGAAATAATTTATTTGCAGCTGCTCGGCCTCCTAAGTCCTAATAACCGTGAGTTAGCATCTGAGCCCTGAGCCTTATAAAAATCTTCTCTCTATTTCTTTCCTCGTATATAATTTATCTTATCACAACAGCACACTTCATCCACTTCAGTGTATGGTGAAGATTGAGATCTTCTTAACCCATTTTTGCTGACTCTTGCCCTTCCCTATTCAGAAGTTCCACAGCTTTTATCATCTTCTTCGAATATTTATAAATTGATTGTTAGTAATTTGATTTAAAAATATATAGGCTTGCTTATTGAACATCAGAACAATGGGATTTACCATACAATTACTCTAAAAAATGCATCATTTGAAAGATGAATTTGAGCTACTGCTTTATTTCCTTGCCATGTCATATTCTTTTATTTCCAACAGATCTTGTGGTATTAATGAATACTTGTAAGGAAATAAAATCTTAAAAATCGCTTGCACTTGAATTTTTTTTAAGGGAGCATAAGAATGAACCTGAAAGTAATTGGCAGATGTATACTCATGAGCACCACTATTATGGTGATGGGAAGTCCCGTTTCCACATCCACCATGTCAATGGTAGGAGAATGCTGTCCCGGGGTCCCGGTATTCACAATAATGTGAAGTGAAATAATAAGAAAAGGAAGGAAGCGAGCAACAAGAGGATGGTGGCAATATCAATGAAGACAATCAGCAAGATGGTGGGAGCCATATGAAGCAAGACACTGGTGAAAGGGTAAAGCTTCTGCTGAAGAAGGCAAACATCCCAATGGAGGGCAATAGAGAGGACGATACGAGGGAGCTCAATATGTGCCTCTATATGGTGGGAGAAAGGGTAGTCCTTGAGGGACAACAAAGATAGAATCACGTGGTATTAGTCTAACTTTAAGGAGCCTCTTCACAAGACTATAAATTATACGTTTATGGAGGAAATGTATAAAAGTCTCAAGGAGCTTTGTGTTTAAATGGAGTAGACTTATTTTCCAAACCCAAAATTGGCTGATGTATAATACCAATGAGCTCTTTCAAGCCAATAGGTTGGATGCTATTGCCAACCGCAATGACATCCAAATCTATGTGAGTACGGGAAAAGGCTCCTTCATTACACAATATAATGTGCTGGAGTGCACGAACAATCATCTTTTCCAGCTGCGCAAAGAGAGAAATGAAAGTAAAAAGGAGCTGGGAAGGCACATGGAGATGCTTGAAGCTATGAAGATCAGTAGCTACAATCTTGAAAGTATCAACAGCAATATCCTCAGCATGTCAGAGGACATCACAGTGCTGAAACAACATGTTCACCACTGGGTCTGCCACAATAACCGAGGTTATGTGACAGAGAGGATCCTTCTGTGGTTGATGACAAGAACAAGGAATAATGAATAGTCCGCTGTGCTTTCTTGTCACCTTTTGTGTTTCAGTGGAACTTCTTTCCTAATAACCCCTGGCCACTGATGGGCTATTGTTTGTCTTTACATTTCTTGCTGGATTTCTTTGCATGTCTCGATTGTTATCCGATTTGCGATCATCAATCAAAAATTTCAATTTGTAACTTGCTGTACCTTTGAAGTCCCATTGGTCTAAATTTGGTCATCTGTAGATATTGACATAATTTTTTTGTCATTCTTTCTTGTTGGGTTGGGTGTCTACAACAGAGTGGTATTGGAGCCGTAGGTTTATTATTAGCGTCTTTTGGAAGGAGTATAAGTTGGAACAAGAGTTTGAGCTAACTTGTTGAAGGAAAGAATTTTTTTTAAGTCCGCGACTTTAATAGAAATAGAAAGTGAGTTCGAAACTGTATGAACCTGATCTTGAACCAATAATTATAACCACTAAGTTGATTCAATTTGTTGATTTGTAAAAACAACACTTGAGAGAATGAGAACATGGGGAAAGGGCAAACTTAGGAATATTGATGACACAGCAAAGTGGCTCCTTTTATAAAAATGCGACACAAGCATTGAAATAATATGAAAATGTTACCTTTTGAGGAGATTATGGTGGTTGTTATCAACTATCAGCATACACTTGAAGAGGCTGCCACTTTTCCGAGTATGAAAGAGGCTCAAAGATGAGAAAACATGGTAAAACATATTTAGCATAGTTACGAGGAGATGGTAATGGGTACAGGTACGGGGAGGCAGGGATGGGTACAACATTTTTTAGAACCATAGGATACATGTGCTTAGATATTATACATCCCAAGAAAAACATTAGTATATATATATATATATATATATTTGTAAAATTAGAGAAAACAATATTATACAGCCCAAGAAAAACACACACACACACACACACACACACACACACACACATATATATATATATAAAATTAGAGAAAACAATATTATACAGCCCAAGAAAAACATTAGTAACTTTTTTAAGTAAAGCAATTAGATGTTAACAAAAGATGAGTAATTATATTGATATTTGCCTTTGATATCTCATGATATCTAGGGTCAAGAGTAAAAAATATATTATTATTTTTTGAAATGGATGTCTCTGAGACACGTCTCCAGTGGTAGGAAACAAGTCTCCGTGCAACACTATTATTTAGTTTTAGTTGAAAAATTTAGCCACTTTAACTATTTAGGTGGCTTGGCAAGGTTTAATTTCTCCCGATCTTGGTCATGATGTTGAAACCTACAGAGTACAAAATGTGAACAATATATAAGGTTATGTGAAAAAGTTCTCGTTCCTAGAGAGGTTGTCTCATACACTAAGATGGCATGCTGGCTAGGCCGTGACCTGAAAAATCACCTTTACTTTTACCTTTTAGGAAGACATTTGTTTCCTGCAAGATTTGAACCTTTAAATTTATTTATTTTTCCTATGCATTGCGTCACTGATTCTTTGCCTTCATTTGTTTCAGATCCATATGGATCAGGAAATACAAACCTTATCATCATCCAACTAGAGAACAACCGGAAATCAATTAGTAAACAATGTTCAATCTGAGTATTTCTTGTATGGCGATGAGGCCACCGGTATATTCAGGGGTAGTTGCATAACTACCAGGCCCCTTAATGGGTAGTTACATAATTGTCGGTCGTTGTAGGGGAGGTTTCGTAACTGCTGATTAACTTAGGGGCATCTATATAATTGCCAACGTGTTTATCTAACTGTCATCTGTTTAAACTTAAAGTAGCGATTTTGCTCGAGTAAATTGAACAGTTGGAACAATGCTAAAATGACAGTGTCTCTTCAGTCCTAAGTCGTTTGGGAGTCCTTTGGTGCATGAAAGGACAATTCTAGAGCATGATAAATTAAAGACACAAATCCAATTTTGTAAGCATGATTGTGTGAGAGGTAGAGTTGGTGTTCAGTTGTTTGTCTAAGAAGGAGGAAGGGTGCTGAGAGGAGCTAAGTGAGAAAACAACAGAGTTCTTGTATTCTCTATTGATCTTTTTGTAAACTGTCTTTGGCTATAAGATCATGACGCCGAGCTATGCCACTTCTAGCTGGTTTTCTCCACAGCTGGGTTTCTGTGTGAAAATTCTTGGTTTCCATTGTTGTTCTTGTTTTCCTTTGAGTTGGTCATGATTATTTACATCCATAATTGGCTTCTGCAAGCTCCGTTTATGTTTCTAGCAACACACTACACTAATTCTACTTTCTTAAAGCATTCAAACTGTTGATTTGTAGTAGATTTCAATTAAAACAATATGTAGCAATTCTGCAAATTCCTTTAAGCATATGTACTAAAAAGTTTACAGATCATTTGGGTATTAGAGCAATGTTAATCTTTGCGTTTTTTTTTTATCCATGAACAAGGGTTGGTGAGTCCTTTTCCCATTCACCTAGGACACAATAGGGGGACGTAGTCCCCAAGAGCCGCACAACCAACTCAAACAGCCACAACCGGCCACAAGCGCCCAACGAGAGTTGAACACGGGTGGGGCTGGGCACAACCAACCCTCCTACATCTCATCGACATTAATCTTTGCGTATTGTGGATAGTTTGTGGTTGATTTGCATGACAATGACAATTAAAATAAGAAGAGCTGTTACCGGACAATCCTATGATTTCTACAATGAAATGGAATCAGAAGTTGAAAGAAATGGCAAAAGACGTGAAGATGGTCTTTCAAAGAGAGTTGCATCCTTAGAGACAAGCATGGAAAATGTGATCAAGTCCCAATAAACCATCACTAAAGAACAAGAGCTCATGGCTAGGAACCATTGTCACTTTGAAATGCACCCTTGGAGAATGGTGTGATAACTCTCCTTTCAATTGACAAAATGGAAACACTCCTAGGTTGTGGGTGACCTATATGTTGGAGTGAGTTTTCAAAGAGGGCTGGTTCTCCTAGTACAACACCTAAGCTATTTCTATCTCCAAGGCTACTCTACTCTACCAAAACCAATGAGGAAAAGGGAGGAAGAAAGAAGAGAAAAATTGAAATGATGGCGATACACCAGAATGTTTTGAGGATCTCAGGCTTATTGGAATCACACGGATGAAGCACGGGAGCTACACACTACACTAACTACAAGTGACTGCATTAAAGCAAAAAGTGTTTCATAGAAAGGTTTGAGCTTGAGTTGTGACAAGATAAAGAAGGGGCAACAAATGGCTCCACAACAAAATCTGCGTACAACCTGTTAAACACAATCTATGACCTGCAAATTGACACGAAACTGCATGAAGGCATGAAGATTAAACTGTTAAACCAAGGATAAATGTGTATCATGAAGATAAAAACAACTTAAAACAAAATATGCATTAAACGCAGACTGCAGAATGGTTAAAACAACTCCTTTATTGCTCCAAGAGGTGGAATAAGCACAAAGAGTCACTCATGATCATTGTTTTCTCACCTAGATAACTGAATTGCTCCAGAGAATATGAATAAAGAGGCAAAGATTATTTTTACAATGTGTTTTGGAGTTTTATAGAAAATCTGAGAGAGAGAAAGAAGAAAGCGCAAGCATGCAAGTTTGACTTCTAAAAATAGGAAAAGCATGTGTGCCTTGCTTCCTGCGTTAAAAATAACTTTTGCGCATGAAAAGCACGCGTCTTGCTTTTCTGCGTTAAAAATAACCTCTATGCTTTATTTTTAACAATTCCGTGCTTAAAAATTGAATCTGCATTTCGCGAAATAGGAAAACAACTTTTCTTTCACTTCTGCATGCTTTGTTCTATTGTTAGAACTTTTGGATGATGAGATGAGCTGCCCTTGCATGCTTTCATCTATTTTTAACTTGTCATGCACCGTCTTAACAAACTGTGCTAAAAAAGAGAATTCTGCGTTTTGGAAAAAAGCAAAACAAAGCTTTTATGATTTGCTTCTGAGTTGTGCGAAACTTCTTTCCTTTTTGACTTCCCTTTGTTGTGTGGCCTTTTCTTGTGGGTTTTATTGCTTGTGATGCGCCTTTGTATTTTCTGCCTTTTGCGTGGGCTTCCGTGCCTTTGTAATGCAAGTTTCATTTTCCTTTGTTGCGCGGTTTGGCGCACGACTCTTTCCTTCTTCTTCGTCTGTTACGCGGCTTTCTGTGCGGATTTGCCTTTCTATCGCTCTGTTGTGTGGCTTCCCTTGTCCTTTTATCTTACTGGGAACACACTGGTTTGCGCGTGAGTTTCTTCTTGTGTCATGTGGATTTTCGCCTTTGCGCGTGTTTTGCTCTACTTGTTGCGTGGGTCGCTCGTGTTGCGGCTCTCTGCACGAATCCTGTATTACCTTCTTGGCTTGCGCGCAAACTTTTCTGCCTCTATTGTGCGACTTTGGAATTTATCGCATTTCTTTCTGTGTTCCGTGGCTGTCTGCTGTCACATTTACTTTATTGACGCGCACAAACCTTTTGCTTTGTCGCGCGGATGTTCAGGTGGCTTGTTGTCTTACCGCTTGTGCAACATTCCGCATAGTTGGTTTCTTTCAATGAGCTGCTTCTATATGCTTCATTGTCATGCGGCCTTCTGCGGTGGCTTTATTCCTCCTTTGTGCGGCTTCGCGCGGGGACTCTTGCGCATCTCCTTCTTATTCCACAGCTTGGCACGCGGGTTTTGCTCTTTTTCATGTGGACCCTTTCTCCTTCCGTGTGGCTTCGCACACAGGTTTGTCTTCTATTTAAACGCGCTAGACACTGTTTCTTCATACTTTGATCCTTTTACCTTTGATTTGGAATTACTTAAGCACACAACCTGAACAAGTGATCTGAATAAGCATGGGAGCTTATTTGGATAACAGGAACCAAACATCCATGGGCATGATGATTCATGCGCTATCCAAGAAGTTTGGCATAAGAGATGAGGAGCCTCATGAAGGTGAGGGAAATGATTATACAAGTGGAGAGAAACAACCTTCTTAAGACAAGGGTAAAGCTAGGGTAAAATCATTCTACATTATTTTTTTCAAATGTGAAACCAAAGTTGAGATTAGATATTTTAAAGGACAAGTAGATGTTAAATTGCTAGAAAAATGGAGGTATATTTTAGTGTGCATAATGTTAGTGAGGCACATAATATTTCTTTTGCACATCTCCAATTAGGACATGCTCAAATTTGGTGGGAAACTTAAGTATATTCTTGAAAAAAGAAGCAAATTGTAACTAGGTGGGATGGATTAAAAAAATTGTTGTGTAAAAATGTTTATTCTATTGGGCATAAAATTGATCATAAATTTAAGTGGTAGAATTTCAAGAAGTGATCAAAGTGTGCAGGACTATATCACGAAGTTCCATAGACAAGCTATGTTGATGGGATTGGACTTGGAAGACAAACAACTTGACAAAGTACATGTGAGATCTTCATACATGCCTAAGAAGACACACCATCTTAAGTAAGACAAAGGCCCTTGATGAGGTATGTGTGCTAGCATCCACCCATGTGGGACCCAAACACAAGACCAAATATACCAGGATATATATTTTTTTGTGACTTGAACTTACAAGATACAACTTTACGACACCATAAAGACTCAATGCAAGAAAACACTAAAGAAAATATAATAATATTAGATAAAATATATTATAAAGATGCTCAAGGGTCTTCTCCTTCATTTTTCTTCTTTGCCATGGAGAAGGGATGGCAAGAAGACCAATTTCCAGCTCTTAGGTGGGAAAAAGGGACATTACATGCATCCCAAGAATCATTGCAACGAGGACTCTAAGAAGTCCATGACATCTTAGAAAGAGCAATGAAAGGTGGAGATAAAGGACAATTTTGATGTTGACAAGAAGTAAGTTTCATAGAATCAAGATTCGGCAAGTCTTGGTGAGGACTTGTCAATTTGAGCATGATTCCACCTCTACAAAAATTCGCAAACTTGGGAAGTCCAAGGGTGAGTCTCAACAAATTCGCAAGTCTGGCCAAAGTCGAGAGTCCCATAACTGGACTCGGCAAGTTTGCTGTTTTTTACTTTTTTAGAACAATAAAAAAACAAAATAAAGTTTAAAAAGGACACTAACCTAAAGCTAAAGCTAGTCTAACACACTTAGACACTCATGTTCACTAATTCAATCCTTATTTTCATGAGCCCATTAAATAATTAACTTTCCTCAGCCTCGTACACCATCAAATCACTTTGATTTTTCATTTTTGCTTCAAATGAGATGATGGTTTAGGTGCAAGGGTGAAATAAGAGGTGATTACTGACAATTGCGAGCATTAGTGGAATTGATACAAGGGATTGGCTATTTTTTTAACATTTTTCGAGTATCTACAAGAGGTAATTGAATCAAAACTTTCTCATATTGCCACATTTGATTTTAGAGTTGTTGGTCTTCTTTTATTTGTTGGTCGTTGTTCCTAGGTCCTTTTTTTAGATAGTTAAATGCTTTTGATTGGAGCATGAATCGGGGGGTTCTTGGGTCCCCTCCCTTAACAATACTAACGTCCTCAGACAAGATATTACAATTAATCCATCACAATCACAAACCGCGACCACTGAGCCCGCACTGAGGATGTAATTTTCCGCCACTGCCGTTTTTAGAGCCGCCGACGATGCAAAGTTTGCCATCGCCTAGAGGAACCACCAGCCGCAACCACTGGTAATGCAACACCCACCACCATCGATAAACCACCCCGAAGGGATCACACCCAGTGGGGTTTGAACCTGGGTGGATTTGGACACAACTGTCCGTCTTAACCGATCCACCCAAATCCCATTGGCTTCCTAGGTCCTTTTTTTATTGATAGGTAATTGAGGGTTAAACGATGCCCTTTCTCGTAAATTTTAAATTTGAAAAGAGGGGGGACGATTACTAAGGCAAGAAAGTTTGGATCAAATAGGTAAGAAATCACCAAGGGAGCCATAAACATTAGCTCTCTCCTAACAAAACTAATCTACCAAAACATTGAGAATGAAGACCACATAAGGAATCAAAGAGGCATGTTCATTCTAAATCTGCCGTCATGTTTGACCAAGCCCTCGGCCAAAAGAAGGAAGAACAAGATCCTTCAACTTGGTCCCAATCTAGTTAATCTTGATCATCTTCTAGGCCACACACAAAGCTTCAAAGAGAATCGAAATGCCATATTTATTTGAGCTAAATCAAAACCCCATATAAGGTGCACCCAATTAGAGGTGATGGACCCCTAACAGACCATGAGATTCAGATTAGGGGGGATGTGAGGGGACTTTTACCACTAGCTTCTCAGAAATGAAGGAATTAAAAATTTCTCGAGTGCCCGCTTCAATTTTAGCCTTAGCCTTTCAGATTTGGACTCCTGGCCTCTTATTGTTTTCTTTCCACAATTAGGTTTACTAAGTAAGCTTGGGGTCGAGTTTATGTCCGTATCCACAATATTGACTTCATCTTCATTGTCTAAATGAAAAATGGGTGATCACTCCATCCAATCTTCCCTTTCCTTGAGGTCCTTCGACCTATTTCCACCCTCCAAAGAATGTCAAAGTATTGAAGCTATTTTTGTAGATTCCTTTGTAATGATTCAATTTCCAACAACATTGTTTGGGGAGTCAATTTTCCTAAACGAGGGCTTGTAGGGGATTGTTCAAGACTTGGGCTCGAATCATTGTGCTTGAAGAATGAGGAGCAGTCTTCAACCCTTTATTCGGAGGTTGGGATCCGTTTTTTCTCAAGAAGGCCTCTGAAGGATGACCAAGTTTGGGTCGCCAAACTTTGAGAGGAGCTCATGGAGGGAGAATAGAGCATTGACTTTTATATGTCTAGGTTGGTGGCAGAAAAAACAATTAAGGGACCCATTTTCAACCTCCACACGTGTCCAAGTGCCTTTAGGAGATTGGATGTGTATGAGCCAGGGAATGGGTTTAGAGGGATCAACAAAGGTACAAATGATCACGAATGAAGCAATAGGCCTAGCCTTGGTGTTTTTATCAATATGAACGGCCTTCCCCAAGTAATTACCAATTGGAGTTTGCACAACAATCAGTAGTCTACTTGTGGCATGTGGTTGGAGAGGATAATTTAGAGTGTATCCAAAAGAGGTTGAGGCTGTCACTAATTTCCCCACACTAATGAGAACAACAAAGACCAAAGTTTTGTTGGAGTAATACCATATATGAGGAAGTTTATTCTAGATTTCTCCACCATTGCAGCACTTCTATATACCATTACAACATGTGGAAAGAGTTTCCATTGAGGTAAGGAACATGATGGTGCTTCTGATTCATTGAACTATAAAATCGGCCATGCACTAGTGCTTGAAGTTGAAATGGATGCAAGTGAGTATGCTATGGGGGTAGTCCAGTTTGTCCATTCATTTGGGGATGGTATGCTGCTCTGAATTGCAAATTAGATCTCAACATACGCCATAATGTCCTCGAAAAATACCCAACAAACTTTGTATCTCTATTGGATACTACATTCCGTGGCAATCAATGCAATTTCACTATTTCTTTGAAAAATAAGTTCACTATGTTGGTAACATTATTTGTTTTTCTGCATGCAATGAAGTGTACCATCTTTGAAAACCTCTCCACAACTACAAACCTTTTGAGTGTGGGGAATCCCAATACATCCATAATTATGTCTTCCTAAAGCCTTTTGGCCATAGGAAATGACTTGTACAATCCCGCATCCTAGCTTGTAACCTTGGCATACTGACATATTCTGCAACTCTACAAAAACTTTCTTATATCTACACTCATCTTTGGCCAACAATACCTCTCATTTAGTTGTGCCAATGTCTTATCCATGCCAATGTGACTGGCCAATCCTCCACTATACTTCTCTTTTATCGAGTTCTCTTTCATTGATCCTTGTGATACACATAACTGTTGACTTATGAACAATAAACTATCATGTAAAAATAAATCCAGCCATGGAGTTCTATTCATGCTAGTTGCATTCTTACACGCCTTCCATGCACATTTGAAATGATTGCCTTTCTTGTATAATTTGTTTATAGAATCAAGCCCCACGACTTCTATATATATTTCAGAAAATAGAAGACTTATTCTACTCAATGCATCTGAAGTTTTGTTTGATGTTCCACTTCTACGTTTTAAAACAAATGAAAACTTTGAAAGATTTCTATCAATTTCATATGCCTTTGATTCTACTGACCTTTACTATTACTAAATTGCAATGCTTGATGACCCTTGTACAAGACGAACTCCTTCAGCAGCAAGTTCTGTCTTCACTATTTAAGAGCTTGTGCAGTTGCATGGAACTCTTGATCATATACAAAGTATTTCCTCTTTGCATCCTTCAACTTCTTGCTGAAATAAGCCACATGCCTGCCCTCTTGACTCAAAACAACTCCTATCCCTATCCCACTGGGATCACTATCAACATGGAACATCTTGTGGAAATTTAGTAATGCTAACAATGGCTATTCGATTAACGCTTTCTTCAAAAATTCAAAATTCTTCTCAGTAGTGGTTGTCCACTTGAACTCTTTTTTGTCGCCTCTCATGGTTTTAGTTATTGGTGCACAGATTCCACTGAAATTTCTAATGTATTTTTATTAAAAACTAGTCAAACCATGAAAACTTCTAGCTTCAAACATGCTTTTTGGTGTTGGCCACTCCAAGATAGCTAACCATTCATACAATCTTTTTGTTTTGAATATGTTCTTCCACCAATCATCTTGATAGATTCAGATTCAATGATACCTACTCTTTCAATCAATCTTTGTGAAGTATTTTGCCCCACTCAAACAGTCAATTATGTCATCCATCCAAGGCTATAGAAACTTGTACTTGATTGTTTTTTTGTTGAAAAGATGCCTCATTTATTAATGGAAAAATATTTACAAAAAAAACTGTACAGAAATATGCATAGAAGATTACAATTGCTTCCTTAATGATGACAGAAATGAAGTCAGAATAGTCCCCAGGTTCAAACTTTTTAGCCTCCTTGATAGTTCAAGAATTAGTGCACACTGCACATTCACCATTCTCCACCCTTCTTTGGTACTAACATTTCTGGAATTGTACACGAGCTCAAAATTTCTTTGATCAATTCCTATTCGAACAACTCTTGTACTTGCTTATTTACTTCTCATGCTTTGTGGGTGTCAATCTATATACTGCCTTGTTTGGAAAACTAGTTTCGGGAACCAAATCCATGTGATGGCTGATGCTTTTCATTGGTGACAATCCTTCCGGTAAATCATTGGAGATGATTATTGCATATTTAATCAACAAACCCTTCACTTCATTTGGAATTTCATCTATTTTATATATTGTTTGCTTCTTCATCCCTCTCCTTCAGTGGGCTCAAGGTAAACTTCGTACCATTCTTTTCAAGTATACATGTGTTTACCCTACCATCATGTACAACTTTCCGGTCAAATTGCCATGGTCTACCTAGCAACACATGAAATGCATCCATGGGCATAGGATCGCACTAAACTTCATTTTAATATTATCCAATCTCAAAATACAATTAATATTGTTCATTTACCAACACTTGATGACTTTTTTTTGAAGCCATGACACCTTATACAGGTTTGGATGTGTTACTTTTCTCAACCCTCATCTACCATCTCATTTGGCACTAGATTATTTGTACTACCACTATCAATAATAATTTTGCAGCACTTATCTCTTGATTTGAGAATACTTCCAGAAGACTCTTCCTTTTGCATGTTTTTTGTTCTTCTTTGTTGGTTTGAAGTTTTAGTACCATTTTTCATCATGAGAGCTTCTCCATGTTCCATTCTTCAGTATGTTCAGGTGATGCAAGTGATTCTTTATCTGCTTGAACAACATGAGTGTTGGCCTCATTTCTCCTATTGGCCATCACTGTGTGCTTGTGGGCACTCATAAGCCCTCTGAACAGCTTATTGGCATCTGAAATGTGTGACAGAAACCATTTTCTCGTCCTATACCATGCTGTCCTCTTCCTCTCGAAGGGTATGATCTGTCTCTTTGTCCATGACTGTGATTATGAGAAGTGATAGCTTCTCCTTCATGGTATTGCTGTCCTCCAGCATTGGGCATGCAAAAGGAAGAGTCTCGTCAGCTTCCAGTGTTAACTGTATTTTGTTGTCTTATTAATGATTTCTCCTCAGCTTCCAGTGCTAACTGATAAGCTTCTTCCACAGTATGCAACCATACTATGCTTAACTTGTAATGTTTATTTGTGACCCATTTATATATTTGGCTACCTTTTCTTGGTCTCCTTCATTGTGATTAGAATGAATGGCAATCTTGTAGAAGCCCTCATTGTAATCCCTTAGATTGAACTCTCTTTGCCTCAAGTTACGTAGCTTCTTCAGCAGGTCCAATTGATAATCAGCAGGAAATTTTTTGCCTTTCAGCTTGGCAACTATTTGATCCCACTAAGTGATCTTTTCTTTATCTCTACTATTCCTTTCAGTTTGTACTTCCACCATAGGGCTGCATGACCTTTCAACTTGGTCTGAGCCACCTTCACTCTTCTTGGATCATTGACATCTGCAAACTCAAAATAATTTTTTATCTAATGAGTCTAGTCACCCACATCTAATTTCTGTTCATTGGGTTGCTGTTCTTCTTCTTCTGCTCCTTGCTCTTCTTCAGCATCACTCACATCTCCCCTTTGTGCAAAAGCCATTCTTCTGTCTTCTTCAACAAGATTGAATTGTGTTTGCATAACTCTTAACAAGTCTACAACCTCATCAAGTCTTCCTGCCATATTGGAAGCTCTTTCTTCCAACCACTCTTCTGGGAGATACGCTCTGAACAGGTATCAACTCTCCATCTCATCTATATAATGAATGGGTCACGAGTTGAGGCCATATCCCATATCTATACAGAGGAGAGGGAGACACGCACATATCCATCCAATATATATGGTGTCCCCAGATTTCATCCTGAAATCTGAGACTACCCTATCCGAAAAAATTTCGTACTTTTAAAATAATGGGTCGTTTTGTGTTTTTATTGCCAGAAAGTTCTTGTATTATGTCAAGATATTCCCAAAGAGCCATATTAGCCATTTTTGCCAAATACCCAGATGCTCAAAATTGTTATATTCTTGTCGTTGGGATTTGTCTACGGGAAATTTGTATTTAATTATTTTGAGCCCCGTTTGAGGCAATTTGCGCTTCGATTTAACCCTGTTGTAATTGAACATATCATTATTCCTATATACCAGAAGGGTTTTAACTAAAAATAAGTTTTGGGCTTTATTTGTGACTTTTGTCATTTTTTTTGTGTTTTTGTGTTTTCTCGTTTTGTTTTCTGTGAAATTTCTCTAGATCAATTCCTTTGCCAGTGTGGCCTGATTCTTGGCCTGGAGTAACTGGGGATCATATACACATGTCAAGCCAGAAGGAAGTCACCATCGGAGGTTCGGTTCACTGGGAAAAGACGAAGTTGCGCACCAAAAAGCCTCTTTTGGGCTGGCCGCATTTTTGGAAAACAAAGAATCAGAGTGGATAATGGAAAAATTATAAGCAGCAGGTAGGTGGGAATTTTGTACCTACCTTGCAGGGTACTTTTTCCCATGATACAAAAGTCACTTAAGTTGCAACGGGAAAATTAGAGGCAGCAGGCAGGTGGGAATTTATTGCTTGCCTTGCTGGGTAAAAATTCCTATGGTGGAATAAAAGAAAATGTCACTTAAGTGAATCATAGGATTTTATTGCCTGCCTTGCAGGGTAAATAATCCCATTATGGAAGTCAAATGACTTAAGTGATTATGGGATTTTCGGGGTTGCCTTGCAGGGTAAAAATTCCCATTGTCATGTGTTTTTAAAAATAGAATTCTCTTTAGCCAAAAAGTGCGACCCATTTGGAAAAGTAAAGGCAGCCTTTAAAGTGATTAAATTAATTAATTTCTCTTCTAATTTTGGCGCCCAGGTATGGAAGAAAGTCAACAAAAACAAAGGGGAATAAAAGAGGTTGAAATAGATTGTCTAAAATTAAATAAATTAATTTATTTAACGGCAGCCCCGTCATGACAAAAAGTGCGCCCCATTTGGGATATATTTAATGCTTTTTGAAGCATTAATTGATTAAATTAAATTCTATTTTCAGTGGCTAAGGTTAAAGCACATTGTGAAGCTTAAGTGAAGTGAATAGTGGATGATTAAATTGATTAAAATTAATTTATTGGATGGCTGTCCTTAAACATGCAATTTTAGCTCACCAGTTAAAGAGAAGAGCATGATTTTTAATTAATTAATTGCGAGGAATAGGAAGCGCAATTATTAATTATAGAATTATGAGGGTTATATAAGCATGGGCTGCCATAAGGGTGAATTAATTAATTCACAGGTAAAGAAGTGCAGCCCAGAGGAAAAGTGCGCCCCATATTGAAGAGGATTTTGCCCAGAAGAAGGTGGATTTAATGTTAAAAGCTTCCAATTTTGGCGCATGCATTGAAGGAGGCTGATTTGTGTTTGCATAATTATTTGCATAAGTGATATAGGTGCTCAGGTGAAGTTGGAAAAATTCATGCTCACTTTGCATGCAAATAAAACATCAAATTCGGGGCAGCAGGCTTGAATTATGCAAATTTTTATGATTAAAATCCATTGTTCATGTTCCGGTTGCCATTTTTGTTTGAATAAATTGCAAGAATTCATCACAGGTGCTTTTATAAAGAAAAGGAGCTTTAATCAATGTCCAATACATTAAATATATCCTCCGAATCTAAAGATTTATCCAGATCTGCACCAGTTTTGAAGAATTCCAGCCAAATAAGAAGAAAAAGAATTGTTCAGACAAAGATAGACAAAGCCATGGCGAAGAAGGATGAAAAAGAAAGCACAACGGAGTCATGCATCACTTCTAAATTTGCAGACATTGGAGACACAAATCTAGGTCCGGAACCCCTTGCTGAATTGATAAACAGATCCAGAGCTGGAAAGACTTCCCTCATGCGTGCAGTCAAAAGCAGTGGAATCATTCGAGCTGCAACATTTCCATTCACAGCCTAGTTGCTAGAATTCGTCATCAGATCCAGATTCAGATCTCATAATTACAAAAGCTTCTGGCAAAAATTCATCCTCTTGTTTCAAATGCAGCCCATGAAGAAGCCAGTGCGTGGAAAATTTCTTCCAGGATCTTGTGCATGTGCTTCCAATCTTCCAGTTGAAGCCTTCATTGAAGTTGCATTCACCCGGAGTGCTTTCCAGAATTTTTAATTGCTCATATGCAATTAAAAATAAAAACGATGAGTTATTTACTGTGAACATTGCACTGATGCATGTACTGGAGAAGAACTGCAAAAGCTTCAAGGATAAAAGAGAAGACAAGGCGAAGGCAAAATTCCAGTCGCTTCCAGATCCAGTTTGTTTCCAGATCCAGTCGTTTCCAATTCCAGCTTGTTGTTTCCAGATCCAGCCGTTTCCAATTCCAGCTTGTTTCCAGATCCAGCTTGCTTCCAAATCCAGCTACTCCCAGATCCAGTTTGGTGAGAATCAAAGGCAAAAGAATCAGTTGCATGCAGACATGAAAAAGGACAAGACTGCAGCTTTCCTCTTCCTTCTTCTTTCCTCCGACAAAGTAATTGAGCGATCAATTAAATTATACAACTTAAGTGATTGGTTTAAAAGCCATTACTTGAAGAAGTCAACTACTTGGAGATAGGTGGCAGACGTGCAAAATAGAAGGTTCTATTTTCAGTTGCAAATCATACATGTCATGCAAAGAGAAATTTTAGGAGGAAGATTGCCAGTTGTTTCCTTTCCGACTTCCACATGTGCCAGTTCAACTAAAAGCTTCCGACTTGTAATTGCCCCTCTACATTCTATAAGTAGAGGAAGAACCTTCGGGTTAATGATCAGAATTTGTAAGCAACAACCTTGTGTTCCAGACTTTGTGCTGAAACCCTTGAGAGCCACTTGAAGCAAAGGAATATACAAGAGCATATTTTCAGAGAACTTTGTGTCACGGTGTATTGTGTTTCTTGCTTTTAATCGTAGATCTTTTAATAGACTTTGTGTTATTTCAGATCTAGATCTAGAACTACCTTTGCTTAGAATTCTGTGTTTATATCTATTGGTTTCTTCTATGTGCATGCAAACAACTCTGCTATCTATTGATTGGGATGCACATCTTCCCCATTTCTTCTCTGTGTTTACATAATCTACTTCTTCTATAAGTATTTCCTTTCTTAAACAACTGCTTACTTGCTACAAAACTGTTCAGTTATGGTTCATGAACTGAGTAGTTAAAGTAAAACCCCATTTAGATATTAGCATACTTAAATTGACAAATCTGACACGGAAGCCTCACCGGTAAATGAGGGAGATTTATCTCATGACTGCCTAGGTTTTGTGCTATGTAGAAAATCTAGCCAACAGTTTTTGGCGACTCTGCTGGGGAACAACACAAATTAGCAGGCGAAAGCTTTCCCAAGTTAGAAGCCACAGATCCAGTCTTTCACCAGGAAGAAGAGTGCAAACTCATCCAGATCCGGATCATTTTTTAGCATAATCCGGCAACTGGAATTATTCACCAAATCTATTCTCAAAGAAGACGCGCTTCGTTCATCATGATGTAGAATCATCCACTTGCCCCTGCAGCGCCTGCTCCATGGGGAGCAGCTTTTGGGACTTTGAATCTGACTCCTCTTATGCATGATCTACCTAAAGGGACGAGAAAGAATTTTCCAAAGTTCTTTGGAGACGGAAAGCAGAATCCAGATGATCACTTGGTTGCATTCTTTATATCCTGTGGAGTGCTTGCAGTCGAACATGAAGATGTATCTGTCAGACTCTTCATAGAGACTCTGCATGACTTGGCTGGAGAATGGTTCTATCGGCTAGCTCCTGGTACCATAACCAACTGGGCTACTATGCGGGATGCATTCCTGAAAAGATTCAAGGTAGCCGAAGATTCCAGTACATTGATAACCCAACTGACTCAGCGGAAGGAGCCACAAGAGCACATGCAGAATTTTATTGCAAATTTCAAAGATTACTATACAAAATTCCGGCTTCTGCTTCTTTGAATGATGAGAATCAAAAGGTATTCTTCATCAATGCTTTACTTCCTGAAGTAAGCTATCAACTGCGAAGAGCACGTCCTGCTGACTTGTTAGCAACCCAAAACATGGCGGTTGAAATTGAAGATGACCTCATCATGGTTGGAAAGATAAAGGGCAACACTTCTAGAGCTGAAAGTTCATCCTCTGCCACTACTTTCGATTCACTATTGCAAAAATTAGCAAATGAGATGATGCAGATGAAGAAGCAGATGACTCAAATGGCTCAGGGAAACAACACTGCCCCTGCTCGGAATTTCAACAACAATCGGAACCGCATTGCTGGTTCCCAAAGATTAGCAATTGAAGTTGCTCCCAGAAACGTGGAGATGAATGAAGAAAACCTAGAAGCTGACACTGATCAGCTCGAGGATGATGATTTTATAGGTCCTGCTGCGACTCCAATATTAATTACCTAAACTACAAATATGAGCATGAGTATGAGGAGCTTCTTAAAGACGATCATGGTCATGCATATGCAGTACTTACAAGATCACAAACTCGCCAAGCTGAAGCATTAGCTGACGAAAAAAGAAGGGGCAGCCCTTTACCTTCTTTAGCTCTCAGAGATAAGAATGTGAGTTCTTCATCTCAACCACAGAAAGTAGCTCAGGTATCTGAATCTATACCTTCCTTCGACATTGTTGATCATGTCAAGAAAACTAGGATTCAAATGTCAGAAGCTGAATACTTGAGAGCCTTTCCTGAGCAGTTAAATAGGCTAGTCAAATATGTGCAATCACTAGGACAATCCAGTACATCAAAAGGCCTTTTGCCTAAGCCCAAAGTTACTCCCCAGAACAACACTGCAGTTGTTAAATCCTCACCTTCTGAAAGAGTAGAACCTTTTTGTCTCCTTATTGCTTAATGGTTTCAAGTTAAGTAACTGCATTTTAGGTTCAAGTGCTTCTGACAATGTCATGCCAGCTAAAGTTGCAGATGCTCTTGGGCTTACCCTGACAAAGACCATAAAAAGGTGCTACTCCATGGAGAGACAAGTCTCTTTAATCGGACAAATCAAGGATGCACAAGCTGTTCTGGTAGCTTTTCCTGACAAAAGATTAAAGATGACAATTCTAGTTGCAGATATTCCCGTCTCCTACGGGATGTTGCTGAGCAGAAACTTCTGCAAAGAGCTGGGAGGAGAAGTAAAGATGGATTGGTTCTGTGCTCATATTCCTATCAAGGGGATTAACCATAAGCTGGAGTCGGAAAAGAAGTCTAGGTACACGGTTACAAAATTTGAGGATCCTAGATCTCAGATTCTTTTTCAGAGATCCGACCGTGGGGTCTATTTCTTGGAAACGGATAAAGACATTCCAGAGCTAGAACTTAGACCAGAGCTAGAGCCAACAAAAGAAGAAAAAGTTTGGACTTTGGAGTTTAAAGGCACATATTGTTCTTTTGGATCAGGAGCTGGCACTCTACTAATATCTCCAGATTATGAGGTATTTCCATACTCCCACAAGCTGATGTTCGAGAACACCATTCATACGGCGGAGTATGAAGCATTGCTTCTAGGAATGGAGCAAGCTAAAAAGAAAGGAGTAAAACTCCTTAAAGCCCAAGAAGATGCTGAACTTCTAGTAAAGCAAGTTCGAGGGCAAAGTCAAGTCAAAAGAGATAAGCTGGAGCATTACAGAGATAAAGTGCTTTCTGCCACATTCGATTTTGCAGCCTTCTCTATTGACTTCGTTCCAATAAACCAAAACTCCAAGGCAAATTCTTTGGCAGTCACGGCTGCACTATTGAATCCGGATAGATCACCATCCATATTCAGACAAGGAAACTATAGTGGAGATAGTCTACCGCCCCAAAGTCCCTGATAATGCTGAACAGTGGCAGACTTTCAACAATAACAAACATACATCTGCATTTTTGGAACAAGGCAACTTTGATAAGTTGTATGTTGAAGGGAGTAAATCGCCACCACGACAAACAGTCACAGGAAAAGCTGATCCAGGTTATGATGACAATAGTGGAGCAATCCAACCAAAATATAACAAAATCCCCAAGGATTTAGTTTCCTTAGTAGAGACTTTCAACAAGCATGATCAGTACCTGAAGAAGAACAAAGGATATGGTGATAGTTCTTCCTCAGAAATGCAACAAATAAATCTGGGAACGGAGTAAGTTGATGCAGACTTACCCGCCACAGAGAGAAGAAAGGATGAGCCACCACTAAATGAAGTTGATAAGGACTTGCCCAGAGTACTTGACAAGAAGGTCAAAGATAAGAAGTTCGAGATCGGAAACTGGGTACTCCGGTGGGACAAGAGATACAAATCGAAGGGCATGCACGACGAATTTGATTCACTCTGGAAAGGGCCCTTCATGATCAAAAGAGCTGCAGGAATGGATACTTCCTTCTTTGCCTACTGGGATGGAATTGAGTTACCATTGCCTTTCAACGGGCAGCATCTGAAGCTGTTCAGGAATTGAAAAAGTAGGTTAAAACTTGTATGTATATAAATAAAACTTTGTTTTTCCTTTTCTTTTTAATTTGTGTTGTTTTTGTTTGCCTGACCCCGAGCCCAATGGAAAAGACACGAAACCAGAGATGCTGGGATCTCATCTTTACCTCTGTCATTTTGACAGAGGCAAAGATGTCTACAGACGGAGCCGACCGGTGTCCCCAGATTTCATCCTGAAATCTGAGACTACCCCATGTTAAAAAATTTCGTACTTTTAAAATAATGGGTCGTTTTGTGTTAATTGCTAGAAAGTTTTTGTATTGCGTCAAGATATTCCAAAAGAGCCATATTAGCCATTTTCGCCAAATACCTAGATGCACAAAATTGTTATATTTTGTCGTCGGGATTTGTCTGCGGGAAATTTGTATTTAATTATTTTGAGCCCCGTTTGAGGCAATTTGCGCTCTGATTTAACTCTGTTGTGATCGAACATATCATTATTCCTATATACCAGAAGGGTTCTAACTAGGAATAAGTTCTGGGCTTTATTTGTGACTTTTGACAACTTTTTGTGTTTTCCTGTTTCGTTTTCTGTGAAATTTCTCTGGATCAATTCCTTTGCCGGTTTGGCCTAATTCTTGGCTTGAAGTAACTGGGGATCATATACGCACGTTATGCTAGAAGGAATTCGCCATCGGAGTTCTGGTTCACTGGGAAAAGGCGAAGTCGTGCACCAAAAAGCCTCTTCTGGGCTGGCCGCATTTTTGGAAAAAGAAGAATTGGAAGTGGATCATGGGAAAATTAGAAACAGCAGGCAGGTGGGAATTTTGTACCTGCCTAGCAGGGTACTTTTTCCCATGGATAGCAATGCCACTTAAGTTGACAATGGAAAAATTAGAGGCAGCAGGCAGGCGGGAATTTATTACCTGCTTTGCAGGGTAAAAATTCCCATTGTGGAATAAAAGAAAAGATCACTTAAGTGAATTATGGGATTTTCGGGGTTGCCTTGCAGGGTAAATAATCCCATTATGAAAGACAAGTGACTTAAGTGAATCATGGGATTTTCAGGGCTGGCTTGTAAGGTAAAAATTCCCATTGTCATGTGATTCTTAAAAATAGAATTCTTTATGTCAAAAAGTGCGCCCCCTTTGGAAAAGTAATGGCAGCGTTTAAATTGATTAATTTAATTAATTATTCACCCAAAATAGGTGCCCAGGCTTGTGGAGAAAGTCAACAAAAGCAAAGGGGACATAAAGGTGGTTGAAAATAGATTGTTCTAAAATTAAATAAATTAATTTATTTAATGGCAACCCCTTCATGTCAAAAAGTGCGCCCCTTTTGGGAGAGAGAGAATACTTTTTAAAGTATTAAATGATTAAATTAATTCATATTTTCAGTGGCTAAGGTTAAAGCACACTGTAAAGCTTATGTGGAGTGAAGGGTGGATGATTAAATTGATTAAATTTAATTTATTGGATGGTTGTCCTTAAACATGCAATTTTAGCACACCAGTTAAAGAGAAAAACATGTTTTTTTAAATTAATTAATTGTCAGGAATAGGAATGACAGTTATTAATTATAGAATTATGGGGGTTATAATAAGCATGGGCTGCCAAAAGGATGAATTATTTAATTCACAGGTAAAGAAGTGCAGCCCAGAGGAAAAATGCGCCCCATTTGAAGAGGATTTTTGCTCAAAAGAAGGTGAAATCAAGGCTAAAAGCTTCCAATTTTGGCGCATACATTGAAGGAGGTTGATTTTTGTTTACATAATTGTTTGCATAAGTGATACAGGTGCTCAGGTGAAGTTGGAAAAATTCATGCTCACTTTGCATGCAAATAAAACATCAATTTTTGGGGCACAGGCTTGAATAGTGTAGATTTTTATGATTAAAATTCACTGTTTATGTTTCGGTTGCCATCTTTGTCTGAATTAATTACAGGAATTCATTACAGGTGCTTTACAAAAGAAAATGAGCTTTAATCAATGTCCAATACATTGAATGTATCCTCCGAATCTGAAGAATTAGCCAGATCTGCACTAGTTTTGAAGAAATCCGGCCAAATAAGAAGAAAAAGAATTGTTCAGACAAAGACAAAGCCATGACAAAGAGGGACGGAAAAGAAAGCACAACGGAGTCATGCATCACTTCTAAATTTGCAAATATTGGAAACACAGATCTAGGTCCGGAACCTCTTTCCGAATTGATTGACATATCCAGATCTAGAAAGACTTCCCTCATGCGTGTAGTCAAAAGCAGTGGAATCGTTCGAGCTGCAACATTTCCATTTACATCCCAGCTGCCAGAATTCGTTATGGAGTGTGCTAGATCTCAGATCTCAGATTTAGATCCATAAGCTTCTGGCAAAGGCTTCATCCTCTTGTTTCAAATGCAGCCCGTGAAGAAGTCAGTGCTTGTAAAATTCCTTCAAGGATCTTGTGCATGTGCTCCTAATCTTTCAGTTGAAGCCTTCATTGAAGTTGCATTCACCCGGAGTTCTTTCCAGAATTTTTTAATTGTTCATATGCAATTAAAAATAAAAACAATGAGTTATTTACGGCAAACATTGCACTGATGCATGTACTGGAGAAGAACTGCAAAAGCTTCAAGGATAAAAGAGAAGACAAGGCGAAGGCAAAATTCCAGTCGCTTCCAGATCCAGTTGTTTCCAGATCCAGCCGTTTCCAAATTCCAGCCGCTTCCAGATCCCGCTTGTTTCCAGATCCAGCCGTTTCCAATTCCAGCTTGTTTCCAGATCCAGCTACTCCCAGATCCAGTTTGGTGAGAATCAAAGGCAAAAGAATCAGCTGCATGTAGACATGAAAAAGGACAAAATTGCAGCTTTCCTCTTCCTTCTTCTTTCCTCCGACAAAGTAATTGAGCGATCAATTAAATTATACAACTTAAGTGATTAGTTTAAAAGCCATTACTTGAAGAAGTCAACTACTTGGAGATAGGTGGCAGACATGCAAAATAGAAGGTTCTATTTTCAGTTGCAAATCATACATGTCATGCAAAGAGGAATTCTAGGAGGGAGATTGCCAGTTGTTTCTTTTCCGATTTCCACATGTGCCAGTTCAACTAAAAGCTTCCAACTTGTACTTTCCCTTCTACATTCTATAAGTAGGAGAAGAACCTCCGGGTTAAAGTGGAGAATTTGTAAGCAACATCCTTGTGTTCTAGATTTTGTGCTGAAACCCTTGAGAGCCACTTAAAGCAAAGAAATATACAGGAGAAAATTTCCGGAGAACTTTGTGTCACGATGTATTGTGTTTCTTGCTTTTTATCTTAGATCTTTTAATAAACTTTTTGTTATTTTAGATTTGGATCTAGAGCTGCCTTTGCTTATAATTATGTGTTTATATCTATTGGTTTCTTCTATGTGCATGCAATCAACTCTGCTATCTATTGATTGGGATGCACATCTTCCCCATTTCCTCTTTGTGTTTATATAATTCTTTTCTTCTATAAATATTTCCTTTCTTTAAACAACTGCTTACTTGCTGCAGAACTGTTCAGTTATGGTTCATGAATTGAGTAGTTAAAGTAAAACCCCATTTAGATATTAGCATACTTAAATTGACAAATCACGGGAATCTCACCGGTAAATGAGGGAGATTTATCTCATGATTGCCTAGGTTTTGTGCTGTGCAGAAAATCTAGCCAACAATATATGTGATATCAATCGATCAATCAATCAATCTAGATATGGCTTGCCACATGGTGGTGCCCCTCTATTCTATCTGACCCGAGCCCCATAGAATCTATAGGGTAGGGTAGGACGATCTCAGAGGGCAAGGGCTAGGTATACACTCACAAACTAGACTTCAAACCAACTATGATACCAAATTATGCTGACGTGGGTTGTGGGTTGAGTGAACAAAAGGCAATTCACAGTCATATCAAATTATGCAACTCCCAATGGTCATAGAGGTTTAGCAGACAACTCTCTGTTCATTCATTAATGGGAATTCGAGGACATAACATACATTTACTTGACTTACTACTCTACTTGGGCTCGGCCTTGTTTCTATGCAGACATGTACAGCTCATATGCAACCCTGACTCACTATGAGCTACAATGCTCTTCTACTAACCAGTTCACACTCTACTCTAATGAAACCCCCTTCCCCAATAGGATTAATTTTCCATTCTGTGGTGGAAACGTCTGGAACCGTTCTCTTGTTAGGAACCCCTTCACATGATCTTGCCTTTGGTTTATATGGGCCAAGAAACATTACCAGAATCACCGATCCTATTAAGGAGTTCTGAGTGCCACACAAACATCGAATTCGCATGTTAGAAGCTTAGTTTAGAAGCACTTGATCAACTGCGGAAAACTGTGTTACATGGCATTAGAGCTTGGCTGTTTCTGAAGATTATGACATTTTTGGCAGGTACAAGTCCAACATTTTGACAAGTGGTTTTTATATCCCATCGACTTGCAGGTATTGCATCCAAGAAGGTGAATGATGTTACTTCTTTTGTTGCCTACAAGGTAGGTAACTCATGCTTGAACTAGCGTGCATGGTGTAGACTCTTGGTGCATTGTGAACTCTGCTCCCTGGGCATGGAGATGTGGATGTGATTGGCACCTAGTGGTACCACATGACATGAGTGGATGTCCATGGCTTGGCTGGAAGGTAATTGGGGTCCTAAGGAACCAAATGGTGGGTGCTGTATAAGGCTTAGTACACGCATGGATAATGCCGCCCCCAAACTATCCAAGAGGTGAGTGTCACTGTAGGAATGGTTGCGGAGTTGGTTAAAGACTGTTTGATGATGCTAACATACCACGAACCTTTGGAGGCAATTCTTCGGTGCTGCAGGTCATTGAACTACTGTCCTTACCACAGGCCATGAAATGGCTTTGTGGTCTTCCAGCCCCAGGTAGTTCTGTGGAACCTTGTAGAATTCCACACGATTTCTTTGATGATTTCCAATGCCATCCTTTCCATACAGGATGATGTTGAGATCTAGAGATGCTCTTGCATGATTAGGAAAGATGGATTGTACCTGCCTTTACCTATTCCTACGAGACCACGGGAAAGCATCTCTATGGATTTTGCGAAAGGTTTACTAATGTCTAAACACGGTCATGATTATCTATATGTTGTTGTCGATAGCTTCAACAAAATGTGTGTTTTGATCCATGTAAGAACAGAAGATAGTGAAAGGGCATGAAGGAGCTGCATTATAATTTTCTAATGTTTGGGTGCATTTGGTTTGCCTAAGTCCATTGTTTCGGGAAGAGATTCCAAAATTTTGGGGAAGTTTTGGACCGCTTTGTGGGGAAAGATGGGTACCAAGCTTCAGAGTTGTACAACATTCCAGAATCCATCTTGCAACAGACGGACAAACAGATTTTGTAAATAAGATTTTGGTACAGCTAATAAGGGACTATAACAAGAAGTATCCAAGGACTTGGGACAAGTCTTTGGCTTATTTCCAGCACTCATGTAATAGGGTAGTACATACATCCACGGACAGGTAAGCATTTTTGGGGTATTTTCCAACTCACTTAATTTTGCAATGGTACATCAAAGAGAAGGGGTGGAACTAGATTCAGAGGTGGCAAGAGCAGCAAAAATAATCAAGAGGATTAGGAAAATCCATCTCAAAGTAAAAGAACAATTAGAAAGGTCTCAAGCCAAGTACAAGGCTAGATATGATCAACGCCGAAAGGAGCATACACTCAAAGTAGGAGATAGAGTGTGGCTGTATTTGAGAAAAGAGACTTCAAGGACAAACTAGGAAGCTCCAACCTTTAAGGTATGGGCCATTCACCATCTTAGAGCAGATTGGAGAGAATGCTTTCAAGCTTGATCTACCCACATTTATTAGGATGTAATTAGTAGCAAATTGAAGTTGCACCTATAAGAGCCATCCATGTTGGATGAGGAAGAGGTGGGACAATTGCTATCCTCAATAGAAGACTTTGTCTTGAGTGTGTTAGCTTGTTGATCTAAAAAATGATTAGGTTAGTAGAAAGTTGTAAAAAATAAATTGGCACATGTATCTTAGAGACACCCTCATTAAATTAAGTTAGAAATTAAAGTGTTTGAACTTTGTTAGTTGGCAGGGTAATTGGATGGTTAGAGGTAGTTGGACCCCATAGTAATGCAATATTGGGTTGTTTAACTTGTAGAAAGAAGATTGCAAGAATGAGCTTGAATGATGTAGCAATTTTTAGTCAATAAAATGCTATGGCTTCAGGCCATTTTTGCTCATCAATGTTTTTCAATTTTTTGTTTATCAGTGATATTAGAGCCTTGTTATTTGAGAGATATGTTTGTTCTTTTTTTTCTTGGCCAACAGACCTAATAGAAGATATCACAGCTGCAAATTTCTTCTTTTATCTGACCTGTACAGTCTACTGCCTTTTAAAAAAATTACTGCAGGATGATGAACAATTGGTGAAGGCTGACTGAATTTTTGTTTCTACCGGACAGATTATAATTGTACAGCTGCGACAGAAGCAATTTTTTTGGGTAGAAGGTGTTGCAAAGGATTCTAATTTTTTCTTGCTGCATTAACGTGAGCACCTGATCTGTAACCTGATCATACAGATCAGTGTGAAGGAGGTGTGAAGAGTTTTTGAAATAAATTATTATTTGATGCGTGTTGAAAAGTTTCAATTGTTGAATTTTCCATATTCAGAATGGCATTTTGGGCAGTATGAATGTGTTTTCTATCAGAAGAGGTTAGCAGATCCATACAGTACGAATGTGGAAAATTTGTCTTCTTGTTGCCGATGATAAAGATAACTTGACTTGTTTGCTGTTCTGTTGATGGTGCCTTGTGATTTACAGTTATTTTGCTGCTGGCTGGAGAGTGGGCCATGTGCATGGCTGGTGAACTCTTTTTTTGTTTTTTTATGAAAAAAAATTTAGAGGTTAAGTAAAAATGGGTTACATCAAATTTTTGGAATCTATATTTTATATTCTTGCGTAAGTGAGTTGGAGAAATAAGTTTTGTAAGATTTTGCATACTTGAGAGGTCTTGGGTTCCAATTCCATCCTCTATTTTTATTTTGGGAAGGAGTTAGGAAATAAAAAATCAAATTGGAGACATAAGAAGAATATATTTTCTTTGATATTTAACAAAGTGATAAAAATTGTGAAGCAAGGACCTACTTAAAATAGAAGGCAAAACCCAATAGAATACCATTTGTGTCGTATTTTCTCATACAATTCTTTTTTGAGTATCGTATGGCCAAGGTAATCAACTTTATTTCAGAAGTGGGAAAGTTAACACCAAAGAAGTATAAAGACTAGAGTCTAACTATGGAAAATACTCTTGTTTTCAATGACCTTTTAGAAATTGTTGAGAAATAAGTTAATAACCCACACCACCTACTGATGTTGCTAAATTCACCGAGTTCCAAAAACGGAATAAACCAAAACCCAACAACAATCTATCCAAAATAGGTTGAGGAACAAAATTTGTGGGTCCAAGTGGTTAAGGGGAAGAAAGCACCTTTAGTTGTGGAAATCGTTGTCCAAGCAAACCCTGAAGAGGGAAATGAATGTCAAACCAAGGCACTCAACCTCTGTGTTTGTGGCCTCCCTAAACCAGCCGACCCCTTATAGGCAGGGCACGAGTCCTTGCATGAATCTTTGGACTTGAAAGAGATCTTCCTTAACAAAGCTTGGACATTGTCGGACAACACCCTTGTTATCCATTTCCTAACTACATAAGAGCATTTGCAAGCTCTTAAGCAAAGAGGAAGCTATTTCCCCCCCCCCCCCAAAAAACTTAGATGCCAATCTCACACAGCTCCAGGTGGAAGAGCTTTAGAAAGCTCATATTCAAGTGGTAGCTACCAGGGAGGAAAACAAGTGGGTTGTTATCAAAGATTGTAGGGTTGTCATTTGTGATTCTCCCCCACGTGGGTGGTCACACCCTGGACCATTAACATGACAACATTCTCGGGTCTCGGTAGGTGGTCATGGCATTTCCGTTGCTTCTTGGAACTGCAACAACGCTTTATTGTATTCTTTGGGTACCTCCATGATGTTATTGCTTCACGTGATCTCATCTTCTTCATTGAAACCCATGAAAGCCCCAAGCGGGCCCTCCCTCCAGTCACGGGATACTCGTGGATTTCGACATTTTGTCGCGAGACATGCATATCAGGTGGTGTTTGTGGTTCATGGGGCATGGATTGCCTCATTCAAGACAACATTAGGTCTAGAGTTTTGCTTGTGGCTTCTGATGGCTTCAGATTCAAAGAAATACACCTTTCCAGGATGTCTTCGTAGTTGTTTTCTACATCCCCTGTGCCACATCTTTATTCTTTATTCATGTTGATGTAGACCCGTACCTTGACCTCTATCCAGAGATCTCTCGATACTCCACTATTGGTGACATCATTCTTTTGGGGGATTTTAATGCTCCTTTAGGGAACCTCCAAATACCTATTCATGACCTTGCTCGGGATGAGTTATTCGTTCATGAGTTAGATCTTGAGGAGTTTGGTTTACAGAGAGATTTTGCTAATATGAATGCTACAATTATAACCTATGGGAGACACTTCCTTCGATTGGGTGAATCTCAGAGCCTTCACATCCTCAACATGCTTCCTCACTTCACCAACTTTGGTAGATTCACTTGTTTCCCCCACAACGGTGGTGCAAGCGTCATGGACTATGTTCTCACAAGTAGATCCATCATCCCTCATATATGTGGCTTCCTTATCTCGCCTAAGGGCCCCCTTATTGACCACGTTGTCTTGACATTCACCCTCCATATTGTTTCAAACCCTTCCCCTCACCCACCTTTCCCCATACCCCCAACACTAAACACACCACAATTCGTTTTGATGATGATTATACTGACCGTCTCTCCCTTCTTATCTTTGGGTTTTCCTCCCCCCTCCTCTCCCCATTGATTCTATGTATGCGTTTTTACATCAAACTCTTTGGGACGCTGCCCTCGATTCATGTCCCCACACTATTCGCTACTCCAGAGTTCCTACCCGTCACAGAACTTGCCTCATGAATTGGTGGTATGATAATGAGTGTAAATCCCTTCATTGGAGACTTCAATTTTCCCTAGCCCATGACCGTCCCTCCATATCCACCCTTTGTAAGGAGTATCATTGTCTACTTCAGCGTAAGAAATGAAAGTTTCTTGTGTCTAGATGAATTTCATTCCTTGTTGATCTCCACCACACCCCTAAGAGTTTTTGGCGTACTCTTCCCCCAAGAAAAACCACCACTACTGACATCACATCCAAAGCATGGGTTTCCTTTGTTAGTTCCCTCTACAATGTTCTAGCCCATCCTATTGCCATTGCCCACACTCCACCTTTCTCCTCTATTTTCTCTACCTCCTATGTGAAGAGAGCTATTTTGAAATTATGCACCAACAAAGAAGTTGATTGTGAAGGTGTCAAAGTTGAGTTCATCAAATATGGTGTGGATTCCCTTGCCTTTCCCCTTGCGACACTTTTTAATCAGGTGGTGTCTTTAGGCGTCCCTAAGTCTTGGCCCCAACACGTCATCCACCCTATTCATAAGTCAAGAGATCCCTCTATCCCTAATAACTACATGACCATTATGATTGGGCATACATTTGCCAAACATTATTCCACAATGTTAGACATGCAACTATCATAATACTTGGAAAGGAGTAATATCAGAGCTCGGGGGCAGGTAGACTTCGAAAGGGACTACCAAACTCTTGACCACATCTTTGCACTCTGGGCTATCATTGAAGAAGATCATCACAAGTCTTCTAAAGTCTTTTGCTATTTTGTTGACTTCGAGAAAGCCTTTAACTCGGTATTGAGACACCTTTTCTAGAAGTTGAGAGATTTCGGCATACCAAATTCTTTGATTACCGCAGTTTAGAGGCTTTATGAGACAATCATCGAGCAATTTTGTACTCATGGTTTATCTAACTTTGAGAAGAGGACCATTAGGGTCAAACAAGGATGTCCTCTCTCATCGACTCTTTTCAAAATATATATTAATGATTTAGACGAGTTTCTTTGACAACATACCCATATAGATGATAGTTGTCTTCTACACGAGGTGCTTATAGCCATCCTCCTTTTTGTCGATGATGTTGTCCTCCTTTCTCACTTTGGAGAGGGCTTACAACGACAACTTGACTCCCGGTCTTGCTTCTACAAACTCTAACAACTAGTGGTCAACCTTAGTAAAACTAAGGTCATGATCTTCAATATCTCCAAACGTTCTCTCTTAAGATTCCAGTTTTTCTACAGAGGGGAACTTCTTGAGATCACATCAGCCTACACTTACATGGGGGACCTAATTTTGTAGTCCGTGCTTAAACATGAAGTTTACTGCTCAACCATGCCTTTGTAAGGGGTATGCCTCTCTTTGTGTTTCTAGATCCACTTTTAGGACATCCCCTCCAAATTATGTTTTTTGATACTATCAACAAACTACAATTTTGTATGGTTAGGACATCCCCTCTAAATTATGCATGTTTGGTACTATCATCAAACTACAATTTTGTATGGTTCGAAGGTTTTCGGTCTAGCCAAGGGGACATTGATTGGGCCCATATTGAGAGGGTCTAGACTCTCATGTTGGAATGCATGATCCGTTGTAAGAAAACAGTTCCTTAGTGCATCATCCAAGTTGAATTTGGCGCTCACCCGCTATGCCTTGAGACTATCTTCAGGCACACTTTCTAGATCCACAGACTCAAATCCCTAGGGGACTTAGCTTTTGATCGTGAGAGGTTTCTTTACTTAGCACTCTGCTCGTCAGATAGGATTGCTTCACTAGTCCCCACCAGATGTCGACATTGTTGGTGCTTTGAGACTTGGGGTCTCCTTTTTATTGGTATCTCTATTAATATGCTACCCCCTTTCATGTACTCCTTAGACGTCCCTCTCGGGCTCCTTCCCGCTAAAGACGTCACCATTAGGGCTTCCAAAGAGGACATCTATAGACAGTATATCTAGACCACCTGGATCTGCCCTTGTGAGTTGCTTAGCCCCAAACTTGCTTTTTATGTTTATCACTTCTTACGAGTAGCGGACCTCGTCATCCTCACTATCTCCAACACCATTGGCCCCACGACTTGAGCTTTCCCCTTGGCCATATGAGAGTTGGTTCCCACTAGTTATGGGTTGAAATAGGGCATCACATTCTTTGTCAAGATCAAATCTGTCATCTTTGCTCACTCCAGGAGGTGGAGACCGATGACCACTTCATTTTTAGATGCCCCATTTATTATGAGATCCGGGGAAGATATCACTACCTCTATATAGACTCAAACAACACTCTAGCTAGTTTCTTCAGATATACATACCAACAATGCCTGGCTCTTTATCTTCGCAAGGTTGTCACATTCTAGCATAAAGTCCTACAGGAGGATCCTAGAGGTAAAAGAGTTACCATATCGATCACCTATTTCTTTCAGCCCATCCAGGTGATTGACAACACTAAATGTCCTTTAGACATCAATACATCACACATCAGAGCTGATAGGTCAGTTAGGGGACGCTTCTCTTAGCACATCATTACTACTCAAAACTACCTAGATCTTCAAGCTCGCTATCTCTCGGCATCGTGGCTCTGCTCTTCCCTGTTGGTGTGGCTCTACCCCTCTCTGGTGACATGGGTCTACTACTTGTTAGTTGCCCCCAATACCATAGGGGCAAACTAATATTACAAGATTCTTTTCGACTATGGGAGTTCCATCAGCCTTGGATGTTAGGGGAGATTCTAGAGGAAGTGTCTTGCCTCATAGGATTCCCCAACTTGGATTTTTCAACCCTATGTACTCATTGGACAACATTCTTAGATCTCTCACAACGATTGATAGTGGCTCAGATAATTTCTCCACTTCATGCACATATAGGGACCTTCGATGAGATCTACCTCCAGTCTTCATTGACACATGGTCTTGCTTTTTGTTCACACCTCATTGCTATTTGTATTGGTTTCTTTGCCACTTGTGTCAGTTGCATGTTACTCTATTTTGTTTTTTGTACTTTATTTCTTTGGTTCACTCTAGGATTCTCTCTTCCTAGAACTTTCTATTATGAATGGTTGTATCCTTTAGTCCCATTGACATACTTTTGGTCATTTGAGGACTATAATGTAATTTCTTTCTTTCTTTCTAACACTGTTGAAGTCTTTCTTTCTTTGGACAAGATATTATTCATAGAGGACATTTAATCAAAATCATGGAAAGCTTGGAAAACACTTGAGGAATTATGTGATAAATGACTTGTGTATAAGAGGATTGATCTTTGATTCAATTACTTGATACTAAGCTTAATGATAATGGGGATATTCCAGAGTATATTTATAGGCTGAAGAATGTAAAGCAAGAATATAGTACAATGGGAGGGAAAATTGATGATGACATGCTTTCTATACTTTTTAATGAACTTAACTTACACAATTTTTTTGGAAATATTGCATCTCTAAGAAACTTAACAAAGCAACATTTGATTCCCTTTGTGAATTGTTCACTACATAAACACCAATTTGCAAGAAGAAAAACTTTAGTAGGAAGCATTTTGAAGATGCTTATTTTGCAAAGATAAATAAAAAGAGAGTGAAAATGAAGCATTCACATAAAGATCCAAATATAAGCACTCTTCTCAGTGTCATTACGTGGATGATACAAATGTCAGTACCAATTGTAAATCACCTTGCAAACAAGGAAAAAATGTAATGTTACAATTGTTGTCGATTAGGACATTATTTTATTGAATGCCCTTGTAAGAAAAAAGTCTTCCAAAGATAGAATGGAGTTGGCCGCACATTATGCTATTGATTCTAGTGGATATTTTTCACATCAAGAAGTATTTTGTATCGTGGTAGCTATTGGTTCGGGTGGACAGGACCATGAAAGTGTCTTCTAAAAGAATTCTAAGGACTTGTCTTAAGTTCCTTTTTGGCTCGAGGATTGGGATGATGATTTAGTGGTAGCTTTGGCTTTGTCAATTTTGTTTCTTTTTTGACTAGCAAATATTTTCTTAGTTGATGTTTTGATTTGAGATTGACACGATGAGGAGTAGATTGGTGATATGGAGCTGCATGGAACTTCCATCTCTTGTTTGATGAGGGGAAGGCATTGTAGATCAACCTTCGGGATTGATAATCCTTTAGGCACTAGGATTAATTAGGCACTTTTGTACATGATAGACAATGGTGTTGTAGGCAATGTAATGTTTATAGTTGGAACATGACATAGATGTTCCGCACTACATGTACATGTTTTGAGGAGGCATCGATGATCACCATGGTTGGAACATTCCATAGAAGTTCCATACTATGGGTACACATACAAGGATCAAAGGATGATGGCGCACAAAGAAGATTCATCATCATGTTCATGTCATGTATTGTTATGAGGTTGTAAGATTGTAGTAGACACACGTCATAGGAGGTGAGGTTGCAAGGGAACCAACGAAAGTGTCGACACATGTTTACTAATAGAGGGTATAGTTAGTAGGTTGTAGTGACTTCATCTGGTAGCGATGCTTGCTTCAACATATTTATTTTATTCCCATTTGGATCAAGGGGAGTTTATTAGTTTTTAAATCCAAAAACCGATTAGGTAGTAATAAAAATGTAAAAAAATAAGTTGGGGCATGCATCTATTAGAGACACAAATTATTAATCAAGTTAGAAAGTAAAGTAATTTCACTTGGTTAGTTGGACATGTAGTTACATTGTTAGAGGTTGTTCGGTAATGCAAAAAAGAAATGTTGGGTATTTAATTTGCGGGAGAGAGGGTGCAAGTAAGATCTTGGACGATGTAACATTTTTTTGAGTCAAAAAAGTATTGTGGCTTTGGGCTATTTTTGCTCATCATTTTTTGCAATTTTGTTTTATTAGGATGCACAAGGGGAGTTGGAGGATGATGTAGTGTTATAGTGAAAAGTTAGAGAGGCTAGAAGGAGGCCATAAGATTCTTGGTAGGTTGACTATCAAAGGAAAGACACAAAGGAGTGCAAGATGGTATGTCAAGGAGAAAGTGGAAGAGGCATCGCCTCATCCACTTACCTTTTGTGGGACCAAAAGCCTAGAGGCATCATCCATAATGATTAAACAAATCCTTATCATCCAACAAGAATAAGTCAACAAATAGGGCTCAATTTGAGTATTTCTTATACGGTGATAAAATTGCCGATATATTAAGGGGCGGTTGCATAACCATCAATTCCCTTAAGGGGTGGTCATGTAATCGACAATTTTTGTAGGGGCGGTTTTGTAACCTCTAGTTAACTCAACGAAAACTACATGACTAATGAGGCATTTTCATAAAGGTCGACTTGTTTAAAGTGGTAATTTTGTAATCTATGGTTAGCTTGAAAGTTGTTATGTATATGTCTAGGTATTTTCGTAACTATTAATTTGGTTAAAGCTGCAATTTCACTTGAGTGAATGGAACAATCAGAGTAATGGCAAACTTATGGTGTCTTTTAAATTTTGAGTTGTTTGGGAGTCCTTTAATGCACAAACAAAGATTCTTGGAGCATGAGAAATAAGAGGCACAAATCCAATTGTAAGTGTGAGTGTATGAGAGGGACAATTGGTGTTGACTTGGTTATACAAGAAGAAAGGTATAAAAGAGCTGAGTGAGAAGGCATCATAGTTCTTGTCGTATTTTCCTAGTTGATCCCTTTGTAAACATTGGCCATAAGAAGACCAAAAAGTTGAGCTATTGTAATCTATGGTTAACTTGAAAGTTGTTATGTATATGTCTAGGTATTTTCGTAACTATTAATTTGGTTAAAGCTGCAATTTCACTTGAGTGAATGGAACAATCAAAGTAATGGCAAACTTATGGTGTCTTTTAAATTTTGAGTCGTTTGGGAGTCCTTTAATGCACAAACGAAGATTCTTGGAGCATGAGAAATAAGAGGCACAAATCCAATTGTAAGTGTAATGCCCCGTCCGGGACACCGAAAAACCAGACTAAAGTATAGCAAAAATTTAGGGTAATTTTTTTTTTGAAACATAAATACTACTGCGGAACCTTTTTCCTGACTCCATTAGTAAATTAGTTTATAAAAACCGGATTTACACAAATTAATTTTCCAACCCAAATTTCTATGATTACTCTACTAATCATTTAGTGGGATTACACTAGAAGTTCTATGCACCCCTTGACATATAATTAGCTCTTCACTTTCCCTTTTTATTAAATTTGCCCATCTACATCCTTCTTTTATTTTACCATGGGATTCCACAAAATACCATGACTTAAAAAGAGGAGGGTGTTATTTGAACCCTAGGATTAACTCATCCTCAGCCTTTGATCTCCTTTGTTTGCCCTAAAGATGACCTAAGTTTTCTTATCCTCTCCTTTTACCTTCATTTGAATATCTTTCTTACTTCCCCTCTCTTTCTTATCATTCTTTTTCTTAGTTTTGTTTTATTTTCTCTTATTGTAGGTTGAATGGAAGGAACTATGGAGTTAGTTCCTCTTTCTTGTAAAACCCTTATTGTATTTTTCTTTGTTATGAAAAAAAATAATATATATATATATATGTTTTTATTTATTTATTTTATTCATGTGGGGCGGATTTGCAGGGGGCTAGAGTGGTGGTGGAGCGGGGAAGGTGGCCGCAGCAGATGGAGGCGGCGGCAGATAGTGGATGAGGAGGAAACCATAGTGGTGGAGGATGGAGGGACTGTCGCAGGGGCGGGGAAGGCCGCGGCAGAGGGAGCCGAGGGGACAGCGAAGGGAGAGAGGGCGCAGGGGCAGACGGGGGCAGGGAGGGGCAGGCTGGGCGCGGGAGGGGCGTGGGGAATTGGCTGTGCGGCAGCAATGGCAAATGGGGGGGGGAAGCCGAGCCTCCCCCATACGATTTGTTTTTTTTTTTTGGTTTATAAAAAAAAAAACTTTTAACTCCTTTTTTTTTGTATTTATTTTTATTAATATATATATATACACATTGCTTAGTATTAGTTGTTATTTTTTTAATTTATTTTTATATATTATTTAATACGTAAATTTAAATAATTATTTATTCATATATATATATATATATATATCACATAATGAGAAATCACTTCACTGTATAGACCTGCAATACAGATTTATACTAAGACTATAAATATTTTAATCATATATATATATATATATATATATATATATATATATATATATATATATATATATATATATATATATATATATATATATATATATATATATATATATATATATAATGGTGAACTCATCTTATAAAATAAGAAACTTTAATTTTATGATTATGAAGCAAAAGGAAAACTTGAAAATTTTCAACTATCCATGTTAAAGAAGTCACCTATTTTGATAATGCAAATGATGAAACCAAAATTTTGAAAAGGAAGATATTGATTAAGCTATCACTTGGGTGTAAGAGATAGGCACATCAAATCTCCTTCTACTTCCATTCAAATAAGATGACCAACAAGGATAGTGAAAAAAAACAAACCATTCTTATTTTGTCCTCTAACTTTTCAAACTTGTAATAATAAGGGTATTTCAAGAATGATATCAAATCTTACATTTACACAAGTTCTCGAAATTTCACAAAGATGAAATCTACCACAAGAATAAATGAAATTTCCAACAACTTGTCCTTCTTTCAAAAAGTAGTCCCAATAATTCATATTAAGAAAATTCTTACTATCTTCAATCCTTTATTTCAAAGATATTAGTTTCCAATATGATAAAACCTAGTTCTACATCATTCCAAGTATTCAAAGGAAACAATGCAAGATAACATGCAAATAATGAGGGTAAATTTATCAACAAAGCGCTGCTAGTTCACATATAACTCCCAATGCAAAGGAGGATTTTATACACAAGAAAAGCTTCCACAAGCCGTTCTTTTCAAGAGACAAAGAGGTAATGCCCACAATAAAATGAAGGTGACAAAGAGTTCCAACCAACATCCACCTTCCATCTAAGAACCCCATGTACATTGCCTTCAAGAGAACAAAAAAGGAGAGAGCTTGTTTGCCACCCAACCATAGGCATTATGACATGCCTCTCCCAAGGTTGGGATGCATGCTAGCCTCCCCCAAGCCCATGGGAATGAGGGCAACTAACCAAAACTTGCACAAGGTAGAGGGTAAACCAACAATGATACAAGCACACAAGAATAGGACATCACAAAACAAAACTCCAAAAATTACAAGGAGAACCCATGTTTATCCTAAAAGTGGGGAAGAGAGGAGAAAGTTCTCCAAAAATTTTATTCCAAAGATTTCTTGCACAAAGCAACCAACTCCATACCCTCCTTATTGCTCCTAATTTCAATCCAAAACCCTCTTTATTCCTCCTCCCTTTCTCCAAATCCTTCTTGGAAGGATTTTCAAACCCCAAAAGGGGTTACCTTTCCAAGAATGGGGAAAGAGATTCAAGCCAAATGAATCAACTTCCCCACCTCAACCATTGAGGGGAAACACTAAGACCCTACAAGGCTTGTCCATCAAGCCTTGAGGATTGAGAGGGAAAATTCCCTCTCTCTTCCCCCACACTCCAAAACTCCATCATGCCATATGATGGAGGGAGTAAAACAAGCAACAACAACCAAGTAAACAATCCATGCAACCCATCTAACAACTATGAAAAATGCAATACAAGTAAATGACATAAGAGCCTACCTCAAGGAAAGCTTTCCAAAAAGCTCTCCAACTTCAAATTTCTCCACACCTTGACTCAAGCCAAATCACAAGCTCCAAATTCACCCAAGCATCCAAACAAGAAATTCCAAAGGAAAAAGGTCCCTCTCTTTTCCCATGAATGGGAATTTGAAGAGGAGCAAGCAAGCATCCTCACAAATGAGGGGGTGACATGTGTCACCCCTCTCCCTCGTCAAGGTCAAAGATGCCAAAACAAAAGAGAGAAAGGGTAAAATTATCTTTTTGCCCTCTTCTCCCAAATTCCCCTAAATGTTAGCAAGACAAAATTAGTGAAACTTTTGATAAACACACAAATCCACATCCATTACATGGATGTGACTAAACAAGGGGTAAAAAGGGAGGGAAAACTCCTTCTAGCCTTGAAAATAAGCCCCCCTACCCATTAGGTAGGGTCAAAGGGCTCATTTTTATGTTAGGGGGACTCCCAAGCTACAAAGGGGTCCCCAAAAATGCCCAAAATACCCTAATTTCGGGTTTTGCATTTTTGGCACAAGGGTAGAGGGTGTGGGGACCACCCAAGGGTCTCACATGTGACCCTAAACTCTTGTGATTAAGTGACTCATAAACAAAATCAACAATTTAAAAGAAGGTGAGATTATTAACTCCCAAAACAAGTTTACAACCCCACTAGTGACCCTAAACCAAATTAATAATTCAAAGCACAATACATTACAAGAATTGGGGTCACTCATAGTGCCCAAAGTAATAATCTCCTATACTAAGGCTTCACACAACGAACATGGCTAGGACTCAGCCCGTGGGCTGCTTGTGCAAGATTGAGTAGCTGGCCTGAAGCCCACGTTCTCTTGTGAACTTGTCACCTGCACACTCATTGCACATATTAACCGCACCTGTCCGATACAATATAATTCAATGACGTAGTAAGATATCAATGTGTTCTAAACTACCCTAACATCCTACTGAAATCAAGATGCAACAACGTGCACAACTATACTCAATATTCCAAAAGTTAGACAAGATGATACGTGACATATAACCATAGAATTCCACATGCAACAACTATCCATTATTATAATTATGTTCCAAACACAACATCATATCCATTAGTATCCATTACATTATAAGAAAATGCGACAATATAGAAATTAAGCTAAATTGACGCTATACGCCTAAATGTCCATATATGTCTAATAAGATCAAATCTCTAAATATTATGTCCAAGATGTAACCAATTACTGTTAAAACATGTTTATGAGCAAAGAACAAGCTACTGAGCCATAAAAAGTGTGGGCACTACATCCCCCTCTACTTAAATTAGACTTCCTCATGGAAGTCACTGGAAGAGATAGGTATAGGATCTTTACTAGGTATCACATCGTAGTGTAAGTCCAACATTAAGGTCATTTTTAAAGGAACCAAAATATTATATATATATATATATATATATATATATATATATATATATATATATTGTTTTAACAACATGTTCCTTTTAAAACGTAACTAGGTCCAAGAGCAAGTATATTTCAAATAGGGTAGTGTTAACCAATGGGGAGTGTATAAACCGAATTCATTTTCCCCATCATCTATGTTTTCTATTAGGGTCCAAATAAGAGGATATACAACATAACGTCCAACCTGATGGTTGAGCGAAGGGAGCCTAAATGTTGTTTTAAGATGAATTCGCAAGTTTTTGAATATTAATTGCATACTAGAACACTTAAGGAAACTATCCAAGGTGTCACAAATACCACACAATGAGAGAGAAAAAGTTTCCAAGCTCCGTGTGGTTTCATCTCCTAACTCATCATTACTCTAACTTTTTGAAAAAGGAAGGTTCACGCGTCTCTTTAACATAGTTCAATAATCAACATTATTCATTAAGGTCGAGGAAGAATATTCCCATACTACCAAACATAGTTAAAGGAGTTGTCTTAATTTGGTCATTATTTATTTGTTTATTTATTTATTTTTGTTTGCTAAATGATTGTAAGAAAAATAAAATAAAATTTATGGGTGGAATATAAATAGTCCACTACCAAGTTAGGTTTAGCTTTCTAATTTGTTTTCCAAAGTTTCATAGCATGTACCGTTTTATAAAACATTTCCATTCCAAGACAAGATGATTTATAAGTCTCATAAACGAAAATTTATTTTATTATTGTTTGTAAGTTGGTTTATATGAGTTCTCATTTTGACGAAGCAATTTTAGAACTTTCTACGCCCCAAACAAGACATAACTTCTTAATGAAACAACAATTCACAAATTTTCAGTTCAATAAAAAGTTTTACTTTATTTTATCATTTCTTAATTACTATAATCACAAGAAATCATGAATGAGTTACGCAACAACAAAATCCATTTAAAGAGAGTGTTTCCCAAATCATATCAACATACTTATCAAAATTTACAAAATACCAACATGATGGGATGCAAAAACTTTTCTGTCCATACTTTCCTCAAGCGTACAAGAGATAAACACTCATTTTCCTTTAACGAAAGGTAAGGTCTAATTCTTCTCAAGATTTCTGACTTACGTTAACTTTTACTTAACAATTATTTGGTCGAAATTTGGCCCATTAGGTCGCAAGAAATATAAGTATAAATATAATTATGCTTATTCACAAGGGTGGAATTCCTATTACACGAGAAATTTGAATTACGCCACCCTATTTGAGTGGAAAATAGAAAATAGAACCATGTTTTCAAGAGGACTCCAACATAATTTCAATTTATTTGTATACATATATTTTAAAAGTAGTGTTTTATACTGATTACAAAGGACGTCTTTACCCACGGTAGATGGAAGGGCTAGTTAGTCATTATTGTTAGTCCTTGCAATAAGGTCTTACATCATTTATATTATAATAACATACTAAGAGTTCTTCTATGTGAATGAAGTCTTATAAATGAGTTTCCTAAGAGTCTAATAGCCAAGGCATATCTGTTTTGTGAGACCATTGCGATAATTCTATCATTCGTATTAACTTTCTCACCCAAACATTTAGGAAGACAAACAATACCTAAGTTACTTACAAAATTCCCAACATTAAATGTGTAAACCATAAGAACATCACAAGACAAAAACTAGTAACCGACACCTATCACATCTGAAGCAATAGTTTTAGGATCGCCCCAATTTTAGCTCTCTCTTTTTTTTTTTTAAGGGCAACAATGATTAACCTGGTTTATCCAACCAATGTTGTTTAATTATATAGATAACGAGTTTTCGAAGATACAAATAATTACAATATTCCATTATTGTTTACAAGGTAAGTGTACACAATTGTGCTTTTAGGTTTATAAATAAATATATCTCTTTGTGGATTTTTGAAACATTACTTTCACCCCTATTGGACCACATTAATAGTTCTTTCACAGTCAACACCATCATTGATACAACATTGTGCCTAACCAAGAAAGTGTTCAACACTAATTCATTTCATTTTATTTTCTTTCCAAGAGGGATACAATATCATTGTTTATATTTATAATAGATATAAAAAAATTTGCATGACCATTGATCTTATAAGTCCACTAATTTGGCGTTAGAAGAGGGTGATTCCCTTTTTCTACATGTAAGTAAAATAAATATAAACATGATCACTCATAACATTTTAAACCAACTTGAGGAGAGTTAAAGTCATATGTGTAATCACTAAGGTAATAAGGTTTTAACCATGTTGCCATGCAACAAAACTTAATAAGAGGTAATGGTATAGAGATAGGCTTATCAGGGTCCAAAAGGATTAAGAAGATTAACTAGATCATTTCCGAAGTTAGTTCTAAAATTTATACCAATAGCTTCGATAATAATTTGGAGTTCGTGAAGACTAGATTCATTTTAATATCACTCTGTATTCCTACGTTACGTGAAGAGGATAAACTAGCTAAGAGATATTATTTCGAGCAACACCATAAAAAAGGAGAGGCACTAATTTTCTTTCCCTTTATCATTTACGTTTTTAGAAAGGAGTTAGCAACTATTTTCATCCAATTATAATTGATTTTAAACCACAATTTTGAAGCGGAAAACAACAAGGTCATAAGATCATTTGCTAAATTTCCTTATAAAAGGATTATAAAAACTAAGATTAGAAACACATCATAGGAGTACAAATTATTTCCAATTTCATAGTAGTGAAATATCAAAACGTAAAGGATTATTTTATCATATTGGAAAAATTTTACAAGATACAGACATTTAATTTACACCCCTACCAAAGGGGTTTCATTAGATCTAAAGTGGCACCTCTAACACGACAGTTGATATTTCCAAGAAATAAAGGATCTCTTAGACAAGAAACAACCAATCAAACATCATAACAAATTTTCTATATCAAGGTAACAATTCCACATTCTTATCTCGACCTACTTATTATTTTCGAAACCAGGAGCTAGACCTTTGGTGACTAGAATTACATATCTAACCAAGGTTGCTAGCAAAATAAAATGACTTGTTGTACAAAGTTTATTTTGGGTCCTAGCATTCAACCTAGAACACGTAGCTTAAACAATAACCATATTGTAACATGTTTCACTCCCAAAGGTGTCCTAAGAAACCTATTTGTTTATTAAGACCTCATTTTCTTGTTCCACAAACTAGAGAAAAAGGCTACAAAGGGATCCTACCAAGACATGTACCCAACACCCACATTGTGAAACAAAACTTTCATTCAATTCTCTATTATACAGAGAGCCAGGCAAGATGTACATTTCTAATTATTGGTGAATAGGTTTCAAATTGGAAGCACTATCTCGAAGCCAACTATTACAGATTTACTATTGTATATCAGCAGATTTATAGTGACAAAAGGCTACAAAAGGGTCTTGAAAATAAGTAATCCCAATTCAAAAAAAATGGTTTCTAACAGCTTGACTCTATTCTTCTATAAATAGAGAACCCGACGCAACTCACAAAATGAAAAACTGATGATCGAAACTCTAGATATGGCATACTTTCCGAGGCTAAATAATGTTATTTACAAGTTTGCATTTTGAACAAATCATCTAGAGGCCTCCTAAACACACTTGGCAAACTAATTATCTATTCCTTTTTCCCGAATCTAATCATTGCAACCACTCAACATGGAGAAACACTACAAGTTAGAAGCCATAAGCTTTAATTTCTGACTAACGCTCTCTACTCTACAGGTTCAATTCGAAACGATTTTACTAGAATTTTAAGTTGTTCCTCCCACAAAATGCGATTAAAAGAGTTCAAAAAAAATGATTTTATCTATATGGTCAACGATATTTTTAAATATTTTTTTTAATTTTTTAAAGTTGATTTTAAAAGTTGATGCGGCTTCCCATGATGTTAGGGAACAAGATGATCCAAATCCATCACTACTATGGGGACCAAGAAGCCAATTTGCACGTTATCTAAACACGACATTTTCTTAAGTTTTACTAATTGTTTTAAACAAATTACGTGGTCAAAATGTGCCTACCATCTATTGTCTTAGCAAATATTTTACTCCAGCGGTTATTCGAGAGATAACTTTACCCATGGAATACTTTAGCGGAAACGATTTTAATTGTTTTACTTTTAATATTATGAACACATTTATAACTAGTTAAAAGTTCTACCCAGAGCGTCCGCGTGTGCGAACCATCGCTCTAATACCAAATGTAATGCCTCGTCCGGGACACCGAAAAACCAGACCAAAGTATAGCAAAAATTTAGGGTAATTTTTTTTTTGAAACATAAATACTACTGCGAAACCTTTTTCTTGACTCCATTAGTAAATTAGTTTATAAAAACCGGATTTACACAAATTAATTTTCCAACCCAAATTTCTATGATTACTCTACTAATCATTTAGTGGGATTACACTAGAAGTTCTATGCACCCCTTGACATATAATTAGCTCTTCACCTTCCCTTTTTATTAAATTTGCCCATCTACATCCTTCTTTTATTTTACCATGGGATTCCACAAAATACCATGACTTAAAAAGATGAGGGTGTTATTTGAACCCTAGGATTAACTCATCCTCAGCCTTTAATCTCCTTTGTTTGCCCTAAAGATGACCTAAGTTTCCTTATCCTCTCCTTTTACCTTCATTTGAATTTCTTTCTTACTTCCCCTCTCTTTCTTATCATTCTTTTTCTCAGTTTTGTTTTATTTTCTCTTATTGCAGGTTGAATGGAAGGAACTGTGGAGTTAGTTCCTCTTTCTTGTAAAACCCTTATTGTATTTTTCTTTGTTATGAAAAAAAAATATATATATATAGATATATATGTTTTTATTTATTTATTTTATTCATGTGGGGCGGATTTGCAGGGGTCTGGAGTGGTGGTGGAGCGGGGAAGGTGGCCGCAGCAGATGGAGGCGGCGGTAGATAGTGGACGAGGACGAAACCCTAGCGGCGGAGGATGGAGGGACTGGCGTAGGGGCGGGGAAGGCCGCGGCAGAGGGAGCCGAGGGGACAACGAAGGGAGAGAGGGCGCAAGGGCAGACGGGGGCAGGGAGGGGCAGGCTGGGCGCGGGAGGGGCGTGGGGAATTGGCTGCGCGACAACAATGGCAAATGGGGGGGGAGGCCGAGCCTCCCCCATACGATTTGTTTTTTTTTTGTTTATAAAAAAAAAACAAACTTTTAAATCTTTTTTTTTTGTATTTATTTTTATTAATATATAAACACACACACACACACACACACACACACACACACACATTGCTTAGTATTAGTTGTTATTTTATTTATTTATTTGTATATATTATTTAATACGTTTTTAAATTTAAATAGTTATTTATTCATATATATATATGCTTATATATATATATATATATATATATATCACATAATGAGAAATCACTTCACTGTATAGACCTACAATACAGATTTATACTAAGACTATATATATATATATATATATATATATATATATATATATATATATATATATATATATATATATATATTATATATATATATATATATATATATGATAAATAATGGTGAGCTCATCTTATAAAATAAGAAACTTTAATTTTATGATTATGAAGCAAAAGGAAAACTTGAAAATTTTCAACTATCCATGTTAAAGAAGTCACCTATTTTGATAATGCAAATGATGAAACCAAAATTTTGAAAAGGAATATATTGATTAAGCTATCACTTGGGTGTAAGAGATAGGCACATCAAATCTATTTCTACTTCCATTCAAATAAGATGACCAACAAGGATAGTGAAAGAAAACAAACCATTCTTATTCTATCATCTAACCTTTCAAACTTGTAATAATAAGGGTATTTCAAGAATGATATCAAATCTTACATTTACACAAGTTCTCAACATTTCACAAAGATGAAATCTACCACAAGAATATGTAGTGCCCCGTTCTCCGACGACCATGTCGCTAAACTTTTAACGTTGTGGTGCTTATGTTGACCTTTCGTTGGCTCTTGTTTTTCGATTAATAAGTATTAATAAGTGGTAATAATAATAATAATAATAATAATAATAATATTTTTATTTATCGGTCGACGTTAACCTCGCCTTCTGAGCGTCGATTTGATACCAACCCTGTTGTTAAATTTTGATAAGTGATTACATAAAATAATGCAGGGAAATGAGGATGAAGCTCCATCCTGCTCGGCATTTTTAAATATGGTTTAGGTTTGTAAAATCTTCTAAGGCGTGCTCGAATGGGGAGAATTTAGGATTTGTGTTTCACCCACGGATCTCTCTCCAAAATAGACGTCTTTTCTTGTAAACCGTGTTGGACCTTCCCTGGGATTTGGGGAAACGTGTTTGCAATCGTATTGGGTTTTGGCCTGCGTTTTGACCTCGTGATTCGTTTTGGCTTGCTAGCCACGTTTTCTTTGTTTTGGGGATTTGCGTGCTTAGTTGTTTGGGGATCTGCGTGCTCAGTGGATTGGGAGTCGCGCGCCCAGATGAAAAGCTCACATTTGTGAGTTTATTGGAAGTTCCTTTGCTGTGTGGTCGTTTTTCTAGTGCGCAGATCCTGGGCGCGTCTTTTTTTTGTTTCCCTGGCCGCCATGAAACCTCCTCACGCCTTGCTGGTGCGCAGATCTTGGATGCATCTTTTTTTTTTTCTGCCCTGGCCGCGTGGGTCTGTGGGGGGAAGGAATGCTTTTTTTTTTTGTGGTCGTGTGGGCTTTGTTGTTGTTTTTGCCTGATGCGTTTTGGGGGAAGAAGGGGCGCGGGTTTCCTTTGTTGGCCGCGCACAGTGCACAGCGGGTACAACAGGCGTGTTACTCCACCTTCATTGGGTGCTGCGAGTGTGTTCTTGTTGGGGAATCCGCAGCACAGACAGCAACAAACAATAACAGTCTCCAGCCAGGCAGCAGGCGCGCGTGGTACAGTAGGCGCCTCCTTGAGCGCTTCTAACCAGCAGGCCGTCCAATAATGTTGTTACCTGTTCAGTATTGAATGCATCCTCAACTCGGGATTCTCCTTCAAGATATTGTTTTCAAAATCGTCTATGGGGCAGTGAGAGTGTTCCAGCAGACCTGATGAAATTTATTTGCATAGATTCTCTGTTGAGACCTTACTTGCTGTAACTCATGGAAGAGGATCTCATAGAGGTGGATTTGTTTCATATCAGAATATTCATGAAGCACAGTTTGCCTTGCAAGAAAACTTTCAGGAGATCTATGCAATGTTGGAGAAAATGTCTTGGGAGATGAAGGTAGCAGGATATTGTTCAGATTCAGAACATGTACTGAGAAAACAGTAGTGTCATGGATTACAATGATTGCAGGTTATGGGATGCAAGAAATAGTTGAGGATGCTAAGTCTAGGGACTGTTTTATGGATATGGAGTCTGTACCAAGAGATTGTTTTTGGTTATAAAGCCATCTTCTTTTGCTTTGTCTCAAACTAGCGCTGCTCCTAATATGAGAGCACGAAGGTTAGGAGGTCCAAATTAGAAACAATCAGATGCATATGGAGATGGTGGAGGTGTTTGGATGAATGACGAAGGATTAAGTTCCATTGCCAAAATGGGACCTACAGTAGTTCTAGGGCTGATCTTGGAGCGGTGTTGGGAGAATGATGGCAAGCATTTTAGACCACCCACCCTGGCTGTGAACTCCTACCTGTGCCAACATGAAGATGTTCGATGTTTGGGTGCCCAACGAGCTTGAAGAAAATGGAGTTAGGCTTCGGTTGCTGTTGCAGGCCCCGTCCATCTTGTGATCGACTGCGGGAGCTTAATCAGGCACGATATTCTCTATACCATTAATCCTTATGCTGTTATTTAATTGAATCATTAAATAACTCTACTCTTCATATAAATGATTCGTGTGATGGTATGCTAGTTGGTTTCCACTTCCCTGGCTCGTTTGTGTTTGTTTTGGCGTTAGAAATGATTGCGTTGGTTGAAGCCCTTTTATTGTTTTCTGGGTTTTAATAAATATTATTTGGGGTGAACTTTGTTCTTAAGACTAATAAAACAAAAGAGATGGGGGTCCTGTAATGAACACCCCCTAGTTCCTTATGTTGGACTCACGATTTGAATGTTTTTATCAAACATTGTTGTTGGACTCAACCTTACAGTTCCTGTTTTGTTCTTATTCTTGTTTCGGTTCGAGATCTTTAGTTCTGGGTTATGTCGAGTATTTGCGAATTAGGGATTGAGTACTGCAAGTGCATTGTGTATAGGTGAATGATGCTTTTCCTGTCTCTTTTCTTTTCTTTTAGTTTCTAGTAACCTTTCCCGGTTGGCTTGGTGTGTGCTTAGCTTGACTGATTATCGATTTGAGCCAAGTTGATATTACTCTCAACTAGGTTAGTTGCTTTTGTTACTTGTTTGAATCGCTCAAAGAAATACTTTTATTCTTCGAGTGTCATGGTTGATCGTCATAATTTGATATCAATTCATGTTCACCGTTTGGAGATTGTCGTCTTTGGAATCACCTTATCTCCCTTGGTAACTGTTGCATGTTTTGAGGAATGTAGCTGATCCTATGGAATGTCTTCTTTTGACGATACTCACATTTCTTTTGGATAGCTTAAAATGTCAGAGGAAATACTCTTTCTTACCTTGATTTTGTTTCACACATGTTGGAGGATACGAGAGCTACTTGAACATTAGTGAGGAAGTTTTCAAATCTTAAAATTGGGATGTGGGTTTTATGTGTAAGAAATTACTCTACGTTTTGCTCCGTAAAGATGCTTAAGTTTCATTCTCCTGTGACTCATAGGTTGGTGTGTTTGGAACTCTTTGGTTGACTGGTTTTTGTGATGATCGTTGTGATACAACCTCCTTGTTGTCATTGTAGTAGAATGGTTATGTATTGACCAGAAAGGTTTGAGTCAACTTGTTGTTGACGACAGATCCTTTGGAAGCTATGTATCTTGTGTTGTGTTCTTGTGAATGATTGAGTAACCCTCCTGTAAAATTTATAATGGATACATTTGGTCTTGTCAAATTTGTTTTTTTTTTAAGACATTCTCTTGATTAGATGAAAGACTAATAGAAGGATTGTTAGGATAGGATGTGACCCATGCGAGGTCATTTGTGCGTTTCATCCCCTTTTCTTTCCATTTTTATTTATTCTGTACTGACATAAAATTTACTGTTATAGGCACATCATCTTAATATTAATAAGTCATGTTGGTTTAGATATTCTCATGTCGATTGATTGTTTGGGATCTTCCAGTGGCATAGTGAATCCTTGGTTTGGTGAACTAACTTAAACAAATAGGGATAGATCACGTTTGAAATTAATTCTCTTCCTGTAATTGTTTTTGTTTCGAAATGTTATCTTGTTAATGACGGTCATTATTGTGATATGGGTGAAATTCACTATGATGTTTATTAACTGCTCCTATGTGAAAATGATAATTGAATAGAGTTAGTGCCATCCCTTTTATTTAGACATTTTATGCTTTTGGACAGCTCCTTAATTGCTCTTGTTTAGACTCTGGAATTATCGTTTTCTTCATCAACGGTGTTTTTCTTCCTCCTTGAAACAGTTAGATAACAACATATTGTCTTAATGTTATAGCTTTTATCGTGCTCAGTTCTTGCGAACTGATATGTGCTAACAAATGTGCAGGAGGATTTCCTGAGTAGAAAAGAAAAAAAAAAAAAGAGAGAAAAAGAAACACGTGTAGAAAGTGGATTCCATCCTTCTTAGGAACTGCTGTTGTACGAATGTTTTTCTTTTGTCTTACAGCATTGGTATGGAAATTGTGGAGACTATCTAGAAGGCATTGTGTTATAATTTTGTATTGTTCTCATGTAGGTTGTTATCGTTTGAAAGTCAATTTGAGAAATATTATCGTCAATAAGATTAAATGAACTTGTTTTGACATGTGTATCCTTTGTTGAATTTTCACTCTTCAGAATATGGTTTATCCTTGAATTGTCAAACCTAATTTCTAATTATCCAAACTTGAATCATCTTGCATCGCTCTAGTTACCTTGGTCTTGTGTCGCTTGGTAGAGGACTATGTTTTTGAACCTAGTAAAAAAAAGAGAAAAAAAAAAGAGAAACAAATATACCTTGTGATCCCGCGTAAACAAATCAACAATCCCTTATTGTGGTGAGTCCTTAGAACGGTCTTAAGGTGAAATCAATGATTAAATTCTTGGAAGATAACAAGATTACAATAAATAGAAGGAACTTGCCTAAGAAACTCTTCGATCTGTCTTACCCGTTGAAAATGTAAACAGTATACTTATTTCTATCTCTTCAAGTGAAGCCCAAGTGAAACCTTTAACTTTTCTGATTAGACTCTTGACCCCAATGAAATCTTATTAATAACTAATAAGATCTTAATGATGAATCCAAGAGTTGACAGTCATGTACTGGAAGAAAATAAAATTGACCGCTTGAAAAGGTAAAACATATATGTTCAAAAGCTCAGCGTCGAAAACAGAATGATAGAGTTAATAGCCTTGAGAAATTAACTGCCTCCTCACAAATGAATAAGTTAATCAAGTAAATGAAGTAACATCTTGCTATTCTATAATTGGTTTACACTGTATTTTAACATTATCAAGGTAGGGGAAAATTCTTCAAAGGAGACATGACTTTCAGATTTTCCTATCATGTTTTCCCTGCGAAAAGTAAAGAATGTAAAAACACTTACAGCTAAAACATGAATCTAAAGAGACCTTCTGTGGGAAGCCCTTGTTGTAAGACTGCATACTTTAGGTGAACCATTGTGTCCTTAGTGTGTGCCTCTTGTCTATCTGTCACTAGTGTGGGTCCGTGTTGTGGAAAGCATGTCTTTGGTTGGTTGTATTCCCTAGAGAACATGTGTAGTGTCGCTTTATCTTCAAGCAAGTCAAAAAAAAAAAAATTATCCTGTATTTCATTGTGTTGTCCTTGTGTTGGTATTTTTTGGTGCGTTACATTTGGTATCAGAGCGGAGGTTCATGCTCTCGAACCTCTGGGATGGATTGGAGATGTGACGGTATTACATGAGGATGATGGTGTACATGATAGTGTTACATGGAGATGAGGGTATTGCATGGTAGTGGTTCATATCGGAAGAGTAATGTGGTATAAGCGTGATGTGATTGATGTCGTAATTGTGATATTATGAACGCACATGATGTGTATGTCACTTAGAGCGTGTTTGTCGTCATGTTGATGTGCTGGGGATGGGAGCATTCTCTCTCCTTCTTGTGGATTCTATGAAGAGTTCACGTGTAAGTTACTGCTTGTGATGTGTGACAAGAATTATAATGTGGATGACGTAGTGTTGGAGCATTGTGGCCTATTGTGATATGTAGGTGTATCAATGTGTTGTATGACTAGATTGACGTAAAATGAAATGAGTTGTATCATGATGTTTTTACCATGTTTTAAAGGAATGTGTGTATCACCTTGTTATGTAGCAAATGAATGTTATGTTGTGATTGTTACTATGTCCATCATATGTATGAGTTGTGTGATATGTAATGATTCATGTCGTGATTTAGGGTCATATAGTGAGTGTATGAACCCTATCGTATTGTGATTGCACTTTGGGTGCAGAATGTGGTAAAGTGATGTATTGCGCCCTGTGATTGTATGATTGTGATCTACCCCGTATACATACCATACGTGAGACGTTATGGTAGCTATGTGTGTACCACCATGGTGTTAGTGATGTAGTCATATGTTATGTTGTGAGCCTTACACTAACCGAACCTGAGGGAAATCGGTAAACTGTGTATGTTTGGAGTGAGAAAATGTGTACCGTTGACCAATCACTCGAGCCGAGTACGAGATAGGAAGTGGAGCCTTACATAGGCTGAAAACCCACTTTTGTTTGTTTGGTATGTGAGACACTTGCCCAACAGGTGTCATGCATATTGTGTTTCGCGGACACCTCAGGCTCAGTAGATGGTGACTTGTACTCTTTTCTCTCTCCCGATATGGTTGTCGTATGGATTTAACCTATGTGATTTTGACTATGTTGAGCCTTGTTGAAGTGGTGGCGAGATGATTCAGATTGAGATGATGACAGTTGTATTATTGATATATATATTGTTACGAGCTGAGGCTCGATGTTCCGAGTGCTAGCAACTCGTTGAGTACCCCTTTGGTGGCTAGATAAGGCCACACGGTTATCGTAATGTGACATTATTAAAAGTATATTTTGTTCGTAAATTGAGTTTTTTTACTTTACCTTGTAAGGACCAGCAGTTTTCTTGATTGTCATGCTTACATTTTGGGCATTTCCTTGGTTTGTGGTACTAACGTTCAGATTTTTGCACTAACTATGGCCATTTGGTCAGTTGTTTTGCTTGGTTTTGAAACTTCTTCTAAATTTTAAGATTGTACCGCCTTGCCCAAGGCTTGTACTTTGCCACTTGGCATTCTGATCAGATTGTTATGCTGGTTCTATTGTCGTGATGTGTGGATAGGGTCATAGGATGCACCATGGAATGGTTGGACCTATGGACCCGCTTCGTTGTATGGGGGTATTCCCCAAGGAGTTACAGATAACTAGCGGGTTGTTGGACCACGAGTTATTATGTCACTTGGGTTAAGGGTGACGGGGCTCTATGTGCCTGGGCCATAGGGTGACCCGGCCCCATTAAAAGGAGAAAGGAGATGGCACTCTATGGTTGAGTGACCTGGTATTCTTTATGGCACTCTATGGTTGAGTGACCTGATATTTTGATGGCACTCTATGGTTGAGTGACCCGACTTGGCTTGGCACTATGTTTCTTTCTCTTTGGGAGTTATATGGAGTTTCTTTGTAATACTTGGGAGTAGGTGGTTATTTTCTGATGCTTCGGGTGGTATATGGTGCTACGGGTAGTGTTATGATGTGTGTGTGCTCATAAGAGTTGGTTATGGTTGTGTCTCCTAGATGTACCCTATGTACCTGTAGCTTTTGTTCGGAGTTAAGTGAATTTATCATCTGTGGAATTAAGGAAATGTCTTGTTGTCGTAGTACACCTTGCTCAAGTATTCTATTTGTCAATCATGATTGTGTGACAAGTACTAGGTTATGAGGACCGTACATATTCCCTTTCGTATTTGAGTAACCTTTTGTGGTGTAATACAGTCATGAAGTATATACTTGTGTGTTCGTGAATCTGTAGTGTCTTGTCTGAACCCGATAGGGTGATTGTGTAGCAGTTCATGTTGGGGCACCCACAACAAGGAATAAACTAAAACTCTTCGAGAATGAAAATTTTACAGAAATTAAACTAAAAATAATGTTAACGGAAAGAGACTAATGAAATAAAGAATAAGAGGGAACTGCCAATCTTCACAGAACCTTAAAAGTTAAAATTTGCACCAAATGTCCCTAAGGCCACCCCGTGGCCGTGTTTTAATCAACCGAGATTTAACCATAAAGTGCACTTTTGTCCTTTTCCGTTCCTTGTAGCTTATCATTTCTTTTTCCTCTATGCCTTGTCGCATCGAGGACGATGCTTTCTTAAGGGGAGGAGAATGTAGTGCCCCGTTCTCCGACGACCATGTCGCTAAACTTTTAACGTTGTGGTGCTTATGTTGACCTTTCGTTGGCTCTTGTTTTTCGATTAATAAGTATTAATAAGTGGTAATAATAATAATAATAATAATAATAATAATATTTTTATTTATCGGTCGACGTTAACCTCGCCTTCTGAGCGTCGATTTGATACCAACCCTGTTGTTAAATTTTGATAAGTGATTACATAAAATAATGCAGGGAAATGAGGATGAAGCTCCATCCTGCTCGGCATTTTAAATATGGTTTAGGTTTGTAAAATCTTCTAAGGCGTGCTCGAATGGGGAGAATTTAGGATTTTTGTTTCACCCACGGATCTCTCTCCAAAATAGACGTCTTTTCTTGTAAACCGTGTTGGACCTTCCCTGGGATTTGGGGAAACGTGTTTGCAATCGTATTGGGTTTTGGCCTGCGTTTTGACCTCGTGATTCGTTTTGGCTTGCTAGCCACGTTTTCTTTGTTTTGGGGATTTGCGTGCTCTAGTAGTTTGGGGATCTGCGTGCTCAGTGGATTGGGAGTCGCGCGCCCAGATGAAAAGCTCACATGTGTGAGTTTATTGGAAGTTCCTTTGCTGTGTGGTCGTTTTTCTAGTGCGCAGATCCTGGGCGCGTCTTTTTTTTGTTTCCCTGGCCGCCATGAAACCTCCTCACGCCTTGCTGGTGCGCAGATCTTGGATGCATCCTTTTTTTTTCTCTTTTTCCTGCCCTGGCCGCGTGGGTCTGTGGGGGGAAGGAATGCTTTTTTTTTTTTTGTGGTCGTGTGGACATGTTTTTGTTGTTGTTTTTGCCTGATGCGTTTTGGGGGAAGAAGGGGCGCGGGTTTCCTTTGTTGGCCGCGCACAGTGCACAGCGGGTACAGCAGGCGTGTTACTCCACCTTCATTGGGTGCTGCGAGTGTGTTCTTGTTGGGGAATCCGCAGCACAGACAGCAAACAAACAATAACAGTCTCCAGCCAGGCAGCAGGCGCGCGCGGTACAGTAGGCGCCTCTTTGAGCGCTTCTAACCAGCAGGCCGTCCAATAATGTTGTTACCTATTCAGTTTTGAATGCATCCTCAAACTCAGGATTCTCCTTCAAGATATTGTTTTCAAAATCGTCTATGGGGCAGTGAGAGTGTTCCAGCAGACCTGATGAAATTTATTTGCATAGATTCTCTGTTGAGACCTTACTTGCTGTAACTCATGGAAGAGGATCTCATAGAGGTGGATTTGTTTCATATCAGAATATTCATGAAGCACAGTTTGCCTTGCAAGAAAACTTTCAGGAGATCTATGCAATGTTGGAGAAAATGTCTTGGGAGATGAAGGTAGCAGGATATTGTTCAGATTCAGAACATGTACTGAGAAAACAGTAGTGTCATGGATTACAATGATTGCAGGTTATGGGATGCAAGAAATAGTTGAGGATGCTAAGTCTAGGGACTGTTTTATGGATATGGAGTCTGTACCAAGAGATTGTTTTTGGTTATAAAGCCATCTTCTTTTGCTTTGTCTCAAACTAGCGCTGCTCCTAATATGAGAGCACGAAGGTTAGGAGGTCCAAATTAGAAACAATCAGATGCATATGGAGATGGTGGAGGTGTTTGGATGAATGACGAAGGATTAAGTTCCATTGCCAAAATGGGACCTACAGTAGTTCTAGGGCTGATCTTGGAGCGGTGTTGGGAGAATGATGGCAAGCATTTTAGACCACCCACCCTGGCTGTGAACTCCTACCTGTGCCAACATGAAGATGTTCGATGTTTGGGTGCCCAACGAGCTTGAAGAAAATGGAGTTAGGCTTCGGTTGCTGTTGCAGGCCCCGTCCATCTTGTGATCGACTGCGGGAGCTTAATCAGGCACGATATTCTCTATACCATTAATCCTTATGCTGTTATTTAATTGAATCATTAAATAACTCTACTCTTCATATAAATGATTCGTGTGATGGTATGCTAGTTGGTTTCCACTTTCCTGGCTCGTTTGTGTTTGTTTTGGCGTTAGAAATGATTGCGTTGGTTGAAGCCCTTTTATTGTTTTCTGGGTTTTAATAAATATTATTTGGGGTGAACTTTGTTCTTAAGACTAATAAAACAAAAGAGATGGGGGTCCTGTAATGAACACCCCCTAGTTCCTTATGTTGGACTCACGATTTGAATGTTTTTATCAAACATTGTTGTTGGACTCAACCTTACAGTTCCTGTTTTGTTCTTATTCTTGTTTCGGTTCGAGATCTTTAGTTCTGGGTTATGTCGAGTATTTGCGAATTAGGGATTGAGTACTGCAAGTGCATTGTGTATAGGTGAATGATGCTTTTCCTGTCTCTTTTCTTTTCTTTTAGTTTCTAGTAACCTTTCCCGGTTGGCTTGGTGTGTGCTTAGCTTGACTGATTATCGATTTGAGCCAAGTTGATATTACTCTCAACTAGGTTAGTTGCTTTTGTTACTTGTTTGAATCGCTCAAAGAAATACTTTTATTCTTCGAGTGTCATGGTTGATCGTCATAATTTGATATCAATTCATGTTCACCGTTTGGAGATTGTCGTCTTTGGAATCACCTTATCTCCCTTGGTAACTGTTGCATGTTTTGAGGAATGTAGCTGATCCTATGGAATGTCTTCTTTTGACGATACTCACATTTCTTTTGGATAGCTTAAAATGTCAGAGGAAATACTCTTTCTTACCTTGATTTTGTTTCACACATGTTGGAGGATACGAGAGCTACTTGAACATTAGTGAGGAAGTTTTCAAATCTTAAAATTGGGATGTGGGTTTTATGTGTAAGAAATTACTCTACGTTTTGCTCCGTAAAGATGCTTAAGTTTCATTCTCCTGTGACTCATAGGTTGGTGTGTTTGGGAACTCTTTGGTTGACTGGTTTTTGTGATGATCGTTGTGATACGACCTCCTTGTTGTCATTGTAGTAGAATGGTTATGTATTGACCAGAAAGGTTTAAGTCAACTTGTTGTTGACGACAGATCCTTTGGAAGCTATGTATCTTGTGTTGTGTTCTTGTGAATGATTGAGTAACCCTCTTGTAAGATTTATAATGGATACATTTGGTCTTGTCAAATTTGTTTTTTTTTTTTAGACATTCTCTTGATTAGATGAAAGACTAATAGAAGGATTGTTAGGATAGGATGTGACCCATGCGAGGTCATTTGTGCGTTTCATCCCCTTTTCTTTCCATTTTTATTTATTCTGTACTGACATAAAATTTACTGTTATAGGCACATCATCTTAATATTAATAAGTCATGTTGGTTTAGATATTCTCATGTCGATTGATTGTTTGGGATCTTCCAGTGGCATAGTGAATCCTTGGTTTGGTGAACTAACTTAAACAAATAGGGATAGATCACGTTTGAAATTAATTCTCTTCCTGTAATTGTTTTTGTTTCGAAATGTTATCTTGTTAATGACGGTCATTATTGTGATATGGGTGAAATTCACTATGATGTTTATTAACTGCTCCTATGTGAAAATGATAATTGAATAGAGTTAGTGCCATCCCTTTTATTTAGACATTTTATGCTTTTGGACAGCTCTTTAATTGCTCTTGTTTAGACTCTTGGAATTATCGTTTTCTTCATCAACGGTGTTTTTCTTCCTCCTTGAAACAGTTAGATAACAACATATTGTCTTAATGTTATAGCTTTTATCGTGCTCAGTTCTTGCGAACTGATATGTGCTAACAAATGTGCAGGAGGATTTCCTGAGTAGAAAAGAAAAAAAAAAAGAGAGAGAAAAAGAAACACGTGTAGAAAGTGGATTCCATCCTTCTTAGGAACTGCTGTTGTACGAATGTTTTTCTTTTGCCTTACAGCATTGGTATGGAAATTGTGGAGACTATCTAGAAGGCATTGTGTTATAATTTTGTATTGTTCTCATGTAGGTTGTTATCGTTTGAAAGTCAATTTGAGAAATATTATCGTCAATAAGATTAAATGAACTTGTTTTGACATGTGTATCCTTTGTTGAATTTTCACTCTTCAGAATATGGTTTATCCTTGAATTGTCAAACCTAATTTCTAATTATCCAAACTTGAATCATCTTGCATCGCTCTAGTTACCTTGGTCTTGTGTCGCTTGGTAGAGGACTATGTTTTTGAACCTAGTAAAAAAAAGAGAAAAAAAAAAGAGAAACAAATATACCTTGTGATCCCGCGTAAACAAATCAACAATCTCTTATTGTGGTGAGTCCTTAGAACGGTCTTAAGGTGAAATCAATGATTAAATTCTTGGAAGATAACAAGATTACAATAAATAGAAGGAACTTGCCTAAGAAACTCTTCGATCTGTCTTACCCGTTGAAAATGTAAACAGTATACTTATTTCTATCTCTTCAAGTGAAGCCCAAGTGAAACCTTTAATTTTTCTGATTAGACTCTTGACCCCAATGAAATCTTATTAATAACTAATAAGATCTTAATGATGAATCCAAGAGTTGACAGTCATGTACTGGAAGAAAATAAAATTGACCGCTTGAAAAGGTAAAACATATATGTTCAAAAGCTCAGCGTCGAAAACAGAATGATAGAGTTAATAGCCTTGAGAAATTAACTGCCTCCTCACAAATGAATAAGTTAATCAAGTAAATGAAGTAACATCTTGCTATTCTATAATTGGTTTACACTGTATTTTAACATTATCAAGGTAGGGGAAAATTCTTCAAAGGAGACATGACTTTCAGATTTTCCTATCATGTTTTCCCTGCGAAAAGTAAAGAATGTAAAAACACTTACAGCTAAAACATGAATCTAAAGAGACCTTCTGTGGGAAGCCCTTGTTGTAAGACTGCATACTTTAGATGAACCATTGTGTCCTTAGTGTGTGCCTCTTGTCTATCTGTCACTAGTGTGGGTCCGTGTTGTGGAAAGCATGTCTTTGGTTGGTTGTATTCCCTAGAGAACATGTGTAGTGTCGCTTTATCTTCAAGCAAGTCAAAAAAAAAAAACATCATTCCAAGTATTCAAAGGAAACAATGCAACATAACATGCAAATAATGAGGGTAAATTTATCAACAAAGGGCTGCCAGTTCACATATAACTCCAAATGCAAAGGAGGATTTTATACACAAGGAAAGCTTCCACAAGCCGTTCTTTTCAAGAGACAAAGAGGTAATGTCCATAATAAAATGAAGGTGACAAAGAGTTCCAACTAGCATCCACTTTCCATCTGAGAACCCCATGTACATTGCCTTCAAGAGAACGAAAAAGGAGAGAGCTTGTTTGCCACCCAACCATAGGCATTATGACATGCCTCTTACAAGGTTGGGATGCATGCTAGCCTCCCCCAAGCCCATGGGAATGAGAGAAATTAACCAAAACTTGCACAAGGTAGAAGGTAAACCAACAATGATACAAGCACACAAGAATAGGACATCACAAAACAAAACTCCAAAAATTACAAGGAGGAGAACCCATGTTCATCCTAAAAGTGGGGAAGAGAGGAGAAAGTTCTCCAAAAATTTTATTCCAAAGATTTCTTGCACAAAGCAACTAACTCCATACCCTCCTTATTGCTCCTAATTTCAATCCAAAACCCTCTTTATTCCTCCTCCCTTTCTCCAAATCCTTCTTGGAAGGATTTTCAAACCCCAAAAGGGGTTTCCTTTCCAAGAATGGGGAAAGAAATTCAAGCCAAATGAATCAACTTCCCCACCTCAACCATTAGGGGAAACACTAAGACCCTACAAGGCTTGTCCATCAAGCCTTGAGGATTGAGAGGGAAAATTCCCTCTCTCTTCCCCCACACTCAAAAACTCCATCATGCCATATGATGGAGGGAGTAAAACAAGCAACAACAACCAAGTAAACAAACCATGCAACCCATCTAACAACTACGAAAAATGTAATACAAGCAAATGACATAAGAGCCTACCTCAAGGAAAGCTTTCCAAAAAGCTCTCCAACTTCAAATTTCTCCACACCTTGACTCAAGCCAAATCACAAGCTCCAAATTCACCCAAGCATCTAAACAAGAAATTCCAAAGGAAAAAGGTCCCTCTCTTTTCCCATGAATGGGAATTTGAAGAGGAGCAAGCAAGCATCCTCACAAATGAGGGGGTGACATGTGTCACCCCTCTCCCTCGTCAAGGTCAAAGATGCCGAAACAAAAGAGAGAAAGGGTAAAATTATCTTTTTGCCCTCTTCTCCCAAATTCCCCTAAATGTTAGCAAGACAAAAATAGTGAAACTTTTGATAAACACACAAATCCACATCCATTACATGGATGTGACTAAACAAGGGGTAAAAAGGGAGGGAAAACTCCCTCTAGCCTTGAAAATAAGCCCCCTACCCATTAGGTAGGGTCCAAGGGCTCATTTTTATGTTAGGAGGACTCCCAAGCTACAAAGGGGTCCCCAAAAATGCCAAAAATACCCTAATTTCGGGTTTTGCATTTTTGGCACAAGGGTAGAGGGTGTGGGGACCACCCAATGGTCTTACATGTGACCCTAAACCCTTGTGATTAAGTGACTCATAAACAAAATCAACAATTTAAAAGAAGGTGAGATTATCAACTCCCAAAACAAGTTTACAACTCCACTAGTGACCCTAAACCAAATTAATAATTCAAAGCACAATACATTACAAGAATTGGGGTCACTCATAGTGCCCAAAGTAATAATCTCCTATACTAAGGCTTCACACAACGAACATGGCTAGGACTCAGCCTGTGGGCTGGTTGTGCAAGATTGAGTAGCTGGCCTGAATCCCATGTTCTCCTGTGAACTTGTCACCTACACACTCATTGTACACATTAACCGCACCTGTCCGATACAATATAATTCAATGACGTAGTAAGATATCAATGTGTTCTAAACTACCCTAACATCCTACTGAAATCAAGATGCAACAACGTGCACAACTATATTCAATATTCCAAAAGTTAGACAAGATGATACGTGACATATAACCATAGAATTCCACATGTAACAACTATCCATTATTATAATTATGTTCCAAACACAACATCATATCCATTAGTATCCATGACATTATAAGAAAATGCGACAATATAGAAATTAAGCTAAATTGGCACTATACGCCTAAATGTCCACATATGTCTAATAAGATCAAATCTCTAAATATTATGTCCAAGATGTAACCAATTACTGTCAAAACATGTTTATGAGCAAAGAACAAGCTACTGAGCCATAAAAAGTGTGGGCACTACAGTAAGTGTGAGTGTATGAGAGGGACAATTGGTGTTGACTTGGTTATACAAGAAGAAAGGTATAAAAGAGCTGAGTGAGAAGGCATCATAGTTCTTGTTGTATTTTCCTAGTTGATGCCTTTGTAAACTTTGGCCATAAGAAGACCAAAAAGTTGAGCTATTGTCACTTCTAGCAGGTTTTCCCAACAACATGGTTTTCATATTAAAAGTTTAGGGGTCCATTAATGATCTTTTTTGCATTGTCCATAGTTATTTACATACATAATTTTCTTCTACAAGCTTTGTTTATGTTTCTAATGACACTCCACTAATTATATGCAATGAAAGCATTCAAACAATCAATTTGGAGTAGATTTCATCTAGGACAACATTTTGTGATTTTGCAAATTCCATTAAGCATATGTACTTAAGAATTTATAGATCAAGATTTCAAGATCGAATTTGTTTGATGTGTGTCAATAATTTCATATTCGTTATGTTGTCACATTCTTCTCTTTGTCTAAGAAGACCAAATTTGGTCTTTTGGTTAAGGGCCTATATCCACAAATATGAAATTACGAGTTCCTGCTACCTCTTGCATTTCCATATCAAAAACTATCCACAACATTTTTTCTTCGGTACTTAAAGAATAATTGTGGGGACTTTGGTATTATAAATATATATAGACATGCTCAACCACCATTAGAGAAATTAGTAATGCTTAATGGATAGTGGGATTTAATTGAAAAGTATAGGTCCAATTCAATATTTTTTTTTGGTAACCCAGTGTATCAGGAGCCAGCCCAGGGCCGCCGCTGTGTTTAATGAATCTTGTGCTCGACACGTGAAGGTCCCAGGCTGGGCCCACTAATCCCTTGTGGTAGGCGATAGGACCCGAATTCACCAACCTCCCAGGGTACATCGAGGTAGCGAGAATCGACCTCGAGACCTATATGTGATGAACCCAAAGCCCTTAACCAACTACACTACCCCTTTGGGCTATTGGTCCAATTCAATATTAAGGGTGCATTTCATAATCTTTATATGGTGGAAATATTTTAACTATAATTGAAAATGATATTTGAAGAGTTATGAACGTTGTTTATATGATCTTTATAGTATATTTTCTTGCATTTGTATTTCATATATGTTTGGTTTCTTTTAGCCTTAGACACAACTCGTTTGTAAGATTATGACCATATTTTTTTTGGTAACCCAGGGTATCGGGAACCAATCCAGGGCCGCCGCCGTGTCTAACGAAGCTTGTGCCGAACATGTGGAGGTCCTAGACTGGGCCCACTAATCCCTAGAGGGAGGTGATGAGGCCCGAACTCGCCAACCTCCTAGGGTACATCAAGGTAGCGAGAATTGACCTAGGGACCTATACGGGACGAACACAAAGCCCTTAGCCAACTACACTACCCCTTTAGGCTAATATTATGACCATATTACTATATCCTTCATTATTTGACTCACTTTGACTTCAAATGTGACTTCTTTCGTTTCTTTCATTTCGCTTTTTTGTAAACAAAATCCACAATTTAAGAAGGTGAGATATCAACTCCCAAAACAAGTTTCAACCTCACTAGATGACCCTAAACCAAATTAAAATTCAAAGCACAATACATTACAAGATTGGGGTCACTCATAGTGCCCAAAGTAAATAATCTCCTTTACTAAGGCTTCACACAAACGAAACATGGCTAGGACTTCAGCCTGTGGGCAGCTGGTGGTGCAACGATTGAGTAGCTGGCACTGAATCCCCATGTGCTCTGTGGAACGGTCACCTACAAATCAGTGTGCACATAAACCCACTGTCCGATACAAGATTAATTCAAGGACGTAGTAAGATATAATGTGTTCTAACTACCCTAAACATCCCTACTGAAAGCAAGAGGCCAACAACGTGCACAACTATATATTCAATATTCCAAAAGTTCGACAAGATGATACGTGACATATAACCATAGAATTCCACCATGTAACAAACTATCCATTATTATAATTATGTTCCAAACACAACATCAATCCATTAGTATCCTGACATTATAAGAAAATGCGACAATATAGAAATTAAGCTAAATTGGCACTATACGCCTAAATGTCCACATATGTCTAATAAGATCAAATCTCTAAATATTATGTCCAAGATGTAACCAATTACTGTCAAAACATGTTTATGAGCAAAGAACAAGCTACTCGAGCCATAAAAGTGTGGGCACTACAGTAAGTGTGAGTTGTAGAGAGGGACAATTGGTGTTGACTGGTTATACAAGAAGAAAGGTATAAAAGAGCTGAGTGAGAGGCATCATAGTCTTGTTGTATTTTCCCTAGTGATGCCTTTTGTAAACTTTGGCCATAAGAAGACCAAAAAGTTGAGCTATTGTCACTTCTAGCAGGTTTTCCCAACAACATGCGTTTTCATATTAAAAGTTTAGGGGTCCATGACTGATATTTTCATTGTCATAGTATTTACATACATAATTTTCTTCTACAAGGCGTGTTTATGTTTTAATGACAATCCACTAATTATAGCCATTGAAAGCATTCAAACAATCAATTTGGAGTAGATAGATTTCATTAGGACAACATTTTGTGATTTTGCAAATTCATTAAGCAAGGTACTTAAGAATTTATAATCAAGATTTCAAGATCGAATTTGTTTTTTGATGTGTGTCAATAATAATTATATTAGTGATGTTGTCACATTCTTCTCTTTGTTAAGAGAAGACCAAAACCCAAATTTGGGTCCTTTTTGTTAAGAGGCCCTATCACAAATATGAAATTACGAGTTCAGGACTAACTTGACATTTCCATATCAAAAACTATCCACAACATTTTTTCTCGGTCTTTTTAAAGAATTATTGTGGGGATTTGGTATTATAATATATATTTAGACAGCTCAACCACCATTAGAGAAATTAGTAATGCTTAATGGATAGTGGGATTTAATTGAAAGTATAGGTCCAATTCAATATTTTTTTTTGGTAACCCAGTGTATCAGGAGCCAGCCCAGGCCGCCGCTGTGTTTAATGAATCTTGTGCTCGACACGTGAAGGTCCCAGGCTGGGCCCACTAATTCCCTTGTGGGTAGGCGATAGGACCCCGAATTCACCAACCTCCCAGGGTACATCGAGGGGTAGCGAGAATCGACCTCGAGACCTATATGTGATGAACCCAAAGCCCTTAACCAACTACACTACCCCTTTGGGCTATTGGTCCAATTCAATATTAAGGGTGCATTTCATAATCTTTATATGGTGGAAATATTTTAACTATAATTGGAAAATGATATTTGAAGAGTTATGAACGTTTGTTTATATGATCTTTATAGTATAGTTTCTTGCATTTGTATTTCATATATGTTTGGTTTCTTTTAGCCTTAGACACAACTCGTTTGTAAGATTATGACCATATTTTTTTTTGGTAACCCAGGGTATCGGGAACCAATCCAGGGCCGCCGCCGTGTCTAACGAGCTTGTGCCGAACATGTGGAGGTCCTAGACTGGGCCCACTAATCCCTAGAGGGAGGTGATGAGGCCCGAACTCGCCAACCTCCTAGGGTACATCAAGGTAGCGAGAATGGACCTAGGGACCTATACGGACGAACACAAAGCCCTTAGCCAACTACACTACCCCTTTAGGCTAATATTATGACCATATTACTATATCCTTCATTATTTGACTCACTTTGAACTTCAAATGTAGACTTCTTTTCTTTAATTTAAGCGTTTTGTAAATCCTCATTGAGGAAAGAATTATGATTTCTTTCCTTTAATTAAGAGTTGAGGAAAAAAAAGCATGACACAACAATAAGTGTTTTTTTTTATCAAGATACACGATAGAAATCCAACTTCAAAAAGGGATTGTAAGTTTGCATAATTCTTTAAGGCGGTCCTTGTGGAAAGCACTTGGGTTGCATAAGTCCGTATTAGTGCAACTCTTAGTCCCATAGATTGTTTGGTCTCATGGACCTTATTAAATCTTTCATTCTTCATTTAATTTCATGTCATTGCCTTTTTTTAAAGAAAATGTTCAAAAGCCAACATTTATTTAGGAAAACTAGTAGCTATATGTTATCCCAAAATACCCCCAGGGTTATTTTGGCTTTAACAAGGTTAAAATGGATTTAGTCATTTTAAAGGGGAAAATACGTTCAAATGGTCGTCAAATTCCACATCTCCAAAGCACTGGCCGTTGGCATTTAAAAACCGGTGAGAGGCTCAGCTAATCCATTAGCGGGTTATATTTAAAACGTTGCGTGATGTTTATATTTGGCCGTCAATTTCAACTGCCCAAGCATTGACATGGGCCACGTTGCAGAAGATCGACGATCTAAGGTGGACACGTGTTGGCATTCTAGTAGTCTTCAAGGAAGATGTATTATGCGACCTCAAGTCCATAATAGGACTGGTTTCATAAGGGCATCGGGTCTGGGAAAGGTTGGCAGCGTCAATAAGGGACAAACGACGCAGTTCCAAAGTAAGCAACCGCGGAACATGCGAATGAGCCAATCAGTTTAAGTCCACCCAGATAGAAGGTGCGTTGCGAGGCGCACCAATCAAAAGAAAACATGTGGAAAGCATGAGAGATCTGACATGAGACATACGTGGAGCTTCTGCTTTCACATTTTCGAGGGGCGATCTGTATAAACTGAGTTCGGACATTACAAGGAGCGTGGAACTTTCTCATGGCTCATGTTTACATTATCATAGGGTAAAAGATAGTCTAACCTATGGGGGGAAGGAGAGTGGAGCATTTCTCATGGATTTGTGCTTCGCGCTTTGACGAAGTTCTTATAATTGAAGACTGAATTGAGACATGCGTGAGCTTTTCCTGGTTATGCTGCGCGGATGGATGATGGACGTTTCATAGGCCTAACCCCACAACCACTGAAAGGTTTTAAACCTGTGCAAGAAAATAAATGCCATGCATGTAGCGGCAATCGCCGAGGCCAATCAAATGTTGCCAATGTCACGTTCGTCGCCAGACATGCACATATTCAAATGCCTAAATGTGCTTTTGTAGAGCCCAAATCACGTAAAATCGGTCTCGTTGGAAACGGTATCCCGAGCCCCTTCAATTGGGAATCATTGATTCATATATTGAAGGCATTTGGTGGGAGAAAAAGAGGGAAAATTATGTTTGAAGCCTTAATGAGCATTTTACAAATGGCTCAACCACACGAATTGTTTTGGAAGGCATGGGACTCTGAAATTTCTCTCAGAGGAAAAGGACATTGGGGAACGAGTTTCTAAAGGTGCCATGTTGTTTTTCAAAGATTTAATGGAAGATGAGGGTGGTTGAAGTTGCAGTTGTATTTTAGGGAAAGACATAGATTTTCATTAATGACAAGTCAAATCTGATTCTTCCCCTCTCTCCATTGTTTTATATATATATATATATATATAGTAAATTGATGCTTATTTTAAAAGAACGCTCTTTGTTGTAACGACACCATCCCAAAATGGTGGCCGAATTCTCATGAGTTTTAGACCTCTAATTTGGTCTCTGTAATGTATTCTCGCCTTCTGCCAGGAATGTAATGAAGTTGTGTTATTAGTTTTAAGCAATAGAATTTGTTTTGTGGCAAATCTGTCTACCCTAGCTTGTTTTATTTTTCATTCTTGCCTCTTTGTTTCATTTTGTGGCATGTTGTTGCGTATTTCTTTCTTGTTAGGTTCCATTTTTTTTTGTTGTGGAATGCGGTGGGAAAGGAGAAATTGCCATGATTCTTGTCTATGGCACATATGTCCCTGCCTTCTCTCCCATGTTTTCTCTCTTTCCTCCCCCTTTTGGAAAGCGATCAACCCATTTTCTGAGTGCTTTATCGCCTCTTGTTAGATTAGGATTTCTCTTCCATGATGGAATCTTCTAAAAACTCTCTCTCCTGGGTCCCTTGGAAGTTTTAGGTTAGGACTTCAATTAGATTTTATTTTTGTTGTAGGAGTAGTAGTTTTAGCATAGGATTAGGTAGAGGAACCAACCTTTGGGGAGGTTGATCTCACTTTGCAAGTCCCACACTTGGTGAGATCATCCCATGTTAGAAAAAAGTAGGGATATGTAATAAGCAAATCCTAGGGTGCTACTTTTTTATGATAACAGTTTTTACACGCCTGGTGGGACAAGATTGAAGTCATATTTTGTATGTATTCCATTACAACATCCTGGTGTACTTTTCATTTCACAAAGTTTGATGTGCTCTTGGTAAGATTTCAACCTTTGGAGGCATTTTTGAGTACATATGGTGACTCCATTGGAACTCCATATTTTGTACGTGTTCCATTTCCTTTCTTTCCATCATTTCATTTCTCTTTCCCATGAAGTTGTGTGATCATGACTTCATTTCCTCACTAGAACTCTCATTCGCAGCAACAGTACCATTCAAATCCACCTCTAACCTTCCAAAATCCATCTTCAAACTATTTTTACACACCTCCAAATCATATTCATGATGAAAATCAAATGGAGCATTTATGTCTTATGAATATGTAGACTTTTGGAGGTCATTCTACACTTGGAGATGATTTTGAAGGGCGAGTTCAAATAATGGGGTAGATCTGCATGCTAAACAACCTGGTTTTAGGCAGCCATGGTCCATGGGGAGGTCCTATACCTAGTTGGTTTAAACCATAACAAAAGCTTGAGGTAATGAGTGAGTCTTTTACCTCAATGGTTGAGTATTATTTCAACTTTGTAAGCATTAGAGGCTGATACACCTGAGGTTAAGAACCCTGCCAATGGGATGTTCCTAAACTTTTCCATATCAGTATTTAATGTCCATCCCTTATCAACCACCAAGCCTAATGTTAAAATCCATAGCTTCTCACAGGCTTCCCTTCCATTTCCCTCCTCACAAGGAAGATTTGAACCGTCCCCTCATTATAGCATTGTAAACCAGTTTGAGACCCAATCCACCATTTCCTATTGCATTCCCAACCCATTTGGGAAGAAAGAACCAATCAGTTCAAATTAGTCAAGGAGGAGGGAAAACCAGTTTTGAAAGAACCCAACATAGAAGAAATTGCCAAAAAAAGTGGAATGATTGGGCGTTCAAAAATTTGAAACCAATAGATGCCATAGTTGGTAAGCCTTCAACAGAGTTGGAACTAAAGAAAAAAATTGAGAGGGGAGGAGGGAAAGAGGAGGACTGTGGAATTTGAGAGCAAACATAGGAGGGGAGATGAGAAAAATCTTATGCTATAAATGTAGTGTGCATCATGACACCATACTTTAGAGGTTGTTGATTCTATCTCAACTTGGTTAAAGCCAGACTTGGAGAAGAAAAAACCAAATTCAGAGGGTTTGGATGAAGAGGAGATCATAGAAAGGTTTTTTTCTTCTTTGATGGTAAAAATTCAGATCCATCTTTTCCTTATCCTTTGTGGAACTCTTTTTGTTGATGAGCCCGCAATGGAGGAGAATGTAGGAAAGAGCATGCGATATCGGCCCTATGAAGAGAAAATGGATGAGTTTTGATCTTTCAAATTCATGATGGGATGAGGGAAAAGGGAGGAAGATGATGACAACAATGTTGATAAGTCATCACTGGGAAGAGACATAGGTTGTTTATTTGCTGAAGCAGAACAATGTTTCAAAATTGCTTTCAAGCAGCTCTAATGATGACGAACAAAGGAAAATTGTTACGACTAATCTGGAGTGAATTCACAGAAGATGGGTGAACTGAACTCAAGGACTATTCTTTGCTTAATCAGGTATTTAAGCACTTTAAAGCCAAAAACAGAGTTAACCACTGGTCATGCTTTTTTCAAAGCATGAGGAAGAGCTTTTCAGTGTGGACTTTGGTATTATCAATATATATAGACATGCTCAAACCCACCATTAGAGAAATTAGTAATGCTTAAGGTAGTGGGATTTATGGAAAAGTATATGTCCAATTCAATATTTTTTTTTGGTAACCCAGTGTATCGGAGCCAGCCCAGGGCCGCCGCTGTTGTTTAATGATCTTGTGTCTCGACACGTGAAGGTCCCCAGGCTGGCCCACTAATCCCTTGTTGTAGGCGATAGGAACCCGAATTCACCAACCTCCCATTGGTACATCGAGGTAGGCGAGAAATCGAACTCGAGACCTATAGTGATGAAACCCAAAGCCCTTAAACCACAACAAACTACCCTTTGGGCTATTGGTCCAATTCAATATTAAGGGTTGCATTTCATAATCTTTATATGGTGGAATATTTTAACTATAATGAAAATGATATTTGAAGAGTTATGAACGTTGTTATATGATCTTTATAGTATATTTTTCTTGCATTTGTATTTCATATATGTTTGGTTTCTTTAGCTTAGACACAACTCGTGTTTGTAAGATTATGACCATAGTTTTTTTGGTAACCCAGGGTATCGGGAACCAATCCAGGGCCGCCGCCGTGTCTAACGAAGCTGTGCCGAACATGTGGAGGTCCTAGACCTGGGCCCACTAATCCCATAGAGGAGGTGATGAGGCCCCCCGAACTCGCCAACCTCCTAGGGTACATCAAGGTAGCGAGAATTGACCTAGGGACCTATACGGGACGAACACAAAGCCCTTAGCCAACTACACTACCCCTTTAGGCTAATATTATGACCATATTACTATATCCTTCATTATTTGACTCACTTTGAACTTCAAATGTAGACTTCTTTTCTTTAATTTAAGCGTTTTGTAAATCCTCATTGAGGAAAGAATTATGATTTCTTTCCTTTAATTTAAGAGTTGAGGAAAAAAAAGCATGACACAACAATAAGTGTTTTTTTTTATCAAGATACACGATAGAAGATCCAACTTCAAAAAGGGATTGTAAGTTTTGCATAATTCTTAAGGCGGTCCTTGTGGAAAGCACTTGGGTTTGCATAAGTCAGTATTAGTGCAACTCTTAGTCCCATAGATTGTTTGGTCTCATGGACCTTATTAAATCTTTCATTCATTCATTTAATTCATGTCATTGCCTTTTTTTAAAGAAAATGTTCAAAAGCCAACATTTATTTAGGAAAACTAGTAGCTATATGTTATCCCAAAATACCCCCAGGGTTATTTTGGCTTTAACAAGGTTAAAATGGATTTAGTCATTTTAAAGGGGAAAATACGTTCAATGGTCGTCAAATTCCACATCTCCAAAGCACTGGCCGTTGGCATTTAAAAACCGGTGAGAGGCTCAGCTAATCCATTAGCGGGTTATATTTAAAACGTTGCGTGATGTTTATATTTGGCCGTCAATTTCAACGCCAAGCATTTGACATGGGCCACGTTGCAGAAGATCGACGATCTAAGGTGGACACGTGTTGGCATTCTAGTAGTCTTCAAGGAAGATGTATTATGCGTACCTCAAGTACCCATAATAGACTGAGTTTCATAAGGGCATCGGGTCTGGGAAAGGTTGGCAGGTCAATAAGGACACACGACGCAGTTCAAAGTAAGCAAGCGGACATGCGATGAGCCAATAGTTTAAAGTCCACCCAGATAGAAGTTGCGTTGCGAAGGCGCAACCAATCAAAAGAAAACATGAAAGCATGAGAGATCTGACATGAGACATACGTGGAGCCTTCTTGCTTGTTCACATTTTGCGAGGGTCGATATGGTATAACTGAAGTTCTGACATTACAAGGAGCGTGGAACTTTCTCATTGGCTCATGTTTCACAATTCTCATTAGGGTAAAAGAATAGTCTAACACTATGAGGAGCGTGGAGATTTCTCATTGGTTTGTGCTTCGCGCTTTGACAAAGTTCTTATAATTGAAGACTGACATTGAGACATGCGTGGAGCTTTCTCATTGGTTTATGCTTCGCGATGGATGATGGACGTTTCATAAGGCCTAACCCCACAACCAATGAAAGGTAAACATGTGGCAAAGGAAAATAAATGCACATGCATGTAGAGGCAATCTCCGAGGCCAATCAAATGTTGCCATATGTCACGTTTCTGTGCTCCATGACATGCAAATATTCAAATGGCCATAACTTTTGCTTTAGAGCTCCAAATCACGTAAAATCGGTCTCGTTGGAAAGGTCTCCTCGAGCCCTTCAATTTGGAATCATTTGATTCATATATTGAAGGCATTTGGTGGGAGAAAAAGAGGGAAAATATTTTGAGCCTTAATGAGCAATTACAAATGGCTCAACCACCCGAATTGATGAAGCATGGGACTCTTAATTTCTCTCAGAAGCAAAAGGACATTGGGGAACGAGTTTATCAAGGTGCCCATGTTGTTTTTCAAAGATTAATGGAAGATTGAGGGTGGTTGAAGTTTGAAAGTTGTATTTTAGGGAAAGACATAGATTTTCATTAATGACAAGATCAAATCTGATCTCTTCCCCTCTCTCCATTGTTTTATATATATATATATATATATAGTAAATTGATGCTTATTTTAAAAGAACGCTCTTTGTTGTAACGACACCATCCCAAAATGGTGGCCGAATTCTCATGAGTTTTAGACCTCTAATTTGGTCTCTGTAATGTATTCTCGCCTTCTGCCAGGAATGTAATGAAGTTGTGTATATTTTTAAGCAATAGAATTTGTTTTGTGGCAAATCTGTCTACCCTAGCTTGTTTTATTTTCATTCTTGCCTCTTTGTTCATTTTTTGGCATGTTGTGCGTATTTCTTTCTTGTAGGTTCCATTTTTTTTGTGTTGTGAATGCGTGGGAAAGGAGAAATTGCATGATTCTTGTCTATGGCACATATGTCTGCCTTCTCTCCCATGTTTTCTCTCTTTCCTCCCCCTTTTGGAAAGCGATCAACCCATTTTTCTAGTGCTATCGCCTCTTGTTAGCTTAGGATTTCTCTTCCATGAATCTTTCTAACCCTCTCTCTCCCTGGTCCCTTGGAATTTTTAGGTTAGGATTAATTAGATTTTATTTTTGTTGTAGGAGTAGTTTTAGCATTAGGATTAGGTAGAGGAACCAACCTTTTGTGGAGGTTGATCTCACTTTGCAAGTCCCACACTTGTGAGATCATCCCATGTTAGAAAAAAGTAGGGATATGTAATAAGCAAATCCTAGGGTGCTACTTTTTTGTGATAACAGTTTTTACACGCCTGGTGGGACAAGATTGAAGTCATATTTTGTATGTATTCCATTACAAACAATCCGGGTGTACTTTCATTTCACAAAGTTGATGTGCTCTTGGTAAGATTTCAACCTTTGGAGGCATTTTTGAGTACAGTAATGGTGACTCCATTGGAACTCCATATTTTGTACGTGTTCCATTTCCTTTCTTTCCATCATTTCATTTCTCTTTCCAATGAAGTTGTGTGATCATGACTTCATTTCCTCACTAGAACTCTCATTCGCAGCAACAGTACCATTCAAATCCACCTCTAACCTTCCAAAATCCATCTTCAAACTATTTTTACACACCTCCAAATCATATTCATGATGAAAATCAAATGGAGCATGTATGTTCTTATGAATATGTAGACTTTGGAGGTCATTCTACACTTGGAGATGATTTTGAAGGGCGAGTTCAAATAATGGGGTAGATCTTGCATGCTAAACAACCTGGTTTTAGGCAGCCATGTCCATGGGGAGGTCCTATACCTAGTTGGTTTAACCCATAACAAAAGCTTGAGGTAATGAGTGAGTCTTTTACTCAAATGGTTGAGTTTATTTCAACTTTGTAAGCATTAGAGGCTGATACACCTGAGGTTAAAGAACCCTGCCAATGGGATGTTCCTAAACTTTTTCCATATCAGTATTTAATGTCCATCCCTTATCAACCACCCAAGCCTAATGTTAAAATCCATAGCTTCCTCAAGGCTTCTCCTTCCATTTCCCCTCCTCCACAAGAAGATTTTGCACCGTCCCCTTCATTATAGCCATTGTAAAACCAGTTTGAGACCCAATCCACCATTCCTCTTGCATTCCCAAACCCATTTTGGGAAGAACCAAATCAGTAAATTAGTCAAGGAGGAAAACAAGTTGAAGAACCCAACATAGAAGAAATTGCAAAAAAGTTGAATGATTGGGCTTCAAAATTTGAAACCAATTAGATGCCATAGTTGATTAAGCCTTCAACAGAGGTTGGAACTAAAGAAAAAATGGAGGAGACTGAATTTGCAGAGCAAACATAGGAGGGAGATGATGAAAAATCTCTATGCTCTAAATGTAGTGTGCATCATGACACCATACTTTTAGAGGTTGTTGATTTATCTCAACTTGTAAAGCCAGAATTGGAGAAGAAACAAAACAAATTCAGAGGTCTTGGATGAAGAGGAGATCATAGAAAGTTTTTTTCTTTCTTTTGATGGTAAAAATTCAGATCCATCTTTTCCTTCATCCTTTGTTGAACTTACTTTTGTTGATGAGCCCGCCATGGAGGAGAATGTCAAGGAAGAGCCTGCTGATATCGGCCCTCATGAAGAGAAAATGGATGAGTTTGATCTTTCAAAATTCATGATGGATGAGGAAAAGGAGGAAGATGATGACAACAATGTTGAATAAGTCATCATGGAAGAGACATAGTTGTTTGCTGAAGCAGAACAAGTTTCAAAATTGCTTTCAAGCAGCTCTAATGATGAAGAAAATGTGTCTACCGACTCCATTCTTGGAGTTGAATTCAAAGAAGATGGGTGAACTTCAAGGACTATTCTTTGCTTAATCAGGTATTTAGCTACTTTAAAGCCAAAAACAGAGTTACCACTGGTCATGCTTGTTTCAAAGCATGAGGAAGAGCTTCAGTGTGTCTAAGGTCAGCTACAACACCTCCAACCAAATACAAAACAACTAACGGAGGTATTAATTTTGTTTATTGTTGATACTTTAAAGAGAAGGGTGGAAAACCAACTTCATGATAGTCTTCCACTCTCATTAAAGGCCATGTTCAGTGTCAAATTATTTACATGGCCACATTTTGTGAGGAAATGATGTTATTTCTCACAACATGTTGCAGGTTTTGTTTAGCTTCTCTTCCTTTGGTTAGAGTAGAGTAGGTAAGTTTGTTTTCAACAAAAGAAGTGCTTGTGCACACTCTCCAGGGATAATTTTAGCGGCGAATATTCGTAATATGGCGAAAATTTCATTTTAGGAAAATTTGAAAAGGCGAATTATTCGGAGTGGGTCGGTGTCCTGTTCGCCTAAAATATATAGTATATTTTTTTCGGGGGTCGGCTTCGCCTTCATTTGAAAACATCTCCTATAAAAACCTATGTGATTCGCCGGGTAGTATACCTCAAGTAGCTTACCAAATTACCAATACTGTGAAATTTGAACTCGCATACCCTTGAGCACCAAAGATTCATATTACTATTAGCCTGTGATTGTTGACGCGCGACAAATGAAGTGTTGACGCGCGACAAGGGCATTATTGACGCACGACAAGAGCTGTACTGACGCGCGACAAGAGCTATACTGACGCGCGACAAGAGTTGTATTGACGCGCGAGAGAGAAAGGGTTGACGCGCGACAGAAAGAAGTATTGACGCGCAACTTGGGCAGAGTTGACGTGCGACCTCAAACAGTTCACGCGCGACAACACCTCAGAGACTGGACATAGTCGCTTCTTGGTTCTTTTGCTGACGTAGGACTCTTTTCAGAATAATGGAAGGTGCCAGCTCAAAGAATACGAAGAAATCTCAGAAATCACTCGTCAAGTATTTTGGAAACTCTTCGGATTACAGATATTGTAATCCAATCATATATATGCCACCAAAAGAATCAGACTACTGACTGTGTGGAATGTATTAGGGAGGGTGGCCATGCATTCTGCCCAGTATCACAGTCAACAACATCGACTTCATGGAAGCATTGATAATGGATTGTTTCAACTTTAAGTAGGTTCTTCTTTTATCTAATCTTTTATCTTTATCATTAAAGATGTTTACAGGTCTATATACTAAAAATGTCAGGATAATTAAAAAACCCCCCCCCCCATCTATCTACTATATCCATTTCTCTTGTTGATTTTTTAAAAACAAATCTAGCTCATTACCAGTGGCAGTGAGATTTCACTTTAAAGTAGTTATCTTTTTCCCCTATCTTATTGGTTTGTTACTAGTCATTTTTTTCAGCTAGGGTTAGACTTAAATGTTACAGGTTTATGTATTTTACATTTAGTAAATACAATCTTTTTATTTTTTGAAAACGTGGGTTGACATCCTCTAAGGACGCTGTTACTTTCCTCCGGACTGACAAGTCAGGAAACCACCCATCTATCTACCTAATCAATTTTTTGTGTTGAATTTTTAAGACAAAGATATAGCACATTACCGGTGATGATTTCAATTTTAATAGGTATCTTCTTCAACATAATCTTATTGTTTGTTACTTTACATTTTTTCAGCTCTTGTTATCATTAAAGACGTTACAGGTCTAATTCTTTATATTTACATTTATTTAAAGATATGTTGGTCTATATATTTTAAAGATGTTGCTGGCACTTCTCAGGACTGACAATGTCAGGCAACTCACCCCTCCATCTACAATGTCATGTTACCCTTGATGATTGCAATACACAAGAGGTAAGCTAAAGCCTAGCATATTTGCAATTATGTTTAATTTCTTACCAGTGATGATTCTTTCTTGATTTCTTAGAATTATATTTAATTTATTTTTTATATGTGGAACAAGAAACATACATATAATTCATGATAATCAACATCTAATGCAATTAAAATTAAAGATTGTATGTAAATCCATATAATTAAATTCAAATACCATAGTACATACACAATAGACAATAGTAGAAGTTTTCAAATTCATTATTTAATGTTTCCACAATAATAAAAGTTTCTAGTTTTCAAAACCCTCTTTTTCTTTATCCAATTCTACTCCTCTGCACTATTCCCCAACGGCTTCTTCCAGTGTGGCTGTACCTCTTTCCCAAACACTAGAAATCTCCATGCGACAGCAAATTTGGATCAGCTGTAGCGTATAAACTATCCCGTTGCCAATAATTTTCGTAACGACTAATAATCTCATTGATAAGAACCTTAGCCCTTCTGTCCCATTCTATAAGCTGATTGATATGAGGAAGCATCTCCATCTTTCTCATCAAACCCACACAAAATATTTTTTGTGCTTGTCCAGATCTATGAAATACTCATTGCCCTCTTTAGAAGTACTTGTGCCCAAACCGGGAACCCTGTATGGTCCAAGCAATAAGTGATACCTAATCAGCAAGTGAACAAAACCAGAACTTGAAAAATATAAAGAGAAAACAAACTAGCATTACTTTGTTGCACTATATGGTCCAGCCGGTTATCGATCCACTCAATGATTCTCTCCAAGCTTCATACTCTAGGAATTGTGTAGAAAGATAACACATTTCCATTTTTGTGAATTGCCTACATCAACATGTGCCGACATTAGACATGGAGATACATAACATCTTGGTGGCTTAGAAAACAAATATAAAAAGTCTCGAAACACAACCAAATATACAGGGGGGAACATTTACAGAAACTAAACAGTGCTATACAAAGATCATGTACCTGGTCTGTCATTATCATCAGATGGCCATATGTTAAAGATTTAATGTTGTCATATATTATATCTTCCTGTAGACCAAAGATTTTCTTTCTATTTACTATCTCTTTATTCTCCATTTGTTGGTGAGTGGTAGCTTCCCAAAAAATAGATATTCCTGCCACCTGATAGGATAAAGATAACTAAAATAACAAAAAATTAAATTGGAAAGTGATGTCGAAACATGTCACAATACTACCAAATTCAGTATTCACATTTCCATGATTCAAGGAACAAACACTTACAGCGACTGCAAGAGCCTTGGCTGAGTCACCCTCCGTTAATATTAAAGTACATTGATCAGAATTCTTCCCCCCTGCTTGATTTGCTTCATCAGGTTTGGGAACATCAATTAATTTCCCCTTCTTGGTTCAATCAGTTTTCTTAAGATCTTTTTTTTGTTTAAACTTTTCCACTGCACTCATCAGGTACAAAGCTCATCTTAGGCACTAGCATTGCAAAAATTACATGTACTCAGAAATGCTACATATTAGACACCACGCCTGGATATATGGACATGGGCCTAAAAATGTGAAACAGAATAAAAAATATGAATTAAAACGAGTTATACTTACAATCAACATGGAAACCAAACGTTGATTCGAGAAAATTCTTTTCTTCCACGAGTGTTGCCTTGGTTGTAACAATTGGTAAATTTTTGAACGGAAGGCCCGTAAAACGATGGATGTCATTTGCTTCAATACTGAATTGAAAAATTCGGCAATCGTTCAGAGTAACATAAAAAATGTCGTACTCTGAATTGTAGGATGAAAGAAAGTAATTCAAAATATCTGGATCTGTTTCGAAATGGGGCATATTAACGATATGGATGTGAGGGCATAAGGGACATCGATTGAATTGGATTCTTTTGATTTTTGTTACTGAACTTGCAGTTGGGAAGCATTGAGACCTGTAAAAATTCAAGAGCCGGAAGATGAAAACGAGAAAATGACCGGTTGAAGGGTATTTATAGGCTAAATCGGGCGTCAATGGCTTCAGTTGACGCGCGTCAATAGATGCCAGTGACGCGCGTCAATAGACTCCAGTGACGCGTGCCAATAGATGCCAGTGACGCGCGTTAATAGGTGCCAGTGACGCGCGTCAATAGGTGCCGTGACGCGCGTCAATAGGTGCCACTGACGCGCGTCAATAGGGCCAGTGACGCGCGTCAATGGATGCAAGTGACGCGCGTCACCTCTTTTGCACTAGAGGAAATTCCCTTCATGTTTGCAATGCAGCCAATTGAGATGAAGACTTCAAATTTATCCCAAGACCAAAGAAACAAACAGTGATGGTGTCTAAGACTGAGTTTGAGATGAGGTACCAGTAAGGCACTCTTGACAAAATTTACATAATTTTACCTTTTTAGGATGATCCAACCTTGCACTCTTGACAAAATTTACACAATGTTACCTTTTTAAGATGATCCAACCTTGCACAGAGAACTTTATGTTGAGCTGTAATTTTTTTCAATATTTTAGACACTTGATTTTATAGATTGTACTTCAAGAAGATCATGATTAATCAATTCAAGGCATAGAAATGGTGGAGCTTCAAGAAAATTGTCTTCAAACATACACTTGAACATTGTATCTTCAGCAAAGGAAAACAAAACAAAGGTGGTAGCAGGAATTTTATTCAACCACTCCAAGAATCAGTCCCAAAGAGAGAATCTCAATATGTGAATCCTGTACAACATATTTTACTATGATCATGTTTGCAAAATTCAATATTTTCTTATACACTCAAATATAAAAAAATGATCTATACAGACTAATCTTCATGATAAAAACCTTGTATGTTTTACATTAAACTTCAAAGTTCTATATCGAGCTTGATGTATCTTTTAATCACATGGTTATTCCAACTTTCGTTAATCTAGCCTCCATAGCCTCCATAATCTACTCTACACAAAACAATATCCATGATTAAAAACCATATCTTTTAAACCATGGTCTTGATTATTTCCCAAGCTCTAATTCTTATGGCCTGGAATTTAACCATTTCATAATTGGCTAATCTAGCCTCCACATCAATGATTGTTTCCAGAAAAACGTTATTTTCTGACAAATGGTCTTGACTATTTTGGATGTCAAACAACCTCTCTAATGAGAGATTATGCACTTATATAGAGGTGAATCTCTTTAAAATAGAAATTTCCTACACCATAAGTCTATTAAGGAGAAATCCTAAATAGTAAAGATCTGTTTCAAATCTTAGTTTCTATTTTTTCCCCAAAGACAATTTTCAAGATAATTAAAGTCCCACAAGATATTTAGGCACTAAATTTGACATTATACACATTAAATTTATCATCGTCTTTCATCATCATCTATCATTGATTATCAATTGTCATCATTCATCATCTACCGTCTACGTCCACATACAATACATGACAATGCAAGTAAACAAGAAACATACATATAATTCATGATAATCACCATCTAATCACCATATAATTAAATTCAAATACCAAAGTACATACTCAATAGTAGAAGTTTTCAAATTCAATATTTAAAGTTTCCTCAATAATAAAAGTTTCTAATTTTCCGACACCATAAGTCTATTAAGGAGAAATCCTAAATAGTAAAGATCTGTTTCAAATCTTAGTTTCTATTTTTTCCCCAACGACAATTTTCAAGATAATCAAAGTCCCACAAGATATTTAGGCACTAAATTTGACATTATACACATTAAATTTATCATCGTCTTTCATTATCATCTATCATTGATTATCAATTGTCATCATTCATCATCTATGTCCACATACAATACATGACAATGCAAGTAAACAAGAAACATACATATAATTCAAATACCATAGTACATACTCAATAGTAGAAGTTTTCAAATTCAATATTTAAAGTTTCCTCAATAATAAAAGTTTCTAATTTTCAAAACCCTCTTTTTCTTTAGACAATTCTATTTTGCTCTCTTCACCAACGGCTTCTTCCATTGTGGCTGTACCTCTTTCCCCAACACCAGAAATAACCCCCGAACTTACAAGATCTTCAGCAGCCCTGTCCAGATGTTTTAAAATTCTTTCTTCTTGATTTGTTGCATCTCCATGCGACAACAAATTTGGATCAGCAGCTGCTTTGGCTTTGAACAATATGTCAGGGTCGAGACCATGCTCTTTAATTATCTGCTTTAGTGTATTGTTTTGTTTGTTAACCAAAACAATATTTTGCTTCAAATTTTTTGCTGCGGATAAGCTGTTCTTTGCTGTTTCCAAGTGAACTTGCAAAACCTTCGCCTGACTCTTCAAATTTTCATATTTCAACTGCACAAAAAGAGTAATGTCAATTCAAAATATTAATGTAAATTCAAAATTTCAAATTAACAAAAATGATTGTTTGAATGTAATAGTACTTACAACCGCTCTATCTCTTTCGGCATTTGCGATTGATACCAAATCCTTGTCCTTGGACCATTTGTTAAAATATGCCTGGGCCTCGGCACTAATATTTTCCAATTTGTTTAGTGCCTTATCTAAAATGCCGTCTTTATAGTTGTTGTTAAACGTGACAGTCCCACATTTTACTTGGGTAAGTAAGGAATCCATCTTCGCAGGTTGATTCTGGACTGCAGCGTATAAACTATCCCGTTGCCAATAATTTTCATAACGACTAATGATCTCATTGATAAGAACTTTAGCCCTTCTCTCCCATTCTATCAGCTGTTGGATATGAGGAATAATAAACTCACTGACATGGGATTGACAATCGTTACCTATTAAGTTCTCCAAAGGAAAAGGTGGGAACTCTTCACTATCTGAATCTGATGCAGACGATCTTGCTGGAGAAGAATGGGGGCTTTAACAAAGATCAACTGCTATTTGTTTCTGCCTTTGGGTAGGCTGATCCTGTTTTTGAAAATATAAATCAAGATTTAGATAAATAAATTTAAATCAAAATGTAATTCAAAATTGTAAAGCATATTAAAATTGAAATTTGAAGTATACCTTCTGGCCTTGAATCATCTTGCGGGTATCGAAAAAACCAGTTGGGTCATTGCTATCAATGCCCAAATAATCTTCATCTAAATTTATATTGTTCAAAACAGATATGCCCGTTGCACTAGGCAAGCCACCAAGTGAGAGAGTTGGAATTCGAAACGATGTGTCAAGGTTTAGTGTCCCACTAGGGGCCGGAGCAAAAGGCATGCGTTTACCAATGTTCTTTTTCACTGTTCCTTTGGTTGGCATTTTAAAAATTAATGGTTGAGTGGGTGTCGGTGCCGTGGTTTGATCATGACTGACATGTGCTGAAAAGTATAAGAAAAATGAAAAATATTAAAACAATTCATAAAGTGAAAACTACGAAATTAAACGTACTATAGAAAAATTGTACCTTGTTGACGAGGGGTTGTTTTTTTTGGTGCCACGGGTGGCCTTGTAGGAGTTGAACTCAGTGGCTGTTCAGAAGATATGAATGCATGCAACTGTATGGAGTGAGTTGGGGAAGAAGGTTCCATATTCCCTGCAATTCATCAATATTAAATGTTGTCAATTCATTTGGTTAAAATTTAAATTGAAAAATAAATATGCAACTTTGGAATTTGTAAATAATATATGAGAATGTATTACTTCTCTGGCATTTAACGAGTTCAAACGCTTGAGGGTTTGGAGAGTGAGCTTCCATTTCAGACTGGGAGTCCCCCGAAGCCTCCGCGTGTTGTTGTCCTCTTCCTCTCGACATATTTTTTTTTCTTGGAATGGCTTCAAGATATCTTCTCTGCAAAACAGTAAAATTTAAGTTTTAATAACTGTGCATTGTAATGATGAAAATTGTAAGACAATTACAAACTAAATAGTTTATACCTGTTGTTCATCAAATGGAATCGAGAATTTCTTCAAAGCCTCATCAGAGCAAGTAGGAATTTCTTTATGTTTTAAATTTAAAAGTGCCTCATAGTAGAAGCCGAGGAGATAGTTTGTTGAATAAATGAAAGGTTTATCTGAGAGTTTTGAATTTGTTATTTCAGTTCTTATTTTTTTGGATAGATATGTGCACCAATCGAATTTATGTTTTGAGATAGTGGCACAAATATATGCAATGGCCCAATTTGGTATATCCGTTTGGCAACCCTGCATAACAATTCTGGCTTGAAAAAATGAAATAAGTGCAGCAAGAAAGTGGTGTGCAATTGATTGTGTATCTACACCACGCCTGGATTTATTGACATGGGCTGCAAATGCGAAACAGTGTAAGTTACTTTAAATCTATAACGGCAAATTGTATCAGAATTAAAAACAGATTAAAAAATATGAATTAAAAGGAATTATACTTACAATCAACATGGAAACTGTACATTGATTCAAGAAATTTCTTGTCTTCTTCCACTAGTGTTGCCTTGGTTGTAACAATTGGTAAATTTCTGATAGGAAGGTCAGTAAACCGATGTATGTCATTTGCTTCAATAGTGAATTGGAACATTTGGCCATCATTCAGAGTCACATAAAATATACCGTCCTCTGAATTGTAGCATGACATAAGGTAATTCAAAATATCTGGATCTGTTTCGAAATGGGGCATATTAACCAGCCTTGTAAATTCACACTCTTCCATTATAGCTTGATATTTTGAAGACATCTTTAAGGCCGTATGGATGTGAGGGCATAAGGGATTCCTGTAGATGATCTTGGAAATCGATTGAGTTGGATTCTCTTGATTTTCTTGCTGAACTTGCAGTTGGGAAGCATGTGAAGTCGACATTATAGTTGTTATTGCGTCTTTGTCAAAGATTTAGACCTGCAAAAATTCAAGAACGGGAAAACGAAGACGAGAAAATGAGCGGCACAAGGGTATTTATAACCTAAATATTGCGTCACTTGCCCCTATTGACGCGCGTCAACAGGTTACAGTGACGCGCATGTTGACGCGCATCATTTGACTACAATGTCGCGCGTCAATACAAGAGAGTGTCGCGCGTCAATAGAAGATGGTGTCGTCCGTCAATAGAGGATTGTGTCGCACGTCAATAGAAGATAGTGTCGCGCATCAATAGGAGATAGTGTCGCGCGTCAATAGAGGATAGTGTCGCGCGTCAATAGAAGATAGTGTCGCGCGTCAATAGAAGATTGTGTCGCGCGTCAATGGAGTATTGTGTCGCGCGTCAATAGAAGATGGTGTCGCGCGTCTATAGAAGATGGTGTCGCGCGTCAATAGAAGATGGTGTCGCGCGTCAATAGAAGCAAATGACGCGCGTCATTTCGAGCTAGTGTCGTGCCTGTGTCGCGCGTCATTACAGTCTAGTGTCGCTCCAGTGTCGCGCGTCATTACGAAAAAAATGTCGCGCCAGTGACGTGCGTCATTACGAACTAGTGTTGTCGGACGTCACTGATGGAGCCTTGAAAAACCAGGTGAAAATTTTGTTTTTTAATACTGTCAAATTCACCTTTTGCTGAAACTGGTTACGGGTATATTCGCCAGGTATTTTCCACCTTCAATTTTATAGGGGTGTCTTAAAATGAACCCTGACACTCTCCATGTTTCCATTTGGAACATGTATGATTTTCATGTTTGTACATGGTTTTGTGCCTTTTTTTTTGTTGTTGCACAGTTCATTTTATGGCCAAATCAAATATGGGGAAGTTTTAAAAGCTCGATCATTCAGACCTCAAGATCAGTTACAATTTAGGACTCATCGTGCCTCTTCCTTGGTTAAAAATGCATTGTTTTGGGACATTTATAAAGTGAATCAAAACTCCCAAACAATCATTTTCAAGAGCAGACCACAGTAGCCCCAGATCATCCCAAGCAGGTTTCATGGTGGAATCAAATAGTTGGAGCAGTTTATAAGTTTCATTTAGAGCTCCACAGATCAGTACTAAGTCCATGTAGTGCTTCAAAACGAGCTCAGGGGTAAGAAAAATTCAAATTTAGGCCTGACCCTGCAACCAATGAAAGATGAACATGTGGAAATGGAAAACAATGCACATGTAGGCAGAGGAAATCTCCAAGGCCAATCAAATGTTGTCACGTGTCACATTCTTGTGTTTTATGACATGCAAATATTCAAATGGCCATAACTTTCACTTCAAAGCTCCAAATCATGCAAAATCAGTCTCATTGGAAGGTCTCCTCAAGCCCTTCAATTTGGCATCATTTGATTAAGAGATTGATGGTGTTTGGTGCCCTATTTAAATTGATAAATTATGGGGCTCTTACCTTCTCCTAGAAGGAAAAGGACATTGGGGAACATGTTTAACAGGGTGCACATGATGTTTTTCAGAGATTAATGGATGATTGATGATGATTGAAACTTGAAAGCCGTGTTGCAGGGAAAGACATAAATTTTAGTTAATGACAAGATCAAATCCGATCTCTTTCCCTCTCTTTTCCATCTTTTCTCTCTCCATTCTTCTATATATTATAAATTGATGCTTGTTTCAAAAGAGCATTCTTTGTTGTAATGACACCATGCTAAAATGGTGGCCGACTTCCCATCAGTTTCAGACCTCTAATTTGGTCTTTGCAATGTATTCTCACATTCTGCGAGGAGTGTAATAAAGTTGTGCATATTTATAAGAAATATAATTTGTTTTGTGACACATCTATCTGCCCTAACTTGTTTTATTTGCATTCTTGCCTCTCTGTTCATTTTTTGACATGTTGTGCGTATTTCTTGCTTGCAGGTTCCATTTTTGTGTGTTTTCAATGCGTGGGAAATTTGAAGTTGCATGGTTCTTTTCTGTGGCACATGTGTCTACCCTCTCTCCCATGTTTTCTCTCTTTCCTTCCCCTTGTGAAGAGCGATCAACCCCTTTTGCTTGTGCTATCACCTCTTATTAGCTTAGGATTTCCGTTCCATGCATCTTTCTAACCCTATCTCTCTCCCTGGTCCCTTGGAATGTTTAGATTAGGATTAGTTAGATTTGCTTTCTATTGTAGGATTAGTTTTAGCATTAGGATTAGGTAGAGGAACCAACCTTCTCTAGAGGTTGATCTCACTTTGCAAGTCCCACACTTGTGAGATCATCCCATGTTAGCAAAAAGTAGGGATCTGTAACAAGCAAATCCTAGGGCGCTACTTTTTTTGTGATAACACTATCATATTTTCTAAATAATGTAGGCCTCAAAAAAATGATGAATGTAGTTGTTGGCTTCTATTGAACATATTAAAATTTAATGTCTAGTGCCATAACTTTTGGTGCGGAGATGATATTGAATTTTTCTCAAGGTGAAAAAAATACCATCATTTGAGTGAGAGCATGGTAAATTATTCATTCAAACATTATGGGTTGCACAATATCATATAAAGTTTTTAAAAATTAGAAATTAGGGTTGATATATTTTAATTTTTAAAATTTATAAAGTTTGCAACTTTAAACTACACCAAAATACTTCTCCTTATTGGTTTGCAAATTGAGTTAATCCAAAAAAAATTGATCGGGTGATATTTTTCAGTGAAAGTATGCTAGATGGTCTACAATAGTGTGTTTGAGGGATTCACGATTGTACTCTGGTCTTTGCATTTTTGGCTTGCGGGATTTTTAAGATTTTGTAGACTAGGTGTTGTATTCTTATGGTCAACAATGGCTAGGGTATAATATTTTATCTTTATCGAGTCTCAAAAGTTGACCAAGGAAACCATAATTTGTGGAGTCGTAAAATACTCATCATTTGCAAGCATCTTGACCAAATTTTGTTAAACAAAGAACAAAGGCCAATGAATGACCCCAAAGATTATGAGAAAATACAAGAAGCTAGTTATCAATTACATATTAGTACATGTTTTATGAAATGCCACATTATAGTGTTAACACTGTGGATAAACCTAAACGAACAATACATTGCATCATAAGTTAGGAAAACATTGATATTAAGAATCTCGACTTTTACAAAGTTATAAGGAGTTTCAATCTCTGGGTACTTATTGTGATTGAAGAATTTTAGTGATGATTTGTTTGCTTTTAATAAACTAGTGGATGGTCAAGATATTGAAGCTTTGGTTTTACAAATATTGTCATCATCTTATGATCCATTTATTGAGTCCCCACATGTAATTGTGGAAACTCAAGTGCTTGACTTTGAGAAGTTATCGACACTTATTTTGTAGAAGGAATGGAGGGAGGATCCAACAAAAGCATCAACATAAAACACTATAAAGAGCACATTCAATGCATGGACTAAAGGAAAAGGTAGGCACAACACTAGCAATTCATCAAATGATTCCTTCAAAGGCACTAACACATCCAAGAGATCAAAACAAAAATGTTCTTATAATAATGAGCCATGACATTTCAAGAAAAAATGTTGGAAAAGACACAATGACTTGGCATGTTAGAGAGGATCAAAGTAGATAAATGTTGCTAAGAATGATGAACAAGAGGTGACTGTAATACCCAAAATTTGGTTCAGGCACTTGGTAATATGGCATTTTGCACTTATCTTAATATTATCCCATTTACACATTAATGGACCAACTTAAGGTAACCTTTTGTTTTATCTCACAGCCTAGTTACACTAGATGACAACCATTCTTCAAATCAAATCCCCATGAATAACTGCACATGCTATTGAACACTTGTACAAAATTCCACTTGTCTCAGACTTGCTTTATTTCACATCCTGGACAAGATTGTAGTTCCAAGATAGGTTTGGCCACGAACCTATCTAACCCCCACAAATTCATCCCTTGCACTTCAAACAATCAATTTTTCAAAAGGGTGACTTAGATTAATTATCCTAGGTGGTGCTTTCACATCCCTTGAGAAAGATATCATATTAATGGTCACAATAAATACATATGCACCCTAATCCATTAGGGGCATATCTCTTACCTTTTTTTCTAAGAAGGTCAAGAAGAAGCACTGAAGCATCCAATTCCTTAGGGCATCTCATTACATGCATCTCATCATAGGTTGGAGAGAACTAAATGCATTTTGATCGCTCTTTGGAATAGTGGTAGTTTTATGTTCATCACATTAGTAGGGGCGTGGTGAGTAGTCCATCCCAAATGTTTTTAACCCCTGTTTAGGTCTCAAGTACAAGGGCTATGGTTTCAACACAATAAGTCATATCATATCACAACACAATCATCACATAATTCAAACCCATAAATTGGATGTCCAGACATGGGCAAACATTATGACCGACTAGATTGGGTGTACTGATCTAGAAGATATGTTTTTATCCCCTCAGATGGTTTCGGTGTTGAAGGTGTCATATTTCCCAATAATCTTTCCTGCACTAAGTTACAAATTAAGATATTTTTTGGGTAGCTTGATTACAGTTTGATTGACTCCTACACATTTTGAGAACTCTATCACACTTGCATGTTTTTTGTTTCTTCTGTCTAACCATAGTAATCATAATACTTTACCAAATTTTAATTGGCACGCCATTGGAAAAATCAGGAGTAATACAATTTAGGATTGTTAGGATTGTTTATTATGGTTTTGAATTATCATTGTTGCATAATATATTAGATTACACATCAAACCCTAATTTATGATTACAATGACAAGGAAATTTACATTTTTGCATCAACAAACTTGCATTTCAACTTAGGTGCACTTTTACACTTTTATGTTACAAAGATCAGGATGTATTTTTTACTGAAGATAACATAGAAATGAATTTGTTTCTTTACGTGATGGTTAGACTCACTATATTGAAGGATGTGAGATGTTTATGTCACATTGAACAATATTGTGAGTTGTACTTTCAAGAATGTTTGATATGTTCTTGATGAACAAAAAATTTTGTTTGTTAGCGTGATAACAAGGAAACCTACTATTTTATTAAAATTTCAAGGAAACAAATGTATGGTCACAAATATTCATGATAACAAGATGATTGTAGTCACTATTGGTGAGAAGTGATTGTATAAACTTATTGATCCCATATTAACACATGCTTAGGCACTAGCAATGTTAGCGAATAATAGCTTACTTTGGACTGAGAGGTATGAACACTTAAATTATGAGTATTTGTCTATACTTAAATATACATATATCTTAAATACATCTATCTAAAATACGCCGAGAGATATCAATATGAAGAATATTATGTTGTATTTTCCACTTGCCACATTTACTAATAACTACATTATATTATTTGCCAATTTCCCATTGAGTTGTGACAAATGACATCAGTCTAGCTACACCATTATATTGGTCTTAAAATAATATATCCAAAAAAAAGGGGTCTCAAACTCTACCATATGGTCTAGATAATACTATTTTTTAATTGACTTCCCTAAGCAAAAACAAAAAAAATAAAATTGACAATCAAATGAACATTAAATTTTAGGATAGATTATTTTTAACGGTCAAATGGACGTCGAATTTAATGTCGATAATTAAAGTGAAAAACTCACTCCATCAAATTCCCTAGATGTCATTGTAGAACGCCTCTCAGTGTAATTAGCAAGACTAATATGGTCAATGGAATACCATTGATTCATGAAAGTTGAAACCTGTGTACATGATGTCAAATGGGAAAATAGAGTTGACATCATTTTGGTATTAATAAAGTGTGACACGCTAAAGGAATCTTAGATATAGTACATGTTGATCAACATGGTCTAATAAAGACACACATTATGTCTGGAGCAAAGTATTTATTACTACTATTGATGACTTTTCTAGGAAAATGTGTCTATTTTCTAAAGAATAAGTTTAATTTATTTATTCATTATGTAGCATAGAAAACCTTGGTAGAGAAACAAACAAGTGAACAAATCAAGGCTCTCAAGTATGAAAATGGAGGAAAGTTTTTCTCAAAACAATTGTAAGAACTTTGTAAGAAGGAAGGTATACACTAACAATATAAGACTTAATACACTCCACCACAACAAAATGGGGTCGTAGAAAGGAAGAGTAAGACAGTTATGGAGATGGTAAGATGCATGTTACATAGATGGAATGTGTCATATTGGTATAGGGTAGAAGGTGTTAATACAATAGTTTACATTCTTAACTAGTGTCCTTGTAAGGCACTACAAGATTCCACTCCCGAAGAAGCATGTTTAGGAAATAAACACGTACAGGCCAAAAAACGTCAATGGATTTCGTGTGCACTTGAATCCTCATGAGTCTAGGCCAATGTAGGTGACGTATGGGATTATGGAATGTCAATGGGAGAACGGTGTAGACCATATGATAAAAATGTGGGAGAGTGTAAACAAAATATGAGGTAACTCCTCTACCTGTTTCCTTGAGAGAGAAAGACATGCTCGTCAAGGGCAACAAAGTTCCTATGAAATTGTTCACGATGGATGGTTTGGTCAAAGATGATAGTGATACAAAACTCTAGATCTACATCTTGATCGGTAAAGGGATGAATGTTAGGTTTCACAACTCAGATGAAGCAATTGTTTGAAGAAGGCTAACCTTGATATGACAAGGTCATATGGAAATAAGTGATTGAGGATGTCATACAATATAAAGGAAGTTAAATTTATGATGGGAGTAATTGTCTGGTGAGATGTTGAACATGATTGTTTTCTTACAGAGATTCACTATCAAGACAAGATGTTGTCTTGGATGTTTTTTTGTCTGAACGGGGCATGAACGCAAGGGAAGTGTCCAACTCTTCTCGGAAATATCCAACTCTTTAAAGTCATCCACGGTGGAGAAACAAAAACCACTACATACTACTTGATATGGTATGAAGAAAAGAACAATAAGATCTTATGTTGAAGGTTTTGATGTAACAATCTTAGGATAGGATTGGAGTCATGGAGATGTGTTATGATGATGTTTTACCAAAAGTATAGCTTGTTGTCCTATGGATCAATGAACATCCTTGTCTTGTTATCATAACTTTGCACATGAAATAGTGTAACTATGAATCACAATTATTGCAAGAATGTTGTTAATCTTTGGGATTGTTTGGGTTTGAAAACCATGTGTTTCATTGTGTATAACTCGTGGTTTTGGGCCTATTGTTCGTATTTATCTTGGTTGGTTTTTGTATGAGTTATAAAAATGAGATGAAATGGGAATAAAAAAAATATAACTACCTGTTGAAAAAGAGAAGCTTTAGATGCTAAATATTCAATTGCATGTAATGAGAGTCAACAACTATTACTTTTTCGTTTGCCACTCCAGTTGATAAGAATGAAAGTATGCATGTTTTTGTTATTTTGTGGGGTTTGTATGGTACTACAATTTGCAAGAGAAAATGTTTTTACGACAAGGTGGAATGTTTCCTAATGAACTAAAGAAGCACAATGGAATGAGAAGTGGAAATGAATAGGATATAATATTTTATTTTTCTTGAGTCTCAAAAGTTGACCAAGGAAACCATGTTTTGTAGAGTCGTAAAATACTCGCCATTTATAAGTATCTTGACCAAATTCTGTTAAACAAAGAATAAAGGCTAATCAATGATCCCAAAGATTATGAGAAAAGACAAGAAGCTAGTTTTCAATCACATATTAGGACATGATTTATGATTGAAGGATTTTAGTGATGAGTTGTTTACTTATAAGAAACTAGTGGATGATCAAGATATTGAAGGATTTTAGTGATGAGTTGTTTACTTATAAGAAACTAGTGGATGATCAAGATATTGAAGCTTTGATTTTACAAATATTTCCATCATCCTATGATCCATTTAGTGAGTCCTCGCATGTAATTGTGGAAACCCAAGTGCTTGAATTTGAGAAGTTATCAAAACTTCTATTGTAGAAGGAATGGAGGGAGGATCTAAAAAAATCATCAACCTAAAACACTATAAAGAGTGCATTCAGTGCATGTACTAAAGGAAAAGATAGGCACAATACTAGCAATTCATCAAATGATTCCTTCAAAGGTGATAACACATCTAAGATATCAAAAGAAAAATGTTCTTATAACAATGATCCTAGACATTTCAAGAATAAATGTTGTAAAAGACAAAGTGACTTGGCATGTTAGAGAGGATCAAAGAAGACAAATGTTGCTAAGAATGATGAACAACAGATGATTTTAATACCCAAAATTTGGTTCGGGCACTTTGTAATATGGAATTTTGCACTTATCTTGATATTTATCCCATTTACACATTAACTGACCAACTTAAGGCAACCTTTTTCTCTATCTCACACCCTAGTTCCACTAGATGACAACCATTCTTCAAATCATCTCCTGAGGAATCAATGCACATGTTATTGAACACTTGTATAAAATACCACTTGTCTCATAATTGATTTATTTCACATCTTGGACAAGGTTGTAGTTCCAAGATAGGTTTGGCCACAAACCTATCCGACCCTTACAAATATGTCCCTTGCACTTCGAACAGTCACTTTTTCAAAAGGGTAACTTAGATTAATCAACCTAGGTGGTGCTTTTGCGTCTATTGAGCAAGAAATCACATGAATGATCACAAATAAATACATATGTGCCTTAATTCATTAGGCACATCTCTCTAATCTCTTTTTCTAAGAAGGTCAAGAAGAAAGACTGAAGCATCCAATTCCTTAGAGCATCTCATCATAGGTTGGGGAGAACTACATGCATCTTGATCACTCTTTGGAATAGTGGTATGTAGTGCAATGCTCATCACATTAGCAGGGATGTGGTGAGCAGTCCATTCCAAATGTTTCTAAACCCTTATTAGGTCTCAATTACAATGGCTAAGTTTTTAACACAAGAAGCCATATCATATCACAACACAATCATCACACAGTTAAAACCCGGGAATTGGATTTCTTGACCCATGCAAAAATGATCACCAACTATATTGGGTGTACTGCCCTAGAAGATAAGTTTGTATGCCCTCATATGGTTTCAGTGTTGAAGGTGTCATGCTTCCCACGAACCTTTCCTACACTAAGTTCCAAATTAAGATATTTTCTAGGTAGCTTGGCAACATTTTGATTGACTCATACACATTTTGAGCACTCTATTACACTTGCATGCTTTTTTGTTTCTTCTCTCTAACTGTAGTAACCATAATACTTTACCAAAATTTAATTTGCATGTCATTGGAAAAATCAAGCGTAACACAATTTAGGATTGTTAGGATTTTTTATTCTGGTTTTGAATTATCATTGTTGCATGGTATATTAGATTAGGCATAAAATCCTAATTTCTTATTACAATGACAAGGAAATTTACATTTGTTGTGTCAACAAACTCATATTTCAACTTAGGTGCACTTTCACACTTTTACATGTCACAAAGATTGTGATGTAACTTTTATTGAAGATAATAGTAGAAGTGAATTTTTTTCTTTAGGTGATGGTTAGACTCACTATATTGAAGGATGTGAGATGCTTGTGTCACATTGAACAATATTGCGAGTTGTGTTTTTAAGAATGTTTGATATATTCTTTATGAACATTTTTTTTGTCTGTTAGCGTGATAACAATGAAACCTACTCTTTCATTAAATTTTCAAGGAAACAAATGTATGGTCACAAATATTCATGATAACAAGATGATTGTAGTCAGTATTGGTGAGAAGTGATTGTATAAACTTATTGATCCCGTACTAACACATGCTTATGCACTAGTAATGGTAGTGAATAATAGCTTACTTTGGCCCGAGAGGTATGAACACTTAAATTATGAGGTATGAGTTTTTGGGTATTTAGATGAGATCAAATTTGGGTTAGTGAGTTGTCCTCGATCAGAAGGTCCGTAAGATTCATGTCAGGTTCACCAGAGAATGTATGTGGGACAAATATTGTCTCAATAACTTGCACTCCTAAATCACCCGTTCTACAAGGGTATCAAGGCAACGAGTGGTAAACTCACATGTACCGGAATACAAAGGGGATAGACTTAAAGGGGCTACAACGAGCACTAGGATCACATATCTAAAGGGAAATAATCCCTACACTAGGTCAACTTAGGGTTTCCAAGGCCCGCAGTCAAGATAGAGGAAGGAACCCTACTGAGATATTGGTAGTTGGTTGTGGAGAAGTATAGATCAACAATAAATGAAATTGAAATGAAAGTGATGGTAGCTAAGGAGGTGATATGGGTAAGAGTACTCTGTTAACTAACATCTAAACATGTATAATACTAAGCTAACATAGTACGATGAAGAAGGAAACAAACTTATTCATGCAAAATGACAAGAGATGGTTAGAGATCTCACCTTGTACTTGTAGCTCGTGGTCACTGATGCATCTATCTCTTCAGATAAGTAGTACGCCGAGAGAGAGTCCCTATTAGGTGGAGAAAAATAACACCGTTCCTGTCCTAGACTCATTATAGGTGACCTAATAGTGTAAGTAACCATCCAAGAAGAAGAGTATCCAATCCAATCCAAGCAAGATGCAAGATGAACCAAGAGCTAGGCAAGAAAATGTGAAGATGACACAAAAGAGTAGAGAAAATGGAAATCCAAATGATCTGGCTTTCTTTTTTCTTATGAGTGTCAAATGAGGTGAGGGTATATATAGGACGCCATCGTCTGCAGGCGATGGCATCGACCATGAGAAGATGTGACACCAAAACCATCGCCCACGGGTGATGGTGTTGGCCAAGGGTAGTGAAATGATGTAATGTGTCGTTAAAAGTAAAAATAGTGTGCCATAGATCACTGACGTGGACAAGAAAAGTGTAGAGTGATGAGATGCAAGCAAGAAGTTTTTAATGTGATGTGCATGAGACCTAGGAGGACAAGGATAACTAGTGCAAGGAAAACTAAGGCCAAGATCAAATAACAAAAATCTCTCAGTGTACTATCTCTAACCCATAATGGTTACGTGAATAACCATTCCCCATTCCTGACAGACCCCTTAAAGAACTCACTCTAGAAATAGATGCATCAATGACCCCTTATCTGCACAAAAGAAATTTTTAGTAACATGTATGAGATAAAAAGTGAAAAATTACGTGTATACACAATGGTTTTCTGTTAGAAATGATGGAGGAGGAATGCAAAGTTATAAGCAACAAATGATTGCAAAGTTTGAATGTGTTTAGGTGTAGCTACAAACTATCAACATACACTGAAAATATGTAATCTACACTGAATAAATGTGTGTTAGTTTTTCCTTTGAACACATACATTTATATGACATAATTAAAAGCATATATTCAATATATATACAATCATTCACTTGCTTAGGGGAGAGACAACAATTGGTGAGCACAGAGCAGTCGATGAACTAATTTATGTCAGTGTGGGTTGTATTCTGTTATTGCATAAACAAAGAAAACACTTATTTATATCCAGATATTCCTCATATGTTAAGGTAAGTGATTCACATATTCATTGCATATGCAGACATTCTTCATGTATTTAACATTCTATGTATTTTCAGACATTCTTCACATATTCATACATTCTTTGAATACTTTAAATATTAAAAAGGCAACTGTCATTTACCTCTTGAATATGTGGGTTCCCTGAAAATATAAGTATTTATTCAATGATATAAATGTAATAATAACATGTAATGAACTAACTCTAATATATTCAATGTATATTCTGTAATTTTAGTGCACATTAAAATTTTGAATGCGTAGTAGAAAATGACAAAGTTACAACTGTATATTCAATGTATGTTCAGTAATTCTAGCGTATATTCAACCAGTCAATATAAAGTAAATTGTGGATATTCAAATATTAACTGCATAAAAAAACACAATGCTTATTCATAATCATGTTTTAACTGCCTGAAAAAAAACACAACACTTCTGTATATTCATATATTCTTCAATTACGATGACCAACACTCAATGTATTTTCACATATGTAATATATATCCACTCATTATTTAGAGCATCACACGTTTGTTAGTTGTTATGGTAACTCAACTAAAAAATATATCTACTAATATAAGTGTATATAAAATAATAACATTGTATATTCAATAAAAACATTGTATTTTCATAACATGCACTGAAATAGTTCAATATCTATTGAGGCACTGAAAAAATTAAGTGTAATGAAACTGTAAGATGCATGCTTGAAAAAACCATATTTTTTGGACATTTACTATTAGCATAGTTCGTGGTGAAGGGATGATTTAAAAAATGCATTGAAATAAGTGAATATACATTGAAAAACAATAGTTCATCGTGCATACTTGAAAAAACATTAGTTCAGAACTGAACTTGTTTGTCAATTGTTATGGTAGCTACACTCAAAAGTATATCTGCAAATGTAAGTGTACATTTAATAATAGCATTGTATATTCAATAACATGATTTCAAGTTAAAACTGTAAGACACATGCGAAAAACCCTATTTTTAATAGAAAATTACTACATCGTTTTAGCAGAGTTCGTGGTGAACAGAGGATTAAAAAATGCATTGAAATAAGTGAATATACACTGAAAAATAATAGTTCAATGTCCATGCTTGAAAAAAATTAGGTCGGAACAAAACCCGTTAGTCAATTGATATAGTAACTGAATTGAAAAGTATATCCTAAAATGTAAGTGTATATTCAATAATAACATTGTATATTCAATAACAACATTGTATATTCAATAACAACATGATATTTTGAAACTGTAAGACACATGCGTGAAAAAACCCTTTTTGAACATTTATTGTACCATATTAGTAGAATCGTGGTGAGGGGGGATAAAAAAACTGAAAAACAATAGTTCAATGTGCATGCTTTACAGTAATTAGGTCAAAACAAAACCCGTTTGTCAATTGATACGTTAATTGAACTGAAAAGTATATCCAAAAATGTAAGTGTATATTCAGTAATAACATTATATATTTAATAACAAAATTGTAATTTAAAACTGTAAGATGCACGCGTGATTGTTTTTTAAACATTTACTACATCGTATTAGCAGAGTTCGTGCCAAACAGAAAATTAAACAAGATCATGCACTAAAACAACTCAATATAGAATGAATATGTGTTTGTAATCATGGTATTGTTTGCCAATGTGTTCATTGGATGAAACTGTAGACACCAAAATTGGGTCACAATCCTTTTAGCCGCTTTCAATTAATTAATCGACACACACGCCTAACCATGGCCTCTTCTACACATTAATATTAATTTAATTACCCATAATTAAATTAATCTCAATCCCACCTCACAATTAATTTAATTACCTTTATTAAAGTTAATTCCACCTCACCTATCCACTTCACCTTTGACCCATTCCCTAACCCTAACCACCTAACCCTATGCCTTTACCACTTAACCACTTGCCATAATTAGCCATGACTATTTCTAAAACTGAATTGGGACTTAGTCTTTACCTCCTAATTAATACTAACAACTTCCTCAATCTAAATCCGACCACTACAATCACAAATCAAGCATTCTTACCCACAACCATAATCAAATCTCATGAGAAAAGGTAAGGAATCAACTTTTTTAGTTAAAAAAAATGAACTTTCCTTAACTGACACCGGTTTTCCCTCGACCGACGCCGGTTATGGAACCGTCATCTGTTCCGTTAATTAGCCAATTCCAACTCATTCACTGGGTTCTGAATTTGGTTTTCCTGGCTCTTACGACCTTGCATCCAGACTCTCAAGCTTTCCAGTGTTCTTGCGACATACCGAAGGCCCTTACAGTGTTCAGACACCACACCATTCATCAAAAAATTGATCTAGAACTCCAGTGCACTCACATGGAATCACCTTGCCCTCCTGTTGTTGTTGCATTCATTCGGGACCACCTTCTTCTGCAACCATCATCACCTCTTGCTATTCATTTCCATTTCACAAGTAAGTACATTCCTCTTTTGTCATTGGTGTTGATAGATTAGTTATTTATTAGCCATCTATTTCATTCTACCCTCTACCATACTCAGATCTCTCCCACTGCACCTCCACCCAACAATCTACCATTTACCCTTCATACCTTGCCCAAACACTCATATTATTACCTCTGAGTCTTCATACAAATCCCACAACCTTATGTAGTGCCCACATTTTTATAGCTCTAGTTATCTGTTGGTTCCTTTATTTCTAGACATGTTTTGATTGAGACTCTGATAGACGTTGGACATTTTACTATGATATTTTATTCTCTTGGACATTATGGCATTTTGGGCTCGTAGCGCCAATTGGACTAGATTCGTATACTGATATATTTTGTTTGATGTTGATGACACTAGCAGGGTTATATGGTATATTTATTGATTAGATGTTAGTCTCTTTGTGGTTGATTGGATTAATAATATAGTGTACTAGATTCAATGATGGTAATTTTCATGCTAACCTAAGTATATGTCGTTGCAATTTTATTTAGTGGATGATTCATGGAAAACTATGTGAATAATTGGTATACATTGCACTATCAATTGTTAAATAATGTTAGGACATTATAAGTTAGATTGTTATCGTGATGTATAGATGATGTTTATTATATTGGACCAGGATGCGGTTAATGTGTGCAATGAGTGTGCAGGTGACTAAGTATAGGAGAGCATGGGTTTCAGGGAAGCTACGCAATTGTGCACAAGTGGCCCACGGGCTGAGTCCTAACCATGCTAAATTGTTTGAAGCCTTAGATTAGATGTATTTTAATTGGGCACCATGGGTGAACCCCTCATTTTGTAATTTATTTATTTCTTGTAAAATTAATTAGGTTTAGGATGTGTTTTTATTAAGTAAACTAGCTTAGGGGTTTAATGATCTTGTCTTAAGTTAAGTGTTAGTTTTGGGAAGTGTGTGTGTGTTGGTAAAAGGGATTGGGGACCACATGTGAACCTTGGGTGAACCCCACACCCTCTACCCTTGTGCCCAAGCATGCCAAACCCGAAATTGGGTTATTTTGGGTAATTTTAGGGACCCCTTTTGAGTTTGGGGGTTCCCTTAGCATGAAAATGGGCCCTTGGACCCTACCTAATAGGTAGGGGGGCCTATTTCCAAGGTTTGGAGGGAGTTTCCCTCCCATTTAGCCCTCTTTAGTCACCATCCATGTAAGATGGTTGGATTGTGTGAAAGTGTTAAAAGTTGCTCCACTTTGTTTTATTTTAGTTTTTAGTATTTTGGGTGAAAAGGGATAAAAGGTGAGTTTACTCTTACTTATTTTGTTTTTGGAATCTTTGACTCTTGAGAGGAGAGGGGGTGACACTTGTCACTTTCCCATTGGTGAGGAAACTTTTGGGATCCTCTTTTTATTCTTCCTCATGTGGGAAGAAGGGGGTCTTCTTGGTTCATTTTTTTGGAGCACTTGGAGAATTTTGGGAGCTTGGAAGGGAGCTTGGACAAAGGGGAAAAGCTTAGAGTCTTGGAAAGCATTATAGAGGTAGGGTTCTTAACCTTCTTCTTCTTAGTTGTGCTTATATTGTATGTATGCTTGATCAATGAAATAATGTGTGTGAAATATGTGTTATGTAGTTGTTTGTTCTTGTGGTTTTTCTTGTTTTCTCTCCACCATCATTTGGATTGATGGTTTTTTTGGAGAATGTAGGGGAAGAGAGAGGGATTTCCCTCTCAAACCTCATGGTTGTTGGTCAAGCCATGAAGGTCCCTTCTCATCCCCTCATATGGTTTGAGGTGGGAGAAAGGTTCATATGGCTTGATCCTTTCCCCATTCTTGGTGAGGAAACCCATGTGGGTTTGAAAATCCTCCCAAGAAGGATCTCTATAGTATAAGGAGGAATAAGGAGGATGTATGATTAGGAGGTATAAGGAGTATATTTATATATGTATTTATTGGTGCTCCTATGGTTGGACACCTTGATTTGGGCATCCTTCTTCCTCTCTTCCCCCTTGTGAGGTTGACATTGTTCTCCTCATGTGTGGTTTTCATTGTATAGTAGGTCTAAGTAGTTGAATGGTCTTATGTTTTCTCTTGTTGTGTGTTTAAACCCCATATATACTTGTGCACATTGTGGAAGCTAGTTCCTCTCTCCCATGGGCTTGGGGGAGGCTAGCATGACTTCCAACCATGGAAAGGCATGTGATGATGCCTATTGGTTGGGTGGTAAACAAGCCATATTTCTCTTGGAGTTGGATTCTTGTAGGAGTATTGGAGTTGGAGCTCAAGTTGGAGATAGTAGAGCCTCTTGTCATCTTGGACTTACTCATATTTTGTGGGCATTACCTTCATTTTGTAAATAAATGTAGCTTTGTAAAGATTTATACTCTTGTAAAGACCCATTTTGTACTTATTGTATTTGATAAAGCATTAGTCTCTATTAAGGAAACTTTTTATTTTATAGTTGCAAGAAGCTTGTAAGATTGTCATTTGAATTTATAATGAAACCAAGAACTTTTTATTTTCAATGCCTTCATTTGGAAAGATTGTTTGGAATAAAAAGTTGTATATTTGTTTTAGAAATATGCAATATAAATGTGCATTACATATAAAATCTGAAAGTTTAGTGTGCTTGCATTGTATTTCATTTTTAAAAAAAATATGGCACTACATTTGGTATCAGAGCCTTGGTTTCAACACACGGACTCTTTGGGTAACTTGTAGATGTCTTAGTCTTGCTTATAAAAAAAAAAAAATGAAATTATATCTATATATTATATGTTTAGTTTCCCTCTTATAGGAAAATTGTGTTCATTGTGTTTTTATTACATTGTAGAATGGTTAGTACTACATCGACATTGAATGAATATTTAATTAGTTAGTATTGCAACCTATATTTTTCTTTTTGAAAATACCAGTTTGATTAGCACTATTTCAATGAAAATGAGATTTAATATAGATTGTTTTTTTTTAAAATCGGTCCTATTACTATTAATTTTTTTGAGTTTTGGCCTGCAAACTTGTTAGCTATTGATACAATAAATGAAAAATAAAAATAAATTATAGTTTTATTTGCTTCCTATGTGTATAACTATGTGTGTTAAAAAGAATAAAAACATAAAATATATAAACTAAAATAAAAAAATAAATAATAATAATATTATATTCTGATGTGTGTGTGCAGAATATATACTTATTATAAAAATATATATTATATATATTATGTTTTAATATAATATATAAATATAATATATATATATAAATAATTTGTACAATATAATAAAACAGATATAGTTATATATATATATATATATATATATATAACTAACTATATATATATATATGATATTTATTTTATATATATAAACAGTATAGATTTAAAATATTTAAATAAAAAAAAACAAAACAAAAAAAACCAAAAAAAAAAACAAACGGACTGTGTTTGGGGGGGCCGAACCCCCCCAAACCCCAAACTCTCCCCGCATCCCCAATCTTCCCCTACCCCGCCCAAACCCCAATCGCCCCCCCCCCCCCCCCCCGCAGCCCCCTATCCCCTGTTTCCCCTGGACCCCCGCGGACAGACCCCGCGCCCCCCCACCGGACAGGCCCCGCGCCACCCCCCGGACAGACCCCATGCCACCCCCCGAACAGACCCCCCCCGACGCCCAAACCCTGCCTCGACCAGCGCCCCAGACGCTGTGCACTGCCCTTCCCCGGCCCCGGACCCCGCACCCTGCTGCCCTACCCGCGGCCGTTCCTTGCTGCGCGGCCTACCGCCGCCTGCCCCTCCGCCCATCCACCGCAGAACAGCCTGTAAATAAATAAAAATAAAAATAATAATAATACAACTATATATATATATATATATATATATATATATGTACACATATTTATATATATAAAACAAAATGTATATTTATATATAAAAATTTAGATATATATATATATCAAAACTGGGGGTTTTCTCTTACCAATTTTTGTTTTAAAAGAAATACATGGATTTCTCAAAAAAAAAAAAAAAAAACATGCATGGATGTATGGAATTCAAAAATATATATATATATATATATTTATATATCTCTCAACAAATGAGAGATTCCATGAATTCATCTCTCCATTAGCTCCTCCACAACCTGCACATTCAAATGACAAAACAAATGAGAAAAGAATAGAGAGGAAAAGAGAAGAAAATATAAAGATGGATTTAGGGCACTTTTAGGGTAGATTCAAAATCAAGGGCCAAGATTAGAATTGATCCTAAGGGCTCCCATTCAACCCTACTTTATTTTAAAAAAGAAAAAAACATGACTTTTAATGGGATTGAAAAATAAATTAAGAGGGGTGTATGGGTGGATTAAATAAAAAGGGGGAGTGTGTGTGGACAAACTAAGATAAAAGGGGGGAAACAAAATTAAATTAAAAAGGGGTGTGTGGTAAAATTAATTAAAAAGGGGGAGACTAATTATTTACAAGGGGTGTAAAATTTTTGTTTAAAACCCTAGGGAGCTTAATAGATTAAAATAATTAAATTATTGCAGGACGGTACTAATTTTTTTTCGGGAAATTAAATAAATAAATAAATAAATTAATAATTATTATAAATTAATTATTAATGGGAGGGGCATTGCATTCTTGTGTTAAAATGATAATAACAATAATAATAATCATTAAAATAATAAAAATAATGATAATATAACGCTTCCAACAAACGTTTAGAAGTTTATAAAACATTTTTTTTTTACCTCGGGTTCAGGATGGCACCCAAGAGGGGACGATCGGCTCAAGGTTCGGGACATAGTGCACCTACGCGGGAGCCACCGGCCCCCGATTTTGGGCCTCAGATATTGGAGACCTTGCAGCAGCTGATAGGTGTCGTACAGGAGTGCCTTCCACCACCACAGGTGCCGAGAGAGGAGGACATTCAGTTAGGAGATGAGGAGTTCATTGGTGAGGACGCACATCCAGAGCCACCTGAGCACGACATTCCGAGACGAGAGAGGTCACGCAGCCCTTCCATTCTTGGCGAGAGGGTGGCCTCATTTCATCATAGCCATTCACACAGCTTCGAGGGACCTTTTGGAGATATGCGACCCCTCTCACCTGTTAGACCACACCGTCAGGATCGAGACACAGGCAGTGTGATTCGAGACCTTCTTCGCCTGCAGCTGCCTACGTTTACTGGTTCGACAGGCGGTTTTGGGGTAGAGTCCTAGCTTCTTAGCTTGGATAGCTGCTTTGGTTTGCACTCTCATGAGAGCAACGTCAAAGCTAGGTTCGCCATACACCTCCTCCGAGACGCAGCAGGCGTTTGGTGGAGGAATGAGGAGCGGAAGCTCCATTTGACTCAGGATACAGTGACATGGGAGTTGTTCGAGGAGCGATTCAGGGCCCGGTATATGTCAGAGCATTTTGTGCAGAAGAGGATTGATGAGTTTCACGACTTGCGACAGGGTTCTGGCTCAGTGGCGCAGTACGAGAGCAGGTTCTTGGATCTCTTGCAGTATGTAGACTACCTGCAAGACGAGAAGTTACAGGTAAATAGGTTCATTCGGGGCCTGAATGCAGATATAGCAGGAGCTGTTAGGATGTTATCTCCTCCCACGCTCGAGAAGGCCATTGAGAAGGCCTACTTGGCTGAGGAGAATAGGACCAAGGCTCAGGAGCACAGAGAAAGAAACAAGAGCAAGTTCCAGGATAGGATTCAGGCATTCCAGAGTTAGAGAGCACAGGGAGCAGTACCACCCCCTAGAGGAGGATTCTAGTCTTCTCCAGCAGCATCGAGAGCTCCTCCATACCCACCACAACAGACACAACACCAAGGACACCAGCATCAGAGGGGTAGACAGACTCAGAGTTTTCAACAAGGTGGGTCTAGAGGTGGTTTTTGTGGGTCTAGAGACAGGAGGCTGGGTACTCAGCACTCACAGCCAGCGCGCTCGTAGTAGTCTACTAGGGTTGGACCGGCAGGGTCAGTTCACCAGAGCATAGGAGGGACCCCATCTCAGAGGGGTACAGGAGGATGTTTTATTTGTGGGGCTCCAGACCATTATGTGCGTATGTGTCTACACAAGCCCACTACTACAGATATGCAGAGAGCTCCTAGATCTGAGTAGACAGTGGGTGATGTGGGACGTGCCCATCATGTGTATGTAGCGGTTGACAATAGCTAGGATGAGCATCGGGCCACAATCATTGAGACGACAGGTACTATCAGGGGTATTTTTGTCTCAGTAATTTTTGATTCAGGTGCTTCTGATTCCTTTATATCACCTTCTATAGTGGACCAGTGTGGGCTAGTGGTGGCTAGGCAGTCAGATAGTTGGCAAGCTGAGTTGGCTTCTGGGGCTAAACTCGTCGTGGACTCGTATGTGGAGAGTTGTGTACTCAATTTGGGAGTCTTCCCCACTATGCTTGACCTCCGAGTTATTCCTTTAGGATCATATCAGGTAGTGTTGAGTATGGATTGGCTCGAGGCTCATCAAGCCAAGGTGGATTGTAGAGAGAAGGTCATTGAGTGTCAGGATGATTTGGGTAGTGCAGTTGTGATTTCAGGGATGCAGAGACCCATTTCCTTGCGCATGATCTCGGCTAAGAAACTCAAGCGGAGCATGCGTAAGGGTTGTCAGTTGTTTGCTATCACTATCAGTGATCATTCGGACAGTACTCCAGAGCATTCACCCCTTGATGATCACGCAGTTTTGAGGGAGTATGCAGATGTGTTTCCAGGAGAGCTTCCAGGTTTACCACCTAGTAGAGAGGTGGATTTCACCATTGACTTAGTGCCTGGATCTGCACCAGTTTCTAGGGCACCCTATCGGATGACGACTTCAGAGCTTCATGAGCTCAAGATTCAGTTAGAGGAGTTGTTAGAGAAGGGTCTCATTCGCCCTAGTGTATCTCCTTGGGGAGCGCCAGTCATATTTGTGAAGAAGAAGGATGGTTCTCTTAGGCTTTGTGTAGATTTCAGACAGCTCAATAAGGTCACAATAAAGAACCGTTATCCGCTCCCTAGGATTGATGACTTGTTTGATCAGATGCGGGGAGCTAGAGTGTTCTCCAAAATCGATCTCAAGTTAGGATATCATCAGTTGCGCATTTCAGATGCAGACATTCATAAGACAGCATTTCACACACGTTACGGGCATTATGAGTTCACAGTGGTTCCATTTGGTTTGACTAATGCCCCAGCTGTCTTCATGAGCCTCATGAATGGAGTATTCAGGACATTTCTGGATCACTTTGTCTTAGTGTTCCTTGATGACATATTGATATATTCTCATTCCGAGGAGGAACACGAGGAGCATTTGAGGCAGGTACTTCAGGTTTTGAGAGAGCAGAAGTTGTATGGGAACTTGGAAAAATGCAGCTTTCTTTCAGACAGAGATTCAGTACTTGGGTCATATCATATCAGGTGAGGGTATCTCTGTAGATCCCTCTAAGATTCAGGCTATCTTGGATTGGCCAGCACCCACATCAGTCACTGAGGTGAGGAGCTTCATGGGTTTAGCAGGGTATTACCGCAGGTTTGTGCAGGACTTTTCTAGGATTGCTCACCCTATTACTTCTCTTCAGAGAAAAGGGAAGAAGTTTGATTGGTCAGAAAAATGTGAGCAGGCCTTTCAGTTGCTTAAGGAAAGGTTAACCACGGCGCCCATCTTAGCAGTTCCAGACCCAACAGAGGATTTTGTTGTTTGTACTGATGCATCACTAGAGGGTTTGGGAGCAGTTCTTATGCAGGAGCATCGGGTTATTGCTTTTGAGTCTCGTAAGCTCAAGGACTATGAGCTTAACTATCCTACTCATGACTTAGAGCTTGCAGCAGTTGTTCATGCACTTATGCGTTGGCGACATTTCCTTTTGGGTAGACCTTTCATCTTGAGGATAGATCATTGTAGCTTACAGCATATCTTCTCTCAGCCGAACCTCAACGCTCGTCAACGGCGTTGGATGGAGTTCCTTTGTGAGTATGACATGGAGGTGCAGTATATCAAGGGAAAGGAAAATGTTGTTGCAGATGCACTTAGTAGACGACGGCATGTGCTTGCTTCTTTGACACTGCAGTCAGATTTGAGAGGCAGGATACTTGAGCATCTTCCAGAGGACAGGTTTTATGAGGGTGCTAGGCAGATGTTGGATTCTCAGGGTTCTTTTGGGGGCAGATATTCTGGATGCATGTTAGAGTCAGATGGTTTGCTTCGGTTCCATAGGCGCATTTATGTGCCTAAGGCAGGTGATCTGCGTAGTTTCATCCTTACTGAGGCTCATCGAGCCTCATACGCAGCACATCCAGGAGTGAAGAAGATGCATGCTGATTTGAGAGAGTTATATTATTGGCTAGGTCTTCGTCATGACATAGAAGATTTCATAGCACGTTGTCTTGAGTGTCAGAGAGTCAAGGCAGAGCATTCTCATCCCGCAGGACTCTTATACCCTCATGACATTCCCGAGTGGAAATGGGATGTGATCTCCATGGATTTCATAGTAGGACTTCCTATGTCCTCTTATCGTCATGATGCCATTATGGTCACTGTGGATAAGTTGACCAAGGTTGCGCATTTCTCGCCAACCAAGGTCACCTATAATGCACAGGCCATCGCCAAAGTGTTTATGGAGGATATTTTCAGATTGCATGGGATTCCGAAGATGATCATTAATGATAGAGACACCATCTACACATCAGTTTTCTGGACTTCTTTTCAGGAAGCCTTGGGTACACAAATTAATTTTAGTTCGGCATATCATCCAGAGACAGATGGGTAGACAGAGAGGGTTAGTCAGGTTCTTAGAGGACATGTTGAGGATGTACGTGATGGACCAGCAGAAGAAGTGGGAAGACTATTTGCATTTAGTTGAGTTTTCCTACAATAACAGTTATCATAGCTCCATTGGCATGGCTCCCTATCAGGCTTTGTATGGACGACCTTGCAGGACACCTTTGAGCTGGGATAGACTAGATGACAGGATTATTTTGGGGCCAGCTTACCTTCAGGATTTAGAGCAGCAGGTTGTTCTGATTCGGCAGCGTCTTGAGCAGGCTAGAGCACGCCAGAAGGCATATGCGGACACCAAGAGGATCGATCGTCACTTCTCAGTGGGTGACAAAGTCTTCTTGAGGGTTCGTCCTCATAAGAGTCTGATCCGTTATGGAAAGGGTTCTAAGCTATCACCTCGTTTTGTGGGGCCTTTTGATATTCTTGAGGTCATCGGTCCAGTTGCCTATCGCCTAGCTTTGCCACCACACCTTGCACGGGCCCACGATGTTTTTCATGTTTCTGTACTACGTAGATATGTACCAGATGTTTCTCATGTTTTGGATTGGTCGGCATTACAGGTAGAGGATGGAGGGCAGTGGAGATTGGAGCCCGTACGCATACTGGAGCACTGGAGGTTGGCCCTTCGGGGTCGAGATTTGGACCAGGTTAGAGTGCAGTGGGACCGATATGACGAGTCATCAGCTACCTGGGAGGATGCTACACCACTGAGGGCTAGATATCCCTATCTCTTCCAATGACTTCTAGGAGGAAGTCTAATTCTAGGAGAGGGGAATGTAGTGCCCACATTTTTATAGCTCCAGTTATCTGTTGGTTCCTTTATTTCTAGACATGTTTTGATTGAGACTCTGATAGACGTTGGACATTTTACTATGATATTTTATTCTCTTGGACATTATGGCATTTTGGGCACACAGCGCCAATTAGATTGGATTCGTATACTGATTATATTTCGTATGATGAGATGACACTAACAGGGTTATATGATAGACTTATCGGTTAGATGATTAGCCTCTTGTGGTTAATTTTATTGATGATATAGTGTTTTGGATTTAATGATGGTGATTTTTATGCTAACCTAAGTATATGTCGTTGCAATTTTGATTATGGATGATTCATGGCAAACTATGTGGATAATTATATGCATTGCACTATCAATTGTAAATTATGATCGGACATTATAAGTTTGACTATTATTGTGATGTATAGATGATGTTTATTATATTGGACAAATGCGGTTAATGTGTGCAATGAGTGTGTAGGTGACAGGTATAGGAGAGCATGGGTTTCAAGGCAGCTATGCAATTGTGCACAAGCGGCCTAAGGGCTAAGTCCTAACCATGCTAAATGTTTGAGGCCTTAGATTAGATGTACTTAATTGGGCACCATAGGTGAACCCCCGCAATTGTAATGTATTATTGTTTTGTAAAATTAATTAGGTTTAGGGTGTGTTTTATTAAATAAACTAGCTTAGGGGTTTAATAATCTTATCTTAAGTTAAATGTTAGTTTTGGGAAGTGTGTGTGTGTTGGTAGAAGGTATTGGGGACCACATGAGAACCTTGGGTGGACCCCACACCCTCTACCCATGTGCCCAAGCATGCCAAACCCGAAATTGGGTTATTTTGGGTAATTTTAGGGTCCCCTTTTTAGTTTGGGGGGTTCCCTTAGCATGAAAATGGGCCCTTGGACCCTACCTAATAGGTAGGGGGGGCCTATTTCCAAGGTTTGGAGGGATTTTCCCTCCCATTTAGGCCTCTTTAGTCACCATCCATGTAAGATGGTTGGATTGTGTGAAAGTGTTAAAAGTTGCTCCACTTTGTTTTATTTTAGTATTTAGTATTTTGGGTGAAAAGGGATAAAAGGTGAGTTTACTCTTTCTTATTTTGTTTTTAGAATTTTTGACTTTTGAGAGGAGAGGAGGTGACACTTGTCACTTTCTCATTGATGAGGAAACTTTTGGGTTCCTCTTTTTATTCTTCCTCATGTGGGAAGAATGGGTCTTCTTGGTTTATTTTTTTTTGGAAGCACTTGGAGAATTTTGGGAGCTTGGAAGTGAAGCTTGGATAAAGGGGAAAAGCTTAGAGTTTTGGAAATCATATTAGAGGTAGGGTTCTTATCCTTCTTCCTTCTTAGCTTTGTTTATCTTGTAAACTATGCTTGATTAATAGAAATAATGTGTGTGAAATGATGTGTTGAGAAGTGTATGGTGAATGTGGTTGTTTGCTTGTTCTTGTCATTTCCTTTGTTTTATCTCCACCATCATTTGGAATGATGGTTTTTGGAGAATGTAGGGGAAGAGAGAGGGATTTCCCTCTCAAACCTAATGGTTGTTGGTTAAACCATGAAGGTCCCTTCTCATCCCCTCATATGGTTTGAGGTGGGATAAAGGTTCATATGGCTTGAACCTTTCCCCATTCTTAGTGAGGAAACCCTCTGTGGGTTTGAAAATCCTCCCAAGAAGGATTTCTATAGTATAAGGAGGAATAAGGAGGATGAATGATTAGGAGTTATAAGGAGTTTTGTATATATATATATATATATATATATATATATATATATATATATATATGTATATATATTGGTGCTCCTATGGTTGGTCACCTTGATTTGGGCATCCTTCTTCCTCTCTTCCCCCTTGTGAGGTTGATCTTATTCTCCTCAAGTTGTGGTTTCTCATTGTATAGTAGGTCTAAGTGGTTGAATGGTCTTATGTTTTTTTCTCTTGTTGTGTGTTTAAATCCCCATTATTACTTGTGCACATTGTTGAAGCTAGTTCCTCTCTCCTATGGGCTTGGGGGAGGCTAGCATGACTTCCAACCATGGAAAGGCATGTGATGATGCCTATTGGTTGGGTGGTAAACAAGGCATGTTCTCTTGGAGTGGATTCTTGTAGGAGCATTGGAGTTGGAGATAATAGAGCCTCTTGCCATCTTGGTTCTTATCGGTCATCCTTGGAGGACATTGCCTTCACTATTGTAAATAAATGTGGCTATGTCAAGTCTATACTTATTCTTTTAAATCATCCATTATTGTAATGTGATTGCTTACTTGTAAACATTAAGGTCTATTGTTTACGAGATTTTGCTATTTTTATTGTTGCTAGAATCTTGTAAAGATTGTCATTTGAGGTTGTATAATGAAACTAAGAACCTTGTATTTTCAGCATGTTTTTACTTTTGTGAAGAAATGCCTTGTTTAGAAGTATGCAAAATATATAGTTATGAAATATACACTTGAAATATTTAGTTGTGCATTACATATAAAATCAAAAAAAAAATTAGTGTGCTTGCATTTCATTATTTGAAAAAAAAAATGGCATTACACCTTATCCCAACTCCCCTTTACTCTCTGTCTAATCATAGAGAGAGCCAAATCTCCCTTTTTCAATATTTTCATCCCATTGCCACTACCAACATTGGTCACCCAACCGACATCGGTTCATTACCAGTACTAACATCAGTTGCCCAACCGATACCGGTCTTTGTGAATGGTAATTTCCTCCAAACTAGCAACCTAATTTACCTATCCAAAACCTCTCAAAACTTTCCAGAACCTCACCCGGACCTCTGCAACACTCTCTGCCATGCCTGCAAACCTTGAACCATCAACCGCCTTCTTTAGATTTAGTCTTATATGTCTCTATTATACTAGATTTGATTTACTATTCTGTAGGATACCTAAACTATACAGCTACAGTAGGTCTCTTTATTTCATGCTCTTTATTAGCATTAACTTGTTTTAAAACATGGCTTGACAGCCTTATAGGAAGTACCTCGCTTCCCGGATCTAGCTTCCGCTAGGCAATCCACCAACTGATATTTTTAATCCTATTTTGTGGTCTTGTGTTCTATTTCAGGTTGTTCCTCCTAGCCAAAGGGAAGCTCTTCACAATCAGCTTGGTCAACATTACACACGTGCACACCTTCTTTGACTATCTATAGGTATTCCTCCTCGCCTTTATCTCTTATCTGTTTTATCTCTACTTTGTGGTGAAATAAAAATGTGCAGAGAAAAGATCTGAACAACTATGGAAACAGGCTTACCACATGACCCAGTTGGTGATTCAAAGCAAATGTGAGATAGATCGGATTCCTTTCACCGCGGCTGGTTTTCACAGGTCTTCAGCTTTGTTGCATGGTGTAAAGGTTCACGAATGTTCATCTTCTCATACCCTAGTGCACACTATCAAATGCAAACACAAGCAGTTAATGACAACATTGAATGTGACATTGACGCGCAATGCAAAACAACAGTGGAGGCTAACGAAGTGGCGGGGGTGATCTGAAGTGAATTGAATATGTTTTTTTTTGGATTGGAGGGAATTTTGTCCGTGCGCCACTTGGTTGCATGTGACTTTTCACACAGGAAGATTTATTTACCAGTTTGCTGTCAAATTTTAACCTTTTTAAGGGGTCTTGTGTTGTGGAACACCATATGGCGAGTATCGTGGTGCCAAGGTGGCAGCCAAACTTTTTTAAAATCATGACAAAATTATTGACATGACAAAAAATTGGAATCCCGCCTACTCCATAATTTTATATAAAATGCTCAATGAATGGCGTATTTCCCCTGTAATATGTGTTATTGTTTGATTGTCGTCTTATAATAAACAAAACACTTAGAAATATTTAAATAGATTAACTTTTTCAAAAGCTACCACCCCAGCCTAGTGCCCGCTAAAACTACATACTACCAACATATATGAATCACCCCAATGTGATTAGTTGCACTCCACTCTCACTATGAAACCACTATTTTTTCAGTCAAAACTCAAATTATAATCTAAATCCGTGACATCGCACCACCTTTATATCTCTAGAAGTCAAAATCAAATTATATAATATAACATCCCATTACACCAGCTTTATACCTCCCTTAATATGTCTTAAAAGTCAAAAATAAATAATCTAATTATTCAGTATTCCTTTTAGCCCTTTTTAGCACTTTTTAGTAGATATAGATAAAATACAAAATATGTACGAGGTGTATTTAAGTTTCCTAAATTTGACGTTGTTTACACGTTTTTAAGTTGTAGAATATATGTTTTAATTTTTTGATTGAATTTAAAATTGTAGGGATTAGTTGTGTATATAATTTTCAAGTTTAGTTGCTAAAGATGGAAGGGTTTCCATTTCATCAAATTCGACACGATCCCAGTGTCATATCTTATTTGGTATCTCTTGGGAGTGAAATATTGATGGATGGCTAGACAACACCTTTTATACATCATACACATCGTTCGACTACAACCTATTTAATTATTTTTTAATTTTTGAAGTCACATCTTTTCATATATATATTATGATTATTATTCAGACAAAAATATGTACTATGCATAATTTAAGTCTCTAAATTTGACATTATTTGACACTGGTATACACATTTTAAAACTGTAAAATATATTTTTAAATTTTTGAAATCATCTCTTCATTTATAAAATATAATTATTATCTACACAAAAATATGTACGAAGTATAATTTATGTCCCTAAATTTAACCTTCTTATTTAAATTATAAAATATACTTGGAAAATTTTGAAATCATGTCTCTTCCAACTTTATATATTTAAAATATAATTGTAAATACACATAATTTTTAAGATAATCATAAAGTGTAATAATGAAAAATTCATGTCACTAAAAATTTGTTTCACGCACCTATCAAATTTGAACATTGCTAATATGGAATATCTTTACACTGAAGGTGTTCCCCCTATGGTAAAGGGTTTTGCGGACATTCATGGGACTATGTTAAATTTGATGGCCAACGTTTTTCTGCTATTTTTAAAATTAATATAAAACACATATTTTTTCAGGCTATTTTTTACCATTTTTTTTCTTGTTTTTGCATAATGCGGGTTTATTGTTTTTAGTTTTGTTGTTTAATAATATAAAACACGGAGGAGAAGCAAACACAATACACACAATATAGAATCATAAATTTATATTTTATTCTCAATATGCAAGATTATGAAATTAAAAATACCTCCAACAATTTTGCATGAAATCCATGATCTCTTCTTTAGTAGTTTTGTAGTTTTTAGCTTTTCTCTTTTTGGCAATCCATGCTAAATGTAAGATTGTGGAATTTTGGACTCATCGTGGTCTTTATCGAGTCTGCAGTGTGGAAAGCAACAGCCACAGTTATTGTTTTGTGTTCTGTTAGCCTCTTGTTAATGCTCGTTGCTGCCCTCCGTTCCACTTTCTGGACAGTGCAACCGTCTTATTATTCTTTTTCATCAGCCAACATTTACAGAGGTTACAGGCGTCTCACGTACACATGTTCTCTGTTTTGTAGAATTATTGTTCTGGGATTCTTTCTCAAAAACGAAATTTTAGTTCATGATGATGGGTCGTTGAGTTTGATCCGATCCATCTATTTTAATTCCCATTGATAATACTCCCATCGAGGTTGATCTATAACCTCTAGTTTAATGCCTGAAGATGGGTCATCAAGTGCGATAGAAGACCTCTTCGTATTGATAACACTCCACTGAGCGCGATCCAAGACCTAAATTTTATTTTATTTTATGATGACGGGTTACAAAGTGTGATCCAAGACATTGATTTTAATTTTTGATGGTAGGTCACTGATTATAATCCAAAATAGCATTTCTTTCTAATCTTGTCTATAAGCAGTTTTTATCCTAGGTTTATTTCTTTTTACCAATTTATTTATTTATTTAATGGAATTTATCTCGGACTGTGTTACGTTTTGTTTGTAATTTAGTCCTTATAAAAAATAGAGTGTATATTGTTTCCATCTTGTCACATATTTTATTCGGAAAGTTATTTATTTTATTGAAGTTCTCTTTGATTATATGTATTTGTGGGATTCTTTTCACAAGACACGATCTTGTATTTGTTGTTTTTGAGACAAATTATATCAATTTTCTCTTGAATGTTGGAGTGAATATGGATAAATTGTGATCCTTATTATCTTTTTCACCAGGGAGCAAGTAATGGCAGATTTCTCTGACATAGGGGTACTCTCTCTTGGAATTACACTTGCTAAAGAACTGGGTCTAGACAACATGGATGTGGAGGACTTTATTCGCTGCTACAGTGTGACCCGCAATCAAATTCTTGGGGAGAAGTATGATCGACATTGTTATGGTGCCTCAAGATCAAGACATCCTTGCTTGGTACAACCTCCCAAGGACTACAAGATTCCCCTCAGATGGCCTACTGGTAGGGATGTCATATGAAGTGGCAATGTCAAGATTACCAAAGAGTAATTGCTTTCATAAGGAAGCCTCACAAAAAGGTGACTGAGGACATACTGCTTTGTTGTGAACAATTTTGTGCATTTCAATCCATTAGTTAAATGAAGAGGGGTCGGCGAATCTTTTACATAAAATCTACTATCGATACTTTATAAACTTTGGTAAATTTAGTTTATATACAGACATGGCTGATGTTTTTTTCAAAAATTGTTTATTTACAATATTAGAATAATTATTTTTTTTGTAAAAACTTAGTGAGTTAGCAAAAGATATCCTTTAGAAAAATATTCTGCTCAGAAAGGCTATATAAACTTCATCAATGGGGAAATAAGCCTTTATTGGGTGTAACATAAGAGTATTTGGCTTGTGCCTGTGAATCAATTTCTAGAGCTAGATTGTGTGCTGACATGATTAGAACTGTTTAATAGTTGGGCTTTGTAGATATAATTACAGATAAATAACAACAACAACAAGACCTTTTTTTACGCCTTTTTTGTTTTTTTTTAAGGCTTCAAATTTTGCACCAACGAGGGTCATATTAGGAAATGCTACTCTCTTTACACCAGCGGATTGCATAAAATGCTTATGAACAGGTTGTGAATTATTATAGTCCATGAAACATAATTCACCGAGGTATTTTTTCAAACATCAACAAGCACCATTTTGAATATAGGTTACGTTTGAAACAATGGAAATGTTTTCATGTTTCATAACAATTTCTCTAGCAAATCCCAAAATTCTGCAACACTCCGCTTTCCATATTCTAAAATCTGCAACACTCTGCTTTCCATATTCCAAATTTTTACAACACTTTGCTTTTCATATGCCAAATTTTAAAAACATGTTTTTACACCCTTGATGCTATCAAAAACCACCATTGTGCCCTAGTTCATCCTAAAATGGTTTTACTCGCAGCTTATGATCCCATGGTCGAATCCCTCCAAAATTTTAACCACACAACCCTTCGAAAAACATCTTTGCAAGGATCCATGTATCATTTCCCATAGTTAGATGTATTTTTTAATGATATCATGAAATTTTTAGCTATTCCAAGCTTGTTTTTCGAAAACCAACAAATTTGGTGTTAAATTGCAACGGAAAAATATGGATCCAAAGCTTTATCTTAGAGTATCTTTAATAATCACCTTCAGGGAATTGATCCTTCTTATTGTTTAATGTTTTCTAACACACCCATCCCTTCAAACTGTACATACTCCCTCTTCCCTTTCTATACTTTGAACTATCAACGTTATGTTAGTTATTTCATATCTATCTTTCCTTCACCCTCTTCCACAATCGTCCATTAGTACTTCTGAAAATGTTTCGCTCTTTTTTCATGCTTCTAAAGTAAACTGATGTATTTCCGTTTACATTGACATACTATTGCCTCCTACTACTATGTGGATTGAAAGTACTCTTAAGAATATAAATGAATATTACTTGCTCATTTGTTATGTACATATTTGCATCCTTGCAAACATACTATATTTTTCCATATAACTAATATTCTTTTCCTTCAGCAACATATGCAGTTTTTTACCTCTTACGCATATTTTCCATTGGAACTCCACATGCATTTCAATTGCATATAGTTTATTGATTTTGAATATTTTTGCATTTGTATGTCATCAAACAATGCATCGTTTCTTGCTCACTTGCATGGAATTTTTGCAATAGGTGGTACTCCATAAATTTGTGACTTCTCAATCATGTCGACTCCTACAAAACGAGCCTGACGAAGATAGAACTACGCACAAAATAAAGTTCACATAACTACTGAGCGGCAACGTCGTCGCCTAGAGCGTAGAACAAAGGAAATCTCTAATATCCATCAACTTACATCGACCAACAACCTACCATTTCTTAACATTTCAATCTTACCATCAAATTCAACTAGTGAAGGATTACCAACCAATATTTTGCAAGTCACCTGTATGGAATTTTTTTGCACGACCATACCAATTCCTTCCGTACGAACTCATCTTTGCTTACTACTGCCACGTCTTCCCATTTATTTGGGACGCCACATGAAATTGTCTCACGTACCGACCTTGCTTCGGTTCCTCGTACATGTACAACCAATTCCTCCTCTCCTTCTAATTGCTTTCCACCTTGCAATCCACCATCCACTCCAACAAAACACCCCACATGTCTTCATGTATTCATGTTTAGTTCAAATAAAATAGTTCACAAGAGGCTACCACTCATGATATAAGATTTACAAATGTATATGTACAAATTTGTAACAAATTTGAAATGTACAAATAGAACCTTTCAATGTAATATTTCATCTCTATTCCTACACTTACACTATCAATCACACCCCTTATCAACATCAACTACAAAAATAATTAACTATCCCTCCAAATCAAACAACATATATCGTTTGGCGTTCACATTGTATTGTACATATGCGATTGCTAGTAAATAATACTAAGAATTTGAATGTTATTCCTATGGATTATCTTAAATTATTGTATTAAATACAAGTTTCTTTTTTAATATTTTACCGATATTAATGGTGTATAATTTGAAAGATAATATTAATTTTTTTTACAAAAGTTATTTCATAGATATAAATGATCATGTTTTAAATATTTCTCAAAATTATATTTATATATATACACACCATAAATAAACGAAATCCTAATCAATTAATTACAATTTCTGCATCCTATCACACTTCATATTTCTTTGCCGTATTTTATTCTCTTCAAATTTTAAAACAAAGAATATCTTTAAAAAAATAAGTTTACTACTTTAAGATACACGCCCTCTTGCTAATGTCACTTGCATAACCTTTATTATTCTATATATTTATTTTATCACTTTGTTTCTCACCACCAAACATGAAATAAAATACTAAGATTTATTGAGAGGTTTTTAAAAAAAAACTATTTTAATATTTATGGGATGTTTAAGTATTGCCACGTTCATTAATTTATTCCAAATGTTTCATACTTTTGATTTGCACCGAGGTTAGTAGATATGGAATAAATATAAATTAATCCAATGAATATTGAAGTACTTAAATGTTTCATAAATTTTTAAATTATTTTTATTTTTAATTGGTTTTTTTTATTTTATGGTTATTGGTGTGAAGTTGAGTCATATCACAAACACACAATTATTTATGATTTAATAAATGTTATATAATATATTATTAGAAATGAAATAAAAAAGAAAACATATATCATTAAAATTCTGTGTTTGTGAAATGTTAAGAGAATAAAATGTGGTAGGATAGGAAACTAGCAATCACACAAAAGGATGTAATGGGTATATTGATAGGAGAAGGTAGTGGTGTTATAACAAAAACATTACATGTTATCTTGCTCTACTTTATTGTCTTGATCTTGTGTGTATTATTCACGTGAACGTTCAGAAGTTTTTATTCAGTGGTATTATCTTACATGGATAAAAATTCCCTTATGGGCATCATTCCTTCTGAAAAAGGGAACTCTTTAATGTTGCAACCATAAATTTGAGTTACATTAAATTGGGATGAAGCATTCTTGTAGAAAACTATTTTTTCATGTGTGACATTCAATATATTTATCTTGATGGCAATATGTCATTTGGGTTTATCCTGGAGAGCGTAACAAAACTCAATAATCTAAGAACGCTAAATTTGAGCATAAACCATTTCTATGGAAGTCTACCTCTAGAAATTGGATGACGTACACATCTTAAGGAACTTCATCTATGTCGTAACAATCTTTTTGGAAGTAGCCCTTTAGAAGTTGCTAACATCTACAATCTAAATTCATTTTCAGATGTGTCTCAGTCTGCACAAATAGATTTGGTGCCTCGTGAAATCGGTGTCTAGTTTGGCAAAGAAGAAGAGAAATGCAATTTTAATTACCACACTCGTTGGTTTATTTGCAACATTTTGTTTTACCAAGATGGGCATGTGGATAATATACACCTAGATTTTGCTGAAAATATTGCACCCCTTATCTCAATCAGCTTCTATAAAAACAAGGTATGTGAAGATCTCGATGGAAGAACTAAAAACAACCACCAAAGCCTGCAACCTCAATAATTTAATCAGTTCCTTCAACTATGGTTATGTTTACATAGGCATTTTAATTTGATGAAGGTATTCATAAAATCAAACTCGGAACATGCATAGAGAAGCTTCCTCGCAAAATGCAAAACATTGGGGAAAGTTAGGAATCACAATTTGGTAAAGACAATAAATGTGCTCGACGGACCTCGGTGTTGTTGTTCATGGAAAATGAAAGCTTGTATAAACATTTGCATGTCAAAGTGGAAGTGGAAGTGGAAAGGTAGCTGAGATTGTAGCGGCAACTAGGCATTTTGTATGACAATGCACATGAATTGTCTTACTTGCATCACAACTACACCCTACAAACTGTGTGATGCAATTTGAAATTGCATAATGTTTTGTTGGATGAGGAATTTAGGGGTGATGTCATTGATTTTGGAATTGTGTGGCTCTTCAATCTAATCGATGATGCCTTAACCACCATGTAACTAATGAAATGCTTTTAGTTTTTTGTAGTACTTTGTAGCCCCACTTTTCAGTTTTAAGCTTGATGTTTTCACAAAATCGAACTCAAAACTTGAGTTCCAAACTTACATATTAATAATTTATATTAATGATTGTCCTACTTAATATAATGTGTTCAATATTAAATATGTATTAATTATCGACAACCTAGAGAACCTTGATTGGTTTTGTATCTTTTATGGATATTGTAAAAACATTATAATGTGTTTTAATAACATAAGTCTTGAACTAATAAAACAAAATAATGTATTACTATTTTAGTGTTTGTCATAAGACTGAAAGTGGGCATCTTCAATGAACAAGAGAGTCTCTAGCGAGGAAGTTTGTGTCATGTAATCGTCAACGTAGGTGGAAGTTTCAAGAGGATTTGATGCTACGTGGGGTACCCTATGCAAAACTACCCTCCCAATGTTTAATGATACAAATGGACAACTAAAAAGAACAAGTTGTGTGTTCTACAAACATATGGCAAAATTCCTGTGCACTAATGGTTAAAATGTTTCTAAAGGTAATGGAGGAGTGATCATCATAATGTGCACTCTTTGAAAATCTTATGAGCATATGATGACAAATTTCAAAGTATTTCTTGTTCTCACACATACAACACGAGGCATGCACAATACAAGTGGATTCGAAGGAGATACACCAGGATAACCAAGGGAAGATGGTTAGCCCAATTGAAATCCCCCAACAACTCAAATCCCTCCTCCACCATATATCAAAGGCCAAGTAAACAAATAATACTCAAGAGAATACATAAATGTTTAAACATATATATAGGAACTATGAGGTTGTTTAGGCATATATACACCTAATAATTAAACAACAAATCTTCAAGGTATGTACGAAAAACAATTTAGCTTTAATTAAATTCAAATCATTCAAACTTCACTAAAAATCAGTTTTAAAAGCATTGAAGATGAAGACACTAACATGTTAAAGAAAAATAGGTATACTAATAATAAATTGACATATGTGTTGAAACAAAATAATAGTCAAAAATCAATTAAATCCCAAGCTAGACGGAAAAATTGGCCTAATTATTACCATCATTACACCGTCTCACAATAAACATAAATATAAATTTAATGTTAATAACCACTAGTCAACTCTATGCATGAGTTAAATAATTGAAAACATTCAATATTACTGTAAAAATATACAAGTGTTGTTACAAACTTACATATTGTTAATTAACACTTGACAAAATAATGTGCTAATGCAATGAAAATAATAACTATTTTAGAAAGGAAAAACATGGTATACTGAGAATAACTTTCGACACATATAGTAAGGTCATAGAAAATTCGATAACTTCAAATATTCTTATTAAAATATAGACCACATGCATTTTAATACAAACTAGGAATATTACAATTTTCCAAAAGGATCACTAAGTTAACACATTTTCAAAGAAACGCTCTTATAATTACATAGCTTATTAGATTCCTTCGGGGGGAGTTTGACAGGTCTCATCTCATTGTCTTCATGATATAAAATATGCAAATCCACAACGAAATGTTATAGTAAATATACATTAGTACTAAGTTATATATTATTGTGTGTGTGTGTGATAGTAAATATACGTGTGTGTGCGCGTGTGTGTGCGTGTGCGTGTGTGTGCGTGCGTGCGCGTGCGTGCGTGCGTGCGTGCGTGCGTGCGTGCGTGCGTGCGTGCGTGCGTGCGTGCGTGCGTGCGTGCGTGCGTGCGTGCGTGCGTGCGTGTGTGTGTGTGTGTGTGTGTGTGTGTGTGTGTGTGTGTGTGTGTGTGTGTGTGTGTGTGTGTGTGTGTGTGAATATTATTTATATATAAATCTATACAGAAAGGACTTCCATATTTCGAATATGTATGTGTTGTTACAAACTTACATATTCCAATTTAATAAGTTTGAAAAAATAATGTGTCAAACACAATGAAAATAAGAAATATCTTAGAAAGAAAAACACGGTTTATAAAGAAAAAATTTCGGCGCATATAGTAAGGTCTCAAGAAATTCAATAACTTTAAATAGTATTAATAAAATACATAGGTTACATGCATTGGAACTCATACAGGTAATATTACAATTTTCCAAAAGGATCACTAAGATAACATGTTTTCAAACAAATGTTCTTATAATTACATAGCTTATTAGATTATTTTCAAGGAAAAAGTTTGATAGGCGTCGTCATTTCATTCAATGGCATAGCTTCTTACACTTGATTTAATTTAATTTGAATTAATTAAAACTAATAATTATGGAGTAACTATTGAAATAAATGATAAAGTGTAGCAATGACACAAGAAAACTAAGATTTAAAGTATGAAACCCTAAGCAAGAATATAAGATAAGAGGACTTAACTGATATGTACATAATCTGGAACTGATCTGGGAAGTGAGAAGTGATGAAAAAGATGTAAAGAATGTCGTAATTAATCTCTATAAATTTTGCAACTCACGAACAATGACAGACAGAGGTGCCCACAGCAAGACAGAGGTGCTTGGGTGCTGGTGTCTGAATTTGGGTGCCTGTGACTGCGTAAAATCTCTAGATATGATTTTTGTTGTGTCGCAAGGTCTTCATTGTTGTCCCCTGTTGATCGCCTGATGTTCACACTATGATCACCAAAGGTACCTGTAACCCGCAAAATATATGTTCACCTGCACAAACCCACAAACCACATCAAACCTAAAAAGGAAAATGCAGAATGGGGAGTCAGACTGACCCCAATGGTCACCCTGAGAGTGAACTTACGACCGATCACTACACTACATCTCATAATCCATGTAGTTCTTGTGAGTGTGTGTAGAAATTGTGCCCTAGGATGCCCTTGTGCAAGTTACACTTGATAGTGGGCTGCAACTAGAATGTAGAAATGTTGTAGAATGTGTGAATGCAATATAATGAATTTCCCTTTCCTATGTTGTTTATGCAGAGTATACAACCCTTGTCCCTTAAATGGATGTTAGATGGATGCCTTGGAGTGCTTTAGGTGCCTTTTAAATGCAAGCTTAGGTGATGATAGTAATGCTTAGTGCTTGGTCCTTTATTTTGAACACATAACTATGTATTTATATGATTCCCTTGTTTAAATTTTGTAATTGACAACTGTAAGGCCAACCCATAAGTGAAAAATATGCCCAAAAGATAAAAGAGACCCAAAGAGAGCGAGTAAGGTAGAAAAGGGTCAAGAGCGCCCAGAGGGGATATGAGCTTCTAGGTGTTGGTGTCTAAAGCCATGAAAAATAAAAAAGTAAAGTTCTGACTGGGTTGTAGGGTGTGTAAGACCAAATAGAAAACAAGAGACAAAGAAAAGAGGCCAAAGATAGTTGTCAATCACTAGTTTTCTTGCTTAGGAATCATGTAAATGCTAGTATGCTTTTAGGACCTAGAAATGTACCCAAGTGCATGATTTAGTGTCTACATTTTCCCCCACTTTATGTTGTTGAGTGAACTAATCGATAACATAAAGTAGATAAGATATGTGTACCTTATGATCATGTAGAGCGTGCGGTGAATAACATGGCGAGTGGACAAGTGAAGCATGGAGAATAGGAAAGGAAAGTGACCCTAGGGGTGAAGTGTATGCGTTGTGTTGTACCTATTGTTGTGCTTGTACTTGTTGTTGTAGGTTTCTTCTTGTTGTGTATTGAGGATGACCTACAAAACAAGAGTGAAAGAGTAGTCAAAGTCCTATATATGAAAAATGTGAGCAAAGTATGTAAAAGTGTGTAAAAGTAGTAGTAAAGGAAAGTTTGCACTTGATGTAAAAGAGTGTAAAGGATAGAAAAGTGTCCTGAAAATGTTGTGAAGAGTGAGTTTTTTGGACGATCTCACGCCAATAGTGAGTTTTTTGGGCGATCTCACGCCAAGTGCGAGTTTTTTGGGTGATATCACGCCAAGTGCTTGTTTTTTGGGAAATCTCATGCCAAAGAGAAAGTGTTGGGGAGAGAGTCTAGTGTTACTCTCCTTCCATGACTCTGCCCGATAAGCACCAATGTAGATGGTGCATCCTTGATTTGTTCATGTTGTCTCGATTGTTCCGAATTAGTTCTGAGTTGTACCGATTGAAGGAGATAGAATGCATTATGTGATTGGAGGACTGTGCATGTAACTATGAAATTGCTCTGAAGAATTTTTTAGACCACTGATAAGCTGACTATTTGTGCTCCCAGGACATTAGCGCCCACGGGAGGACACATACGCTTAGGCACTACTTTCTGATGTTGGGTGCTGGTGTTTGTGTTGTGTTGAGGAACTAAGTTAGATTATGGGTCGATCTGTGACTGTGTAGACCTATGTGTTGTAGATATGAGCTATTGTAGGGGTGATTTTTTCACCCAATGTATGTCCCCCTCCATTTGGGGTGTTATAGGAGAATGCAACCCAAAAAGAGGACCTAATGTTGTGTTGTATTGTATCCCTACAGGGGGTAGGGGATGTGCATGGTAGAAACCAAGGCACATGTAAACAAAGTGGCTAGTAACATGTGTTAGTAGAAAAAGTAGCAAGCATGCAATAGAAGACAATGTAACAAGCAAGTGTGTAAAACAAAGTGGACCACAAAAAGTGGATTTCAAACATGGGACATCGTTCACAATGTCACAAGACAATCAAGTCCAGAGCGGCCAAAAGCAATCAAATAGTGATCAAGAAAACATAGGGCATAGCCCACAAACAATGGTATACAGTAGCAAACAATGTCAAGCAAAGTGTATCAGAGAACCATAGTTGTAAATAGTCCTATAAGGTAAATGCTACACATGAAGCACCTGTTAGCATGTTAGAAAGATAAATAGTATGTCAAGGCATGTATAAATAAACAAAAAGTAAAGTACTTAGTAAGAATGAGAAGTAGTGAATGATGCAACAATAGAACATGTGCATAGGATGTGAAAGTAGAGAAAATAGATGCCCCCAAGAGCCTCGGTGGGACTTGTAAAAGGTACAATGTACAAGCATCATTGCAGAGTGTAAAAATATGTAAGAGATCTACATTCACCTCAAAATACCAAGTGAACACACATGTGTATATAGATAAAAATAACGACATATGCTGAGTATCTGGCTAACATAGTAGGAAAAGTACAACATGTAAGTAGAATAATCTAGCAAGAAGTAGATGCAACCAAGATATGAAAATGTAATGTATGAGTGTGATGGTATGAAATGTAAAATGTGGTGATGGTAGGATTATGGTGCCCCCCATCAAATGTGTATGAGATGAGGTTCATTTATAGGAACACTCAACATTCAAGAATGAAATTTAGAACAAGAGTTTGTCATCGGGTAATGTGCTGTTGTGTGAATAAATATGAGAAAGATGTACCATGAAGCACAAAGAGTGAAATGTGAATGATGTGAGGTTCATTTCAAAATTAGACCCTCAGCAGTCAAGTATGAATCGTGGAACTAGAGTACATCATAGGGTAATGATGATACAATTCATGTATCAAAGGGTATGAGAGTATGTAAAAATGATTAGGCATAGAGCGCAAAGTGTGGTATTAGATGCTAAAGATAATTGGTAAGAATATAAGGGGGAGAACGATTGATGCCCCCCAAGTGGGTGAGTGATGGAGATCTATGTGGTGATGTGAGAAGGACCATGCCATGGTGGCAGAGTTTGAAATGTGTCTCGTCCATCAATGTAAGGATTATCTTGTTTGACAAAAAGAATTGGACACTTAATTAGAGGAGCTTGGAGAGGGATCTTGAATGGTGGTGGATTATTTGGGATTGATAACATTATACAAGACTTGAGAGGAGGAGGGGATGGACTCATTTTTAGAGGAGGTTGCTTAGTTGGAGTTGGTAACGCTGTAGAAGGATTGAAAGGAGGAGGGGATGTAATCATTTTTAGAGGAGGTTGCTTAGTTGGAATAGGTTGGACAAGGGTATTTTGATTGACTGAAGGAGGAACATTAGTAACTATGGAATGATGCTCATTAGACATGGAAAGAATATTTAGGAGCCCATTGGGATTTAGCAATTGAATATGTAGCAGGATGTTGTGAAGCAAATGAAATAAAACCCTGATGCTCAAGGTGTTTGATTCTTCATTTTAGAGCATAGAAATCATCGTCATGATGTCCATTAAGTCTGTGATAATTACAAAATGGGAGACCAATGTATTTTACAAGCCAATAAGGAGGATATCAATGAGTATTTGGAAATTTGATCAATTGGTGATTAAGGATCTCGGGAACAATATCATGTTGCTTAACATTTGGATCAAACTTGAGAGGCATGGGGAGTGGTAAGACTTAGGGTTCACTTATATGAGCACAGGTAGCAGACATAGAAGTAGAATGAGATGTAGAAGGAGAACTAACATGGGCTTGAGAATCATCCTTGAGATGTTGGATTTCAACTTTTAAAGATGTAATCATTGTTTCCATAGCTTGAATTTTGTCTTGAAATAAACAATGTAAAGCTTGAATTGACTCTAAGATGGGTTGATTGGATGGAGGATTAGGACCGATAGATTCATCAGATAGATGATTGAAAATGGAACTTACTTAAGTGGGTGGCATACTGTGAGGGAGATACATAGTGTCTAGGGATTTTTGGAGAACATATTTGTAAGGTGGGTGCATTTGAAATAAGTCATGCAAGGAGATTTTAGGAGCCATGAAAGAAGAAGAAAAAGCAACTAGGGTTTGGGAAAATGAGGATCCAAGTGTATGATCATGAGTGGGGTTCACCAAATGATTTAATTTAATTTGAATTAATTAAATCTAATAATTACATAGTAACTATTGAAATAAATGATATAAAAATGATAAAGTACAATAATGACACAAACAAACTAAGATTTAAAGTATGAAACCCTAAGCAGTAAGATGAGATAAAAGGACTCGGTTGATATGCATATCACCTGGAACTAATACGGGCAAGGAGAAGTGATGAACAATATGCAAAAAATGTCGTAATTAATCACTGTAAGTTTTGCAACTCATAAACAATGACAGACAGGGGCGCCCATAGCAGGATAGGGGTGTCTGAGTGCTGATGACTGAATCTGGGTGCCCATTACTTCACAAAAGCTCTGGAAGTAATTTTTGTTATGTCACAAGGTCTTTGTTGTTTTCCCCTGTTGATCACCTAATGTTTTCACTATGATCTCCGAAGGTACCTATAACCTGCAAAAGAGATGTTCACTTGCATAATCCCACAAACCACATCAAACCTAAAAAGGAAAATGCAAGAATGGGGATTCAGACTGACCCCAACGATCACCCTGAGAGTGAACTTACGACCAATTGTTGCACTACATCTCAGAATCCATGTAGTTCTTATGAGTGTGTGTAGAAATTGTGCCCTATGATGCCCTTGTGCAAGTTGCACTTGATAGCGGGTTGTAGCTATAATGTAGAAATGTAGTAGAATTTGTGGATGGAATATAATGAACTTCCTCTTCTTATCTTGTGTATGCAGAGTATACAATCCCTTGTCCCTTGAATAGATGTTAGATGGCTGCCTTGGAGTGTTTTATGTGCCTCAATAATGTAATCTTAGGTGATGATAGTAATGCTTAGTGCTTGGTCCTTTATTTTGAACACATAACTATGCATTTAAATGATTCCCTTGTTTAAATTTCATAATTAACAATTGGAAGGCCGAACCATAAGTGAAAAAGATTCCCAAAAGATAAAAGAGACCCAAAGGGAGTAAGTAACGTAGAAAAGGGTCAGGGGTACCCAGAGGGGACATGAGCACCTGGGCGTTGTTGTCCTAGTTGGGCGCTGGTGTCTGAAGCCATGAAAAATAAACAAGTAATGTCCTGACTAGGCTGTAGAGTGTGTAAGACCAAATAGAAAACAAGAGACAAAGAAAAGGGACCAAAGATAGTTTTCAATCATTAGTTTTATTACTTAGAAATCATGTAAATGCTAGTATGCTTTTATGACCTAGAAATGTACCCAAGTGCGTGATTTAGTGTCTACAACACTATACTCAACTACATTGTTTCTTTCCCACCATAGATACTATAAAGTTGTCATAATTAATCAACTCGGTCCATGATTTTTAACAATGAGATTGGTGATATGCCATATTAAATATAATTGCTTGTGTCCTTGGGCATATGGGTTAAATTTGACATCCACCTATACCTGTCAAAAAATTTATACGTGATGATAATTTTTCAATATTACCCTTCAAAAATGTAAAATGATGTTATCTATTCATTACAAACCAAAATAATTAAAGATTATTTTCATTTATTTAATTATATTTATAAACAAATTCCACGTGGGTCGCCACTAAAACCTGAAGACATCCTCCATATTTAGGTGATGCATACATTTCATAGCATATTTTGATATATGTAGAGAAGATAATGGCAAAGGTTATGGAGTTTGGATTTACACTTGTTGATTGCATTTTTGTGGGAAAGTTTCCATGATCTTTTGAACAACCCATTTTTACATATCCTATAATCATTTCCACTCATGAAACAAAAAAACTTCCACGAATTTTATCCAACAGAGGCATGGAATTCCGTAAAAAACATTAGCATCAATCAAATAAACAACATGAATGCTTTGTAAGAAATGGTTATGTTGAACACCTCTTGATGCGAGATAATGCAGAAGCATCATAAAGACAATTTTAAATTTCATTGTGAGTAACTTAGGAGTCATTTTTGGAGTTTTCGGATGGATTCCAACTTAATTCAATCCTTGAGTGAGTGTAATAATGTCAATTTGGAGTTTCCCTCCAAAAGGACCATTTTCAAATATTTGACTTGTTAAGTTAGTAGTTTAGGGGTGAGTAATGCATTAGTCTCTTTTTGAAAAAGTGTTTAGAAGCCAAACGTAATATAATGAAGTCTATAACTCACCACTTGATGTAACTCATGTGGATAGTTAGCCATGAACTCTAGCTAGGCAGTTATGTGGTTGTAACTCCTCATTCTTGAGAGGATATGAGGAGGCATTCAAATAGATATAGAAAGAGTCAGTTTGAGGAAGGAAATAGGTTAGTTAGTAGGGTTAAGATAAAGAAAAACAGAGCCTTGAAGGCTCCAAGAGCTTGTATGGGCTTCATGGAAGTTCATTATGATTGGATTTTATAATTTAAAGCTTGTAAATATAATAATATAAATGAATGAGTGTTGAAGTTGTGTTTCTTGATGAGCTTCGTTGATACTCACACTGTAATAATTTAATACTTTGTCAATACTAGGGGTGGTGTCTTAGAAGACTATCAGCTATAAGGAAATGATTTGGAACGTATTGAGCATGTAACTTAATCAAACGAGAAATAAACAATTGTTATAACTAAAGGATGTAACATGAAATTATTGGAACTGACAAAATAAAACAAAGGAAAATTCTTTTAATTCTATGACTATGAATAATTGAAACATACAGAAATGAAATTACAGTTTTTATAATTGAAACACAGTAGTGTTGGAAGTAAAAAAATTAAAATAGTTGAACAAGAAATGAACAGAACTTCCCTTCACATTGGGGAGGAGTGGCCCTTGTTCGTTCCCTCTGATTGGGTTGCAATGTCTTACTAAAAAAACACAGTTAATTTCAAAATCATGCTCTTTATTTATCAATGGTTTGTCTTACAACGCACTTCCTATCTTTCTTCAAAACTCAAAAATTTATTCTATAATGATCACACTTTATATATTAGGTAGAGTTCAATTCCCTTTTAATAGTTTTTATTATTTCGGATTACATACAAAAACTAACTAAACATGTTTATAACAAAACAATTATTTTAACCAATTTATTACCCAAAAGAATGGAATAAAGTATAAACAAAGGACAACAACAATTATACTTATGTGAATTATCAATATATACATTAGATTATTATACAAAAATAATATATTTACTTGCTTGACCTTCTCTCTTCCTTTGTGGCTTCATAATACAAAAAAGCTCCCATTGAATTGTCTCTAAATACACATATCATATTATTCAAAGTGGGGTATGCCTCTTTAGTGCATCTTGAATTGTTTATGACTCGAAATATCCTCAATGAATAAAAAATTAATCCCACATTAGTTGGTTAATTTCTTGGTATAAATTAACATATAAACCCCAAATTATATGATCTTTATGCCAATATGGGTAATGCCACAATCATAGTGCCCCCTATTAACATAATGGTTGATTGATTGTGGGTTTAGTGTGCTTGCTTGGCCATCCCAATTCATAAATGCCTCTCAAATTCAAATCATCGTCTCACCTTACACTCGTGAACCCTAGGTATGTCTCTTTAAATAAAAAGCTTGAGACACACAATAAGATTTGGCTAGTGCCAATAATGTAAGTATCAACTTAAAACTAGAACACAGGTTTTGTAGTGAAAATCAAATTAATGGCTAAATGATTTTAAAATTTTACTGAGTCAGTATTAATTTTTTTCCTATATCATTGTAAATTTAATTACAAAAATAATAGTGAAAATGTACAATTTTATTGTATATCTATGTAATTCACCAAACACTTCTATTTTCACATTCGACATTTAGGAGCTCTGGGATGTCTATCTTTAAATACATACTTCCATTTTCACATTCGACATTTATTTTCAACCATTGTCATTTGGCAAGTGGAAATCGAATGACTAGGTTACTGTTAACTTGATCCACATTTAATGAAACATCAAGACAACAAAACATAAATAATATTAATGAAACATAAAGAAATGGTAAGGATAACATCCAAGGAAAATTAATATTAGTTTTCTTAAGAATTTATGGATGTCAAATATTTTTTTAAACAATCATCCCTATATAATCCATATGATTTAGAGTTTTCGAAATTCTTTGGATTTGTTGTCTTTTCTCCAAATATTTATCAATATGAATGAGATGTTAGTGACTTGTGACTAAAATTATGTATAGACTGGTTTAAATTTGGCATCAGCTTACATGATTTAGGTGTTATCAAATGTAAAATATTTCCAAATGTTTTAGATAACCATCTCTTTGAATTTGTGGAATGAGCATAATAAACAATTTGATATCCCACATGACAATAGGAGTACACGTGTTGCGCTTGGTAGTTGAAAAGAAAAATGAAACAAAATATTTATTCGATGTGTTAACCCTAGTAAGTGCCTATGTTGGGTAGGTTAAACCAAAATGGAATTTAATTACCGAGGTAAAATGTTCAAAAAGTGACAAATCTGTAAGGTTGTTTAGGTTGGCAGTTATTAACAAACATTGCATGGAATAGGAAAATCATTTGTATCACTTATTAATATTTAAGTGTGTAATGACACAATATTTAACTTTTCAAATTCTTTACTACCTACTTAGCTACTGGATGATTTCCTCTTATATTAAATGCAATGTCATGGAAAATGATGGGCAAACATATGGCGAACTTTTTAGGAATGTTGAGGGAGACTGCCAGTGCGAACAATTCATTCCGGAACCCAAATGCCCCACTAATGTCTTGCAAGTAAATACCATATCAAGAGATTTCATGGAGGAGAAAATAATAGGTTATGCACAATGTCGCCACGTCTCATGTAAGCCCAAGGCCGGGTATACCTTCTACTGATCACACCCCTTTTGGCAGTTGTGTTCCATCACATCATAACACATGTTGTAGATAGAATGCTTATGGCTTCAAGTATCCTCCTCAATCCCCTTACTCATCTCCCCTCTTCTTCGTGTAATGTTTCCTCTTCACTCCTTAAACTTTAACTTCTTTTGCACCTCCCTTTTAACATCTCCATTGCATTGCTTAGGTGCGATTGCTAGTATAAACCCACTTTCCACACACTTGCACTACCATTATACCTTTTAAATTCAAATTCAAATTATATAATTTGATCCCATTCATTGAATTCTATCAAGATTTATGGGAAAAGCCAACTCGATTGTTATTTTTCTTTATAGATGGGGCTTTCTTTGTGGCATAGTGAAACAAAGTAACCACCTCACTATTAAGGGATTTTTTTTTTCCAATTTATACATTTAAAATCATATGTTTATATATAAATTATATTGTGTTAAAAATTTGTAAAAAAATCATATTTTTATCAATATTATATTAATAATAACTTCTTTTATATAATTTGAAGGAAAAAACTAAAATATTCCCATCCCTATAAAATTATTTGATGGCTATAGGTTGTTGTAAAATTTAATCCTTACCCATGGTTTAAATTTTATAGTGTTCCATATCCATCAAACAATTTTTTATAAATTTTTCACCCTTCAAATTATACACAACAATAATAATGTATAAATATAAAAAGGTAACTTTTATTTATCTCAACAATTTTGATATATATATATATATATCAATATAACTTCTATATAGATCTATACAAAAATGACACCGTGAATAATGCATTTTATGATTCATGTATATAATATTAAGGTAGGTGGTTATGTTATGAATCAATCTTAACATGACTACATTTGTGAGTTTATGTTAGCGTTATTAGAATGTGTTATATTAGGTTATGTAAGTTAACATTAAGTTGTCGAGAAATAACTTAATATTATCATAATATGTGAAGCATATAATAATATTGTGAAATCGAATCACATAGGATTTAGGAGAGTGTTTTTAGGAAGGGTGAGGAAAAATAGGTCATGAGATATTTAGGGGATAAAGGTGGTTAAACCACCCACCTAGATTTAGTGTGTGAGGTTGGTGGAGTTGTTATAAGAATTCTCCTATATATGTAATTGTTGTCACTTGAAGCTGCACCCTTTGTTGAAGCTAAGCTCAACACCTCATTGAAACATGGAAATACCTTCAAAGTGTGGGACAATGGCTCCTTTAAGGTCAATCTCTAGGTTAAAAGGTTGGTTCTTTTCACTTCAGTTCACTGCAACTAATCTAACCAACTCTACACTCTAATACTAACTAGTTCTACTCGAATATTTCCAAGGAAATAGGGTTTAGAAAGATGAAATACTAAAATAAATAAGGTGATGCGTCAAACGGGAAGTGGATTCTCTCCCTGAGATTAAGAATGAGAGGGAAAATACAAGTCCAAAGGTCAAAAAGAAGACACAATCAACCCTGTAATTTTACCAAACTCTGATTCTCTGCATAAATGACACAAAGGATGGAAATAATTTGCAAGTATAACTCACACACAACATGCCATAAAAATAATAGAGAAGAAAGAACAAAATAATAAAGATTAAAGGGCAGAAAAGAGCCACAATAATAAAATATTATTAATTATAATGTGCACAATCTATTACAATAATGGAGGAGGCACTGAGTGGATTGCATAACACCAACACAAAAGTCTGCAACTCAAAATACTTGGTTACATAAAAGGTCAGCATAACCTTGCATTCACGAGAGGACCATTAGAATGAAAAGAAGAGTTGCATATATAGGAGAAAGATGAGAAGAGGAAACCTGAAATTAAGTAGATCACTCACTCCCACAACCACCAAGAACTATTTAACATTCAAGTCTGTAGACCCAACATGGTCATCATCAGTTGTTCCAAAGCTCATACCCAAAAATGACCACGGGATCATTTTCTACAATTACGGAAAAATAAAGTAAATTTTTGTGACCCAAATATGCTTCCATAATTTAGTACTCCTCAAGACCTTTCCAACGATATAATTTTTGTCTTATCTGGTGTCCTAGATCAAAAGTTATGAGCATTTAAAGATCACCATGTCGTATACATAATTGATGGCAACGGGGCCGTCAAATTTAACCTTGGGGTCACTCATGCTGACATGTCAACTCCCCATTGGATCCTGGACCCTTTTTTTATTTGAGAAATTTGAGGGGCCCGTTGATTTTAAGGATCCATGAAAAAGAGGAACCCACGAATTTCAAGGATCCGCAGAAAAAGTGGAGACCGCGTACTTTAAGGATCTCTGGAAAAATAAGAACCTGCAAATTTTAAGGATCTGTGAAAAAAGTGAAGGCCACAGATTTTAAGGATCCACAGATTTTAAGGATCTACAGAAAAAGAGGAACCCGCGGATTTTAAGGATCCACAGAAAAAGTGAAGGATGAGAAAAAGAGGGAGATGAAGAAAAGGGGAAGAAGAGGAAAATAAGAGGAAGATGAGAAAATCCCTCAATTTTACAACAAGTTATCCAAATAAACATGAATGTTTATTTAACAACATTTTGGCAACCTCTTGGGGACATTTTCCTGCTAAATTTATGAACCAATGACCTTCTATAACCATTAGGCATGGAATTCACATACAACTTGACAAATAATCTTGAAAGATCTGAACTCACCCTGAATTTGACTAATTTTTGAACTTGTCCCCGCTTGAAGAACTCACCAGAATATTGGAATGAAACCAACTACAACGTTCCTCATATCAACATCAAACACTTCCATTTCCTCACTTGATTTCATATGCCTCCTCTCCTTCACTTAGTGCACAATGACCCAACAACCCAAGGAACTGCAAAAAGTGACAACACTTGTGCAATACAACACGTATTCAAGGAAGATCACCAAAAAATGATTGAGGGAGGGCATCTTAATCAGTGATCACAAGCAACGACAAAATAAGGAATCCCTAAAAATAACACAAAACAAGAGAGCAACTGAACCAACTATGTATAAGATGAAACACACACCTCTCAGTAAGAGGGTTTAAAATAAATCCCATTAATTGGGATGTGAAGTACTTCCCCATTGATATTTAATATCTCGAATGCATTAGCTTGCTTGCAGGCTGATTTGATGTACAGTCCACTCCATAGCGCATCAAATTTGTAATGTCTCCCTGGTTTGCCTATGTATGCATCCCACTTCAAAAAAAGGTCTTCCTCTTTGAAGGTTTTCTCACTATATTTTTTATCAAACCACCATTTGGTTATCTTCTGATGCTCTTTTAATTCATGCATGGCTAATTCCCTCAACTCCTCTAACTCAGCCAACTCTACCATTCTAGTTGTTCTTGCATCTTTTCCTTTCAATTCCAGCTAATGGGTTATCTCTAATGAAGGAAATTGAAGAGACACTGGAAATCTAGCCTCTCTACCATACACAAGGACAAAAGGAAAATTACCTATTAATATTTTAGGTGTGATCATATAAGACCAAAGAGCAGGTCTGACTTTTTTGTGCCACTTCCATCGATTTATTTCCATTGTTCTCCTTGTGATCCTGATCAAATTTTTGTTGATGGATTCAATTAGGCCATTACCTTGAGGGTAATAGTTGGAAGAATTTTTTAAATAGATAACATGTTTGAGATCCCAATCAGAGATCTTAAATTCCACAAAAGCTTTAACATTATCAGATATTATAGTATAAGGGACCCCAAACCTTGTTACAATCTCTTCCAAGAAGTCTACTATGGTTGTCTCAGTAGCTTCTTTGAGTGCAACAACCTCAGTCCACCTGGTAAAGTAGTCAATGGCAGTCAAAACCCATTTATGACCATCACTAGACACTGGATTGATCATGCCAATGAAGAAAAGACCCCATTGGGAGAAGGGATGGTCTGATAGAATTGGATGAAGCAGAAGGGAAGCCAACCTCTTCTTACCAGTAAATAAGGCACATTCTTTGCATTTCCTAACCCATGAACAAGCATTTTTCAATAGCGTGGACCAAAAGTAACCATCCTTCATGATCTTCACGATTGTAGCTCTTGGAGAAAAATGACCACTATCCAAGCCTTCATGGAATTCACCAAGAATCCTCTCAATCTGATCTATACCAATGCATCTCAACAAAACTCCCTCTCGGATTTTCTTGAAAAGAATGCCATCAATTAAAACATAAGGAATAGATTGAATCTTGAAGTGTATCCTTTTTCTTTTATCCATCCCATGGGGATATTCACCAATTATCAGGAACCTTTCCATATCATCCAAAAAATTATTTCCATTAGGTGCATGTGCCGCTAGTTCTTCTTCTTCTTCCTCAAAGGTGTAAGAGGCTTCTTGGTCATCACTACTAGCATCTGTTGCAAGTTGTTCACACAGTCCTCTACCTCTGATTAGCTTGGTAGCCTTGATTGTGACATTATATTCCATGATTCTTTCTACCCATCTAGCCCTCTTCTCACTAACCTCTGCCCCCATTATGAAATCTCTCACACTAGGACGAGAAACCAACACCTTGATAGGATTGTTGGTGAGTATATGCTTGAATTTTTTTAGAGTCCTCATGATTACAATTTTTTTTTCTCCATGTGATTATACCTTAGCTCATATTCCTTTAGTGTTTGGCTAAAGAAAGTCATTGGTTTCTCCAAACCTTCATTATTTTTCTAAGTTAGAATGGATGCCACACTACTCTCAGTGCCATAAGCATACAAGATAATATATTTTTCATAAATTGGGTTAATGAGGGTGGGAGTTTGAGTTATTATCTCATTGATATTATTGAAGCTATTGTGACCTTCATTATTCCACTTGAAAGGAGTGTTCTTCAGCGTTTGAGTGATGTGTTTGTTCAATCTCGTAAAGCTAGGAACAAATTTTCTAACAAAATTGATTTTTATAAGGAAAGACTACAACACTTTCTTATGTGCTGGAAAGGAGAGAGAAAGGATGGCTGAAATTTTTTCAAGGTCAATAGCTATTCCATCTTTTAAAACCACATGACCCAATAGTTTGTCTTGTGAGACAACGGGAATGCATTTATTTGGGTTGAGTGAAACCCCAAATTCTTTACACATTTCAAACACTTTCTCAAGGTGTTCCATGTGATTTTCACCTTCCTTTGAGAAGACTGTGATATCATCCAAATAAATCATAATAAACTTGTTTATGAAGCCCTTAAAAGCAAAATCCCTTGCCCTTTGAAAGGTAGCATCAACATTAGATGACCCAAAAGGCATTTTTTCATAGGCATATGTTCCCCATTTAGTAGTGAAAGTTGTCTTAAATATGTCTCTTCTTTAACCCACATCTGATTGTATCCAGAACATCAATCCAAAAGGGAGAACCTCTCAACCCCTGCTACTATTTAAAAAATTTGGTCCATGGAGGGTAAAGGATAGTGATCCTTTAATGATGCTCTATTTAGATCTCTAAAATCAACACATAACCTGATCTCCACATTCTTCTTCCTTACATGAAATAAATTTGCCACCCAAGTGGAGTACTTGATAGGAAATATAATTTTGGCCTCTATGAGTTTGGACAACTCTTTCCTCATTAGGGGTTCAATTTTGGGGTTTATGGGTCTTTGTTTTTTCCTAACAAGCTTAACATCGGGGTCAAGATCTATAACACATTGCATAATTTTAGGATTAAAACCATTAAGATCTTCATAGCTCCATTAGAAAATATCATGATATTGCTGACATAAGGACACAAAAACTTATTTTTCAATTTCACGACATACCTTTCCAAGTAGTAACTTCTTATCTTAGACAATCACAACATTTTGATAGTCTTCTTCACTAATTGTCATGTTTTTATTTTCTCCTTTGAACTTGTCATCAGGGCTAAATATGCTTTCAAGAGTAACCATACCTCTTGGTAATTTGTTGGTTCTTAATTGGATAATATGGTCTCCATAGCCTTCTTTCAGCCTTGACTACAACTCAGATGAAAACTCAACTTCATTCTTAATAAAATGGGTAATTTACTCATCACTCTCAAAGAATTTCCAACTCACATTATTGTCTGGGATGGATGGTCTCACCACCATCTTAACATCTTGGTCGTGCCTTTGAATAAGATCTCTAGGTGGAACAAATTGTGTAATCATCTTTCACATTTAACTTTATTGGAATTACTTGGAGATTAATAGCCTTAAAAATTTCAAGTAGGTCACAAACTCTATGTTTATAAGCCCTTAAGAGATTGTTCTTGGTAGCACATTTTCCTCTTACTTGATGGATGACCAATTCAGTATCCCTAAACACATGTAGCCTCTTAATATGCCTCTTCTCAGCTAACAACAACCCATGAACTAAAGCCTCATACTTAGCTATGTTGTTGGAACATTTAAATTGAAGCCTTTGAGAAAAGAGATATTTCTCACCCTTTGGGGAAATCAAATCAACACTTGCCTCAGCTCCATTTTTACTCCTAGAACCATTAAAAAACATTTTACATTATCCCTAGGGATCCTCTTCACTTTCTCTTAATGTACTTGGGATAAAGGACCCCTATTCTTGGATGCAATAAGTACCTAAACTTGTCTCAACAACAATATCATATGTATCAAATTAATACCTTTATTTGGCCCACTCATCTAACATAAGATCAAGGACTGATTGTGATGAATGTATCACTTCAAATGGTTCTGAATCACTACTCATTTCTCTTTGCACCATGAAACTTGAGTTAATAAGACTAGGGTCATGAACTTCCACGTGATAAGCTGATATAGGCTCAACTTTAATTGTAAACTTAGTCATATACCTTGTCCTTAAGAGCATGTGAGACAAACTTGAGGACATGTAACTGTTGTATATATCTTTTCCCCGGGTAGATATAGACAAGCAGAAGAATGGAGAAATCAAAGAAGCTCAAATCCCTGACATGCGCCCAAGGCGCACAGAAGTGGGGCACGACAATGAGTGTCGACAGAGGAAATGGTGAGCCCAAGGCGCACAGAAGTGGCGCACGACAATGAGTGTCGACAGAGGAAATGGTGTGCCCAAGGCGCACAGAAGTGGCGCATGACAATGAGTGTCGACAGAGGAAATGGTGCGCCCAAGGCGCACAGAAGTGGCACACGACAATGAGTGTCGACAGAGGAAATGGTGCGCCCAAGGCGCACAAAAGTGGCACACGACAATGAGTGTCGACAGAGGAAATGGTGCGCCCAAGGCGCACAGAAGTGGCGCACGACAATGAGTGTCGACAGAGGAAATGGTGCGCCCAAGGCGCATAGAAGTGGCGCACGACAATGAGTGTCGACAGAGGAAATGGTGCGCCCAAGGCGCATAGAAGTGGCGCACGACAATGAGTGTCGACAGAGGAAATGGTGTGCCCTTGGTGCATAGAAGAGGATGTCGACACACACATGGATGCGCCTATGGCACACCTTTAGGAGGTGCAACATTTTGAGTGCTGATAGGAAGCAGACCCTGGCGCAGATATTCAAATGGCCATAACTTTTGACTGGGAGCTTGGATTCATGCAAGGTTGGACTTTTTGGAAAGCTTACGAGGTCCTCTGTCCAACTACGATGGGATATCTTTTATTGGGTGAGAACAAATTCTTAAAAATGCAAAATACAGTTCGCCACTTTTGGGTTCGCTAGGGTTCTCACCTACCATCATAATGAGATGAGTTAAGTGCATTCTGGAGGTGGTTGGGGCAGATTTCAAATTCCTCTCTCTTCTCTCTCTCATTCTTCCTATAAATTATAAGGAGGGGCTTCTTTCTAAAGGTTGGACATTTCTGTTTTGCCCCTCCCTTCTTCTCTTTGGCAGGTGAACTTGTGGAGTTCAAACCTCCCATTTGAAACTGTAATGTATCTTTGCCCCTTGGCATTTTGCAGTGTGTTGTATCAATCCTTGGAGAAAATTAATACGTGTCTGTGGATAATTCTCAACCCTCTCTGTATTCATTTGCACCCCCTTTGATCTTTCACTGCGAATCTGGCTATCTGTGTATGATCTTGTATGGCATTTTAATGGTCTGTGTTTATTTGGCAAGACAGGTGTTCTTCATTCCTCGGTGCATCACCTCTGTTAGTTTAGGTTTTATTTTATGCATCTTCTTACCCTATCTCCTTGGAAAGTTAGATTAGGTTTTTAGTAAACCCTCTGCATTTTATTGGTGCATCTGGACAGAGGAATAGGAGCCGGCCTTCATCCGGAGAGCTTTTCCATTTTCGCAAGGTCCCACACTTGGGAAAAGCTCCATGTTATGCAATCATACTGAGAGTCTCAACCCATCACGTTGCAGAGTCCCAGGGGTGCTGTGATTCACCATCAATAGTAACCTCCTACCTTGGCTATGAAATCTCTTGACAAACAAATAGTAAAGAGAGGAGGGAGATCTATAACTAATATGTCTTGAGAAATGGTTAGGTTGGGGCATGCATGGAAGGCTACCGCAAGGCATTTGATTATCCCAACCATTCTGACTGTAGTACCATACAATTGTAAAACACCCTTAGTGATTGGAGCATACTCAATCCCCAAAGTGTATGTTATCTCCTTCGACATTAGAGAGGTCCTAGCTCCTAAATCTATCATACAATTATGCACTAAATGCTTGTCAATAATCAATGAGATATAAAAGGGAGGAGGTTTCTTTGTTTCACTTACTTGCCCCTCCTTTGGTTGACATAAGATGATTGAAGGGCTTGGCCTTTGATTTACCGTCCCATCTGGTGGAATGAGTTGCTTCAAATATTCTTGTAAAATATCCAATTGATGTGGAATGGACAAGGCATTCCACATTGTCACATTCATCTACTCAACAATATTGAAGGGAGAGCTCATGAATTTGTGCATCGGAGGTTCAATGTTCCCCTTTCCTTTTTATTTGATTTGTGGAAATTATTTGGTTCATGGAACTTGTGTGTTTCATGGGTCTGTAGTGTTACACGAGTTTGGAGCGTCCCACAAAATTTGTTCATTATACACCTTTTGAGTTCTCCGCAGTAAGCTGGGTGAGGCTGAAAATTTACTCAAGTCTATGGACTAATTAAGAAAGTCACGTTGAAATGGAGAAATAAGAGGATGAGATCTTACATCCATTTGCCTTTTCTTTGACCTTGTATTATCCACCACGTAGAGTTGTGGCCTATCTGAGTGTTCTGCGAATTGATTAACCACACAAAATTCATCAACCTCAAAGATCATAAGATTGGCTTCCAAGAAATCTCCTTTAGTTTCTTCAACATTAGTAATTGGGACTTCCATCATTGGTTCATGTTGATTGAAGAAACCTTGCACATGAGATTCTAACTTTTCACACCATTATTACAAAAATTCTAATCATGGGGCTGATTACATGGGAAACACCATTCAGATCCTTGAATCATATTGTTTTGGACAGGGACAATAGATTTGCTTAAGCTAGGAGCAGATGCATGTTGTGGAGGTGGTAATGTTTGAAGAGGCAAGTTAGGATTTTCACATTGAAACCTATTTTGCTAGTGATCACCAAACTGGAAGTGGATTCTCTCTCTGAGATTAAGAATGAGAAGGAAAATGCAAATCCCAGAGGTCAAAAAGAAGACACATTCAACCCTGTAATTTTACCAAACTCTGATTGTCTACATAAATGACACAAAGGATGGAAATAATGCAAGTATAACTCACACACAACATGCCATAAAAATAATAGAGAAGTAAGAACACAATAATACATACTAAAGGGCATAAAAGAGCCACAATAAAAAAATATTAGTAATTATAATGTGAACAATCTATTACAATAATGGAGGAGGCATTGGGTGCATTACATAACACCAACACAGAAGTCTACAACTCATAATACTTGGTTACATAAAAGGGAAGCATAACCTTGCATTCAAGAGAGGATCATTACAATGAAAAGAAAAGTTACATATATAGGAGAAAGAGGAGGAGAAGAGGAAACCCGAAATTAAGCAGATCACCCACTCACACAACCACCAAGGAACATTTCACATTCAAGTCTGCAAACTCAACATGGTCATCATCAATGTTTCCAAAGTTTGTACCCAAAAACGACCACGGGATTTTTTTTACAATTATGGCTCAATAAAGTACATTTTCGTGACCCAAATATGCTCCCATCATGTAGTACTCCTTGATACCTTTCCAATGATATAAATTTGGTCCTATTTTGTGTACTGGATCAAAAGTTATGAGCATTTAAAGATCACCATACTGTGTGCATAGTTGACAGCCCGAGACCGTCAAATTTAACCTCGAGGCCACTCCTACTGATGTGTTGGCTCCCCATTGGATCTTGGAGCCTCCATTTTTTATCTTAGCAATTTGAGGGGCCCATATATTTTGAGGACCTGCGGAAAAAGAGGAAGCTGTGGGAAATATGGATCCGCGGAAAAGAAGGAACCCATGGAAAACATGAATCTGTGGAAAAGAGGAACCCGCGGATTTTAAGGATGCGCAGAAAAAATGGATGTAATTGATTTTAAGGATCCCCCGAAAAAGAGGAACCCATGGATTTTAAGGATCCACAGAAAAAGTGGAAGATGAGAAAAAGAGGTAGATGAAGAAAAGGGGAAATAAGAGGAAGATGAGAAAATCCCTCGATTTTACAAGTTGTCCAAATAAACATGAATGTTTATTTAACAACAATAACCAATGTTATCAATTAATGGCAAATTGAATTTTTTATTGATCTTATGCTCTTGTTGAAAATGGAGTAACTCCCACATGTTAGTTTCACATTGACCTAAATCAATTAGTTATGATTTCATCATCCTCCACATTGTATTCTTTTAAAATTAAAATAAGGTTTCAGAAAATACAAAATTAAATAATATAATTACTAGCAATTGCACATAATTTGTAAAGTAAGCTTGAAGGGATGTAAATGTTTGATTTGTTAATTTTATTTTCAGTAATTATTTTCCTTATATGTTATGATATTTTTGTTAAACAATTTGTTTCCACATTGAAAATTATCAAATTCATGGGTCTACATAAATTGAAAATAATAAAAAAGAGGAGAGGAAGAATAAATATATCATTTGAAACACTACCATTAAACCTTATTCAAACAAAATAAATTGTGTCAATATTTTGATAATCTTAGTGCTCTAGTGCTAACTATGGATGACACATCATCTGTAAATAAAATGCTCGCCAGCTGTTTGATATAATTCCTAAATAACTCATCAAACATGAGTACCGAGCTAGGTTTATCTGGCTCAACAATGTTGAAGGTTGTGTTCTAAGTGTTTGACATAATGCCTAATCCAAAATGTAACTTTATGGACTGCAAAAATTGTAGAAAATGTTATGATTATATTATGATGAAAATGCTCAGGCTTGGGAAACTATTGTAGGAAGGAATTTTTAGTAATGAATCATCCAATCATGATTTCACAGAGGAAGAGTACCAACAAATAATTGGTAAGGAAGACATTCAAAAATATGTCAAATATTGAAAAGAGTTCAATAAATCTATTGAGAAACCTTGTTTAGAAGGTGGATATTATCCATGGAGTTATTAATGAATAGAGTAATTTGAAATCATGTATGTTATAAATTTTTGTTTGATGACAATGCCATAAATTAGGGTGACACGTAGGTGTGTAACTAATTTTTTTTTACCTCAACATGTTTCTATTCCATTGTGAATAAAAAGGGGTGACAAGTTGAAGCAACAAGATGGCATGATAAAACTTTGGTATCATAAATAAATACGATCAAAATGTAATTGATTTGTTCATTTATCGAATTAATTAAATATTATAATTATGCAAACCATTATGTAATCAAGTTGAGTTAATTTGAATTTAGGTGTTAGGTTAAATCATAATGTACTTATATAACTACTTTGTAGAGTTAATGCCTATATAAGGTTGGAAATACAATTGTAATAGGGCTCTCGCCCTCTCTTTTTCTCTTTGAATTATGGAGACAAACTTCTGTAACTCATATGCAAATTTCCCCCAAAATTCCATGAATATATGATTGCAATGCCAATATGCCATTTTTACTCCACAACATTTGTTATTAAGCCCTTCAATTATAAAATCATGCCTTGTTATTTATAATTGAATGATGCCATTAATGCCCATATTCTCCTTTGTTGTATGTGATGCGCTGATACTCAAACTTTGTGTTGAATGTCTATATGTGCAAAATTAATGTCACATTTGTGCAATTTGTAGTTAGGAAGACTTTGCACTTTTGGTTCTCATTTTCTGCATCCACTATTTTATTATGCCCTTCATGTATGAGAGAGAGGGTTTTATTTTGTGTTTACGTTTGAGTTATCCCAATAGTTCTCCCTTCTTATTTCTTTTTACCATTTTTGTTTCCTTTGTACTTTCGGGTTAAAAGCACTAAAAAGACAAAAAAGTGTCATATGAGGGAAATGCCCCTCTAAAAAACAAAGTAACATCACCCTATCAATAAGTGATCTTCCCTAACTATTACAGATTTTATGCTGCTTCCATTGGGAAAATCAAATACACTCACAATGCAATAAAAATTTGCCAACACCACCCTTCACTTATCAGAAGTTATGAGCCTTGAAAGAAACGTACTCCAAAAAAGGGCTCAATAGTGAAATTCTAGCCCTCGGGGGCTAAAAAATGACCAGTGTGTTGTCATATGGTGGGCTAGAGGCTGAGTGCAAGTTGCAAGGGCTAGAGGGTGGTCATATGGGTGACCAAGGGTTGACTATGATTGCGCAATATGTTGAATGCACTAGTGATATCAAACATGTAGAATGGATCAGAATTATGTTGAAACTTCAAGCACACACAATGACTGCTTTGGTGCTTCCTTTTTTTCGATCCAATATTCTCAAGAAATCTCTCAAATAGAAGAATCTAGAAACTATACTTACAACTCATGTTTTATAGAAAAAAGCAAAAAATCCATTGTCTCCTATGTTGCTCCTCGCTTGCCCTATAGATATGAACTTTCAAAAAATCATATAAAATTACCATAATCTCCAAAAAAAATTGATTGTTTTTAGAATTTGTATTTTAATTGTTAGAATTCAGGAAAAATAATGGATCATACCCATAATTTTTTATATTCTTCTACAAACTAAAAAAACTCCAAAAACAACCTTATAATAACAATTTTGGCTCAAATAAAAAATACCCATTGGGTAATTTTAAAACCCACAACGTTCATTAGCTCAAAAAATTATTAAGATCTCGAGAAGAAGCATGGTAATTTTATAATTAATGAAGTTGCAAAAATCGACAACTCAAAAAGCCTCCAAAATGAATTTGAGATCCACCAAAAACACTCAAAAATGTAAAAAAAATTGTACATCTCTTCCAAAAACTCTTCTTCATTCATATCTGCAACCAATAATGCAAATAAATCTGAACTAAAAAATGAATCTGAGTAAATTATGGTATGGAAATTGCAGATCTAGCTTTAATACCATATAGAAATTGAGGAGGGCCCAGGAAAACTCTGTAATGCAAACATCCACACAAAGTACTCAGATGAAAGGAAGAGATTCACTAACAAAAGCATATTGTATTAAATTAAAAATGAATATGTACAATGCATATTTGTGTGCAACCAACAATGGTTGTACTAAAACAAACTCCCTAAGAGACTACATCTCCACTAACTTTGGAGATGACTCTAAGATATAATCTAACTTTCCACAAGGACACAAAGGTTCCTTATATAACAAAATTAAGAGGTGAGTGACAGATTGTTATTAGTTGAGTGAAATGTTGGATAAGATTATTACCAAAGTTACACCTCGCCCTTCTCACTTATGTGAAGATAACTTCCACTTAAATGTGCATTTACCAATGTTGTGCACGTAATAAATCTCACATTGGCAACAACACTACCTAAGGCGGACTTCACAACAAGTGGGAATATTAAACACACCAATAATTAATAAACACACATATACATCAATACCATAATAATTGACTAGGTATATACCAATATTAATGTGTATGGATTAAAAGAAATATTTGACCATGTTTATTTTCTAAAGATGTTTCCAAACAACCATTAAGATGTTTTTTTTCTCTTGGGAAGATTGGTTAGTGAAAATAATGTCAATCACTAGGTGGAACATACCTTATCTTATGGCCACTATATCGCTAACACGTAGTCAACCAATTTTATTTTTTACATGACAAATATATAAGTACTCACATAAAGTATAGTTTGATTGGATTGACAAATGTCGATTTTCTTATATTTGCATCCGCTAATTATAGCATCCCCTTCCAATAAAAAAATTATGAAGTAAAATAAAGTTGTGCAAATAAATCTTAGAAATGAACAATCAATAAAAATCATAGTGTTTATGGTTGCTTTCTCCATAATATAATAATAATTTATATTCAAAAATAAATAAATTATTAAAATATTTTATTTTTTTGAAAAATAATTGAAAGGAACGATAAGCAGATTGTTCCAAGACGTGAAGATCTCATATGACCATAAAACACCATATTTGATAAGTTGAAAGAAATTCACCAGAATAACTTTACAAAAGAATTTGCAAACAAAGAACAATAATATCATATATTATTATGGATCTCTCATGTATGAGTACAATGAGAATGAGTCTTGCTTATATAGGCAAGGAAGATCAATCTAACAACCAGTCAAGGCCATAGATCAAGTCATAAATCAAGGAAATAACTAGTCATCAAGAACTAGTCAAGACCATAGATTTAGGAAAGAACTAGTTATCAAAGATCTAGTCAGTACTATAGATCAAGGGAAAAAATCGTCATCAAAGATCTAGTCAATACCATAGATCAAAGAAAGAACTATACCTAACAACTAGATAATATCTTCTTAATATCTAAATAAAATAAAATAAATACCTACACACATAAGTGGGTGAGAATAAATACAATAAAGGTAAACAAAGTACTTAGGTGAACATGAGCTAAGGTAAATACCTACTCTAACAATAATTGCATCCCCTATTGTTTACACTCTTTGGACACTTGTTAATATATCATCGACCAAGAAAAGGGTTGTCACCCATTTATTATAATAATAGTCATATTAAAAAAATCCTAAAAGGCATATTTCATCTACTTATGAAACTATTAAAGAATTACAATACCATCCCTGAAGGCGCCAACCAAGCACTATTGGATACCATACATCAACCTTCTTTTTCCTCCTCATTAGAGTCTGAAACCATGATAATAAGGTTGTGTTCATGTTCATCCTCCTCCAAAATAAGAGAAGCAAGAGTCTCAGCCAATGCTGAGCTCCTAGAAGTGTTAATTCCTAGCTTGCCATGTATGGTATCCAATTTTTTCCTTACTTGACCTCTTCAATAGCCATGGCTTTTATCAAGGTCTAAATGTGTTCAATCCTAAAACCTGCATCAATCCTCAATTTCTCGTGATCTGTGTGATGGATCTCTCTCTTCCGGCTAACAACTCCATTGTTCTTTTCCCCTGCAACACTACTGACCAGTATCTGTATGCTTACCATTTCTAACCGGAGTCACGGAACTTGCTTTACGATCTGGAAACTGATTGGAATATGGGGATTTTATAGAGTTGCATTACCATTACAGAAACATTACTGTTATAGAGTTGCATCAACATTATTGGAATATGGTCAGATGAAACTCACTGTGTAACAGCTTGCCTGGCGTTTGTTTCTACTATGATCTCAAATCTGATGTCTCTCGCAATGAATCCTTTTCCTGTAGCAGTTGCAAGTGCAACCCAATCTAGGCAAGAATGATTTTCAAGGTAAAAAAACTCTCGGTGAGGAACATGTTTAATCTGTTACATGTACTCTTAATTTTATTTTTATTTTTGTGGACACCAAATTCACAAATAAAAGTTATTGGAATTTTTGTAACTTAATACGTAGGTATGTTACTACGTAGTGTTTTACATCAAATTTCAAAAATAAATCAAATGTAAACTAAGTACCTAGGTAACGTAGGTAATAGTTGTAAAATTAACTGTTTCCCCTTTATCCTCATTCATTTTGGCATTTAACGCTTTTCCTTACATAATTATACTTTTATTGCGTGCTAAGGATGGATTGATAGTGGTTTGTAGCTTTAATGTTTTTATTATTCACTCATCAGCGACTCAATCGGGTATGATCCCTGGTCAAATTGGGAGGCCAGAACCTTGAACAAAAATAAAAGCATCATCTTATGCCTCTGTTAATAGATTTGTGTCACGCGTTTGTGAGCATGAACGTAACGAAGATTCCATTAGAGGCGTGCTTTGTGGTGAGCTACATCATACGAATGATGAGGCCTTGCTCGGGACATGGAGTGAGATTGAAGACAATGCATTGGAGAAAATGTAGTAGATGTCCTTTGGCTAGGAAGAATTTGATCTATGCAACAAGTGCATGACGTGCAGGGTTTTAATTCCCACATTTTTTATTTCCAACTTTCCGTCCATGTATTTTCCTTATCTAGCAAATTAAATGTGATGCGACCAAAAAAATTGACACCATAAAATAGTAAAATAATAAAATAACAAACCTCAATTGACATATATAGAAGATTCCTTTTCTTCATATGTCCATTCCCCGAAGGGGCTGAATTATCAATGATTGTTTCTTGCATCGCTTGCTATTTTGCAATTAATTAAGCTTAAAACTGAAAAGCGTGTTTATAAAGTATTACAAAAAACAAACACTATGGTTGGGTTTCAAACTTAGCCCCGATTGAATTGTCACCATTTTTATTTTGGCCTCTTTAATCTCGCATTGCACTGACATGAATAATGCACATGGGGTTCAAACGACTAGGTGAAACACATATAACATATATTATTTGTGTAGTATCAATCTTCTATTTCGAATGTGTGCGGGATATGCAAGTATTTGATTCCCACTTTTAAATTTCCAACATTCCAGTCTAGCCTACCGAATTAAATGGTTTCTAATCGTAAGCCTTTGTACTATGAAACGAAAAAATAGCAAGCTTGATTGACGAATGAAATCCACCTTTCACTATTATATCCAATCACTTGAAGGCCTCTCCTCTTTTTGGTCCCTTAAAGCACCAATTCCACTCTTTTGAATAATGCAAGCGAGTTTGGGACCATAAAGCAGAGCACATAAAATAGGAAATATTTGAATAAGAACATTCTAAGTCGTATTGTGGGACATGTATGTATTTAGTTCCGACCATTTTATTCCCAGAATTTCATTCACATCTTTGCCTTATCTAACAAATTAAACACGACCCACTTGAAACTGTCGGCACTGAAAATAAAATACAATAACCCCAAGTTTATGGTAGTCACTATGTTGTTGCCACGAGACATGCCTTCGCACATGCCATCAACTCTTTATCGAATCTTCTTCTTCATAACTTTTGCAAACATTAATCATTCCTTTGTTACGTTCTGGGAATGAATATATGGGTTTCAACTTTCCATTTAAACTTATTTTATGTTGTTTCTTTTCTTTATCATGTTGCATCCACAATTAATTACCTCCCACAAGTTCATTTCCAACTTTCCATTCATGTCCTCATCAAGTATCGCAAAAAAAATTAATGTCGTAAAATAAGAAACTATGACTTCTTGACCTCAATCGATCTTTTACGTGTCCCTCTTATGGCCAGTCTATGTGCGAGATAAATTATTGTTGATATTTTATACATTAGTTGTATCCTGCATTTTCTTGAGCTCGCAACTAGAAAGGGGGTTACAAAGTGCTAAAAAAAAGTAGCATCGTTGCAGGTTTTTAACCAAAAACCTTTTTCAATTCCCCCAATTTTTATTTTGGACCCTTTACGCTCACGTATACAATTCAATGAAATCGCATGTATGAAGTTGAACACATTTTCCAGATCGTTAGAAGGTTGAATTTCACATTGTTTCCTCATACCACTTCCTCGAGCCTCATGTTTCCCCACCCTGAAACACATCCTACTTCACCCCAGTTCCTCTCCCTCCAATTTAACTCCTTCGACAAATCCCCTTCAGTGTTTCCATCATATATTTCACTTGTGATTGCTAGTTGAGCCACTTTTAGAGTGTCAAAGTTTGAGGGGAAAATGATCAGTCTTTCATAACTTGTAGCATACAGTCAACTGAGCGCGCTTCCCCCATATAAACAACTAGTTATACCCTTATGAATTTTTTGGCCATCTAACTCAAAAAAAAAAAAAAAAACCTTCACCATTTCCAACATTTATTTTCCAAAATTCCCTGGTTTCCTCCATTGTTATTCTTATTGTCTTGTCCAAAAGAATTCAAACATTCAACAACTATCTAAATTTGAGATCATTGACCAATCCAATGAAATATTTATGCACATCATCCATGGAAAAGTCATGCCTCAATGTCACGTGCATATCCTTCATATTTTTACTTTCATTCTTTTTAATGGAGAGACCCTCATCAACCATGGCTCCTACATTGGAGTCATTAATAAAACAAATTATCATAAAAAATATGCCTTCTACAATCCTTTTAGGCGAGATTGCAAACCCAAAAAGCTCAAAGGATGGAACATGGTATCCTCTAGAACAAAAGTGGCATAACTTCGGTTATCCTTGAGCACCATAAATCACCCTGCTTAAAATATAGAACCATAATAGGTAGGAAAAATACGTTTCTATTTTTATGTGAAGGAAAAGAAAAAAATTATTTGAAATCCCCTGATGTGAGTGTCCAAGAAGAAATAAAATTAAAGTGCAGACCAAAAAATATTGTTTCACCAATTTTTGGCAATCATTCTTACGTAAAATTTGATAAACCAAAGAAGAAAAGATAATAAAGGCATACTTGTGGGGGCTTTTACTAAAGTAAGGATGGGATTGAAAATGTAAATCCCCCCACATGTGTTCAAAAACTTGTGTGGCATCGACCTTGCTTTAAGATCAATGAATTGAAATTCCACATGATTACACTTGCATGATTAGTTGATGGTGTCATCATGTGAGATGTGGGCATTAAGATTTCTACTGAGGAGAGTTGGGAAAATATTTTCAAATGATTTTAATTTAAATTTAGACCCACCCCTAAGTTAGGTGGCCACTTACATTGTTTGTGGATCTGGCATCCCACAAAATAACTGGTGAGGATTTTACAATCCATCAAGACTCGGGGCAGCTATCACTTCTTAACTTTATTATTTTAAATATCTTCTAGTATTATTTTGGATTCGCCTTTGATTGTAAGAAATAATCAATTACAATAATTTGTAAGTTTTAATCTCATTTGTACGATTTTTAATTCCGTGAAATTCTTAGAGCATTTCTTCAACGGTTTATTAAATTCGAGAAAAATTGAATTCTTGGAGTCTCGAAAGATCCCTCCAGTCCAAACCCAACCTGGGTTGCCCTATGCCGCACCATCAAATTTTAGTTTGATTACAAATATAGATGGAGGAGACCACTTTTCATTTGTCCTCCCTTCTAATTTCGAGAACCCTTTTATAATGGTTTAATATAACATATATTAAACACAATTAAATATAACAATACTTTACATTCAAAAAAATCGTTTATTCTCTAATTTAAAATAATACTTTATATTCAAAAAGACTTTCATTATGTACTTTACACTTCTATCATAATTACTACTAGTATAACATCTATTAATAGAAATAAACATGTTTAACTTACATATATTTATGTTAACAGTTTTTGGATGTACTTTACACTTAATGTAACACCCATTAATATGACTAAACATGTTTTATTTATAACCTATTTGGAGTAGGGCTTTATGTACGTGTCTCTCACACAAAATGAACCCAAGACTTGGACTACCAAAGGAAGCATGCAAGGTTGATTGAGCCAACCCCCGAGGCTTTCTTTTAACAATTTATAATATATATTTAAACATATCAATACAAGTTTGATATAAGTTGTAATAACAATCACACACGAGTGGTGCAATGGACACAAAAAAAGGGATGCATTGAATAACTTATACTTGAAGGAGTGAAACATTACATGAGGAAGAGGGGTAGTGAAGAAGGGGATTGATGGAGGAGAAGTTCAAGGGTGGGAAATTTTTTGATGGGGATGTATGCCAAAGTCTTCTCTCTTCTAACAATACATGTATGAGCCACATTCCATTTTTTTCAATCATTTGAAAGAGAAAGGGGTGCGGTGCATAGATCATTGAGGCAATGTACTTTGAAGATATCTTAAAAATCAAGCTCTTATGGATCAATACTCCTAATGTCAGTAGTTGTCTTTTGCAACGTCATCCCTTCTGTTTTGTGGATAGTTAGAAAACACAGTAATTTTAGGGGAATTCACTTGCTCATGTTGGAGGATACATTAGAGATAGGGACATTTCAAGGGGACTCAACATCCCATGTTGACTCGATATATTCTTGATAGTAGGAAATTGTACCTTATCATTAAATTGAGAATGATTGACTTGTTACCAAAAGGGGTTGGATTATGATGAGGAATCCCTTTCATAGGTGAAGACAAAAAAGGGAAAGCTAAAAGGGGACACTGAAGCCTAAAGCATAAAAGAGAAGATGTAGCATATGATTGAGATAATCCCAAGAACTCTCCAATGACTGGCCTTCAACTAGTTTCATTTGAAATTGATAGGATTTAAAGAACATGCATGTACGGTGGCTTGGTAAATGTTGAAAACAACAACATTATTTGGCACTAGCAAGAGTGAAGGAGAGTTATTTACATTTGTAGCAGAAGTAACTATACCTTTCATAGGAATGATGAGATGTGAGTTAATTGTTCCAGGAATTCCTCCAATGACCAGTTTCAAAGGTGAGAGTTGTTCATGGCATATGAAGTGTTGAAGAACAATATCCAAAGTGAGTTGTATATTAGGTGATGAAGGACTTGTAGCTGGAGAGGCAGATGAACACGAGTTGTCTTTAATCCATTTGAACAACATGAGTGGATTTGTAGGAAATCTAACATGTGGAGCGATACCATGTAAACATGTAATCCTCAAGAGAATATATTTACTTACAAATATACAAGCAAAAGTTGGGAGGACGCCTAGACATATTTACACTTAACAATAAAAAAACAATCTTCAAAGTCTGCAAGAAAAATCATTTTAATTTTATTCAATGGAAAATCTTTCAAACTCTACATGAAAAATACAAATGTTTTTTATTAAGGTTGTTTGCTTAGAATTTAGACAACAAAAATATTTTTTTGGTTTGTTTGGTTACACGAGAACACAACAAGTGACAAAGGATTTGTAGCCATAGTTTCCTTACATCCATTTGAACAACGTGAGTGGATTCATGGGGGATCCAACATGAAAATCCATGGGATATGGTCAACCTAATTAAAATACCACAACACCTCAAATCCCTCCACCGTCACTCGAAGACCATGTAAACACATAATTCTCAAGAGAATACATTTACATGGAAACATATAAACAAGAGTTGCGAGGCTATCTAGACATAGTTACACTTAACAATTAAAATGAAATCTGCAAATTCTGTAAAAAAAATCTTTTTAATTATGTTCAATCTAAATTATTTCAAACTTTATGGAAAAATAAAAAATTGTGTAAACACATTACCTTCCATCACTCTTATTATTTTCTCATTCCTCGGTTTAGCTCACACATTTGTTCACCTTCCTCTTGGATGAGATTTTTATATATGAACTTAAAATGCCATCGAGAGACAAAAGAATAAGAAGATTTAGAAGAAAAAATTATATTATTCTTTGATTTCATGTTGTTTTTAGTTATCTCGTTTATGGCACAATCGTAGCGAGGGTTTGTTTAATGGGAAAAGGGAAAACAACAAATGTGAAAACTACATCTACAGTGAAGGGCATATGGAATAATTTATTTCCCTTGATATTAATGGTCCATAGCATGTACACCGTCACTCTTCCTTCTAACAATAAATGATAAATTTGGAGTCATTATTAATGTGGTTATTCGTGATACCAATTGTCATTTTGATATGAGACCTAGAATCCTATGAAGCTATTTTTGAAGTGGGAATTGAAATTGTATGGATTCGTCATTTTGATGCGAGACCTCAAATTGTACGACATGGTTTTTTGACTAATGTTATCTTCCTATAATTTAGATTACATGAATGGTGTCGACTTCTTTGGTTATTTGGGAACACATTAGGTTTTCAAATCCATCCTCCGTCTAGCATAAATTTTCCAAATACATCAATGAAAGAAGAGTTATCTTATCAAGGGATATGTCATTGAATAATGAAAAAAATTTATGGTCAAAGGCTTGAGAATTTGCACCTTAGATTATACTTCTATTAAAGCATCACTTGTGTATTTGTTCACCATCCTCCTAGACAATATTTTTATTAGTGAATGTAAACAACCAAGAGACATAAGAAAATGAGGATTTAGAAGAAAGATTTATATTATTCTTCTATTTAACATTGATTTTATTTTAAACGTGCAATCTTCAAGAGAATACATTAATGTTTGAACATATAAACAATAGTTATGAGGTTGTCTAAATATATGTAAACTTAAAAATAAAAGGTTGCCTAGACATATGTACACTTAACAATTAAAATGTTGTCTTGTGAAGAAAAGATACCACATCACAAGATAGTTGATGAACCTCAGATTGATGGGATTTCAACACATTTTTTATACAACAATATATACTTGTACCAACTTAAAATACACATTTTATCTCACAAAAACCCATCATAAGCTCCTGAGAATACAATGACAACAACATAACAACAAGAATACACCAAAAGAGAACTATCAAATTTGGTGGGCTCAACTACATTTGGAAAATTTTAAAACAAAGCTCTACAAATCATTGGATCACGCAAGACATCAACTCTCATATCACCAATTTGAGATAGATGCATGAGATGTTGCAAATGTAAAAACAAGTGGAAACGAAACAACATTTTGGCCATCTAAAGATGAACAATGGAGAGGTGGAGATCCTTTTAGTGGAAATCCCAACAAATTGTGCCAAATAGGGAAAGCTTCACATGTTGTTGCTCCTAACTTCCACATTCGCCCTACTCTCAGAGGAAAAATGAACTACTGATCTACTTAAAATTGGTTAGGTGAATCTCATATCTGTGAGGAAGAAAATAGAATTATGTATTATAACCTCAAAAAGTAACCAACACACATGAACGTGAAATGAAGGCAAGGAAGTCATAGGAAAAATTGTAAATAAAAATATAGGATAATAGTAATTAGCATTCGACTAATCCAATTTGAGTCCTGCATGGAGATAAGGGCTGACAATAGGAGTGAGGACCAGGTGGATACATTATAGTCACCTTCACCACTTACTACAAATAGTTACATATGCTTGAATCCCCCACACTTATACCCTCTCCTACCACACCCTCCATTTTGTCTTACACCTTCCTTTGGCGTCAACGTTGTTGGTTCCACCACTCCGCTTTAGTATGGCTCTTCGACACAACTACAACTTCGGCTTCCATAATATCCTATGCCATCATTTTGGAAACAATAGAGGACCCATTTTTACTTATGTTTTTTCCTCTATTGTTCCTTCCATCTCCATCGTACAATAGTTTCAAAGGTGCCTCAAACCTCATATATGAAGATAAGGGAAGAGGAGAAGAGAACAACAACATCTCATCACATTCATGGTTAGTGGTCACATCGAAATTGGCATGGCCTCTGCAATAACATTCAGTTAATTAAGCAGAAAGAAATTAGGGTTTCCATACACATGAGAGAATACACATAAGCAATTAAGGTTTCTGTGCGATTAGGGTTTCAATCCTCATCAATGGTTAAGAAATAGATGCACTTCAAGAAACACTAAAATTACATACTCACCATCCATTTTATTGATGTGTGTTAGACGCAAGTGCCCACACTCCCATTTGGAAATGCCTCTTAGCATAAAAAAAGAGTTTTCATTTAAGGAGGGTTTGATAATATCTTCATATAAAATAAATGATAATTTGAATAATATGTAGAATATAATGAAAATAAACACAAAACGATATATTTGTGGGTTAATATGCCTTAATATGCAATATATTTGGAAATAGAAGAATACCCTTAAGGTAGGGCACCACCATATAATAATCCTTAAAGAAGGAATAACTCTACAATCTCACAATATGGGGATTCCACTTTGAGGAAGACACCTCCAATATCCTTTTGCCAAGTAGAATACTTAACAAATTCATGACATACTTCATAATGATATTCGTCTCCTTTATATAGGTATATATTACTCTTAATGGGTGGATAACACCTAATCCCAATATAGTCCAACTCATTACCCCGTATTCTAATTTCATAAGTTATTTATGTGACCCAATATATTATAAACATATAACTCATTAAGGAGGATGGGTGCCATATGTTGACATCTCCATCAACTTGTATACAATATTATACCATATCCCTAGGTACATAACATGGCATCCCTCGACATGTTTCGTCCCTGAAATATGAGAAAAAACCATGTAACTTATGTGTTTCAAATCATTGCACACTTGTTATAATGCTTGATCATCCAACCACTTATATGTGATATTAGTGGATGATAAATATCTAAAGTTGGTTCCATAATCCACTACACTACTCTAATTCCATCCATGTCCATAGTTGTTCTTCCTTGGTTTCCATGCATAACCCTAATCATTATTCCTATGATTCCTGGTTACATAATTATTGCTCCATTGATTCCATGTATAACCAAAGTGTTTGTTCCTCCAATGACCTTTATATTTGTACAAACTAATGTAAAGTGATATGCCTATGTGATTTTTTCCTCGCATGATGATGTGGGTGTATATATCTCGTACCCTCAATATCCTCAACCTTTTCTTTTATTTTCTTTTCCTCTTCCACCTTTTTTATTTCATTTTCTTTTGTCTCTTGAGTAGATGAATTGTACTTTTCATTTTTTCCTTCAATTTTCTTTTTTTATTCTTCTAAGTCTTCTTTATGTTCTTCGTCATCATCTTCATATTCATCCTCATGCTCAACCTTGATCTTTCTTTATTCTTCGCTTAGCATGATATCTTGCAAAGTGACCTTCTTTCTCTTGTATCAAATCTTTGTGAGTTTTTTTTTCTTATTAATATTGATTGTTGTAGTGCCACCATTAAAATGGAATAATTGTTTTTTTAAAAAGGATGTTGGAAGGAGTTAATTGGGTGGTTGGAGGAAATTATGGACCCATGTGAAGGCACATGGGCAGGTGTTCTTGGAGGGTAGGTTGTTGGTGAGTGTTTAGGGGTGGCATTCAAGGTGGGCTTCCCATACGGCCTCAGACTTGTCATGTTCCTTGCATAATAATTAAGGCACATTAATTGTGAATCTAGGGCCTTTGACCACGTTGGGAACTAGGTTAACTTTGTAAATTTAGCAGTAATCCATTCGTTGCAACAATGACCTCTCTCATAAATTGGGCGTTGTTACAGTGTTTGATTGAGTGAAAGAATGAGACAACTTCTCAAGGAATATGTTACAAGAGTGTACAAGTGACATGGGATCCTTCACAAGACAATAAGATTGTTCCACCAATGTAACAAAAAGGTCTCCAAACGGATCAATTCACATTTACCAGAGTACTCCCAGGCTATGTCAAACATGAGATTTGGAACTTGCGTGTACACCTACCAAAACATTGGCACATATAAAGGAGTTGCTTGTGCGTTGGTATGTTTGGTTGCAAAGCAAAAATTCATGGAATACCATGGTTGCAAAAAATACCCAAAATGATTTTGTTAAAAGGCGTTGAAGCCTTTCTCACAAAGGCATTTGACAGGTGAAAAGAAAAGCTCCACAACCCTGTCAATGCCTCCCTATCTGTGTAGCCTCCCAGCTCGTTCCAAATGGGATTTGGTAGATAGTTTTGTATCCAACAAGCATTTTGATAAAGGAATTTACTTTCCATATGTTTAGTTGTTAGTGTACTGGTAGAGTGAAATCATTGCACCTAGTAGAAGACACATGAATTGTTTGTGTAAATGCCTAAAAGAAATGTAGCATGAACTGCAACTACTCTAGGAAACCAAAGTGTAATGAAGAAGGGACAAGATTTTTTCAGATGTTGTAATTGCATGTGCTCTTGTAGGTATGTATGCAATATGTGGAAGCATGTGCTTGGCATGTGAACTGTTCGACTGAATACCTAAAATGTGGCCTCATGGATTGTAATGATGACAAGATATGCACAAAATGGGTTTGTTAAAAAGGTTGTGGAACCTTTCAAGCAATGCAAATCCAGGCTTCACAGCCTTTTCCAGCATCCTCCACCCTATGCCAAAATGGAGGGTTGAGAACAGGGAATTGATATCCATCACAACATAATGAAGGAAGGACGGGAATTTCGTCAGATGTTATAGTCGTAAATGCCCAGGTAGACATGGTTGTAGATACCCTGGTAGTCATATGTGCCAAATGTAAAAGGATTATAAGTGGTACTTAAGCTGTTTGAGAAAATGCCTTGAAGGAAGTTATCATGTTTGCAGCAAGGTTAGAATGCCAAATGGGAGCCTTGGTTCAGGGCATGCACACTTGTCAAAGCATAATGGAAAGTTCATGTTTGTGCAATGTTGTAATTGTTAATAACCTGACCACAAAAGGACTGTAGATGAAACCAATCAATTCACCTTTTCCACCACAACTATACAATCAGCGTGTGTAAAAATAAGATCTCTCAAATAGAATATTGTCTTCAATGAAAGTATAATAAAAATAAATAAATCTATTTTATAGATTTGTAACAGTGGGTGTATACCTTATTCCGTGTCGGTGAAAGAAACCTGAGACGGTGATCGTGATTATGAAATAAGTGGCCAAGAAAGTATAAGATGGTGATGGGAAAAAAAATCGCTGTCAGAAAGGATTCTTGATACACCTCTGGCATAATCTTTGAATAAATTGCAATGGTGGAATGGTGGATGCATGCAACTGTTTGACGAAATGCTTGGGCAACCGCAAACCAAAATTTTTTTTTAATTCTTTGGCAACTCGCCAACTTGAACAGGCATGGTTCATCTCTCCTTATCTTTCATAATTCTCTTACTGTAGTTTTTCATTTGCAATGAAATAAAATTTTAAAACACTAGGATTATCATATATTTTATTGTTAGAGATAAACTTGTTTCAAAACAATAAGATGTCATATCATAACTTACGCAATCAAAATATCCCTTGGTAGACAACCATGAACTCAACCCCTCATTTTGAGTTGATCTAGCAAACTTCCTAAGTAAACTAGATTGCTACAGTACCCCTTTTAATTGACAAGTTGAGGTTGAGTTCCCTATATATATGTTGATCGTTCCCTTCTTAAAACTAATAAATCATGATTTTTGAAGACTCGCAAATCAACTTTCGTAACTCCAAAAAAGAGATGTTTAAGTTTCCTTCGTGTACCTTGTTATGTGAGGAGTCATTTCAATCTGTGGATCGACCTCGATTGATCATTTATGATTTTTTCGAACGCTCCTCTAGGAGACCTGTTACCTCGTGTTGCACTATTAGGAAGTTGTTAAAATAAAAAAAAATAGGGTTTCGTATCAGCTTGCCATTTGAACCTTGATCAACGAAATGCTTATCCGCCTTTGCAAACCTCTAGTATTTTTACTAGAAAATATCCAGGAACATTCAGTTCAGAGAAAAAAACTCTTCTTGATAGTTTGGAAAAGCATTTTGTAGGCCTCCGGTCACTTTTTGACTAGGTCAAACTTGACCAATTACGATCGGTGGCTCTAGAAAACCCATCGCTGTTTGAAAACTATCCACCAATTCTAAATTCTGTCAGTTCTGTGAATTATTGGTGTTTAGGAGGACACGTATAAATTTACCCATGGTGTGTTTTCTCATCGGAAGACAACATTTGAAAGTTGTTTCTTAGCCTCCGAGCCTAAATTGAACATTTTTGCAACTAGCAAGAAAACGTAAAAAGAAAGTTGTAGGACCCCCATCGGGTTACCAAATCCCCGTGGAAACTTGTTGACACTTGCAACTAATTGTTTGAAACTCTATCATGTGACTTGTGTCAAATTAAACTTTTGACAAAATAGTGGTTCTCTCTCTCCCTATCTCTTTTTCTCTCCTTGGTTAAGAAATGAAGTGAAATGAAATGAAATAAATATGTCTCTAATCCTCTCCTTTCAAACGAAAATTATTATTATTATGGAAATGGGAAACTAAAAACGTTAATTATGCTAGATCTAGGTGGATGACATGCCAACAATTTATCGATGATTTCATGCACACATGGTTTTGCAGAATACAAGTAAGACAACGAAACGACGTGGGTGTGATTCATTGTTTATAGTTAGAATTTAAGTATGTAAATGGAAAGAAATTTGTATGTGTCGTTATGTTACAATAAATTTATTTATTGAAATTTGACAATATGAATGAGATGTTAGTTTTAGGGGTGCTTTGGGAAATGTGCATCTAACTATAGGTGTTCTTTTGATTAAGATTTGTGTATTGTAAAATGTTGTTGGATATACATGTTAAATGAAACTATAGAGGATATTTCAACATTTTGTGAAGTATGAAAAGGTTTGTAATTGAAGTTTTGTAATATTTTATATGCTAGGGTTTAAGAGAAATGTTCATCTACACATGGGTGTTATCTTGATCCTCAAATTTTGTATTGTCAAATTTTGATATGTATGTTAAATGATATTGAATTTAATAGACATGTTATAGTGCAATTTTAGTGTGCAATGGATGATCAAATAATTGGTGCGTTGTAATTATTACATTGAAAATGTAATAAAAAGATCTAAACGAAACAATCAACCCTAACATAAAATTTGAGTATAACTACTCTTCCTGTGTAATTTCTTTTAACATAGAAAACTAAAACCTTAGAATGAGAGTATACCTTCATACTCGAGGGCACCATCTAGCTTGAGTAAATTAGATACCTAGTTGAATTTATCACCATGTTCTGTATGTTTAGTGACATTTTTGTGAACCCATCAGTTAAGAATGATATGGTCAACATTATCTAGAATATGTGGTTCCCTTCTAGGATTGGTTATCGTGTGTGTAGTAAGGAGATTGTGTTCTCTTCAGGTCCAACGTACATGTTGAGTGGAAAAGATTTCCAAGTACCCTTGGAATTCATCCTTAAGAGTTGGGATCATAAATGAACTTGATATCCAATCTCAATTATCGTTTTGGTCCTATGGTGCAATATTAAGATTTAATTGTGAAACTTAATAACATGATGATAATTAATGATGAGTTGGTGTAAAATTAACTAGAATATAATGTACTCAGAGAAAGGTGAATTTTAGGTCATTCGTATATCGTGTTAAATCTTCTTGTGGTGTGAAAAGGTATCCATGTGGTGTAAACCCTAATGTGATCCTTACCCCTTTAAACGATGAACTACTCCATCTTTCTCTCCCACTAGTCCTATTAGGTAATAGATGTATGATGTGGAACTATGTGATCTTGTCCTTATAGATAAATCTCCTAGGATAGGGACTACTAGTCTCATAAGGATACATATACCCTATTAACAAATAGGTTACACAACTCATTACAAAGGCATATGAACCTAATTTGGGAAAATCCTCTTAAGTCAAACATAAAACAATACTCACAAAATCTAATCTAGAAACAAAAATAAGGAAGTTTGTTGCCATGTTTAGAGCCTTCGAATCCCTAACTAATTGTTGTAGCATAACTATAGTAAACTTATAATTGATGCTTGACCATGGGAAGTGTAATTGTGGCATGTTATTCCATAGGAAAGTGAAACATGACCTTCCATGTAATGTGATTAAACCCTCTTGCTATTGCTGAATAACCTAATTTGTATAATGCTTATTGTGTACTAACTCAATTATCAATTTATAAATGAATGAAAGAAACTTTACCCTAAATCCTTAAACACAAAAAATTGTGAACTTCACATCCTTTGGACTTACGCTTGTCAAATTGTCTAATGGAGGTAGGATATAAGGTAAATGTGTATGCCCTTAGGAGTGGATCCTAGAGATAATACCTAATAGCCTTGTGTTTAAATAAATATCCCATTAACAAACGAGTGAATTAAACAAGTAATTGAAATAAAGAAGGTAATCCTTATTCAACGAGATACACCATAAATCAACTGTTAATCAATATAGAGGGAATCTAGAAAAAGGAAAAGGATTGTATGATGCTCATATTATGAACCCTTCTAGATCTTAAGTTAAGTTTTGAAACATAATTTTAATAAATGTGAAATCCTAAAAATATCGTTCTATGGGAAGACCCTATCTATAAGTTTGTATTATAGTTAAATCGTTATGTTGTGCCTACATAAGTGGCTTGTTGTGCATCACGTGTTTTTTGTGTTATCTATGTAGGTTAATGTTTTGTAAACATATCATGTGTTGTGTGTTGTCCCCCGTGATCTCATGTAGTGTCATGTGTACTACGATGTAAGTAAAAAAAAATGTTGTATTTTTGGTGTTGTATTTGTGTGTGTAAATAGTGAGTGTTATAATTGCTCCCAAGGTCTCTAACCAAGGATATCCAAGAACACTATCAAAACCATCCATATCTAATGCATAAAAATCTAAATGCAAAACATATTTATCCATAAGAGTTTCAAATCTTCAAAAACTTGAATTTGCTTACCATTCACTTGAGTTTCCTTGACATTTTTTGATTTAACATGTAGATGTTGAACCACATCCTTGTTGATGAGGTTATACTTGCTTCTAGGTTCTATGGAAACAATGACCTTTTTCCTTTGAATGGACCCTTAAAACTGAAATATCAAGGATTCCTTTTTTGGAGCTACATTATTTGAACTCTTATCCTATACTTCTTCAACTTGATCATATGCATCTACCTCTTCACCATCATCATTGTCTTCTTTTTCTTTTTCTTCACCATCATTTACGTCCTCGTCCTTAACACTATCACTACTTTCTTCTTCTTCTTCTTCTTCTTCTTTTGTGTCTCGTCTAGCCAAAAAAACTTGTTCCACTACCTCCCAAGACCAATTTGAACTCTCTTTTTTAAACTCTGAGAACCAACTCCGTGTTGGACCACTTAGACAAAAAAAAGAAAGTGATACCATATCATTTCATCTTAAAAAAAAGTTCCCTTAAATTGGATTTACCATTCTTTAGCATCAATCTCACAATCTACATAGAAAGATTACATCCTCGTGATGCATAAAAATTAGGGTTTCAAAAACAAACTCTTTTAACCAAGCTTTGATCTACTAATTTTGGAAAGATGTTGGCCTCAAATAAGAAAACAACAAGAACAAACCCCCTTTTATATTTTTTCAAAAATGTAAAGAAAACGAGAAAAAAAAACGAAAAATTGCGGCCTATAGAGTGATTTTTTTAAGAACCCTAAAATAGAAATAACTTTTATAAAACAAGTCAAATAATTTTGAAATTTGGATTGTAGCTTTATGAAATATTTTTGCAACTCTAGGAATAAAATTGTATAAAAAATTCCCAGCTATTTGTAAGATATAGAGGAATTTTCAAAATTAGGATTTTAACCCAAATCGATGCTTTGAGACCGCTTGATAAGAGCTTCACATATAAGAAATGAATAATTCAAATAATATGTAGAATATAATGAAGATCAACACAGCTAAGATGCCCTAATATTCAATATATTCAAAAATAGAAGAACACCCTTAAGGTAGGGCAACACCGTAATATACCCCTTAAGAAAGGAATATCTTCACGATCTCCCCATATGAGAATTTCACTTTGAGGAGGACACCTCTAATATGCTTCTACCCAGTAGAATACTTAATACATAAATAACATACTTCGTAATGATATCCATCTCCTTTATATAGGCATATATGACTCTTTTTGAGTGGGTAACACCTAATCCCAAAGTAGGCCAACTCATTATCTAATATACTAATTTCATAAGTTACTTATGTGACCCCACATATTATCAACATATAACTCGCTAAGGGGGATGTATGTCACATGTTGGCATCTCCATCGACTCATATACAATATAATATCATATCCCTAGGTACATAACATGATTATGAAAGTGATAACGAGATTGTGTTGTGTTTTAAATGGTGAAGGTGGTGGGATGAAGACCATAACATTAACACCTACAAAGTTGAGACTTGCGAGATGGAGGTGGATATGCTTGAAATTAAGCTATAGGGGAAGGTGAATCGTCTCGAAGATGATAGAATAATGCTAAGTTGATCGTAGACCAAATCCATTTGGGCACAAAAAGGATGAGAACCCCTATCTTGTTGGTGCATCAACGGTTTATTCCACAGTCAGTGCTTAATGGGACACCTATTTACCACTTTTTGTATGTGGTGTGGTGTTAGCTTGTCGCCGATCAATGCTGACGCATTGATAAGATATGCTCAAGTAAAAAGGAGCCCACCACACCAAAACCAAGTGAGAAACAACTACGAAGATGTCTTTGAGGTGACACGTGGTCATAAGCGAACTTTAACGACAATTGCTAGTATAACATCCATTAATACACTTACACACACTTAACCTACATTTATTTATTTTAAGCGTATTGGATGTACTTTACGCTTTTACGACAATTTTTTTGGACGAAACATCCACTAATACAATTAAACACATTTAATTTATAACCTATAGAGCTTAGAGATTCATGCACGTGCCTTGGCAGAATCGAACCCAAGACCTAGACTACCTAGAGCTTCGGGCTTCAAGCACGTGCCTCCCACACGAATGAAAGATTTTAACAACGTCCACAAGACCAAACACTCTATGGGACCAAGAGCCACAAAAAGAATCTGTCGAGCTGAAAACAAAACATCATGTCACAGAGGTTGCCTGCTGATATGGCAAAAAGTTAACTCTTTTCTCGATGTCAGCTCTTCTACTATGTATCCAACCCAAGAATCAAACCCAAAACCTGGACTACCCAAAGGAGCGAGGAGGGGGGAATGCTGATTGAGCCAATACCAAATTAAAAATACGTGTAAATGGGCTTCAAATTCAACGCAGATGGGCAAAACAGCGAAAACCAGGGGAGACGGGCGTCAAAGCTCATCCCTACATGTAACGACAAAGAAATAGTGTTCCCAGCTATAGCTGTAGTACAATATGATGAATAACAGTGAAATTTCACCTCAATTCCAGGCAGTAAAATCTACTTTTTCGTCTCAATCTTTTTCCTTCCTCCACAATCAATCCTAGTCACAGCTTGAGCTCATTATCATTTATCTGGGAATGAAAACTCACGCATTCAGTACAGCAATAAACCTTGTTGCAGTCTATTCTTAATATGCTTTTATCTCCATAAATATCAACAGAGGACAGAAACCGACCTGCCCAAAATCTTCAATTTCTAATCACCAGGACAGAAACAAACCTGCCTAAAATCTTTAATTTCTATCCACTAGTCTGGCGACAAATCCTTGATAAATTCGCCACTCCAGATTAGTTAAATTGGGTCCCTCTGTGCTGTGCATAACTTTTTTGAATTTTCTTGTTAGAGGAGGAATCTTGATCATATTAGTAGCTTTTAATTTTCTACCAACTTCTTTAATTTATATAAACCATCTTTGATGCCCATTAAGGCGTTATGGGCTTGAGTTTTGAAGTTTTCGTGATCGGTTTGTGGTCCTATAAAACTGGTCTTGGGAGTGTTCATTTTCGGAGGAGACCTCTTCACTGTCTGCCCAATTTGCGGAAATGGGTTCTGTTTCTCTCATTCGGAGTTTGATCTTTTGGATGTGCTTGCTGCAATTTTTGAGAGGCTGTGTGTGTGTTGGGAAGAAGGATGGGGGTGATTTGGTGGTGGGTTTGAAGCACAGAGGCTTTGAGGGCATCAAAATGTCTAGGAATCCCTTTGAATTGCTCAAGATTTCAAGCAATAGAAGCTCAGTTAGGCTTCATGCTCTGAGGAGGAGAAGATCACATCATCATCACCATGGAAGAAGACATCATTCTCTGGATGTCTCAGAGCCTCTGAGAGCAGCAAGTGACTACATAATGCCTCTCATGTTGGGCACCCCACCACAGAGACTGGAAGTTTTCATGGACACAGGAAGTGATCTTGTATGGGTACCATGCTCAGCTAGTTCTTCAAAACGTTCTTCTTTTGAATGCATCATGTGTGAAGGCCTAGACATCCCCACATTCTCTCAATATGATTCCCATTCAACCAGAAATGAATCTTGTGGCACTGATTCATGCTCTGCCATTCACAACTCGGACAATCTCAATGATCTCTGCATAATGGCCGGATGCCTATTTGATACTGTGGACATGGAGCCTTGCCAGAACCCCTGCCCACCTTTCTATTATGCCTATGGGGATGGCAGTTTAAAGGGGGATTTGATCAGAGACAAGCTTACAGTCCACTTGGCCAAAGGTGGTACTCGAAAAATCACAAATTTCACCTTTGGGTGTGCAAGGATTTCATTGGGGGAGGCAGTAGGGGTTGCAGGATTTGGCAGAGGGATCCTTCCATTCCCTGCTCAATTAGGTGAAGTGGGGAGCAGAGGGTTTTCCTACTGCCTTGTCAGCCATAGATTTGATGACAAGCTCTCTGTCTCCAGTCCTCTTCTGTTTGGAGACTCTGCTATCCCCAAACAAGGTAAAGTTCACTACACACCCATGATCAATAATTTTAAGCATCCTTATTTCTACTACTTGGGTTTAGAAGGAATTAGCATAGGAGGCCACTGGCTCAAGGTCCCGTCAAGTCTAACTACATTTGACAGTGAAGGAAATGGGGGATTGATCATTGACTCTGGCACCACTTTCACCATGCTTCCTGAGACCCTTCATAGAAAGGTCTTAAACAAGCTCAAGTCTTCAATCCAGTACATCAGGTCTCTGGAGTTTGAGGAGGCTTCTGGGCTTGATCTCTGTTATAAATTCCCCACTGCAAAGGGACCTCCTATGTTGCCAAGCTTCATATTCCACTTCAAACACAATGCCACAATCACACTTACTCCAGATAATTACATGTTTATAATACCCGATTCAGATGAAGATGCTACTACCAGTACTAGTACAGCTTCTGCTTCAGTGGGGTGCCTAATCATGTCAAGCAGTGGAGATGAAGTATATGGACCTGCTGCTGTCTTGGGTAACTATCAACAGCAGAATTTGCATGTTGTTTATGATTTAGAGAAACAAAGAGTTGGGTTTCAGTCTAAAACATGTTATCCAGTTGCCCACTGATTTATTTCTCTATCAGACACAAAAAGAACTTTCTGTTTTGGGAAACAAACACAGCAAAAGTGATCTTGGCACAAAGGAATCTTGTGGGTGTGATGGTATCCATACTACAGAGCTTAAATGCATTGCATCTATGGCCTCTGGACTGCAGGCGGCCTAAACATGCCATCGGTGTTTTGAGCAGTTTATTACCAAAACAAATTTAGGGGATTAGTCTAATTTTAGGTCTACAACGACAAACACAAGTTCGTACTCCGGGACAGTCAGCTGAGTAAATATGTTGTCCAGCCACAAATAGCATTGTTCATATTGTTTATATTATAATAAACTATAGCATTAGTTGCAGGAGAGTGAGATTTTTTTTGTTGAAGTGTCTCATTGTTATAATATGTTGAGTATGTATACCTCTAAATGAATGTGTTACAGCTGAGCTGCCACAGCTGAGTGAGTACAAAGAGAATAAAAAAATGTGGAATGCATGGACTCTCAGACAAGTCAAAATGCAGAGCTTTCCCATAGATATTTCACCTATTGTCAGACACAGTATAATTTTATCCTATACCTATATTTTCATATTAAGAGGAACTGCCACAACTAAATGTTGAGTATTTATACCTCTAAATAAATGACTTACAGTGGAACTGTCGCAGCTAAATGTTGAGTATCTGCCACAGCTGAGTACGAAGAGAATATAAAATTTTTGGAATGCATGGTATCTCATATAAGTCAAAATGTAGAGCTAAAATGTAGAGCTTTCTCATAGATATTTCACCCATTGTCAGACACAAAAGATGTATTCAATTTTATCCTATATTTAGCCCCACATCAAGTTTGAAATATCTTCCTATTAAGGGGAACTCCTCGCTTAGTGCAAAGCATGATATAATTTTTCAATGTGTTTTCCATATCCCCTTTAGTTAGTTTGAAGTGCTATGCATTGAAATTTTAGGGTATTTATAAGGCTCTTTGCTAGTCTCTAGCATGATATAATTTTCCAATGTGTTTTTAATATCCACCTCTAGTTAGTTTAAAGTGGTTAGGATAGAATGAAAATTTAGGGTTTTTATAAGCCTCTTGGCTAGTTTCTAGACAAAATGTATTGATGTTCATGGATACATATATCATGTCTAGTTTTGGTATTTTGTTAGGCGGGTGAGCAGCTAAAAAATATTTAAATGAAATGGTTATAATTATGTTCACGAGACCACTAAAAGTTTCAATTGCCTAAAGATTTGTAGACTTAGTGGTATCTTTTAGAAAGTTACACATTTTGTTGAATTGAGTAAGCATTTCCCTCAAATCTGTTGTTTTAATTTCCTCAAATATCTCTATCATGGAATCAACTCTTAAAATGCCCTCATACTTGGTTTTGATGTCTGTGTACCTTGAGCATTCAAGGATGAAATGTTCTTTCGTTTCAACTGTGTTTGTATTGCATATAACACAAGTCCTCTCTTCCCATGGTTCCTTAAGCATTGTCCATCTTCTTATCTCACATCCATAATTGCGAGAGTTAGTCTTTTGTTAAGCAATGTCAATCTTTTCCCTGTATTTAATTTCAGCCCCTATATAATTTTCTTACAATGTTCATATGTTGGGTTGAACTCTGCAATATAGTATTGACATTTTCTACTTGTTTTCTTTCTCCACATCCATGTTCTAAATTTTTCATTCACATAGATTTTTATGTTTTTGTTAAGATTTGGGCATTCATCTAGGTTGATATCTTGTTTGTTCATCCATTTTTGGTTTTGCTTAATCAACGTGTTCTTTCATTTATAGGACACTTTGCTTTTTACACCCTTAGGCCTTTTGTTGGCCTTAATGTTTTCTATTTTTGTTTGTAACATATAAACTTGGTCATAGCGGTAGCCTAAAGAGTGAAGGTACCTATTTTAGCCTTGATGCTTTCATAGGAGACTAGTCTTAATTTTGACATTGTTTGTTATTAGTTGCTTTTGGACCCTTTTTATTTGTCTCCATTCTAAATGTGTCGTTCCACTAGTCCATACCTCGCAATCTTACACACCACTAGTGTGGTGAGTGACCTAAAAAGGATCATGGTGGTCTTCCAATCCCATAGCTTAATATTTTTGCACCTATTTTGGAGCACATAAAGAGCTCTCCATCCTCATATTCTCTTCATCCTACAAATATCCCAATTGAGCTTGTGAAAATCAGGGCCGGGATATTTGTATTTTGACACCACTTCAAGAGACCCCAACAAACTGAAACTCGAGATGTTGCTTCTTCCTTTTCACCGAGAACATCATTATTTTGGTTTTGCCAATGTTTACTTCCATCCCTACTTTTATACAAAACATCTCTAAATAACGAAGGTGATCTCTTAAATCTTGGATTGTCTTTGTCATTATAACTAAGTGATATGCATATAGTAGGAGTTTGACCACCTATTTGGCCTAGTGGACCCCTTTCCCTCCAAATTTGTTCACCCACTTCTCTAGCTTGTCAATGTATAATACAAATAAAGTTGAGTGGGGGCAAAATTCTTTGATGCCTATATGACTCTCAAAACACGCAAATAATCTTGCCTATGATATGATTTTAGCCTTGATTTGCTCATATAATCTATGAATTGTTGCCCTATATTATGTTGGAACCCCTAGTTCTTTCATTTTGCTCTATAGCTTTCTCTTTGGCACTGTGTCAAATGCCCTTTTGAAGTCTACAAAACAATAATATGCATCCTCTTTTTTATCTCAAACCTTTTCAACTAGGTGTCTAAGCATGACACAATGATTGATGATTGAGTGTTTGGGTCTAAAAATTGTTTGTCCCTTTGCTCTCTTTCCTCTTTCCTTCGCCCAATTGTTAATCCTTCTCTCTATCATACTCTCAAACAACATTGCAAAAAAAGGACTTACCATGATAATTTGATAAATAGAAGGATTATTTACACCTCCATTTTTAAACAGAGGTCTGGTTAAGCTAGTTGTCCATTCTTTTAGAAAGCCATTTTGAATGACCTCATTGAAAATTGCTTTTATTTGAGGTGCAAGGATATTTTCTCCCCATTTTAGATGCCTCGCTTGAAGGTTGTCTATGTCACAAGCTTTATCTTGTGCTAGTTTTTAATTCCCTTGTATGATGTCCTCATACAAAGGTAGTAGGAGTATCTTGTTCATTTTTACGCACGTACAATTGCTTTGAATATTTCATCCATTGGCTTTTTGTCATGTTGTTATCTATTTGTTCTTTCTCCCACCAAAGTTCCCTCCAAAACCTCTTTGGTTCATGTTTCCCTAAATAAATCAACTTCTTCCTTATGGTTCGAGTATACTTTTTTTTCTTCAATAGTTTCTCAAACATTTTTCTATTTTCCTTTGTTATACTGGCAAGCTCCTTTAGCGGCCTTTGCATTGCCTTGAACTCTTCATTGTACCACATGTTTGTTGGGAAGTTGTTTCTTTCCTTATTTTTGGGTTTAGCTCCCTTGCATGTGTTTAGGGATTCTTGAATGGTGTGCATTAGCCTCTCGCTTTTAATGTAATATATACCAGCGATAGGTGTTCCTTTGCTTTCCCTTTTTTGGACTTTGCTCTTTAACATTGCTTTGAAAGCTTGTTGATTTTCCGTTGTCAAGAGGATGTTTCCTTTGGAATGAGGCTTACTTTGTTTGACTCCAATGTGATAATCATATTGTTCGGCTTCTTAAGATTATAGTTTCATAAAAATTAGGTTGTCCTTTGATTTAAGTTCCACTAGAGAGTCTTCTACTTCTAGCTCTTCTATTCTAGTCACACAAATTTGAGAGTAGATAACATATTCGTTTACTCTTTGCCCATTGTAAGTATTGCACATAAACTTTCTTCATCTTTCCCATTTTCTCATATTGTTGCATATAATCAAGTTGTGAATGTTGCACAAGCCTAATAGTTCTTCTCCAAAGTGTGTGATACCCTCATGTTCATCGTCTGAAACCATGGACCATTCTTGATTTTCCTCCTATCATCAAGAGCATATTTATATCTAGATCCTCATTATTTCCTAGAATGTTTGCTTATTTGTTTGTTGTCTTTCCATTGAAGTCTCTTATTGACAAAATATCCTTGATCCTACCGTAGACTGAGGTATCCCTCTTTAGAGAGGAATACGGGTTTTCACAGTCAATATATTGCTTATAAAATTTGGAGTTTTGGGTGCAAAATAACATACAACTATGTTATCAACAGTGTCATTTTCTATTATTCTTATCTAGATGTACGGTTTATTTTCACCTTGTTTTTCTATTATGGTATTTCTACCCCAAGTTTCCATTATTAACACCAATATAACCCCATGTAATTTTCCATTGTTGACTTATTTCAAATTGTTGTCTTCTTGCATCCTTCAAACTCTGGTGTTTTACACCCATCATGCTCATGTGTTTTAGTAAGAATAACTATATCATTGTCTTTGGGTATGGGCCCTAACTTGAGTCCTCTTCTCCAAGGGTAGTCTCTACAATTCCATTTTACCATCCTAAGAAGCTCTCGGGTGGCCCATATTCACTATTTTCTTCGAGTTTTTCTAGTTGTGATATATGCTTTCCCATTATTTAGGTGTTCTCATATCTCTTCACTCTTTTCCGATTCCTTGTTTCTCTTGCTTAGCTTCTAAAAGGTTAAGTCTTCATCTAGATAAAGTTGTGAGCCTCTCAACATACCTTTATTTCTTATCACTCTTGCTTTATCTTCGTAGTTTACCATTGTGACTTGAATATGTCTATCCCTTCCCTTGTCTCTCATCTTAATGATTATACTTGTTTGCTTGATTTTTCCTTTCCATTATAACAGGGTTTGCAAGAAAGTCCCTTGTGAGGTTTCTTATATCCTCCCCTTCTCCATAATCTTTCAGACATTTGATAATTTATCATGTCATTTTGTCTATTGTATTATGTCTCTTCACTTACCTCTCTATCAACTCATGGTTTCCTCGTGGTTCTTTTACCACTTGTGCCTATGATTTAGTGTCTTCTAACTTCATTTACATATGATTTTCTCTGTTTTCTATGTTATAGAGTGCTTCTTGCACCTCTTTTATTTGTATTGTGTTTTCCTTTTCTTCTACTACCTTAACATTTGTTAAAGAGTGGATGGATTTCTTGAGGGCATTCCATTCATGTTTCCCAATGTTCACAATAATTTGTAGATTAATCACTCATGATTTAAGCTTAATATTTTCTTCTTGTAGCCTTCATGTGTCATTTTTTGTCTATTCCATTTTAACATCTTTATGTTTTTCCCTTGCTTCCATAATTTCTATTCTTTCTTTCAATCTCATTAGTTATTGCACATAGATTTTCGATGACCAAATGAGAGGATTTGTTGTGGGGTTGTATGTTTCTTCACCATCTTGAATCTCTACTTGGTGGCCTCTGACTTCCATGTTATATGTATTTTTACCTCCTTTCATGACTCATTTTTCCTTGTGCAATGATGTACTTGTTTTATTTGTTATTATTGGTTTGCTTTAATTCCCTTTTACTTATTTCCCTTGACCCTCTTATGATTTTCACCAAGCTTTCTAGTCCAGAATACATAAATTAGCTTGTTGTACTTTCTTATCAATTGCTTTTGTTTTTACGATTTTAACCATGTTGTTAATCATTTTCTATGTTTCTTCATATCCACTACTCTTTCATTAGTTTGTCGACACCTTAGAATCCCTTAATACTACTTGGCATTGATGTAAATTGGTCTTGAAATCATTTACGGTGTTATTACACTTGGTTGCAATGACGCATTGGCATTTTTTGGGGAGCCCTATCCTTTGAGGACATAAGAATGTATGTGTTCTATTGACCCCATATTTGTCATTTTTCCCTTTTGGTGATAGGGTTCGAGCATACATATGTGGAGAAAGACTGGAATTTTTTTATGCCTTTTGGTGTTAAAATTATTACTGGCTCAGTTATGCTTTTGGAAGATGGGATATCTTGTTCTTTAATGTTCGTTGCAGACGTTGCTTCCCCAACGAGAAAGATTCCTCCATTTTTCCCCTACCAATTCTAAGAATCATTATTCCTTACTTTGAAACCTTATTCTTTAAACCCTGACACTAGACTAAAACCATAATTGAAACCACCCTTGGGATGTGCCAACCTAAGCGGAACACACATCAACCAGAAGCCTAAAACGCCCACCAAAAAAATAATTTAAAAAAGTAAAATTTGTATGGGAGGTCAAAAAGTCCGTGAAAGATGTATGGGGAGAGAATTGGAATGTTGGAACAAAATAGAAATTTATGATGACCTAGAACATGATTTCTAAAAATATATGTTTGGAAAGGCTTGAAAATATATTTTTAGCAGTTTTTCAAGCTTTTAATATTTTTTATTTATGGGGGACTTTAGAGCCTTTGTGGGCTTCAAACTATACGATGATATCCAAAGTGCTATAGTTGAAGTGTTATCATCGTAGTGGTCTTCTGAATTTTTCTCTATCATCTTTCCAATGGGTCCTATGGTTCATAAATCAGGTCAACGAGATATGGCATATGACCCCAACAAAGAGCACTAAAAACATAATAGTAATAATAGGATATAATTCAATTTTTTTCCACTTCTATATTTTTGAATCCATCCCTAAGGTGAATACGAATAGTCTCCATGTAGGATGAACTTTTGGTTCCCATTTAAAACCCTTCATATTCTATTTTCATATTCTCCATTATATAGCTATAAAGTAGCTTGTTTTGAATAAAGAAATAAATATCCAAGCTTACATCTCTCTTGTGGAGTTTTCTAGCTTGTATACATTTCGAATTGTAATAAAATTGTTTGTTTCTACAACTCTTTCATTGTGAATTTATTGTTATAACACATTCACCACCATCGTTTATTTGTTGTCTATCAAGTTGCAACTCAATTTGAATCAATGGTATCAGAACAAGTTTATTCCTCTCTTGCATGTCATAATGCATGCGGTCAAAATACCATAAGTGTGGGTTTGATATTCATGATCCTTCAGATTACCTTCCTTGTTGCTTCAAACAACATCAAGCAACATAAGAGGAAATGGGAGATCCAATCAACAAAGTACTTGATGAATCCCTTGAGAGGCAAAGGAGGGAGATGATGGCACGATTTTAAAAATGTCCTCTCACAGGTCATGGTTAAATTTATTGATGTTCTCTCATTAGTCATCCCTATAATTGGACCCACCTCCATAACTACATCCACATCAAGTGGACCATTCGGGGGTCAACACCCTTCAAGGTACAAGTAAATTTTTACATTCTGCAGTTTGAAGGAAAAAATGATGTTGATGAATTAGATAAATGGCTCGATCAACTAGAATCATATATCTAAGTTCATAATTTATTTGATAATAAGAAGATGATGTTTGCACTCCTCAGAGCTTTTTTGCATGTCAAAAAATGGTGGTAATCATACTTCTTCCAAGATGATGATAATGATTTTTTAATAGTCAACAACAAACCTTCACAAACATGGGGTAGTTTTGTGGAGGCTATCGGAGAGGACTATTATCTAGTGAAAAACTATGAGAACCAGTTCAAGAAACTCCACCAATTGTGTCAGGGTCACAATTAGACAATACAAGACTATACTAATGAGTTTCATACCCTATAGGAAAAAGTGGGTGCATTTAACTTCAAGAAGCATCAACTTCTGAATATATTTTAGTGAGTTGCAATATTATATCCAATAAGAGATAGATTTTGCAAACATCAGTACTCGCAAGGAATCCTACTGACATGTAATCATGGTTGAAGAAAGGTCCAAACACATGGGAAACAAAGGTACTTCATATTTGAAGAAAGATAAAGTTGACACCAAGTAGCAAGGAAACAATGCACTTCCACATAGCATGATAAGAAGTAGTCATGGAAAGAAAAGCCATTAAAAGAAACAAGAGTGTTGTGTGAGAAGCACAAGAGCAAGTACCATGATAAAAAGGATTGTTGAGCCATCAACAAAAATCTACTAACAAATTCAAGGGAGCTAGATGCAAGAGAAGGATTTGCATAAAGAACCCAAGTGCACGTGAAGAAGAGAAGTCGATTGTGGATGTATATATGTATACCATTCTACTCCCTTAGTCATATAGTGTTTATTGGATATGTAGTTCTGACTTGTGGCTTACATAATCTCTCTTCTTGTTATATGTTATTCATTTATGCTTTCTTATATTTAGTAGGTCGGCCTTGGTGTTGCCCATAGCATTGGTATATAGGTGGTAGTGAGGAGTAGTTAATCACCATATTGAGCATTTGAGTCTTATGTATGGTTTAGAGGTTTCCCCCTCGAAGTGGCTAAGTTATCCTACTTGCATAGCCTGATCTCAGCCAGCGTTGCATCAAACCCTGATCTCAGCCAGCGTTGCATCAAACCCTATTGTGAAGGTTCAGCTATATCTCAAAATTGGTAGCAAATTTTTGTGTGTGGCAAAATCAGTCAATAAATTTATGAAACTCCAAACCCTAAATCTTTTCCTTATTCCATCTACCCAAGTCCCAAATCCTACATCATGACCGATAGATCAACTTGAGGCCAAGGGAAAGGTCAAACAACTCCAGGAATTACCGTAAATAAGGAAGATATGGATTTAGAATCTTATAGTTTAGGAGTATTTGAGGTAGTCATCCAACTTCAGGAATGGATAAATAATATGGTGAGTAAGGATGACCTCAATAATGAGCTTTTCATCTGAAATGTAGCCTTAGGGGTGAGCTTCAGACAAATTTCAATTAATGAAGTAGGAGTTGTTGCTCGCTCTTTCACAAACAAATCCCAATTCCAGTCATATGGGTTCCTCTAGCAATACTCACACAGGTCCAAATCACTCCAATCAAGGAGGATCCTTTACACATTCAAGTGGATCTCCTCACCAATGGTGGGACATTATTCCAAAAGTGGAAATGCATAAATTTGATGGAAAGGATCCGCTCAATTGGATTACCCAAATGAATAATTTCTTTGATCTCCATTAGATCCCATCGAGACAAAAGGTGACCATGGCATCCTTATATCTAGAACCTAACCAATTCATCTAATATTTTTGGTTATGTGCTCAAAAGCAAAAGAATGGTGTAAGTATCACATGGACAGTTTTCACTGAAGAGCTTCAATTACACTATAGTTCTAGTGTGTCATAGAATTACTTCAACCAATGAGCAAAGTTACGACAAACATGTTCAGTAAAGGAGTATGCCCATCAATTCCAAAATATTTCCTTGCGTGTGGAGGATATTACAGAAGAGTATTTGAATGACCTATTTCTTGGGTGTTTAAGAACCACTTTGAGCATGAGGTGCGCATTTTTAACCCACTCAAGGTTTCTGATTCTATTACTATGGTGCATAGGGAAGAGAAAAAATTGCTTTCCAGCAGACAGGAGACCTTTACTAACATAAAATATCATAGCACCTTTCCTCCATTGTAGCCTCGACCATTTTGTATGACACCTCAAAAAATTGAAGAAAAAATAGGGAAAGGGTTATGTTTTAACTGTGACAAAAAATATGGACCAATTCATAAATGTGCTGAGAAAAAAATGTTTTACATTGAAGGGACAGGTAATGAGGAAGAATATGAGGAAACATCAAGAAAGGAAGTGGAAAATTAGAGGAAGAATCAGAAGATCCCCAACCCACTATTTCATGACATGCTCTAGCAGGCATTGACACTCCACAAAACCTTTAGGTTGTGGGTTATCTCAAGAAGCAGCAGGTGACAATATTGATTTTGATTCAAGGAGCACACACAATTTCATCAATCATAAGTTGGCAACAAATCTAAATTAGTTCATCTACCCAACAACTGAATTTCAAGTAATGATTGTAGATGGTGGCACAGTCCAATGTTCAGGTAAATTTCATGAAATCAGACTTATGATGGGTGACTACACATTGGAATCTACGATGTTTGTTATTCCTTTGGGTGGATCTGATATTTGCTTAGGTGTTCAGTGGCTCAAAACTTGGCACCATAGAGGTAAATTTCCAAGAATTGTTCATGCGCTTTCATTATGAGGGTAAACAATTTGAACTTCGAGGACTACAGGAAAAAACTCCTCAAGTGGTTAGTTATCACCAAATGTAGAAGATTCTTAAAAAGGGGGTTGAAGGATTTGTAGCACAATTGTTCTCCATGGAATTTTAACCACCAATGATGATAGTGCATCCTGATCTTCATAATGTTATTGATCAACATGTAGTTGTCTTCGAGGATCCTAGAGGATATCCTCCTGAAAGAGATCGTGATCTTGCCATTCTATTAATTCTAGGAAGCCAACTGCCCAACATTAGGCCTTATAGATACCCTTATGTGCAAAAGAGTGAGATCAAGAATATGGTCGAGGAAATGTTGGAAATGGGTATTATTCGTCACAATCAGAGTGCTTATTATGCTCTAGTGGTGATGGTGCACTGCAAAGATGGAAGATGGTGCATGTGTCCAGACTACAGAGAACTTAGCAAGTACACTATCAAAGATAAGTTTCCTATTCTTTTCATTGATGAATTTCATGGTGCAATTTATTTTACAAAACTAGATATGCGTTCTGGGTATCACCAAATTAGAGTAAAGAAATAATATATTCATAAGACAACCTTCATAACTAATCAAGGGAATTATGAATTCCTAGTGATGTATTTTGGCCTTACTAATGCACCATCCACATTTCAAAGTTTGATGATATTAGTATTTAGACAATTCCTATGGAAGTTTGTCTTGGTATTTTTTGATGGTATCCTCATCTACAACAAATCCTAGGAGCAACATTTATAACATGTCAATACTGTATTAAATGCCCTAGAGAAACATCAAAACAATATTCCAAGCCTTTGAAGTGTTCTTTTGGGGTATAGGAAGTGGAATACATGGGCCATATTGTCTCTAATGAAGGTGTTAAGGTGGACCCTCACAAGATCCAAGCTATGATGGAATGGGAAGTCCTATGAACCCTCAAGCATTTACAAGGTTTCTTAAGTTTCATAGGGTACTACCATAGATTTGTAAAAACCTATGGTAGTATAGCAATTCCACTCACAAAATTATTGAAGAAAGACTCCTTTCATTATAATGAAGAAGCTTCTAGGGCATTTGAAAAATTAAAGGTGGCAATGTGCACCTCTCCAGTATTGGAAACTCCAGGTTTCTCCAAGACCTTCATAGTTTAATGTGATGTTTCAGAAAATGGGATCAGAGCAATACTCATGCAATAAGGACATCCCATAACATTTGAGAGCCGACAACTAAAAGGAAAGAATTTTTTGAAGCCCACCTATGATAAGGAAATGATGACAATATTTCATGCAATCAAACAATGGAGACCATACTTGATGGATAAACATTTTAAGGATAAAAACTGATCATGATAGTTTGAAATATTTATTAGAGAAACATGACTATCTTCATGAAGAGCAACAATGAACATGGGTCACTAAGATGTTGAGAAATTAATTTGAGATTTGTTTATAAGAAATGAGAAGTAAAACATTTGGTCATTGATTCTCTATCCTACGAGAGATGAGTCTACATAAAAGCTATTGTTATGTGTCATCTCTATACTAAAGGTACAATTGGGTAGATCAAGCAAGGGTAATGAATGGAAGAAAAATGCAGCAACACATTCTCTCATTCATAATATCCAAGTAGATCCATCCATATCAAAATCAATTTATATGGAAGAGGGATACATTAGTGGTACAAAGACATGTTATATCTATGTAAGAACTATACACTTAAATGCCAGGTTGTTTCAGAGCTACATTCTTCTCCAATAGGTGGCGATGTATGGGTTCCTGAAATATTATCATAGTGTTAAGAAATGATTTATTTTGGTAGGGGTTGGAAGGAGATGTTCAAAAAATTGTGGCATAATGTTTAGTGTTTCCAAAAAAATAAGTGTCAGACAATTAAGGCAGCTGGTATTCTCCAACCTCTTATATATTCCAAGTGAGAGATGGGAAGAGGTATCAATGGATTTCATCACATGATTACCTAAATAAGAAGGGAAAAGTGTCATCATGGTCATGGTGGATAGACTTAACAAATATGCTCATTTTTGTGCAATGGCTCATCCTTTCCTAGCAACTATAGTTGCCATCTCTTTTATGCATACTGTTGAAAAGCTCCATGGCATGCTAAAAATTATAAGTAAGTGATCGTGATCATGATATTTACAAGTAACTTTTGGAATTATTTTTTCTCTTGTCTCATTACCCAACTATCCCATATTTCCTCTTTTCATCCCTCAATCAAAAGGGGAAAACTGAGGTGGTAAATAAATGTTTGGATGTATATCTTTGATGCTTTAATTCAGATAAACAAGAATGTTAGGTGCAATGGTTGCCACTTGTAGAATGGTGGTATATTACTTCATCTCATACATAATCCAAAATGTCTCCATTTCTATCACTTTACGGGTACCATCCTCCATCACTCATATCTAGCTTGAAGGTCAAACCAAAGGTGAGAGCAATCAAAAATCACATTCAACAGCAACACGAGGTAATCTCTAGTCTCAGAGAGAATTTGGAAAGGGCACAAAATCACATGAAGCAACAAGCTAATCAACATCATAGTGAGTGACACTTTGAAGAGGGTGACTTTGTTTTTGTATGGTTGTAGCCATATAAGTAGTTATCATCAAAAAATTAGAAGAAGTCTAATAAGCTTGCTCCTAAATACCATGGTCCTTACCGAGTGTTGCAAAAAATTGGTAGAGTTGCATATAAGTTGGAGCTCCCTCCAGGAGGTAAAATACATCCAGTCTTACATGTTTCTTACTTGAAGAAAGTTATTGGGTAGTATGTTTCCACCCAGTCAGTGCTTTCTGAACTGGATGAGGAAGGAAGGATCATATTAGAACATGAAGGTATTCTTCAAATCAGAAACGCACCAAAATATTGAGGACTAGAGTCATTACCAAGTACCTACTCAAGTAGAATAATATGAATATTGAGGATGCATCATGTGAGGATGAAGCATTTGTGCAACAACATCCAGGGATTCCCAACATTGGGGACAATGTTGCTTTGAAGGGGAGGGGCATGCTACGCCCTTAGTCCTATAGTGTATATTGGATATGTAGCATCAAATTGTATCTTACATAATCTATATTCTTGTCATATGTTATTCATTTATGCTTTCATATGTTTAGTAGGTCGACCTTGGTGTTAGACATAGCATAGGATTGGTATATATAGGTGGTAGTGAGGAGTAGTTAATCATCATATTGAGCATTTGAGTCTTATTGTATGGTTTGGAGGTTGCCCCCTCGAAGTGGCTAGGCTATTTTTGTTGCATATTTTGATCATTTATCTAAAATATTGTGTTCTTTGGTGTTCAGTTGTTGTTGATATTTATATTTTTACAAGTACTTTCATTACATACCACACAAACAATGCCTTCACAAAAAATGGATGCATAACAACTATTTCACTTGTAAATATGGGTAAATAGTGTGTTTATTCACTTTATCATAGATAGTGGGAGTCAAAAGAATCTAATATTTGTAGAAGTAGTAAATATTCTAAATCTGGTAACAACTCCTCACCTATAACCATATTCGATCGATTAGGTCATTCAAAGAAGAGACAATTGTGTAAATTGACAATGCAGTCTTCCTAATCAATCAAACCATTCAAGGATGTGGTGGCACATGATGTTGTACTCTTGGATGTATGTTGTGTTTCTTAGATATCCATACATGTGGGATAACCATGATGTCTATGAGGTCAGGCCTATTAGTGTAATCAACAGTCTAGTTCATAAGTGTTACTACATCCCAAAGGTAGCCCATGTTAATTCAATGACCTCAATCATTGTAAAACAATGTCAGAGGTTGATTTATCAAACTAATACATTTTCCTAATCATGATCAATCCTCAGGATAAACAAAATTTTACAAGGACCACAACAGATGTCACATAAAACCAAACAATACAATGGGAACAAATGGATCATGTGAAATCTGAATACATAGATGTATTCATACCACCAACAAGTTTACCTTTGTATTTTCAATGAAAACATTTAATTGACTTAGTCCTAGAACCTCACTTTTGAATGGGCCCTTATACCAACACCCAATACTTGATAATGAAGAAACCAACCATCATATTCAGAAGTTGATTCAAAAAGGGGCACATTCAAATAAGTGTATCACCTTGTGGGAGACTAATTGTTCTTTCCTAAAAGAAGTATGAGACATAGTGGCTATGCATTGACTATCGATCCTTGGACAAAATCAAATTATAAAATAGATACCCACTTCCATGGATTGATCACCTCCTAGACTAGCTCAAGGGAGTTAAGATTTTCATAAAGATCAATTTGAAGTCAAGGTACCACCGAGTTCCCATCAATCTAGTCGATTTCTGGAAAGATCCATTCAGATATAAGGATGGATTATTTTAATGGTTAGTCATGCCTTTTTGGATGACAAATGCACTAACAACATTTATACAGATGATGAACAATATCTTGCAACCATTCATTGATTCTTTTTTGGTTGTATACTTGGACAACATTCTTATCTTCAGTAATACATGGGAGGACCATGTTCAACATGTACAATAGGTTCTTTAAACCTTACATCAACATAAGCTCTATGTCAAAATAGAAAATTATTCCTTTAGAGCGTAGAGAATCCAATAATTGGGATACATCATCAATAAGCAAGACGAGCATGTGGACCTAGAGAATATCCATGTCATTTGAGATTGACCAAACCTAAATAGCCTCACTGAACTTCAAAGTTTCTTTGGACTAGCCAACTTCTACCCTAGTTTTTACTTTGTTTTTCTCATATTACATGGCCTTTGAACTAGGTGACACAAGGACAAAGTTTGTTTTGACAAAGGTACAATAGAAGGTATTTGCACATATGAAAGAGAGATTTTGTTCAGTATAAGTTCCGGTATTATTGGATCTATAAAAATCATTCAAGATAGAAAAATACACTTTAAAATATACACTCGATGTAGTCCTCACCCAACATGGGCATCTGGTAGAATTCCATAGTGAGACCTTCTCTGACACAATGCGTAAGTACCTAACATATGACAAGGGTTTCCATGCCATTGCACAAGCCTATAAATAATGAAAACATTACATTCTAGGAAAAAAATACTAGCATATATATAGATCATAAGTCTTTACAATTCAAGAAAACCTGAGGCAATTCATAAAATGATTATCACCAGATATAGTCCACCTATTTGAAACAATTACATGTCGATATCTTGCACAAAAAGGTAATTTCCAACCAAGTCATTAATTTTTTGATTCATTCCCTAATTACCTCTTTAACAAAAACCATTGATTCATGTGGGCATGATACATCAAAGTGGCCTCAAATGTATGAATTTGACCCTAATTTTTTTGACATATATCAAGTACAGAGGGATGGAAAAAATGTTCAAAACTATCATTTATAAGAAATGGTTTTATTCCACATGGGACACCTTTGTGTTCCTATAGGTGAGTGTTGAAATTTTATTTGGGAGGCTCAATAAAGTCAAGTTATAGGTCATTTTAGAGTAAATATAATAGTGTAAGTCTTGTAGAAGATTTTTTTCTAGCAAAAGCTCTATCATGATGTTAACAGATACATAAAGTATTGCACATCATGCATAATTTCCAAACCAACCAATTGAAATCAGAGCCCTTATACCCCTCTATCAATTCTAAGAACACCATGGGAGTTTGTCTCAATGAATTTTATGTTAAGTCTCCCTTCCGCTAGGCATGGCCACGATTGTATTTTTGGGGTGCTTGAAAGGTCCTCAAAAATGAAAATCTTGGCACCTTGCAAGAAGACAATCTCAATAGAGGTGATTAACTAAAATGGAACTATATGGTAGGAGATAGTAAAACATTGTAATAAATGGAATAAAATAGTATAGAGTAAATGTAATTCACTACTCTAAGTGAAACAAAACCTTATATGTGCAAGTAAAAGAGGAAAAATGACTTAGCTGATTGAGGGTGACTATTGCACAATGTCACAGATCTGGAAATAAAATCTAGAAGTGTAGACGGTCACTCAGGAAACTTGTGAAGACCATATCTGGAAGGTACTAGGGAGCCCTGGGGTACCCTGGATTGTAGCTTGAGTGCTCTGATATTTGTAAATGCTCAAAAATTGAATTTGATATTGTCACAAGTTGGTTCGGAACCCTGCCTATTTGTCACACTGGATCCACCAGATTAGTTGTATGATGACCTACAATACAAGAGGAAGTATCAAAACCCTAGAAAAATAAAATATGCAAATGAATGGGTTGGATTGACCTCAACCATCAAACTAGTGGTCTTATCACTGAGAGTTGCACTACATTTCAGACCCGGATGTAGTTCTAGTGAGTGTGTGCATGTCGTGCCCTAGGTGCTCTTATGTCAGTCACACTTTTTGTAGTAGTGAGAAATAATAACTATAGAAAATATAAATAACATGTGTGCATGGAATAGAATAGAATCTCTCCCCCTATGTAGTGTGTGTGATGTAGATCTCCTTGCCTTGATGCATGACACTATGTGGATGTAAGTGATGCAACTCTAGATGGACTGATAGTAGCATGTGACGCTAGGACCCTCATTATGGTCTTATAAATGTATATTTATTGGTATCTCAAGCTTAATTTTGTAATTAATCTCAACAAGGCCAACAAGAAAAATAACAAGGATGACAAACAGCTAGAAAGGCCCCAAAAATAAGTGGGAAAGGATGTACATATATCAGGGTGCCCAGAGTGGGACCAGGGTGCCCCGGGGCACCCCAATACAGGTTGGGCACTCTAATTTTGGGGTAGAATGTGTTATCTCATTTTAGTGATTTAAGCTAAAATTGAGATGACCATAGGAAAATTTTGGAAAAATCTCTTAAATTTCCCCTTTGGAGGATATTTTTGAGGTTTCAGGTTTTCAGTGCATGAAAGCATGTTTCTTTCTTGTTACATGTCCCATGTTCCCCGAAACTTGAAACCTGATGGTCTTGTCAGTATGTAGGTTTTTGGCACCCCTGAGCATCGGAACATGCATTATCAAATACATGCTTCATGTCATGTGTTTTCCGTAACCTAAAACCCGATCGTCGCCTTTGTGTCAGGTTTTCGGAGGTTCCAAGCATCGGAACATGCTTTGCCTATCGCATGTTTCATGTTCCATGTTTCCCAAAACCCACAACTCGAAACAAAGCCAGTGTGTCAGGTTTTCGGAACTCGAAAGCATCTCAACATTCATGCCTCATGCCTCATGTTTCCTGAAACCCAAAATGAACCAAATCCTTTGTGTCAGGTTTTTGGGGACTCCGAGCATGATGACATGTCATAAATGCCTAGTTGTCTGGTAGTTGGCACACATGTCAAGCTATGTGTAATAAATTTTAGGGTTTTATAAATAGTCAATTTTTACACGTCATTTTTACTTGTACAATTTTGATGTGTTGAATTGATGTGCATGCTTCTACCTCCTCTGAACCCGATTGAGCTTCTTGATCGATTTCGTGATCCATCTTCCATTATTTTTTGAATTTATTGAAGGTATTTCTCTCCTCTTTCTACTTTTATGCTTTTTGGGGTTATTTTTGAGGTGTTCATGATGGAGTTTGCATTTCTTTTCTCTTCCTTCTTGGTTTAGGGTTTTGGGTTGCTTATTCTTTGTTTTTATTACATTCCCATTGAACCTCTTGTTTGGAATTCACCCTTAGGGTATTTTTTTATTTTCCCATAGATGGTACCCTATAATTTTCAAAAGGGTTAAAAAATTCCTAACTAGCAACATGGCAGGGATTTTTCATGTCCTGACATTGTAGAAATCCGATTGCATCTGTTTCAGGTTTTATAGGGTGTCCAACATCATTCAAGTTCCACCTTTGATTAGGGATTATCCAGGTGCTTGACATCCCTCAAGTTTCACCTTTGTATCGGGTTTTGCAGTGTGCCTAACATCCTCCGAACTCCCCCAGTGTTTCAGGTCTTGACCGGTGTTAGACACTCTTCCAATTCCGCAGTGTGTCGGAGATTATCACCTGCTCGACATCATTCGAATTCCACCAGTCCTTCGAGTTTTTCAAGGTGTTTGACATGGTCTTTTTCTTGACACACACAATCCAGTATGTCGGGTTTCAAAGGCTGATTTGTAAGTTTCAACACCCGAATAGTAGGACAAGTCTGTTTACTTATTCAACAAACATCCAGACTCGATTACTCTTCCAGTCATTTTCAAGACTTCTCATGTCGGACCCTAGCTCATCACGACTCCACAAGAAAATATTCCTCCACCCACATATTCAACCATGACACCTCTAATAGGAGCAACTTCTTCCGATGTACTGCAATGGTTGGTCGACCAAACTCCGAGGAAGAGGAAGGTGGTAGTTCCCCTACCAGCCTTTGACTTCAATTCACTCAAGGCTTCTCCTACCAAATATGCCAAGAAACCCAAAATAGTGAGTTTTAGTAAATGCCTCAGGGCATGATTTTGCAGAGATTGCCACTCCCACGACCAACAAAACCAAGGAGAACATAACAACTTCTGATTATCAGATTACAAGGGTGGATCTAGGAAAGGTAACAACAGAAGGGGCACATCAAGATGCACAAGATGCCATGAATGTGCTATGCCATGAATGTGCTATGCCAAAAGCTGAAGGAAATAAAGGTGAGAAGGGATGAGCTAAAAGAGAAAGTGGAACAGTTGACAGAAGTATTGCTTAAACTCTCAAAGCCCTCTCAGTCAACCCCATCATCTTTTACTCCCACTTCTATTAGGTTCAACTTCTCATCAGTACCTGTTATTGAGAAGATCAATGAGAAGGGGAGAATGGTGGATGAATGGATTCAAAGGTTACTCCTTCAAGGAAGTAAAGTCATTGATGATATAGTAGAGGTATACAAATCCTTGGAGGAAATGAAAAAGGATGGTGACAAGATGAATGATGAATTTTCACAGGAGGCTGGAAACCCCGAACTAACTTTGGAGGCCCTCAATGCACTAAAGCAAGTTCCAATCTCGGGTCTTAGTAGAAGAAGGAGTCATTCCACATGGGGATAAACACTTCCAGCTAACCAACACTATTAGGTTCAAGATAAATATTATCAGTGAAGCTTGCAACAAGTTGAGAGAATCCAGGGATCAGTTGATTGACATCACCAATGATATCGAAGAAGATTTGTTCAAGATATTTTCTAAAGTATTGGATGAGGGTGCAACCATTTTACCTGCTGATGGTTTCTATAAACAAATTCAGAAATCGATCGAGCAAGAATCAGCTTCCATCTTTGATCTGAGTGTTATTGATAAATTTAAAAAGATCGAGAATGTTTTAGAATCATTGAGAAAACTTAATAATAGATTGAAGAAACATCCTGGCAACGCAAGTGACACATAGGAAACTTGTGAGGTTCTAAGTGATTATTCTAGTGCACCAGATGAAGCTGAAATGCAAGAGATAATCCAGAAGTTTCAATAGTTTCGAGACAAGCAGACGTCACAGGAAGAAGACAAGGATGAGGAAACAGAATAAGCAATGATGTTACATGTCATTTCCTTCCATAAATTGACATGTCTTTTTCATTTCCGTTTTGTCACATAGGAAGCATATTTTGACTTGTTCTCCTGCGTGAGAGTCAAGCAAAATAGGACTCTTATTAAATGACTACTTTCTAGGATTTTATCCTATTTTCTCTTTGCCCTTTTTATTATAAATAATGGATGCTTGTGCATTCCAAGGAGAGAGACTTTTTGAATATTAAGAGCTATTGTGAAGAAGAAGAAAAACTTTGTATTTTCTTTTTAATTGCTATGTACCTTGGGATATGATAATATAATATATATGGGTTGATGGAGATGCCGACATGTGGCACACATCCCCTTAGTTATATGTATGGGTTCACATGGGATATGATAATAAAACACAAGAGATATGGTGGGCCAAGATGCCCTAATATCAATATATGCATAATAATACCCTTAAGGTAGGGCAACACCATACAATGCTCCTTAAGGAAGGAGTAACTCCACAATCTCCCAAGATGGGAATCCACTTCGAGGGGGACACCTCCAATAGACCTATACCAAGTAGAAGACTCAACTCATACATAAATTACCTCCTCATAATGATACTCACATCCTTTAAAAAGGATGGGTAACACCTAATCCCAACATAGGCCGACCCATTACCCAATATAATTAATTCCTATGTGAGCCCATATAACTAACTAAGGGGATGTGTGCCACATGTCGGCATCTCCATCAACTCATATACATTATATTATCATATCCCATGTGAACCCATACATATAACTATGGGGATGTGTGCCATATGTTGGCATCTCTATCAACCCATATATATTATATTATCATATCCCAAGGTACATAGCATTGCCTCCCTCTTTGACATGTTTCGTCCCCGAAACATAAGAAGAAGCCATATAATGAGTGTGCTTTAAATTATTACACACTTGTCACCATGCTCGATCATCTAACCACCCATATGAAATCCTTGTGGGTGATGTTACTCCAAACATGATTCCATATTCCATTGTGTGCATCTGATTCCATCCTGGTCCATATGTGTTCCTCCTTGGCATCCATGCATATCCATAATTATTATTCATGTAATTCCATGACATATAATTATTGTTCCACTGATTCCATGTATAGCTAAAATTATTACTCCTCTAATTCCCTATATATCTATATAGATTGCTACCCTTGTGTGTCCTAGCATGTCTCCATGATTTTTTCCTCTCATGATGATGTGGGTGTCTATATGGTGCAACCTTAGTATGCTCAACCTTATCAATCTTTTCCTCCACTTTCTATTCCTCTTCCAACTTGTTTGCTATTTCTTTTTTCTCTTGAGTAGAGAAACTATTTTTTACTATTTCATCATGTTCTTCATCCTCTCCTTCTGATTCATCCTTATTCCCCTCTTCACCATCTTCAAATTCATCTTCATGATCCCATTTTACATTACTTTTTTCCTTGTTAAGTGTGATATCTTGCAATGTAATTTTCTTTCTCTTGTACCATAATTTCATGAATTTCTTTTGCACATTAATATTAACTGTTCCCAATGTCTCTAACCAAGGATATCCGAGAACAATATCCATACCATCCATATCTAAAGCATAAAAAACTGAATGTAAAACATATTTATCCATAGAAAGCTTTAAATCTTCAAAAACTTGAATATGCTTACCATCCATTTAAGATTCCTTGATATGCTTTGTTTGCACATGTAGATTTTGACTACATCCATATTGATGAAGTTATATTTGTTGCTAGGGTTTATGGAAACAATTACCTTTTTTCTTTGAATGCACCCTTCAAACTGAAATATTGAAGCTTCCTTCCTTGGAGATGCACTATCCTGTGTAGCAGCTTCATCATCAACATTTTCTTCTTCTGCATCATCAACATTTTCTACTTCTTCTTCTTCTTCTTCTTCTTCTTCTTCTTCAACAAAATTGTGTTTCTTTTTTGTTTCCCATCGAGCTAAGAAAATATCCTCAATTTCCTCCCAATCCCAATCCAATAGATCTATATCCAAATAAGAATACCAATGTCATGCTTTCCCACCAAGATGAAGATAAAAACTAACCCATACTAAACATTCTTCAAAATACATTTGTTTAAATTGTATCCACCATTTTTTTGCATCAATTTCCCCATTACCATAGAAAATCGGTATATCCATGATGCATAAAAATTAGGGTTTCACAAACTTACTCCTTTGACAAATATTTTACCTGATGATTTCGTCAATCATTCAGCCTTAAATCTGAAACCAAAAAGAAGTAACCCCTGCTAAAATTTTGAGAGATTTCTGAAAATGTAAGAAATTCAGGAAAATTTCTCAAATTGCGGCCTATGGAGAAAAATACTGAAAAAAAATAAAACTGAAATAACTCTGACAAAATATATCAATCTTTTTTGAAATTTTATTGGTATCACCTTTTAATATATTACCATCAACTCAAAAAAAATTATTTCCTAATTCGTCATTATTCAGAAGATATAGATGAAACCGTAGAATTAGGGTTTCAACCCTAAAACGGACACAACTTTTGCAAAATAGCTCCAAAAAATATGGAATTTGGAGGGAATATCACTTGAACTATGTATCCACTCCCCAAAAAAAATATCTGAAAAATTCCATGTCGATCTCTAGATATAGATGAATCACCAACATTAGGGTTTCATCCCACAAATTGCCTGGATCACTGCTCTGATACCACTTAATAAGAACCTTGCATATAATAAATCAATAAATTATAGAAGATAATAAAACACAAGAGATATAGGGGGCCAAGATGCCAAAATAATCAATATATGTAGAATAATACCCTTAAGGTAGGGCAACACCATACAATGCTCCTTAAGGAAGGAGTAACTCCACAATCTCCCAAGATGGGAATCCACTTCGAGGGGGACACCTCCAATATACCTCTACCGAGTAAAAGACTCAACTCATACATACATTTCCCTCATAATGATACTCACATCCTTTAAATAGGATGGGTAACACCTAATCCCAATGTAGGCCGACCCATTACCCAATATAATTAATTCCTATGCGAGCCCATATAACTAACTAAGGGGATGTGTGCCACATGTCGGTATCTCCATCAACCCATATATATTATATTATCATATCCCAAGGTACATAGCACCATACATATAACTAAGGGGATGTGTGCCACATGTTAGCATCTCAATCAACCCATATATATTATATTATCATATCCCAAGGTACATAGCATTAATCATTGAAGAATAGAAACAAGTGTTATTTTACAAACTTTGTGTTGTGGGATTCATCTATCTTGAAAAGATTGTTCTTACGTCCAAAATCTTGAGCTATTCTTTGTTTAGTGTTCTTGATCATTTTAATTGTTTCAGAATATTTCACTCGTTATCTAAAACTCATATAAGTATTTCTTGATCTGTGTTTGCTGGAAAGAAAATACGTTCCTCTCGTTCCCTTCCCGCTTTGTTTTGTCTATAATATTTTACCTTCTAATTCTTCCTAATCTAAATATTGTAACATTTCCATTTCGTGTTGATATGGATTTCGGGATTGTATCCCAACCCCAATGGTTAGAATAGTGTGAATATTGCACATATTATTTCTGTTGTGTTTTAGATTAGTAATAAATAGGCAGCCTCACATGTCTTTGAGGAGGGATTTAATCCCATTTATTGTGGTTGAACCTCATATTTTGGTCTGACAAAATATCCAACCAACATTTTTTGGTGACTCCGTTGGGGAATACAGATTGATAAGACTAATCTTATCCTATTGGCGTCTGTCGACTCCATATTTGCCTTATTTTCAAAAAGATCTATTTTTGAGTTCAAGTTAGCCAGAAAGATCTTCACTCGGTCAAGCCGAGCCAGAGGTGAAACTGATCCGTTCTTTGATTTTCTTCAGCAACATAATTTCAGACTTTCACCCAACAATGTTGCATCTAGCTGAGCGAGAAGTTATTTACCTATCTGAAGAAGTCAGGTTCTTCAAGAACAAGAAGTTTTTACAAATTGTCATGTGTTATTCTTGTCTGATACTGAGATTCGTGTATGCACTTCATTCAAAATAATGGTAGCACAACATGTTCCTTGAGGTGTTGTTATTGGTCCTCTTTCCCTAACTCCACCATTGCACGATCTACCACATGGCTCACGTAAGAATATTCCTAAGTTCATTGGTGGTGGGAAGCAGCACCCTAATGAACACATCACTTCATTCTTTGTCGCATGTGGCATTCTTGGAGTTGCTCATGAAGACATCTCTGTTCGACTATTCATTGAGACATTGCATTGTGTAACAGTAAAATGGTTCTACCATCTTCTGAATGCATGCATTACCAACTGGACTACCATGCGGTTTGTATTCGAAGCAAGGTTCAAACTAGCTGAAGATTCTCACACCTTATTAGCACAACTTACACACATGAAGGAGTATTATGAACCCATGCAAGATTTCATATCCAAATTCAACAAGCTGATTCATAAGATTCTAGAGCTAACCATTCCCACTCTTGAAAATCAAAAGCGTTTCTTCATCAACGCTCATCCCCCTAATGTGAGCTTCTTGTTGAGAAGATTTGTTATCCCCGATTTGGCCGCTACTCAAGCTACAACCACTGAAATAGAAGATGATCTTATTCTGGCCGGAAAGATCAAAAGAGAATCATCTAAGCCTAAAAATTAGAGTTCTTTTCAGAGTACTACTGATCCTATGATTCAAAAGATGGCCAATGACTTGATCACTTTAAAGAATAAAATGTCTCAACAAGCAACCAACATTCCTTATTGGGATATTCCTAGATGGAATTTCAACAATGCTAATGGCGCTCCCACAAGAGATAGGAATCGGTTGATTTCCACTCCCACCAGGATGGCCATTGAAGCTCCTCTTGTCAACGCAGTAGTTTAAATAGTTGAGGATGGTGAAGAACCAGAAGATTAAGATTCTCATGAAGCTTTCGAAGCTTCAGGATATGCTAATGAGTCTTTTGACGATTCAGCTGGCAACTCCAACATTGGGTACTTGGAGTATGAAGGTGAGCATGATGGTCAATCATTTTCAGTCTTCACTCGATCCCAATCTCAGAACCCCAGAAATCCGGTTGAAGGCTCTAAGGAGAAAATTAAAGAAGCTCACGTGGTTATGGCTAAAAGAGGCTCTCCTATCTTAGCACAAATTGAAAAGGAGACAACTAAAAAGGTAACTTCATCTTCTAACTCTCTTTCTCTTGCCCCCAAGGCCAGTACCTCGGCTTAGACCAATGCAACCAGAACTGAGCCCACCATCATTCCCTCATATACTTCTTTCGACATCATTGATCATGTAAAGAAAACCAAAATCCAAATTTCGGAAGCCGAGTACCTACAGTCCAACCCTGAGTAATTTGAGAAACTTGTCAAATTCATTAGAAGCAAGGCTGTTATTCCTTCATTTTCAAAAGGCATTTTTCCTAGCCCCACTCAGCCTTTACCTCAGAGTAATATGACCTGTGATGCTTCTTCAAGAAATATTGAACCATTTTATTTGTCCTTACTTATAAACGGTTTTTAACTCAGCAATTACATAATTGACTCAGGAGCCTCCGATAATGTAATGCCTGCAAAAGTAGCTCATGCCCTTAGACTCACCTTGAATAAATAGTATGGGTGGTGTTATTCCATGGAAACCAAACAAGTCCCATTGATTGGCAAAATCAAGAATGCTTAATTTGCATTTGTTGCCTTCCCTGAAAAGAGAGTGAAAATGACTATCTCGGTTGTTGATATCCCAACTGCTTATGGTATTCTCTTAGGAAGAGGTTTTTGCAAAGATGTTGGAGGAGAAATCAACATGGATTGGACCAAAGCTAAAATTCCAGTAAATGGATTTCCTCGTGTCCTTCACCCTGAAACACAAGTAAAATATCTTGTCACTAAATCAAGCGATCCCAAGGCTCAAATTCTCTTTGAAGATGTAGGCTTGGGTAATTATTTTGTGACATCTAAGGTGCCCTCTGTAGAATTCAAAGAAGAAGATCCTAATGTTGTTTGGACCCTTGAGTTCGACAGGAGCTGTTCAACTACTGGTTTAGGTGCTGGCGTAGTTCTTATATCTCCAGATTTTGAGATTTTTCCCTTTGCTTTCAAGTCACAGTTTGATAATACGAATAACACAACTGAATATGAAGCTTTGTTATTAGGATTAGAAATGGAAAGACAAAAAGGAATCCGAAATCTTAAAGTGTAGTGAGATGCCGAGTTGATTGTGAATCAAGTAAGGGGGACCTATCAGGTAAAAAATGATTGCCTAAGACATTACAGGAACAAGGTTTGCGACAGAATAGAATGTTTTGATGATTTTTCCATTAACGCAGTCTTAAGGGATTACAATGATAAAGTTGATTCTTTAGCCATATCTGCATCTCTTCTCATGTTCTAGATAACTTAGCACATTGGCAAGTGTTTAACGATGACCAACATGTATTGTCTTTTCTTGAGAAAGATGATAATTTTAGTGAGCTTTATGTTGAAGGATCAGAATCGGCTTTCCGTGAGTCCGTTTCAAATTCATATCAAGAGATCAATGGTGAATTCATCTAGCTCAAAGGCAATAAGATTCCGAAGGGATTAGTTTCTCTGGAAGGTCTATTTGACAAGCATGACTGTTTCATTCAAGATAAAAGGAAAGCTAAAGGTGATTCCTCGTCAGAGGTAGATCAAGTTAACGTGGGCTCCGCTGAGAAACTGTGGATGGTAAACATCGATAAATGTTGTTCTCTGGAGGAAAAATAAAGATTCACTTCACTCTTGAAGAGATATATGGATGTCTTAGCATGGTCATATGCATATCTGAAGTCTTTCAAGCCCAAGGATGTGCAACATAGCATCCCATTGAAGCCTGAGGTTAAACCCTATAGGAAGAAGCAAAGGCATTACAACCCAAAGATCGCAGGGACTATCGTCGCAGAAATTCAGAAGATGTTAGACACAAGGATTATTTTTCCAATCCATCATTCCACCTAGGTTGCTAACATTGTCCTTTTTAGCTAGAAGAACGGTGAAATCCAGATTTGTGCTGACTTCCGGAACCTCAATCAGTCTTCATTGAAAGACAATTATCCATTTCCCATCATGGACAAAGTATTACAGACTATCACTGGATCAAAAATGTTATCCATGCTTGACAGATTTTTGGGGTATAATCAGGTTGAGGTAGCTGCTGAAGATCAACATAAAATAGTATTCACCACCCCATGGGGAACCTTTGCTTATAGGAGGATGCCTTTTGGTTTGATTAACGTTGGAGCCACGTTTCAAAGAGATATGGACTTAGCTTTTAGATATTTGATGGGAAAGGTCATAGTTATATATTTGGATAACTTGACGGTCTTCTCTAAAAATTGAAGTGATCATTATGATCACTTGGAGCAGGTACTCTTAAGGTGTAGGCATCATGGATTTCATTAAATCCTAAAAATTCCATGTTCGGAGTAATAGAGGGAAATTTGTTGGTTCATATCGTGACTAAAGAAGGAACCAAGATCAACCCAAAGAGGGTGAAGGCCATCCAAAGCCTTACCCTACCCACAAGTAAAACTGGGGTGAACTCCTTTTTTGGAAAGGTCAATTTCCTAAGAAGATTTGTACCTGACTTTGTCGATAAAACCAAGGATATCCTTGGGATGATGAAAGGTAAAACTCCATTCTGATGGAGCACTGAAGGGAAGCTTCCTTTCGAAGAAGTCAAAAGAGCAATTGCTTATGCTCTGATTCTAGTATGTCCAGACTTCAAGAAGTATTTCATCATGTATAGCTACGCTTCCACACATACAGTATCAGCCATCCGGATGTAGGAGAACGAAGAAGGAATCAAATCTCCCATCGCTTTCATGAGCTGCCCTCCAAAGGAACATGAATTGAAGATGTCATAGATTGAAAAGCATGCTTATGCAGTGGTGAGAGCAGTGAAACATTTCAGGTATTATGTGTTGAGTTCCCACACTCTTGTTCTTGTTCCTGATACTTCAGTTAAGTCTATTTTGACTCAACAAGAGTTGGGTAGTCAACGGGGTAACTGGATAGCCAAATTCCAGGAATATGACTTGGACATTAGACCTACCAAGTTGGTACGAGGAAGAGGCCTGTTCCAATTGATTGCAGAAAATAAGTCTGAGACAGAATGCGAAGAAACTAAAGATATTTCTTCAAAATTTCCTATGGTGCTTTTTGTAAGCACAACCGATGAATGGTATGTAGATATCGCTTTCTTTTTAACTTACAAAAAATTCCCCCTGCATTTAAGCCAAAAATAAAAGAGGACCATTAAACTCAGGTCCATGAGATACATTCTTTGGGATAATGGTATATATAAGAAGGGTATTGATGGTGTATTCTTGCGTTGTGTTGATAAGTCTCAGTAGGTAAGGTTGCTAGAATCCTTTCACAATCTAGCATGCCGAGGAAATTTCTCTTCCTCCGTGACAACTTATAAGATCTTACGAGCCAGGTATTATTGGCCTACTATGTTTCAAGATTCAGCAGAATGGGTGGCTAAGTGTGAAGCTTGTCAACATTTCGTTGGCCGTCCTAAGTTGGTTGCTCTCCCCTTTAAGCCTGTGGTAGTCGAAGAACCTTTTTTCTAATGGGGAATTGATTTCATTGGAGTACTAAACCCTACCTCTAGAGTCAGTCATAATTATGTGCTCACCACCACTGACTATTTCACCAAGTGGGTGGAAGCTGTTCCAATCAAACAAGCTACCTCCAAAGCTATGTGCCAATTTCTTAAGGAAAATATAATTGTTAGATTTGGTGTGCCTTACAAGATCATTGTTGACAATGCTTCAAATTTCTCATCACATGAGTTGACAGAATTTTGCTATGGATTTGGGATCATGTTGGCTCATTCATTTGATTATTACCCCCAAGGTAATGGTCAGGCTGAATCAAGCAACAAGAACCTGGTGACCATAATCAGAAAGCTGGTTGATGAGAATCAGAGGACATGGCACAAAGCATTGTATGATGCATTATGGGAAGGTCGGATTACTCCTAAGTGAGCTATTAGAATGTCTCCATTCCAGGTGTTGTATGGAATTGATGTTGAGATTCCGATATCTGTATAATTGCCAGCCTTACGGTTGGCTAAAGTAATTGAGGATGAAACTTTTCAAAGATCCATTAAGAAAAGGATAATGTACCTAGCTAGGCTAGAAGAAGAACGGGGCAAGGTGGTAGATTGCATTGCAGATCATCAAAGAAAATTCAAAAGGATATTTGACAAGAAATCAAAGCAACATAATTTCTAGATTGGAGATTTAGTACTTCTCTGGGATAAGAGAAGAGAACAGAAAGAGATGCATGGCAAGTTCGATTCTTTATGGAAAGGTCCTTTCAAAATCCATCAACTGAATGGTGAAAATAGATTTTTTCTTTCATACCTTGATGGAGAGTTGCTTCCTCTTCCTTTCAGTGGCCAACATTTGAATTTGTTCCACCAGTAATGTAAGATTCTCTCTTACACTATTGTGTTTTCTTTCTTTCTTTCTTTGTTTTCTCTTCTTCCGACTTCGTAGCCCAATGGATAAAAGTTCTTGATTTTGAGTTCTCTTCCTTTGATGTCTCAAAGAAATTCCCCAACTGTAGCAAGTTGTTATCTCATTTTAGTGATTTCAGCTAAAATTGAGATGACCATACAAAAATTTTGGAAAAATCTCCTAAACTTCCCCTTTGGAGGAGATTTTCGGGGTTTCAGGTTTTTCAGTGCATGAAAGCATGTTTCTTGCTTGTTACATGTCCCATGTTCCCTGAAACCTGAAACTCGATGGTCTTATCAGTATGTCAGGTTTTCGGAACCCCTGAGCATCGAAACATGCATTATCAAATGCATGCTTCATGTCATGTGTTTTTCAAAACCCGAAACCCGATTGTTGCCTTTGTATCAGGTTTTCGGAGGTTCAAATCATCGGAACATGCTTTTCCTATCGCATGTTTCATGTTCCATGTTTCCTTAAACCCGCAACTCAAAACAAAGCCAGTGTGTCAGATTTTTGAATCTCATAAGCATCTCAACATTCATGCTTCATGCCTCATGTTTCCCGAAACCTGAAACCCGAAATGAACTAAATCCTTTGTGTCAGGTTTTCAAGGACTCTGAGCATGATGACATGTCATAAATGCCCAATTGTCTAGTATTTGGAACACGTGTCGAGCTATGTGTAATAAATTTTAGGGTTTTATAAATCGTCAGTTTTTACACGTCTTTTTTACCTTGTACAATTTTGACGCGTTGGATTGATATGCATGCTTCTACCTCCTCCGATCCCGATTGAGCTTCTTGATCAATTTCGTGATCTGTCTTCGATTATTTTTCAAATTTATTGAAGGTATTTCTCTCGTCTTTCTACTTTTATGATTTTTGGGGTTATTTTTGAGGTGTTCATGATGGAGTTTGCATTTCTTTTCTCTTCCTTCTTGGTTTAGGGTTTTGGGTTGCTTATTCTTTGTTTTTATTACATTCCCATTGAACCTCTTGTTTGGAATTCACCGTTAGGGTATTTGTTTATTTTCCCATAGATTGTACCCTATAATTTTCAAAAGGGTTAAAAAATTCCTAACTAGCAACATGGCGTGGATTTTTCATGTCCTGACATTGTAGAAATTTGATTGCATCTGTTTTAGGTTTTACAAGGTGTCCGAAATCATTCAAGTTCTGCCTTTGTTTTGGGATTATCCAAGTGCTTGACATCCCTCAATTTCTGCCTTTGTATCAGGTTTTGTAGTGTGTTTGACATTCTTCGAACTCCGCCAGTGTTTTGGGTCTTGACTGGTGTTAGACACTCTTCTGGTTCCGTAGTGTGTCGAAGATTATCACCTGCTCAACATCATCCGAATTCTGCCAGTCCTTCAGGTTTTTCAAGGTGTTCGACATGGTCTATTTCCCAACACACACAATCTAGTCTGTCAGGTTTCCAAGGTTGTTTTGCAAGTTTCAACACCTGAATAGTAGGGCAGGTCTGTTCACTTGTTCAAAAAACATTGAGACTCAATTGCTCTTCCAGTAATTTTCAAGACTCCTCATGTCGGACCCTAGCTCATCATGATTCCACAAGAAAATATTCCTCCACCCACAGATTCAACCATGACACCTCCAATAGGAGCAACTTCTTCTGTTGTACCACAATGGTTGGTCAACCAAACTCTGAGAAAGAGGAAGGTGGTAGTTCCCCTACCAGCCTTTGACTTCAGTTCACTCAAGGCTTCTCTTGCCAAATCTGCCAAGAAACCCAAAACAGTTTCAAGAGTTTCAGTAGATGCCTCGGGGCATAAGTTTGCAGAGATTTCCACTGGCACAGTCGACAAAACCAAGGATTATCAGATTACAAGGGTGGATCTAGGAAAGGTAATAGTAGAAGGGGCACAACAAGATGCACAAGATGCCATGAATGTGCTATGCCAAAAGCTAAAGGAAACAAAGGTGAGAAGGGATGAGCTAAAAGAGAAAGTGGAACAGTTGACAGAATTATTGCTTAAACTCTCAATCAACCATGTCATCTTATACTTCCACTCCTATTAGGTTCGACTTCTCATCAGTACCTGTTATTGAGAATATCAATGAGAAGGGGAGAACGGTGGATGAATGGATTCAGAGGTTACTCCTTCAAGGAAGGAAAGTCATTGATGATATAGTAGAGGTATACAAATCCTTGAAGGAAATGAAAAAGGATGGTGATAAGATGAATGATGAATTTTCACAGGAGGCTGGAAACCCCGAACTAACTTTGGAGGCCCTCAATGCACTAAAGCAAGTTGTAATCTCAGGTCTTAGTAGAAGAAGGATTCATTCCACATGGGGATAAACACTTCCAGCTAACCAAGGCTATTAGGTTCAAGATAAAGATTCTCAGTGAAGCTTGCAGCAAGTTGAGAGAATCCAGGGATCAGTTGATTGACGCAACCAGTGATATCGAAGAAGAGTTTTTCAAGATATTTTCCAAAGTATTGGATGAAGGCGCAACCATTCTATCTGCTAATGGTTTCTATAAACAAATTCAAGAATTGATCATGTAAGAACCAGCTTCCATCTTTGATCTGAGTGTCATTGATAAATTTATAAAGATTGAGAATGTTTTGGAATCACTAAGAAAACTTAATAAGATATTGAAGAAACTTCCTGGCAATGCAAGTGACACGTAAGAAACTTGCGAGGTTCTAAGTGATTATTCTAGTGCACCAGATGAAGCTAAAATGCAAGACATAATCCTAAATTTTCAAGAGTTTTGATACAATCAGGCATCATTGGAAGAAGACAAGGATGAGGAAACGGAAAAAGCAATGATGTTACATGTCATTTCCTTCCAGAAATTGACATGTCTTTTTCATTTCCGTTTTGTCACATAGGAAGCATATTTTGACTTGTTCTCCTGTGTGAGAGTCAAGAAAAATAGGACTCTTATTAAATGACTACTTTCTAGGAATTTATCTTATTTTCTCTTTTCCCTTTTTATTATAAATAATGGATGCTTGTGCATTCCAAGGAAAGAGACTTTTTGAATATTAAGAGCTATTGTGAAGAAGAAGAAAAACTTTGTATTTTCTTTTTAATCATTGAAGAATAGAAGCAAGTGTTATTTTACAAACTTTGTGTTGTGGGATTCATCTATCTTGAGAAGATTGTTCTTACGTCCAAAATCTTGAGCTATTCTTTGTTTAGTGTTCTTGATCATTTTAATTGTTTCAGAATATTACACTCATTATCTAAAACTCATATAAGTATTTCTTGATATGTGTTTGCTGGAAAGAAAATATGTTCCTCTCATTCCCTTCCTGGTTTGTTTTGTCTATAATATTTTCCCTTCTAATTCTTCCTAATCTAAAGATTGTAACATCTCCATTTTGTGTTGATATGGATTTCGAGATTGTATCCCAGCCTCAATGGTTAGAATAGTGTGAATATTGTACATATTATTTCTGTTCTGTTTTAGATTAGTAATAAATAGGCAGCCTTACCTATCTTTGAGGAGGGATTTAATCCATGTACTATGGTTGAACTTCATATTTTGGTTTGACAAATTATCCAACCAACATAATGATGAGGCAGTTGCAAAATGGCTGGATAAGTGCAAGAAAATATGTAGGAATGATGAAATAAAATATAAAATAAATATGGCCAAAAGGTGGGATTAATTATTACTTTATTCATTTTAGAACCTTCTAAATAGTACTATAAGACCAGGCTAAATAATGTCTAATGTGCATAATTTTGTGTCTACATTTATCCCCACTTTATGTTGGTGAGTGGAAAGCTCGGTAACATAAAGTAGATAGAGATGCGCACTTGATATCCATGTAGAGTGTAGAAGAAGATGTGTCAATGGACTAGACTCAAGTGTGTAATGACAAAAGGAAAAAGTGTGGAGGAGCATGGATTCTAAAGATGAAAAATGTGCATAAAAATTGATGAGAGTGAACCTAGGGTAAAACACATGTGTAGTTGTTGTTGTGTATAGTGTACCTGCATGGTTAGTAAAGGAAAATTCTTGTAGTGTTGTGTTGTCGTTGTTGTTTTTTTTTTTCCAATTTGACTACTTGTTTCTCATACTTTCGGTCCTACAAGGATAAATTGATCAAGTAGTCAAATATGTATGTATGTAAAAACACTATGTAAAATACACATGTATATAGAAATATGTAAAGTACAAAAATGTAACGTACACTAGAATAAAAGTGTAAATGGAACTTGTGCACCTGATCCATGTCGAGAGAAGGGTGTAAAAAATATCATTTACTGTCGTAATTTTTTTGGGTGATCTCACACCACCCTGGCTGAAGAAGTATGGGAAGGAGATGGGTTGCATCCTCCAACTTTAACCACTTCTGACGAAATGTGTGAAGAGATCTCTATATTGTCATGGTTTTTTGGGTGATCCGATGCCACTTGACGGAGAAGTGTAAAGAGGCAACACCACTGTAATCCCCAAGCCTATAACTACTCCACAGAATTGCCGAAGGACACCATGTCCTATTGAGGCTGATATGTGTGGAGTTCGTAGACTGGTCTAAACTCACTCGCTGCGTGTGAACTGGTGTAAATACGTTGTATTAGTAGAAAACCCTCAGTGGTGCCCCCCCTCTTTGGTGGCACATGTGATGACCCTGGAAGGAGAATGAGACCCCAAAAGAGGACCAACCACACTCTGACCTGTAGAACTCTACCCTATAGGGGGGAAGGGAAGTGTTTGGTAGATACGAAGGCATGCACAAAAGGGGATGGCTAGCCAAAACAAGTGTTAGTCTGAAAACACATACATGTAAGAAAACAAGTGTAAAATATTCATATAATGTAGATACTACTAAAAAAAGTAGTGTAAACACACAAGAAAATAATTAGACCTCATAAAGTGGGTTTCAAACATGGGAAATATCTCACGATGTCGCAAGACACACAAGGCCATCATGGCCGCAAACAATAGACAAGTGTGCACACAAGCAAAGGTAAAATCCCACATACAATGGCAAACACCGCAAACAAGTAGAAACAAACAAGTACTCATGGAAACATGTAATCCTGTAAAACAAGTGTTGCACATGGAACACCCATTAGCATGTTAGAGTGATAACCAATATGTCAAAACATGTATGAACAAGTAGTATAAGATGTTAAGTACAAAATGAAACAATAACACCTAGATAAGATGAAGGTGGAAGCCCCCATCAATCGGTATAAGAAGGGTAGAAGGTGAGCATCCATGTCGCATGTAGAATCATGTATCTACAATCACACTAAACAAATGCCTGAACATGCATGTGTGTATGATAATGACATATAAGAAACCAATCTAACATGTGTAGTAAAGTGATCATTCAAAACATGAACAAGAAAAAGTAAATTCCCCCAAAACAATGCAGTATGTTGTGGATGGATGGAATGGAATGATAGGAGCAACTTGCCCCCTGAGTAGATGGAAGTGTATGCAGCAAGGATCATTTTTTTTTCCTCCTCAGCAGTCAATAATGAATCGTAAATGATAGTGCATCATCAGGAAATGGTCAAGTATTGTTGGTTGTGTCTAGCAGGTTGTGATGAGTATGTATATGTAATGGTGATGAGATGTGATATGCGGAGAGATGTGTGTGAACCCTATAGTCAAAGTGTATATCACGACTTGTTTAATGGTTGAGTGATGATTTATCCCTAAGCTTATATCACTATAGGATGAGTGTATGGGGATAAGATATATGGAAATATGTGTGTGGACCCTATAGCCTAAGTATATACTATGACTTTTTGAATGTGTGAGTGATGATTTTGCCCTAAGTGTATATCACTATAGAATGAAAAGAATGAAGGTGGGTGATGATGTAGCGTAAAGCATATGTTGCTATGAGATAGATGATAAGGGAGTGGTGATGTACCCTAAGGTTTATGCCACTACAAGACGATAAAATGGGGGTTGGTGCTTTAACCTAAAGCGTATACCACTACAAGATGAGAATAAGGGTGGTGATTTAGCCTAAAACATATACCACTACAAGATGATAATAAGGAAGGTGGTGATTTAGCCTAAATCTTATACCACTACAAGATGATAGAATGTGTGAAAATATAACCTAAGGTGTATGTCACTAAGGCAGGAAATGTTGAATGAGAAATATGTTGCATGATGAAAGTGAGGTCCATTTGATTGGTAAAACCTCAATAGTCAAGTATGGACCGAGCAACTAGAGTGCATCATAGGGTGGTGAGTGCAGTGCATAGAAGATAATGTAGTATAAACGACCAAGTAAAGTAGTAGGGTATGTAAATGCACGTTGTGGGTAATGTAATGTAGATTGTGTAGTGGGTATAAAATGTGTAATGTGTGAAAGGTAATAAGTTTGTAGATAGAAATAGAATGTTAAAGGATGACAGGTAAAACTAGACTCGTGTATAATGAAATCTAGTGTAGTATGTAGAATATATTGGATGCATGGATGTGGTGTGGGTGTGTAAGATGTAGTAGTAGGCGTAGATAGAAAATAGAATGTGTAGTGGTGATATATAAAGCTAGACTCATAGATAATGTGCTCTAGTGTAAATGTAGAATGTAAAGATGGGATGTGAAACTAGATTCCTATGTAATAAAGACTAGTGTAGTATATGAATGAAAAGAATGAGGTGGGTGTGATTGTAGTAAAGCATATGTTGCTATGAGATAGATGATAAGGATGGTGATGTACCCTAAGGGTTATGCCACTACAAGCCGATTAAATGGGGTTGGTTGACTTTAACCTAAAGCGTATACCACTACAAAATGAGAATAAGGGTGGTGATTTAGCCTAAAACATATACCACTACAAGATGATAATAAGGAAGGTGGTGATTTAGCCTAAATCTTATACCACTACAAGATGATAGAATGTGTGAAAATATAACCTAAGGTGTATGTCACTAAGGCAGGAAATGTTGAATGAGAAATATGTTGCATGATGAAAGTGAGGTCCATTTGATTGGTAAAACCTCAATAGTCAAGTATGGACCGAGCAACTAGAGTGCATCATAGGGTGGTGAGTGCAGTGCATAGAAGATAATGTAGTATAAACGACCAAGTAAAGTAGTAGGGTATGTAAATGCACGTTGTGGGTAATGTAATGTAGATTGTGTAGTGGGTATAAAATGTGTAATGTGTGAAAGGTAATAAGTTTGTAGATAGAAAATAGAATGTTAAAGGATGACAGGTAAAACTAGACTCGTGTATAATGAAATCTAGTGTAGTATGTAGAATATATTGGATGCATGGATGTGGTGTGGGTGTGTAAGATGTAGTAGTAGGCGTAGATAGAAAATAGAATGTGTAGTGGTGATATATAAAGCTAGACTCATAGATAATGTGCTCTAGTGTAAATGTAGAATGTAAAGATGGGATGTGAAACTAGATTCCTATGTAATAAAGACTAGTGTAGTATATGGATGATCAGTGCTATGAAGATATATGATATATAGGTGTAGGATGGTAGAATGTAAATGTGTAGGTCCTGTTGATGGTGAATCACAACACCCCTGAATGTCTGCAAGTCAATGGGTTGAGACTCTCAGTGCGATTGCATAACATGGAACTTTTCCCAAGTGTGGGACCTCGCGAATGAAAAAGCTCTCCGGATGAAGGCCGGTTCCTATTCCTCTGTTCAGATGCACATGTAAAAATGTAGAGGGTTTACTCAAAAACCTAAACTAACTTTCCAAGGAGACAGGGTAAGAAGATGCATAAAATAAAACCTAAACTACAAAGGTGATGCACCGAGGAATGAAGAACACCTATCTTGCCAATAAACACAAACCATTAAAATGCAAAGCAAGATCATGCACAGATAACAAAATTTGTAGTGAAAGATCAGGAGGATGCAAATGAACACAGAGAGGGTTGAGAATCATCCACAGACATGCATTATTTTCTCCAAAGATGATACAATACACTACAAAATGCCAAGAGGCAAAGTTTCATTACAGTTTTAGATGGGAGGTTTGAACTCCACAAATTCACCTACCAAAGAGAAGAAGGGAGGGGAAAAACAAGAATTTCCAACCTTGCGTAAGAAACCCCTCCTTACAATTTATAGGAAGAATGAGAGAGAAAAGAGAGAGGAATTCCAAATCTACCCCAACCACCTCCAGGTTGCATTTAATTCATCTCATTATGGCGGTAGGTGAGAACCTTAGCAAACCCAAAAAAATGGTGAATTATATTTTGAATTTTTGAAGAACTTGTTCTCATCCAATTAAATATATCCAGTTGTAGTTGGACAGAGGACCTCGTAAGCGTTTCGAAAATTTCAACCTTGCATGAATTCGAGCTCCCTATGAAAAGTTATGGCCATTTGAATATCTACGTCAGGGTTTGCTTTCTATCAGGGTGTCAACGCTCAAAATGTTGCACCTCCTGAAGCTGTGCCTTGGTGAAATTATCCTTATGTCAACATACTTTTAAGTGTGCCATAGGCACTGAAAATGTGGTGTCGACACTTTGTGCTGTGTACCCCCAGCCTACGCCTTGGGCGTGAATTTTTGCATGTCGACACTTTGTGCTGTGCGCCCCCAGCCTGCACCTTGGGCGTGAATTTTCACATGTCGACACTTTGTGTTGTGCACCCCCAGCCTATGCCTTAGGCGTGAATTTTCGCATGTCAACACTTTGTGCTGTGCACCCCCAGCCTGCGCCTTGGGAGCAAATTTTTGCATGTCGACACTTTGTGCTGTGCGCCCCCAGCCTAAGCCTTGGGCGTGAATTTTCGCATGTCGACACTTTGTGCTGTGCGCCCCCAGCCTAAGCCTTGGGCGTGAATTTTCGCATGTCGACACTTTGTGTTGTGTGCCCCCAGCCTGCGTCTTGGGCATGAATTTTCGCATGTCGACACTTTGTGCTTTTGACTATATTTACCCGGGGGAGATATATACAACAGGTCCTATAGTGTAGTGTGTGGGGTTCAGTGTAATGGTAATCCCTCAACAGTCCAGTGTGAACAGAAGCACAACAGTGCTTCATCGGGTAACGAGGGTGTTAAAATGTGAAAGAAGTGTACGTATACATGAAGAGGTGAATGAGAAAGAATATAAAGAGTAGGGGCACAATGATGCTAAAGATGAGGAAGGGGGAGAATTGTGTAGTGGCTATGCCCCCCAAGTGGTAACGAAGGAGAAATCACCCTATAAGGTCGAGAGATGAAGGTCCATCAACCGGTGCCTGTGATGATGAAAGGGGAGGGCGATGCTCAAGTAATGGTGGTATGGTAGAAAAAAGTTGTGTGGGGGAATGAAGCTGATATGCATGTGATGGGTGTACATAAGATGAATGTCATGGTGTAGTAAAGTGTGTGGAAGATGGAGATCGAGGAGTTGTCATGCGTAAGGGAGAAGACGAGCCATGTGGAATGAAGCGAGGCGGTGATTAGCGGTGAGATGCGGTAGTGGTCTTAAGAAGAGGCCAGTACTAATGGGTGGGACTAATAGAGTGGCGTGGTTCCGTAGAAGCAAATCTAGGTGGTGAACTAGGAATAGGATGTATTGTGGGCAATGTCATAGGAGCTATATAAGTAAGAGGGGGAGACACACGGGGAGCGGAGCGAGAAGGTGACGATGGTGGAGGTGAAGGAGGGAGGTTGTTAATGGAAATAACTTGATTTTCATAACCAAATTTAAGGCGCAAATGGTTCGTAGAAATAATAGCTTGGGATTTACGAATCCAATTGAGGCCGAGAAGTAAGTCACATTGTAGACACGTATAATTTGGTCTACATGATCTTATTATTAAAATCATTATAATTATCCTAGTCTCGTGTTAATTTACTACACTATGCTAGTAAATTTCCATTTTTAACCTCTTCTAAAACCACTAAACATGTTAATCCCTCTCTAACCAGCTTCTATAAGTTTGTTTCCCTTTAATTAACCTTGTTTAGGTTAATTAACCCCCTTATTGACTTTCTAGGAAGGATTTGAGTTTCTAAACAAATATCTTACCTTTCTAAATAGACACTTAGCTTCCTAAAATCTTGTTCACACCTCCAAATATGTTTTTCCAAAAATCAACTTTTTGACTCCCGTTTAGTCCCACATGCATCCAAATTATCCTTTTCTCGAATCCAAAAAATATAAATAGAGGGATAACCCTCCCACCTTTTCTCAAGAACTCTCTCTCTCTCTCTCTCATTTCTGATTTAGGTCATGCTTAGGTTTTTTTAAAGTCATTTCATAGTTCATTTGAGTTGATTACTTGGTATTTGCTAATCCTTTCAAATATTTAGGTAAATGGAAGAAGTCATTAATGGTGAGCTTCCATTCTTAAGTTTTTGAAACATTAATAAACACAAAACGATTGTTAAAGCTTTAATAGGTTCACTTATAGATAGATTTCATGGAGTAGAGAACTAATATAGTCATGTTTAGAGGTTGATTGTTTGTTTCAAACTTTATAATATGCATGCAAATAGGTAGCTTTTGTTTATTTCTAATCTGATGGTCATTTGGGTTGTTTGTTCCAAAGCTTCTGGGGTTTTCTTTTGAGTTTTTACCCTCATTTCATAAGCTTTTACAAACTTGTCATTGCACACATTTGGCACACCAGGTGGGACTACCCCATAGCCCTTTTGAAATCATTTTAAAGCTTTTTATGTCCATTTTTAATCATTGTAGAGATTTCTAGGGTTTAAATGCTTGTCTTTTGATAGTTTTCATGGTTTAAACAAGCTAAATCTCCCTTTTGGTTAAACATTTAATGGGTTCAAGTTAGAAATAGATTTCCTTGATAAAAAACTAACCTGGTTGCTTCTTAAAAAATTCATTTCTGTGAGTTTTCAGGTTTTTGCAGGGGTACACGCAGGTGTCCTAGATCAGTGTGTCTCCGTCGAAACCCTACCACACCTGTTGAACTAGTCGCTCACCCATCTAGTCATATTTTTTACTATCAGATTATTTACAAAGGGCCACGTACCTTTCAAACTATTATTTTTTCTGTTGACTATCACGCGTATTTGTGGCTCTGGACACGCAGGTGTATTTTTGGCATACTATGCTGATTCATATTTTATCTTGCACACATATCCATGGGGAAAGAGGCATCTCCATTGAAACCCACACGTACCTGTCTCTCGACCCGCACAGGTGTTGGAGCTTACTATCATAAATTACTGCCACACGTACACACCAGTCTAGGTGCATATCCATTGGTTAGGACACATATGCATCATTCTAGGCGCATAGGTGTCTAAGTTAAAAAATTGGAATTTCTCTTTGAGCTGCAAGATCAAAAAAATTATGATTTTCTGGTTATTCGTGAAAAATCTACTAGCATGATCTAGCATAGGAAGAGTGAGCACAAAGAATTACTCAGAGGAGAAAATAAGATCACAATAAAGAGGAACAGAGAAATAATAATTATCTCAGATATCTCCACCATCTGGGAGATTCATTAAATAGGGAGAATAGATAGTTTGAAATTCCTAAATAATAGTAATGTCAAGCTAATTAGGAGATAAATAATTCCACACAAGGAGTGGAGAGAATCTCAACAAGCTCCGAGAGTTAGAACTATTTAAAACAAATATAACAATTTGCTATAATGAGCTTATTTGGTGTAATTAAATTATTTACACCAACACCCTCCCATAAGCGAATGCTAGGGAGCAAAAAGAAAGAAGGGTCTCGGCTACTAGGCTTGATAAGGTACCCGATACAATACTAGAAAATAAGGAAGGAAGGACTATAAAAGATCCCCCCCAAGGACAACTTCCTTCACCCCAAGCTTGTCTCGCAACTCCAAATAGCGAGGGGAACCCAAGGGTTTAGTGAAGATATCTACAAGCTGATCAACCGTAGGAATAAACTCCATCTGAATGACCCCATCCTGAATCAACTGTCAAATGAAGTGCATGTGGATATCTATGTGTTTCGTGCGCTGATGCTCAACAGGATTACGTGTAATTTGAATAACACTTTGGTTATCACACAAAAGAATGGAAGGAGACTCTTATGAAAAACCAAACTCACAAAGAATCTGACGAAGCCAAAGAACCTCCTACCCTGCTGTCACAACACCTCAATATTTTGCCTTAGTGGATGATAATGCAATTGTATTCTGTTTTTTACAAGACCATGCAACTGGACCAGAACCAAGATGAAAAAAGAAGCCAAAGGTGGATTTACAAGTATCGCAACATCCTCCCCAATCAGAATCTGTAAAGCCCTCAATACCAGAAACATTCTAAGGCATGTAATGGATACCATAACCCAAGGTCCCTCGAAGATATCTCAAGATACACTTGGCTGCTTGCCAATGACTCTCATGAGGCTCATGTGAAAAACGAGAGACAATATTAACATCAAAGGTTATATCGGGATGAGTATGAGTGAGATACAAAAGGCTCCTAACCAACTGTTTATACAAAGTGGGATCAACTAGTTTGGACTTACATGCAGCAGTCAGTTCAATACTTGACTGGTAAGGTGTGGGAGATGGCTAGCAATCAGCCATATGAAATCTCTAAAGTAGATCTGTAGCATACTTCTTCTGACAAATAGAGATGCCCTCAACAGACTGGAAAACTTGTAGGCCAAGAAAGTAGTGCAACAATCCCATATCTGTCATATCAAATTCTGCTTTCAATTTCTGTTTAATGTCCTATGTTAGAGAATTTGAACTACTATTAATGAGGAGATCATCAACATATAATACCAATAGAATCAAGTCATCATCATTCTTCAGTACATAAACTGTATGATCGGTCTTACAACAATGAAAGCTAATAGACAACAAGAAAGCATCCATCTTCTCATACCAAGCCCGAGGGGCTTGTCTGAGACCATAGAGTGAACGTCAAAGTCTACAAACTAGTCAAGAGTCATGTTTGAACCCCTGAGGTTGCTCCATATAAATCTCCTCATGGAGATCACCATGTAAAAATGCACTCTTCATGTCCATCTGATGTACTGGCCATCGATGAGAAGCAGCAAGAGAGAGAACAAGGTGAACGGAATCCATCTTTGCCACAGGAGCAAAAGTTTTAGAGTAATCTACTCCTTCAACTTGAGAATACCCCTTGGTGACAAGACGTGCCTTGTATTTTTCAACCGATCCATCAACTGCATATTTGGTCTTATAGACCCATTTACATACAAGATTTCTTCCCTTCAGAAGAGGAACCAAATCCCAAGTATTATTCTTCATAAGTGAAGAATATTCATCCTGCATTGCGGAATCCCATTCTGGGTTTCCAGATGCCTGTGAAAAAAGAACAGGATTATTAGAAATAGCTTGGCTCATAAGATCCATACCAGAATAGGGCCGATGATCGACAACACCAGAAGTCTCAGCTCTAGTACGTCGTAGATCTCGTGAATCACCCACCAAATCACCTGTTGCAGCCAATGTAGAACTCAGCCATTTTGGAGCAGGGGCAACAGTAACAAGAGCAACAGGATCAGGATCAGGGGGGCCATCAAAATCATCATCAGTGGTAGGAGGAGGAGGCAATAATGGAGATGGAATAACTACTGTATGATCTAAAGGAGCCTCGGTCTCATCAACTCAAACATCCTGCCGAAACACAACATCTTTGGTAGCGGGATCAAAGAGGTGATATTCCTTCACATGCTCACAATGATCAACAAAAATGAGTTCTTTGATTTTCTTCTCCATGGTTTTCTGAGTGTCATCAGGAACAAAGGCCCAAGCCTTAGAACCAAAGACCTGGAATTTTGATACATCAAGTTTTTTACCCGACCATGCCTCCTCAAGAGTAACCCCTTGTATTGCTTTATGTGGCATTCTATTTTGAATGTGATTTACATAGTTGACTGCTTCCACCTAGAATTGAGGTGTCATGTTCTTGGACTGAACCATGCAATTTTCCATTTCCTTGAGTGTTTGTTTCTTTCATTTAGTAACTCCATTTTGCTGAGGGGTGTGAGGAACAATATAATGATGCACAATTCCATGATTAGCACAAAAAGCAGTAAATGCATTACTCTCATATTCCCCCATTATCCATGCAGAGTATTTTAATACAATGCCCAAATTGTTTCTCTACAATAGCCTTAAAAACTTTGAAATGCTCCAGGACATCACTTTTATATTTTAGAAAGTACACCCAAGTTTTCCTAGTAAAATCATCTATGAATGTGAGTACATACTTAGCACCAGAAAATGATCTATGAGGAAAAGAAGTTAGATCACTATGTACTAACTCAAGACGAGCCGTAGCTCTTTTTTCTTGACCTTTGGGAAAAGGATCCAAATGTTACTTACCCAAGATACATCCAGGGTAGACACCATCATGTGATTTTACCTTTGGGAGTCCTGTGACCATATTCTGTAAAGAGAGCTGCTGCAGATATCTATAATTGAAGTGACCAAACCTCTCGTGCCACAATTTGCTCAGAGAATCAGCATGAGCAATAAGTGTAGATCTTGTAGAGTTATCAAAGCTCCCAAATACATACAAACATGAACATGTGTCCATAGTTCTTGTAGCTACAATATCATCATGATCATGAAGTTCCCTTATTACAACCTTATCTGGTGAGAATTCAACAGTTCTACGATCACCAGAATTACAGATTTGATATATGGAAAGAAAATTGTTAGACATATGGGGAACATAAAGAACATCATTTAGATGCCCATTTGGCATATTTACAGTACCATAACCCAATACATCTATTGAAGCAGAATTTCCCACCAAAATCGGTGATGTGCTGCAAGCAGAAACAGAAGTCAACAAATCCCTGCAATGTGTAATATGATGAGAAGCCCCTGAGTCAAGAATCCACCTATCTTGCAAAGGAGAAGAAGCTCTAGCAGAAAGAGCCTTACCCTTGCCAGCATTGGAAGCAAATGAAGGTGATGGAACAATGATCTTGTGTTGTTTTAAAGCCTTTTCTAATATTTCCAACTTCAAAAAACATTTGGATTCAGGATGATTTTTCCCCCCACAAAAGGAACAAGGATCAAACACCCGCTTCTGAAATGGTCTCTTATTTTTACCATTATTCTATGGTTTAGAAGTGTCAACAGAAGGATTAGAAACCATGTTATGAGAGGGTACAAGCTTATCATAACTTTGCTTGGGTTTGTTTTTCCAATTTTTCTTAGGAGAACTGGCCACAAGAGCATGATTCGATGTAAGCATAACATCTAGAGAGATTAACTTTGCTTGTTCTCGTGAGAGACATACACAAAACTATTCAAATGAAGGTGTTTTAAGCTGAGTGTCTAGTGCATCCATAGTAGAAAAGAAGGTTGACATAAATACAGAAAATGGACCCTTTAGTTTAGTTAGGATCATGTATATGCATTCGTCATCCTTTTTAGTTCTACCACCTACTTTCAACTGACTGCGAATCTCTTTAAATTTTGACAGAAATTCTTCTATGGAAGGAAAATATGAAGGTGATAAAGATTTTAATTCATGATCTAGTTGAATTAATTTGAACTCGTTTATCTTGCCAAACAAAGATTCAAATTTTTCCCATACCTCTTTCGGATCTGTGGCCACAGAAATATGAAACTGGATGTTATTCGCTACATTCAATGTGATCAATCCAAGAGCTTCATCTTGCTTGCATACATACAGGTATGTGTCCTTCTCTATGGTGAAAGTGGGAATTGTATCATTGAACACACCCCATAATCCATGAGACTGTAAGAGCTGCTACATCTTCGGTTTCTAGGCATGTTAATTCGTCGATTTTATAGGCTCGAACAACCGTAGATCCCCAATATGGCCAGAAGATGAGGATGATAAAAAAGCTCTCGACATGGTTTCAATGAGGTTATTTTCCAAAGTTTCCCTTTTTTAATGAAATTTTCTTCAATGCAATGGGAATGAAAAATAATCAACTTTTGTAAAAAACGGTACTCAATTTCGAGTTACCATGGAAAAGTTATTAAACTTTCAATTTTCCATAAAATAAGTCAATTTTTAATAAAAAATTGCTCACTGATTATACTATTGACCAAATAGAAGACAAATATGGTTGTGTGACCACTTGTTGGACCCGAGAGGAAACAAGTAATACAAATTTGTCCTTGGTTTACAAACATCCCACCAACAAAGTATTAATAGGCCTCAAAAGCATTAATTTCCCCCCATAATGCAATTTTTAATAACAAACTATAGAAAAATTTAAAAATTTAATACTATAGTTTTTTTTTTAAATGCACCAATTAGAAACAGTTGTGCATGTATTCACGGCAAAATCAGATATTGACTTACTAATGTTTGTTCCCTTGAGTCTCTATGGAGTTGCAGAAGGGATTGTATAGGAAAGAGCAATCCCAACACAATAGCAAATGATGCGCCAAAACGCACAGCATAGGAAATGAATAAAATTTCCAGGCGAGTTTGTGGCACTAAAAGATAGAGGAAAAGGAGACGTCAATCATCTGATTCTCAGTCTTCTGGTTCTTTTTAAGGACATCGCTACTGTTCACAGAGATGCATTCAATATTGTCGTTATGTCTAGAAAAGAATCCCACGACTTGCCGTAACAATTGTTGGGCAGCTGGATATTTACATCGGCTGCACAGGCTATGAATTTATATCCAGACGCTTGGGGTTGGGATGAGAGCGGAAAAACTGCAACAGACCACCTGAAATTAGCGATTCTTCCACATATCGGTGTGGAGGAATAAACCAACAAAGGCTCAGCTCTTCTGCAACAATACTAGCTCTGATACCAAATCTACCAACAGGATTTAGCACAGGAAGAGTGAGCACAAAGAATTACTCAGAGGAGAAAATAAGAGCACAATAAAGAGGAACAGAGAAATAATAATTATCTCTGATATCTCCACCATCCGGGAGATTAATTAAATAGGGAGAATAGATAGTTTGACATTCCTAAATAATAGGAATGTCAAGCTAATTAGGAGATAACTAATTCCACACAAGGAGTGGAGATAATCTCAACAAGCTCTGAGAGTTAGAACTAATTAAAACAAATATAAAAAATTTCTATAATGAGCTTATTTGGTGTAATTAAATTATTTACACCAACAATTCGCAGGTTCTAACAACTGATTGCAAGTTTCATTTTTATTTATTTTTACTAATGTAGTTTAAGTGTTTCATTTTCTTAGTTAAAGAGAGATTTTCAAAGTGTGTATGTTCTTCCCTCGCACCTTCTAGGTTATATTGGGAATCAAACACACTTCTAAAAACCTTCTTATTACTTTCATAACACTTTCTTTACGATTCCTAAATGGATTGATCTTTCAAAATTGGTTAAAATGAACTCAAAATTTTGCAAAAAAACTTAAAGTATTTTTCATAAAAACTTGTTTTAGTTGAGTTTCCATTTTTTGTATGATCTTCCTTCACACCTTTTGGTGATCTTAGGAGTCAAAATAAACACGCAAACTCTCTTTTGGTATCATGATATTTTGTGGAAAATTACTAACCATTTATGTATAGAACTAAAAACACTTGTCAAAGAAAGGAGTTGATAAAACAAAACCCACTAATACGTGTTTTCATACAAGTTGCCAAAAAAGAGTGCTACTTAAAACCACAATAAGGTAAAGCAAGATAAAAAAAACACACCACTTCGCATCACATTGTATTGCAGGTTTCAGAAAAGAGTACGTCCCTATCTGCTCAACTAGAAGATAATCCCTTTCACATAAATGCCTTAAGCTACAACAATGGGGGTGGTTCTAGGAACCCTAGAGCAATCCACCGCTAAGTAACCTTGTGGATGAAATAGGAAGCGCTCCGCTTACCGACTTGACTAGTTTTTACATGGTGAGTTAGAGTCAAAGTTGTCTGTATTGCGACCCCAGAGATGATAAAATTGAATGCACTAGTTTCTAATTGTATCAAAAGGGGGTAAAGTAAAGTTGAGATACTCCCAAACTAGTCAGTGTGACTCTGTGGGTTAATTGAGATCGCATTTAGACAAACTATTGACACCTAGTTGAGTGATCTTATTAGGAAAGCCATTTTTTCTTGGATCCCACTTTGTTATTCCATTGTCACGTCTTGTTGAGCCATCACAAAGTAACGACTTACTTGGAGTTGAAAATTTGTTTTTTGAACAAGGCAAAGAACCCACTTGAGTTAGATCTAAGTGTCTTTCATCATGAAATCAAACGATGTATCACTTAGCTTGGTTTCTTTCTTGCCTTCAGATGAGGCAAAACTCTGCCCAAGTGGCACTTAGTTTATTTTCATCTTTTGATCTATACCCTTGCATTCTCCTTGCTCATTTGGGACGAGAAGGAGGCATACCCCACGAGTCTTATCAAGGAAATTATTCGCCACTTTTTTGTCTATTTATGCCCACCCATGTTTGTGGCTGGGTTGTTAAACATCTAAAGTGTGTAAATATGTTTTTGTGTCTTTGATATCCCTTCGATCTTGATTTCAAGACCGTCTTCATTACTATGATTTTGGTTCATCATTATTTCTCCTTAAGTTGCTATTTTTGCTCACATTCTAGGTATACAATTATGGTACTTACATCGTGTTTTTATTTTTTGTGAGAACTTAGTATAATTCCCTTTATTGTATTGTTATGTTGTTCGCACAACTAAAGAACTTCTTAATATACTTATACCTAGTTTCAGTTCCAACGTCATCTAAGTATTTTGAGAGTTTCGATATTGCCTTGTGTATACCACGATAACATCATCTTGATACTAACACCTTGCTAGCTAGGTTAAAAATGTTGAGATAGTATTGTTACGCTATCCACATTCACAACTTCCATTTTTCAAAAACTTAGGTTTTGTTGGCATTTAATCTGGTCTTAGTGTATCTCGTGGAGAGATCACGTCGATATCACTTTGGTACTAACTCGACCTATGTATTGATAGGGTATTATCACTATCTTCCTTAATCCCTTCGTTGGAATCATAGCTTAGGGTATAATATTGTTAAAAAATATTTTGAGTGATTGTTTGATTTTCTATAGTGTTCATATGATTGTCCTTTGAACGATAACGGATACATAACATTACATCTATAATACACTAGGATATTTTGGTCGTCAGACGACTCACACAACATACACCTAGGTTTCATACAACTTTGAAAGAATTTAGACAAAACCTAGCATAAATTTGACTAGTAATGCCAAGAATCATGAAAATGGCATCTAAACCAAACAAGTGTGACTTAGAAGAAAATCCTTTTGCATCTTTCCCATTCAGTGGTAATAACTTAGCACTTCTCTTTTCACAGGTCAACGACATAGAACCTTTGGGTGATCATAGTGGAGAAGAATTTGATTCTTATGAGGAACAACATAAGCTTTACCTAATTCAATTTGACGAGCTCCTTTATTATAAAAAAGATCAAGTACTCGCAAGATTCCTAGAGTTAGGAGCTAAACTTTCGCAGAATGCGAAATGAAGGATAAAATCATTAATCATAAAATGGAAGAGCAAACATCCCTCTTAAACATGGATAATCCTTTTGATGTAGTGTATGCTTCTACTTCTAGACAACATCATAAAAACATTGAAGAAGACCCATCAAAACCAAATGGCAATTCACGAAAACCTTATTATAAGGCTTCACGTAAAGTAAAAGTATAGCGTGAATGTAAAGGCTCACTACCTCCTAAGTTTGATGAGGAAGACGATCCCTTAGTTGAATAAGAGATTCTTCAAAAACAAATATTGAAGCTAAGTCAAAAGTTTGTAAACTTAGGCTCTTCGAGTAGGAACCTACATAAAGATAAACTCAATGAAATCTAGTGAGTTTCACTTTGATTCATATGATGACACAACTTTCAAAGTTGCTAAGGTAAATAGACCAGCATCGCCTAAAAAGGAAAAACTCATTCAACAAGAGTTACAATCAATGAAGGACACACTTACTACACTACAGGAAAGTAACATAGGGCACAGTGGGAAGTACTTATATGAAGAACTATGTCCTTACCCCTTTGATAAGGACATGTTGCAACAACCATTTTTAAAACATTTTTCCATTCGTAAGTTCAATAAATATAAGAGAAAGGGTGATCCTCATGGTCACATAAAATATTTCTACATGGCTTGTCAAGAGGTCGTGTACAGTGATAATTTATTAATATGACTATTCCCTTGCATCATAGGAGTACTGACGTTAGAATGGTTTTTTAGTATACCCAAGGGATCTATTACAACATGGCCCACACTAGCTGAAAAATTTGTGCGACATTATTCCTTCAATATGGAGAATGATATCACAATGAACAACCTTTGCAAACTCCAAATAGAAACCCAATGAGACCTTTGCGGTCTTCTTACAGCAATGGTGTGGATTGGCAAGCCGTTTCCCTAGTGCACTACTGAAAAAACAACAAGAAAGAATATTCGTTCCTAACCTAAACTCGAAGATATCATTTCATTTACATATGCACTACGACTCTAACTTCAAAGAAGTTATAGAGAAGGGTAGTAAAATCTAAAAGTCTCTCATTGCAAAGGATAGACTTAAACCGGTCATCAAGGAAAAACATGAAACAAAACCCTCAAATAAACAAAAATTCTTTAACAAGAACAAACATGTCATTGGTATTGACATTACAGACTCCAAAAGAGTCCAAACCATACATAATGGTCTACTTCTAAAGCTTTTGCAAGGACCTCACTCAAAGGCACCTACAAAACGTACATTTACACCACTAACGGAATCACGATATGCCATACTTAAACAGTTAGATGTGGTAAACATGGTGTAGTACCCAACTGCAACAGTACCATATCCAAAGGATGCTCCAAAACCTGGTTGGTTCAAAGAGCATGATTATTGTTATTTCCATCTTGTTAAAGGACACAAAACAGATAGATGTTTGAGACTACAACACTATATACAAGACCTCGTCAAAGATGGAAAATTTTTTGTAGATTCACCCCTAACTCAGGATAGGGTCCCAATGAGAAAATGGGTATCTTCAAAGAGCCCTTTCCTAACCATGTAGATAATAATAACAAGAAGGAAAATCATGGACAAACTTATAATTACTATAGGACTGTTGCTTATGTCTATCCAACTAATGATATTCCCTTTCATTCCCTTATAGGTTGTATCCATTCATTTGATGAACAGGTTAATACTATTAGGATCTTAGAAAAAAGTTGTGCTGTAGGGATGAGATGTGCTCGTTTGATCATACCAGATCCCCTAACTGTCCCTCAAGAAGGTCAATACAATTTAATATAACAGTTAGAGAAGACACCCGCTAGGATATCGATTTTAGATCTCCTCAAAATCTCTACTACCCACAAAAACATATTGTATAAAAAATTGTAGAGTTCATGAGTGTCTACTAATATAGATCTCACGCACCTACGAGAAATGATTGCAAACCTTGATTCCAATGATCATATCACTTTTGATCGTACTGCAATCCCGCGTAATGACCCAGAGCACAAATTACCCCTATACCTAGAAGTAGTTGTTACTCATCGTAAGATCAAGAGGGTACTTGTGGATGGTGGATCCAATTTAAATATTTGCACTTTGAAGCTGGTTAATCAATTAGGCCATTCAAAAATAGATCTAGGGGATAAATCTATTACAATCATAGCTTATGATAATGAGGAACGTGAGTCAATAGGTACTATAGTGGTTCCTATGGAAGTAGGGTTGACATGTCACAATATGAATTTCTATGTCCTTGACCTAGATCTTCCCTATAACATGCTCTTGGGATGCCCATGGATTCACACCATGTAGGTTATTCCCTCCACCTTCCATCAGTGTATCAAGATGTGCTATGGAGAATAGATAATCACCATTCAAGGTGATCCATAACCGTTCACACATTGTAGGGAATTACACAATTTTTCTCATGTGGCCTATGAATGTCCTTCTATAGATATTATTGTTCTCTTACAAACAAAGGCCATAAGGGAATGTGTGGATCCAGATACGCTCACTCCTTGTAATCATAACTTTCCTTCGTTGGTCAACCCTTTCTCATCATGGGAGGCAATGTCAGCAAAGTATGGCCTGAGTGAGTAGTTTACTCTTCAGCAGGCCTTACTAATATCAAATCTTTCAATATCACCTAGGACATGGGGAAAACCTTACTTTCAATTCAAAGGCACTGGAGGTAGATGCCCTAAACCCTTTAAGAGATTCATCCCTAGTGGTCTCTTTTCTAAGGAAAAGATGTTATAAGATCCCACTAGAAGAATACATGAGGGTACCATGGCCTTATGCAATCGGGCCCTGCAGTATATCAAAGGCCACCGCATGATGTATGTCATGGGTTACAATTAGTTTGGATGCAGTATCAATACACAAGGATAGTTAGAACCCGTTCATATACCTCGTTTAAAATCTAATAAACATGTCCTTGGAATTAGACCTCATGACAATCCACCCTTTGAGATCGATGCCACCTCTTCTGAACGTGAGGATGACTCATCTCATTCAGATAGCGATGCGGATTCCCAATGTAGCCTCTACGAGGATCTTGCCTCCATAAACTTATTCCCTAATTGAACTATTTTTACCTTATCCTGATCAAATTCCCAAACCAATTATCAAGTAGCCCTTATATAGCTAAAACTTATAGATTGGGATCAACAATTTCATGTGCCACTCAATTTCTTTGAAAATGACAGAGGCTTTCACAAAATTCATGGGACTCAGGGATTTTATTCTGACTAGAGATCACAAGAAAGGATTTGCAATCAAACTAGATACCTATGCATACTTTGGAGAAGAAGTAGATATGTGTGGATGATTGAGTAAGAAGGTTATAAGCAAGAAAAAGGATACATCAGGGAAGCCTTATGGGAAGAACAAGTGCAAGTCTCATAGTGACAAACTTTTTGAGACCCTAGTAAATAGGTGAAATGAAGAAATCATAGAAAACTTAGAATATCCTTATAAATATGATCTCACACCTACTATCGAGGTTGATCTTAATCTTCCCCTGATCCTACACGGATGGAGGATGCTTCCAAAATGCTTATTGAAGAAACAATCAATGTCAACATTGGCTCAGATGAGAAGCCTAGAATGATAAAATTGGGAGCTTCACTCTCATCTCAAGAACAAAATTTTTTTGTGGAACTATTGAGAGTATATGCAGATATAATTGCATGGTCATACGCAGATATGCTTGGTTTGGACCCATAATTGTTCGTGCACAACCTCATTGTGCACCTAGATGCTAAACCCATCAAGTAAAAATTGAGAAAGATGCACACCAAAGTTGCACTACTTGTCAAAGAAGAACTTGAAAAGTTATTAGTTGTTGATTTCATTAAACCCATCGACTATTCAAATTAGATGTCCAACATAGTCCTAGTTTAGAAGAAGTTGGTTGGTATAAGGATCTGCACCGACTTCTACGACATCAATAAATCACGTCCCAAAGATGACTTCCCCTTGCCTAATATTGATATGATTGTTGATTCTACCATTGGTTATGAAATGTTATCCTTAATGGATGGTTTTTCAAGTTATAACCATATTTGAATTGCAGAGGAATATCAATATAAGACAACTTTCATCACCCCTTGGGGGACATTTTGTTACAAGTATTGGTACAACAATATTGTTTACACAGGAAATAATATTTTGATATTGTATTCAACCTGATTACAAATAATAATAAGGCTAATAAATAGCCATGGAAATAGAAAACCAACCTCATACAAACCAGGAAGTCACACAACAAAACAACCCGTTAATATCATTACGGGTATAACAAAAATATATTGTTGAAACAATATAACAAACCTGTATTATTAATAATGAGTTATAATATAACTCATATTAATAATATTACAATAATAATGAGAGCACTATGATATTAAATCCTAACATTCCCCCCCTTAGTGCGAACATGGGGAAAACACCATCTTCAACCAAGCAGCATGCCGCTCCGTAGCCTGCACATGGTCTCGATCCTCAACACTGACTGTGGGAACTACATCATCCAGGGATCGTTCAACCTATTAGATGAATACATGAATTGGGACCGTTCAACCAATTCACATCAACCATCAAATCAGTCTGATCAAGAACACTTCCTGCAATAGTATCAATGGTACAAATCATTATCATCTCGGGGGACACACAAGCACTGTACTGCACACAGGAACAGGGATGCTCATCTGTTCTTATTCATCACACAAAACACCAAGATGTCACTAAAGCAGTTTGCGGCCTCTGAGGTAGTGACGAACTCGAGGACGCTGACTGTCCTCCTGCCTCCGTTGCCTCCATCCTCCAAATATACATACCGCTTAGGTCAGAGAAATGTGCTCAGACTTCTTTTCCGAACTTCTCATTTTTCGTAAAAGATGGTCTTTGTATTCTTTAGCTATCAACCTTTTTCTTTTTAGAGATCTAGGTGGTTCAAATTCACTGTCACCTTCATATCCTTCTTCTAAATTTAGCATAGCTGAATTTTCTTGATCTTGTATATTTTTTATGTCACTCTCCATGGTAATTGGTTCCATGAGAATACATTGTTTTCTTCTTTTCTTGACCATAGTGAGATAGGTGTCGGATACAACCGAAAATACACCCCTTTTTTTTTTTTTACAAAATTATTTACCTAGACAGACTGACAATAAATAACGACACTTTAGACTCAAAACTACAATACGAATAATCCTAAGATTACCTATTTGACACTTTTACAAACAAAAGACTATGACTTGTCAAGAAGACATACAATCTTTACGATGGATGCAAAACATATTAAAAAACTATACCAAATATTTCACTTGTAAAATAAAAAGACACTTATTATACAAACATAACCAGACCCTTTTAAAATTATTAATAAACAAGTGAAAAAAATAACACATTACCTAAACATGTTTTCTAATGGAATGAATACGGTGGAGTAATAAAAAAAAAACTTAAAAACAAGACAAGGTGCTACACAAAGGACTACCGTGACAAATAGACTTTTTGATTGTCAAACTTTCACACTATTATGGCGCATTCCCATGAACCTGTCTTTCATCACTCCATAGTTTGCATGAACATTGGACACTTGATTTAATTTGAAAAAGAAACTGTAACACAACTAATTACCACTTTTCTTGGAGAAAAAAATGAATCTGATGCATAAAAGGACGTTGCAGGGAATTAGCTGACCGAACCGCTTGGAGAGCTCCTCATCAAATAGACATAGAGAATACAGCTGTTTGTAGGAGAATGGACGAGCCTAATCCATGTGGTGAGATTGCAATGCTAATGCAAATAAAATACAAAGTTGACACAGGCCGTATATCTCACACAGGCCGTGAAGACTTTAGCGGTTTAGATGGCAGATCTGGATAATCGTACGCGCAGACACATACAAATTACACACCACGTATTTGTACTTTTCAATGCACACCACGTATAAAATTTAAGGAATTGGTTGATCGTTTCTATGAATAGACGCCTCCAAATTAAATCCACACACAACTGACACATTGATAATAATGTCAGAGTGAAAGATCACGAACAGAATTATTCTTGATTGAAAAACACGTTCTGCATTTCTTCCAACGTGAGATCTCTGGTGGACGACTTTAAATACGTAGGCAAATACAATCTCTTTCACAGATCAATGAATTTCATACTCCAATAAACACCTCCGAATGGTTACAAATTTGCTTCTTTAGATGCCTCTTGTGAGAAGACCTTGGCCTGGGGAAGATCACCCTTGCAAGCCTCCCAAGGAGTTTGAACGCCTCTGTTAATAGAACACTGCGACTGCTGCGCTCAAATAAACTTGTAATACGGCTCAAATTTAATGCAAACAGCTAAACTCCCTCTCCTTATCTACAACACGCATCCATCTCCAGGTTTGCAAATAAATAATACTCAGGAAAAATTATGCATGCAGACTTATAAGACTCTCATTCAGATGTTCTCGCTCTGATACCAAATATTAGTACAGCAATATTGTTTACATAGGAAATAATATTCTGATATTGTATTCAACCTGATTACAAATAATAATAAGGCTAATAAATAGCCATGGAAATAGAAAACTGACCTCCTACAAACCAGGAAGTCACACAACAAAACAACCCGTTAATATCATTACGGGTATAACAAAAATATATTGTTGAAACAATATAACAAACCTGTATTATTAATAATGAGTTATAATATAACTCATATTAATAATATTACAATAATAATGAGAGCACTATGATATTAAATCCTAACAACAAGGTCATGCCTTTTGAACTCAAGAATGACGGGGCCACCTATTAACATGTAATGAATGTCATCTTCCATGACATGATGAATAACATCATGGAGGATTACATTGATGATATCTTAGCAAAATCCAAAACCAAAGGAGATCACTCAGAAGTGTTGAGATGTATTTTCTAGTGTCTTTGAGATTACAAAGTACGTTTGAATCCTAGGAAGTGTGTCTTTGGCATTTTGTCAGGGAAACTCCTAGGTTTCATCGTTTCATAGAGAGGAATAGAGGTGGATCCTACAAAGGTTACAGTTATGACAGAAATGCCTCTACCTAGAAATCTCAAACAACTAAGAAGTTTACAAGGAAAGATTCAGGAAATCCATCGTTTCATTTCACAGCTTGTGGATAAGTGTCATCCATTTACACATATCCTCAAGAAGGATGTTACATTCAACTAGGGACTAGACTGTCAACAAGCATTTGCAATGCTTAAACGGTACCTTGTCAACCCACCCGTACTCATGCTGCCTACCCTAGGTGAACCTCTCCTATTATACATTTCAGCTACCTAGTATGTTATTGGTGCATTGTTTTCCCAATATGACCTATACCATAGATAAAGTTCGGTTTATTACCTTAGTCGCGCCTTGATTGCCTATGAACTGAATTACCCACAGATTAAAAAGGCTTTCCTGGTAGTTATATTTTCCTTTTAGAAATTGTGTCATTACCTCCTTAACAATAAGACCAAGCTAATATCCAAAGTTGACCCTCTCAAGTACCTTTTATCCAAACCCGCCCTTATGGGACAAATGGCTAATTAGATCATTCTCCTAAGTGAATTTGATATTGAATTTGTTAACCAGAAGTCGTTGAAAGGACATGTAGTGGATGATCATTTAGCAAAATATCCTCTACCATGGATGGAACCTTTGTGTTTGCATCTATCAAATGCATCCATGATGTATGTTGAATGGTCTGTGTATGGCATGTCCATTTCGATGGATCATTCGCCTTCCACGGATCAAGAGCAAGGTTCATACTCATCACTCCCACAGGGGAGGTCATTCCAAGGGCATTTTGTTTTGGATTTCCTTGCACTAATAACATTGCAGAATATGAAGGACTCATTGCTGGCCTCAAGTTAGCTATCACTTGGAATATCAGACAGCTACGAGTCATTGGTGACTCCCAACTTATTATCAAACAAGTTAATAGTGAGTATAAGATTAAAGATGAAAAACTTATTCCATTCAATAAATTGGTATAAGCCTTAATAGAATATTTTATATAGATTATCTTTGAAAAAAAACCAAAGTCACACGATAGATCAGCAAATGTCATGGCTACTATCGGATCACTATTGCGCATTCCGGCTCAAACAAGTAAAATTTCGTTCTTTTTACAGCATTTACGAGTACCCGCATATGATATGCCCGAGTCATGTTTGCAATGTGAATTATTTGGTCCCTTCTCCCCTTGGTATGAACCTATATTTAGATACCTACAAGATGGCATGTTTCCCCAAAACATTACCTAGAAATCCACCGTATAGCCCATTACACCCTCCTAGGAGGCACCCTTTATCATCGTGGCTACAACAGGAATCTACTTCCATGTTTAGATGTTTCTAAATTAGTCCACGCTATTAAAGAAGTACATGGAGGTATCTGTGGAGCGCACACTAGTGGTATGGTATTGGCTAAGAAAATATTGAGGGTGGGTTACTATTAGCCCACCATGGAAGCATATTGTTGTAATTTTGTAAATAAATGTGAGTTATGCCAAAAGTATGGAAACTTAATACATGCTCCAGCATAGGCTTTGTAGTCTATCGCAACACCTTGGCCATTTTCTAGGTGGGGCCTAGATCTCATAAGGAAGCTCCATCCCACCTCATCAGATGGTCATACCCACATTATTACCACCACTGAGTATTTTACTAAATGGGTAGAGGTTGTGCCTCTTACTTATGTCACTAGTGCACAAATTTCCAAGTTCATTATGAATCACCTTATTTGCCGCTATGGCATTCCTTCTGCCATTGTCATTGATAATGGTAAATCCTTCAAGATTAAAACGATCAAAGCGTTATGCCAATGCTTTCATATTCAACTCAAGTGGTCCACCCCCTATTACCCTCAAGGTAATGGGCAAGCCGAAGCTACCAATAAAAATCTTGTATGGATCATGGAGAAAATAGTAATTAAGACTAGACACAATTTACATTTACAGATACAACCTGCCCTCTGGCCCTATCAAACCTCCATCCACACTCCTACTGGTGTAACCCCATATTCACTAGTCTATGACATTAAAGCCATCATACCCTTAGAATTGGAACTTCCCTCCCTGATAATATCACTCCAAGACTATCTTGATAAGGACGAAGACTATAGAGTTTCTCAGTTAGTATAGCTAGAGTTGTTAGATGAAAAGCATATGAGAGCGCTTAATCACCTAAAGGTTTACTAGAATAGAGTATCAAGAGGATATGATAAGCAGATCATTCATCATTGATTCGATGTAGGTGATCTTGTTCTAAAAGGAAAATCAGAAGAACGCTGTCATGGACAGAGAAAAGAAAGGTAAATTTGAGGCTAACTGGTTAGCACCTTATGTGGTGGTTGCTAAATATGGATCAGGAGCTTATAAACTAGCATACTAAGATGGTGAAGAGCTTCAAGAACCTATGAACACCATGTATCTCAAGTGGTTATACGCTTAAGCATGGTGAAGATAATTGAAAATACCTGAAAAGTAGAAAAAAACAAGTAAAAAAATCAGAAAATCAAGAAAACAGTAAAGAAAAAATAGGTCGTCCAAGTGTGAAAACCATGCAATTGTGGCACATTGGATTGGTCTTTGGGTGAAAACCGGTTTCCAGTGCTCAAGGGGGTTTCTTTGTTCACAAGTTACTCTTGCATTTGGATAAATAGCTATTACTTCTATATAGGGATGGTTCCCCTTGTCAGGTCTAAGAACCTTTCCCCTGAATCTACTTTGCTAAGCCATGATCTGACTTGTTTGTTCTTATATCTATATGAAGGATTTTCCTTTGTATATTCCCATCTAACATTAGGGGCACCTTCGCATTTCACCTTCTTGAACATACATCCGTGGAATTATGCCTTTTTTATATTCCCACATCACGTTGGGGGCATCCACGCTTCTTTGTCGTTGTGCATTACTTTCAAAACAGACCTTAGAAAACACAAAAACATTCAGAAAAGATATACAAAAATCTAAACATTAATATTATCTTCTAGGGATGACGTTACATCTATTGGCATAACATTGTGTTTAGGAAACCCCGAAAACAATGTGAACGATAGCCTTGAAAAGTTGTCTTTCACGATGACACCAAAAATAGTGGAAAACATGTCGAAATTGTCTAGCAAAAATAGAGTTTTAGTTTGTTTGTTTTATTTGTTTTGGTTTTCTTGCTTTAGTTTCATTTGTTGAGTGTTGGTTGCATTTTGTACATTAGATTCATTTGCTTGGGTTAAGTTCTACTTAGCTGTTGCTTTTAGTTCAGTTTATCTTGTATTACTTTTATTTTGTTTTGTTTCCATTGCAATGTATGAGATGTTTACAAGATTGAGTTCAAATGCTTACTTTAATTGAGTGATTACTTAATTCATTGCATTAGATTAACTTTGCATGTTTGTGATTATTTGTAGTTTGTTATTTGTATCAGGTTGTGGTTATAAATCAATTGTACAAAATTGTTGTCATCACATATATCACATCTTTCATCTATCATCACATCTAAAGCACCATCAAAATACATCATATATACAGAAAATGCTAAGTTTTACATCATGCATGTATACTAAGATAATCATCGTATATCGTATCATCAATGGGGGCAAGAGGGGTTGTATATAATAACAAATCTACCCCCCCCTGGACCAACATCATGTAATATCATCCCAAATGCTAACATCTACCAGAATATCTCGTGTCCAAAACATATGATATTATCTTAAGATATATCATCAAAATAAAAACATGTGGTACATCATCAATGTCTAGCATGAAATATACATAGGAAATGAGAATCATACATCACCATGATACACTCATCATATATCTATAAATGTGAATCATCATCATAGAGCATATAAAAACATGACAATATAAACCATCGAATGTCCATATATAGATATATAAATATTTGTCTCAAAATAAGATGCATCATTGATACAACATCTACCATCAAAAGAGCATGAATCAAAACCGAGCATTCATTAAGAGGCATAATAAAAAAAATACATCAGTACATACATCGATCAAAATCAGCCTTCATAAGAGGCATATATGCATACATATGTTAGTAAAAAAGAGAGAGTCGACCATGACTCTCAATCTCTCTGGGGTTACCTAATTTATGGCTTGGAGGACAAAATAGTAGCTGGTATGATGGGCCAGCTCTAGGTGTACCACCATGTTGTCTAATTGGTTGTTGTACTGATCTAACCAACCGTCCTAACCTCTGTGATCAAGAACATGTCATATTAACATCTAGCTAATCAAACGATGTAACCCGTTCCCCTACTGCAACTGTGCAATGGTAGGTAACCTTGTAATATGAGGCCTTGCCACTGGCTTTCATGATATCATGTATCATCTTTGTGTCCCCAAAATCCGTGGCTACCTATACAATAGAATCTCGCTCCCATATTAGTCTAGCAATATCAGCATGGGCCTATCTCCAAGCGCTGACTTGCTGATATATTTTTGTGGTAAAAATCTGGACCTCGGCCCATGTTTGATCTCTTTGAATATTAATGCCCTGCACCTACACCTGAGACTAGTCCCGTTGTGTAGTGACACCTTGTGCATAGGTTTACGCCTGATGTAGGAGGCTCAATATCTAAGCACTTTGTGCCACTAGCTACCATATTTGTTGTTTCCATGTTGCCCCATCTCCATCCTGAGTGGCCTGGGCTCTTGCTTGGTCTCTCTCTACTGTCACTACCTACAACTATGCTCTATCCTGATCTCTCTCGTCGGCTACCTGTAGCTAAACAGTTATCGCCACTTGTAGTTATTGTTGAAACACAACTAACTGTCCATCATCTCCACCACTACCTAGAGCATGAGGTGGAAGACCCTATTACAGAAACACCTGCTATAATGGGACATATATCCCCACTAGAATGCCTACTAGAGGAAACTGTATATTAGGAGCCTGGGGCACTTGTCTCTGCCTATGCCTAGGCCCCTATCCGTGTGGCTGTTGTAGTGGAGGACCCTGTCCCCCATCCCCATCATGACATTATCCGTCGAAAGGATCATCATCCTCATCATCCCCACCACCCTCATCGCCACTAGTCGGAGGCCCAACTTGAGGTGCTCTCACTCCTGCATCCCATATTTCTCTAGGAATCGTCAATCGATGATGTAAAATTGTGTGGTACCACGGAGCATACTCTGTTGTAAAACTTGAATCCCTAACTTGTCTCAAAGGTACCCACTGAATTGGCACCATCTATAAATAGCTGGTCAGGGCTCTATCTCTGGTGATATGTGGCCCCATGTCAACATACTCTCAGGCCCTACGAGCATACCACATATCTAGCCCCAGTACATCCTGTGTAATTTCAAACTATATCTGGTACTAATCAAATTTGTAAAACTCTTGCATATAGTTGTTGCTTCCCAACATAAAATGCTCCACGGTCGCTATACTCAGCTCTAAGCCATCCTCAGGCCACTGGAAATGACTATATGGCCTCCATACTACCGCAACTTTCTGTAATCCATCCAACTCTCGATGGTAATGGTAGGTATCTCCCATGTTCAGCCATTAATCATCACCAATCAGAACCCAACCCATAGCAGAAGGCTCCTCTAGAGCTCGTACCCTCAATACATTTGTGGGACAACTAATAGCAGTATGGTCCCACGCCCAAATCTAGAGAAACCTAGCAGGTCCTACTGTCTTTTGATGGTACTATGTGATCAAATGAAGGTCCCAGTATAAATGTGTTAGTATGCACTGGCCCCAAGAGTATATCTCACCATCAATCAAACCGTGTATCACTCCAATGAGGCTTAGTGGAAATTAGGTTCCAGTTTTGTTAGGGAGTAAAACTCCACTGACAAAAGCCATCAGGTAGGTATACTATGACTCGATCAAGCTTCGGATCCTCTATACACCACGATAATCTCACTATCATCCCATGGCATAGTATATCTGGAATACCAAATAACTCTAGAATATATTGATCAATATCAGGCTGGTGACTCATGTATTCAATCAACTCACTCTGGATGGGAACCCACATAATACGCCATATGTCCTCAAGGGTAATGGTAATCTCGCCAGTGGGGAGTCAGAAGCAATGACTCTCGTTATGCCACCACTTGGCTATGGCTGTCAGGAGGCCATGATTTATTGTGATCTATGGCATATCAACCACGTAGGCTAGCCCCGTAATGTATAGGGGGATATCCAATATCCTCTTATCATCCTCATCAAATTGTGTCTCTATCACAGCCAAGCAACCATATCTCTGTCTAGTGTGAAGGACAGCTAGTATTCGTTGCGCATAAGTAAACAATACATGTGTTAGGGTTACATTTCTATCTACTTCTATCTAATTTTCTAGTAAATTCTTCTTTCATTCTTCTAAGGGTACTAATTTTCACTTTCTTCTACGACAATCTAGTCTATTTTCATCTATACTTAGCTTTTTCTTTTTTTGCAAAAACTAGTTATGTGTTTTCCCCTGGCACATGTGTGCCTAATTCAACGCATGCGCAACTCTTACAACACCTCTGTGCCCATGCCGGCACATACGCTCCCCCCGTTTCTACACCTAACCAACTCATTTGACATAGGACACATACGCGCCTAGTTTGATGCCTACGCATGCCAGTAAACATGTGCACATGCATGTATTTGTTTTCCCCCTCTCGACGCAAATGCGTCCCCTTCGATGAATACGCGTATGCATACCCATATTTCGATAATTATGCCTATGCGTACCCATGTTTTTTACAGATGCGTGCACACGCATATGTAAAATTCACCCTAAACTGGCCTAAAGGAAGCTAAAAAACATAATTAAATGCCAAAAGGACAAAGCAAGGATAGATAACTCACGTAGGGTCCATCCGTTGCATCCCGAAGATACTCTTGGATGTGGTCTACTCATCTCCTCCTCCTCTGAAGTATCCCCATCTCACTCCAATGCTCTCACACTCACTCGTGGTAAAAATTTGCAAGTGCTCTGCTACAAATGAACTGGTCATGATTGATTTACCCCCCCCCCCTCCTAGGTGGGTATATAAGGTTGTTGTGATGCCCCTGGGGGCATGTTTTCTCCGCCGTGATCACCCTAACACTTCTTCTCTTCACCAAACTGATTATTTTTATTAAATAATTATTTTCTAATTAATTTTCCATTGCCTTGGGGCACTATTTGCCACCTAGCGCTTCCTTCTTCACCCTGGGGTATTTTTACAATATTTTTAGGTGTTATTTTGATCCTATTTTTCTTCTATTTTATCTATCCCCATGATTATTTTTAAATAATTATTTTTGGCTCGTTCTTCTTCTCACATGGGCATTTTACTGCTACTCGACGCCTATTTTTCTTCACTCTGGTGCATTTTTCATGTGCTTTTAAGGATATCTTCCATTCCTTAAATTCTTCTGACTGATCAAAAATTTAAAAATTATTAAATCATTCAAAAAACCAAAAAAGTCAAAAAACTTTTAAAATGGACTAAAATTTGCAACAAACTCATTTGTAGCTCAAATATGTGTCTCTCACATAACGTTCATCTCATATCTTGTTGGCATTTCCACGTGCATTGAGACAATGACTCGCAGATCCTCTGAATCTCCAAATCATTTACAAAAGCTATGTTGTTTACTTCATCGATACTCGGGGCACGAGTTGCCTGGTATTGTTTCACTGTGCACATTGCTTTTTCATCGGACCTAAGTGTCCTCCATCCTTTCCCTTACAAATACAAATTGCTTGGGGCATCATTTTCAACCCTTGTCATTTATCAGAACATTTGGGATTGCAAATTGATTACAAAATATTTGTGTAACTATCTTAAACTTTGTTGGTTTGAGTGTGTGTGATTGTACGTATTTCCAGTTAGATGAGTTTTCTTTTCTTTTCATATTGTATTGCATTTGTGTATGTTGTATGGAGTTAGATGTTTTTAAGCAATGGACAGTTCTTTGTATCTTGGTTTTTCATGTCATTTTACGTTGTTTTCGTATGCGCATATCTTAATAATCAAGACCGATGATGAAGATTGCTAGCAATATGATGAATATAATTGTTTATATAGCAATGCCTTGCGGATAGTTTAAAATCCCTTTTCTTGTTATTTTCTCTCCCCTTTCTTTGCACTATTCTTTCTTATGTTCTCTTTTCGATCATCGATCGAGTTCTTCCATCACCCCATTGACACTCGAGGGGGCATCCTTCTTCCTACTAATTTTTCTTCTACCCCTTCAAAAAAATTGGTTGTTTTTATTTGTCAACTTTATTTGAAGTGACGTCACATATGTCACCTCAAAGAGGGGCAAATGTAGACACTTATAATTTTGTCTACATGATCTTATTATTAAAATCATACTAACTATCCTAGTCTCGTGTTAATTTACTACACTACATTAGTAAAATACCCTCTTTTAAACCCCCTAAACCTATTAATCCCTCTCTAACTAGCTTATGTAAGCTTATTTCCATTTAATTAACCTTGTTTAGGTTAATTAACCCTCTTATTGACTTTTTAGGAAGGATTTGACTTTCTAAACAAATATCTTACCTTTCTAAATAACCACTTAGCTTCCTAAAATCTTTGTCACACCTCCAAATATGTTTTTTCTAAAAATCAACTTTTTGACTCCTTTTTAGTCCCACATGCATCCAAAACATCCTTTTCTAAAATCCAATAACTATAAATAGAGGGATACCCCTCCCACCTTTTCTCAAGAAATCTCTCTCTCTCTCTCTCTCTCTCTCTCTCTCTCTCTCTCTCTCTCTCTCTCTCTCTCTCTCTCTCTCTCTCTCATTTTTGATTTAGGCCATGCTTAGGTTTTTAGAGTCATTCCATAGTTTATTTGAGCTATTTACTTGGTATTTGCTAATCCTTTCAAAGCTTTAGGTAAATGGGAGAAGCCATAAATGGTGAGCTTCCATTCTTAATCTTTTGAAACATGAATAAACACAGGTTCACTTATATATAGCTTTTATGGAGTAGAGAACTAATATAGTCATGTTTAGAAGTTGATTGTTTGTTTCAAACTTTATAATATGCATGCAAATAGGTAGCTCTTGCTTAACTCTAATTTGATGGTCATTTGGGTTGTTTTCCAAAGATTTTGGGGTTTTATTTTGAGTTCTTACCCCCATTTCATAAGCTTTTGCAAAATTTTCATTGCGCACACACATCCTTTGACAGTTTGACTTATAAGGCAAGGGATGATAAGAGTGAGGGGACCAACAGTGATATGTAACTTAACGACACCATAGGGTCTGTTGAGCAGGTAGTCGATATGTGATGGAGGGTAACCGATAGGGCATAAGAAGGATAAGGAACATTCACTAATGGGATAAGAGGGATCAGCCTTGGTGTTTTTCATAAAGGTTGAGCCAATAATGCTTATATATGTAAATGGTTGGATACGAACGTAGGGTGGTAGTCAGCATGAGAAAAAGAGATAACGGGTGGGGCCACGTTAGTGTTAGCAACTAAGAAGTCAAGCGCACCCACACCTGGAGGTGGTGTGGCATGATATGTATGATTAGCGGAAGAATATGTGGTCTTTGTGTCACATTTGTGGGAACCAACATTAAAAAGTTTGATTTTGCCCTTATCCTTAGAGTGAGGAGGGCTAGTAGGTTCTAGGAATTCAATATTGTCGTTGTCGAGGAGGTCTTGTATAATTGTGTGAAGATTTAGACACCGATTGGTAGAGTGTCCCACACAGCGATGATAATCACAAAAGAAATTTTCATTGTAATTGCATCCTTTAGGTCGTGGTTTGTCTAATTCGAGTGGTGGAGGGAGGGTAATGACATTGTTATCGAGGAATTGTTTAAAAATAAGAATTTTTGACATAGGAAGGTTGGTAAATGTATGTCTAGGTGGTTGGGATTGAATGTCCTTAGAAGGGGTAATAGTGTTAACAATGAGCTTATTGTCAGTTGTCTTAGATGTAGAGGGTTTAAATGGTTTCTTGTTTGGAAAACGAGTGGAGGAGAAAGGTTGTTCCCGATACTTAATTTTGCCAATGGATAGGAGCTTAGATTCTTAGAGTTTAAGAGTATGGCAAAGTTGATCAAAGGAAGAAATGGTCTCAACGAGAACACTTTCTTAGAGAGGTGGTAAGATACTTTTCATAAACAAATCTTGTAGTTCAAAATTGGTTAGAACATTAGTCATTTTAGCAATAGTATTCTTATATCGTAAGACTAAATAAGCAACTTTCTCATTAGGTCTTTGCTTGAGTTGTGTTAGCTAGGCATAGGTCATCTTAGAATCGATGTTCATGGAGAAATGTATGAGAAAGGTGTCGGCTAAATGGGTAAAGGAAGATATGGAATGAACAGGTTAATCATAGAACCAACGCATATCGTAGTCATGAAGACTATGAGTAAATATTTTAGCCAAGAGGAGGTGATCATCAACAAAATTGAGACAAGCAACATGGAAGGCACAAAGGTATTCTTATGGGTCACCATGTCCATTGAAAGAGAGCAATTTAGGGGTGACAAAGTTAGGAGGGAGGGGGTAGGTGTGAATGGAGTATGCAACAAGATGGTAGAATATAAAGAAGGAGATGTAGTGTCTTGTTGCAATTTGTGAATTTGATCCCAGAGATCATGATATAAAGAGGTTAAATCCTTATTACCTACAGAGGATGTTTTTTGTTGATGAGATACCAAAGGAGGTGTGAAATGATTAGTAGGAGGGGGAACCATAATCTGAATAGTGGAGATAGGTGGTAGTGTGGAAGTAAGGGGTTCAGTGGTGATGGAAGTGGGAAAATCTATAGAAGGATTGAGTTCAGCTAAGTTAATAGCATCTTCACGAGCCACATGAAAAAGTAAATCTAAATCATGTGGGTGTTCGGCAAGGTGGTCACTGATGGATTTAAGGTGAGCTTTAGTAAATTCCTCATGAGAAGGAGCCATATGAAAGGGAGGCAATAAACCCTAGAATGTGTTGGAAGGAGATGTTGGGTTCACCAAAATGATTAACTAAGATGGAACTATATGCTAGGAAATAGTAGCCCTAGTTAATCTAATTTGGAGGACCAAAACATTGTAATAAATTGACTAAAAAAGTATAGAGTAAATGTAACTAAATACTCTAAGTGAAACAAAACCCTAGATGTGTAAGTAAAAGAGGAAAAATGACTTAATTGATTGAGGGTGACTATTACACAGTGTTACAGATTTGGAAATGAAATCTGGAAGTGCAGACGATCACTCAAGAAACCTACAAAGACCAGATATGGAAGGTTTGAACTAACTGATGCATCTGGGAAGGTATTAGAGCACCTTGAGGCACCCTGGTCTGTATCCTAGGTGCTCTGATCTCTGTAAATGCTCAAAAAATGAATTTGATAAGGTCATAAGCTGGTTCAAAACCTTGCCTATCTATTGCGTTGGATCCACCAGATGAGTTGTATGATGATCTACAATACAAGAGGAAGTATCCAAACCCTAGAAAAATAAAATATGCAAATGAATGGGTCATACTAACCTCAACCACCAAACTAGTGGTCTTATCACTGAGCGTTGCACTACATTTCAGACCCGAATGTAGTTCTAGTGAGTGTATGCATGTTGTGCCCTAGGTGTTCTCGTGTGAGTCACACTTTGTGAAGTTGTGAGCAATAGTAACTATAGAAAATTTAAATAACATGTTTGCATGGAATATAATAGAATCCCTCCCCCTATACAGTGTGTGTGATGCAGATCTCCTAGCCTTGATGCATGACACTATGTGGATGCAAGTGATGAAATAGATGTAAATCTAGATGGAGTGATAGTAGTATATGACGCTAGGACCCTCATTGTGGTCTTATAACTTTATATTTATAGGGATCTCAAGATTAATTTTGTAATTAATCCCAAAAATGATGAGTGGAAAAAAGGATAAGGATGAAAAATGGCCAGAAAGACCCCAAAAAAAGTAGGAAAGGATGTGCACATATTGGAGCACCTAAAGTGGGACCAGGGCGGCCTAGTACATGTTGGGCACCCTAATTTTGTGCTAGAATGATGGGGTGGTTGTGAAATGGTTGGATAAGTGAAGGAAAATATGAGGAAATGACGAAATAAAATATAAAATAAAGATGGTCAAAAGGTGGGATTAATTAGTACTTTATTCATTTGAGAACCTTCTAAATAGTAGTATAAGACCGGGCTAAATAATGTCTAATGTGCATAATTTTTTGTCTGTAAGAGGAACTATAGAACTATTCTTTGAGCACGTTTGGTCCATTTTGGCCTTCCCAAAACCATCATTTTAGATAGGGATTCCATATTTGTGAGGATATTCTTGTCTTCAGTATGGTCCATGATAGACAAGAAATTAAACAAGTCCTCTGCATTCCACTTCCAAACCAATGGGAAAACAGAGGTACTCAACCACATGATTTTTCATCTTCTTCAAATGTATCACTCCAAACATCCACCCAAATGGGATGAAATTCTATTGTATTTCCAACATTACTATAACTGATCTCTTTATAGTTTCATGGGGTATAGCACATTTCAGGTATGTCACATATTCCATCCATTGGCTTCCAATGATGCACCATTGTTCATTATGTTCGAAGAATAATTTTCACATACAGATAAAAAATTGAATAAGACAACCAAATTCATGAATAAATTTGACACATTCAACAACAGGTTCATGAGATTTTGGAACAAACAAACCATAAGTACAAGCATTGTCATGATACTCATCGAGTTTCTAATCAATTCCAAGTTGGGGTAAGGTCTGGCTATATCTGTAAAAAGAGTGATTCAAGGTTCCATATAGGAAACCCATACCTCTATGATATGGGGCCATACACCATCACCAAAAAAGTTGGTGAGAATGAATTTGATACTAATCTTCCACCCTACCTTGGTTTGCATCCAATTTTCAATGTTTAGTTGTTTTTCCCATACTTCCCACCACTCTTGGATATATCAAACATTAGTGAATAGTTACTGATTATAGAGCCAAACCTAGACTATGAAAAACCTTTGAATTTATATCAAATAATTTACATGGTGGTCAAGGAAATGAAGCATCAATAGATCACACTCTACCAAGTAGTGGAGGTAGGTCAAATGACACACTAAGGGAACTGGTTCACCAAAAGCTAGATTGAAAATTCATTTCCACACTTGGTCAAAATTTAGGAAAAATGAGTCCCATTACTTATTAAGCAGGAAAAAATTATCTAAAATAAGATTTCAAAAAAGATATTTTGGAAAGTCTTTAAAATATTTTTTTAGCAGTTTTGGAAACTTCTTGTATTTTACATTTTTTGGGGTCTTCAGAGCATTTATGGGCTTCAGACTATATGAAAATAGCTAAAGTGTTATTTTTGTAAAATATTTTTTAAAACTCTCTGTGTCATATTTCCAACGGGTCCTACGGTTTGTAAATCGTGTCAACATGCTAGGAAATATGACCCCAATGAGGAGCACTATAAAAATAATAGTAATAATAGGATAAATTCCAAAAAAAATCCACTTGTCTTTTTGAATCCATCCCTAAGATGGATACAAATAGTCTCCATGTAGGATGACCTTTTGGTTCCCATCTATAACCCTTCATATTCTATTTGTAGGCATTTTTCATATTCTTCATTGTATAGATATTAAAGTAGATTTTTTTTAATAAAGAAATAAAACTCTAGGCACAAATATCTCTTATGGAGTTTTCTTGTTTGTATACATTTATAATTGCAATAAAATTAGTTTTTTTATACAGCTCTTTCAGTTTGGATCAATTGTTGTAACACATTAAGCACCATCATTGTTTTTTTTATCCATCGGATTGTATCTTAATTCAAATCATGCAAGTGGGGTCTGAAAATCCACGAGAAAAAGAAGAGTTGAATGACATAGATTTAAAGAAGAAATGCAATTTGTAAATGTGTATTAAAACTCTAAATTTTTGTGTGAAGAGGGATTTAGGGATCACTAGGAATATGAATCATCTCAGGCTAGGTAGATTTTCAATGGAGTCAAGATAATTTGTAGGTCACCAAAGGTGGTGGAATGATGATTCTATCAAGCAAAGTACTTGGCATGCCATCAAGATCGATAATGTGCTCTGTGACATATGTAAGATCCAATGCTTCCACTGGAAATGTGATGACAATATCTTGGGAGAGAAAGAGAAAACTTTCTGAATATGGATATCGAGAAGGATCTGAGTGAGTTACGTCTTGTTTGTTGTATGAGAGATCTTCTTTGAAAACTATGTTTTCTCTAGGTAAGGAGAATATAGTGTCTTCCATAGGTTTCGGATGAATGAGTTATACAGAGCTTGACATGTGTGTGGAAGCTAACTAGAGTTCGGAGAAATATCAATGTAGGTTTGAATGTTTGAGCCATGTGCGTGGTACCTAAAGATCACATGAGTTAGTAGATGTCAATATGGTCAATTTCTAACAAAATAATGTAGAACAATGATTGGCCACGTGGGTTGTATGTGGGATGTCACGGGTTTAAATTTTGCTGGCTAGAATGCTAACTTGCGTGACAGTTAGGCTCTTCCCATTCTAATTACCCTTGTATTGTGAAAGTTATTATTCCACATATACATGTTAGGTTGAATAAATTTCTAATTTTAATTTTCAAATTCACCATTTTCCTTAAAATATAAGCTAATTGATATAATTTATATATTTCTACAATTAAAACCATGTTTTTTCCTCTACACTTATAATTTTGTATTATAATATTTTTGTTTTAGAACAATATTTAAGTAAATGTTTAAGGCTTCTATAATTGTCCAAAAAAATTGTATTTGATTTTTTTAGTTGATGTATGTTATTATATTAGACAATTTATCACCAAGGCGTTATTTTGAAAAGCCCATTTTTTACCAATCTTATTTCAAATTTATTTTTATGATGAAAAAGATCTTATATTATATTAATAGAAACACAATACAATACTTTTCCAAATAAAAAGTGAGCAGTATGAGAGCATGCCTTAAAGCCATAAGCACACTAGGCCACGCCTAGGAATACAATAGAAACAACTTAAGAAACACCAAAGTCAAGCAGTAGCAGCAAAAAGACCATTAGAGGGGGGGTCGTGATCATCTATCCTGCCAAGACCAAGAAAGTATTTGTCAGTGTCTAGTACATCCCATCCCGAGCTCAGGGGATCTTCTTCTTCATTGTCATCCTGGATGAGAGAGATGACAAGAGCCATATGGGGGACCTTATTCGACAGCGGCAGAGGCAAAGGTGGTAGGCTCCACCCATCCTAGGTATTGGCTCGGCAGCCACAAGCGAGCCCCATCCAAACTGACGAGCAGGTGGGGGGATCCCACACCCTGATGACAAGTTGTTAGAGATAGAATTCTCCATGGTTGATTGTGTGGAGACCAGCAATCCCAGTTGAATGATCGTCACTGGCAGTGGCTTCGACAACCTCCTTGGGGATGGCCGCTGCAGGGCGGAGAGCACCGAGATGGAGAGGGTGGCTCCTGAGCAACATTACAAGGGGAATCCCCCTAATGTCACATAATATTCTGAAGGTTCTCCACCTCAAGGGCTGCCTTGTTAGCTTGCACTTGATCTGCAGCAACACATTGGATATAACCACCGATTTATTATACACAGAGAATTATTGATCAACTTCAGTATTAGCAAACAAAAAAGAATATCGTTCTTTCGATATCCAAAACAAAATTTCCCCTCTAAAAGCATGCCAAATATGGGACAACATGTGGGGTAATCTAGGACTATCTCCTAAAATAATATGTTGTCAGGTGAAACACTCTAGCCGAAGAGGGGAAAAAGAATGAATGAATTCAATTCCAAGCCTGTTGGGATTTGGAAAAAAACCATAGACATATGTACGGTAGGGTTTTCCAAGTGTCTACAGAAACAAACATTTGGGAGTCAGAACACCAATTTGAACCAAATGGGTGTCAATGAAGAGACCTTGATGTAAAATACATCCATAAAAATGTGTAATTTTAGGCTCCACACATCTAACCAAACTATGTCAAACCTCTTTCTCCAAAAGGAAGGAGAATACTAAAGCCCCCGCCAAGTGTTGAGTTTTTCAACCATAGGTAAATGTGGTGAAAGCCAGTGATATCCTTTACTAGCCGAGTAATTCCAGAATGGGGTATCCATGAACCATTTCCAGTTCATCCACTAGGGACAGGAGGAATGCATAGAGATCTTATGCAGCATATGATTGGGAATTACATCAATAATTTCAGTGATACAAGTGTGATCCTAGGTGGTAAGTTTATATCAAGCTTTTAGCTCATTCCAAGAACACAAATATTACGTGTGCTTGCAATATAAATCTTGAATTGAATGAATTTCACACTTGAAAATCTTGAGCACATGAATTTTAGGGACTTCTGTGAGACACAAATCCTAGAATTGAATGATAGGCAACCACCACAAGGATTTTTGGTTAATGGAAAGGCCATTGCGAAATATGTTGCTTTTCCATTGAAGCCATGGTTTTATTCTCTCCCATGCTTTCCAAATGCTTTTAAGCATAAAAGTGCCGACAAATTTGATAGGCACTGGAGCAATGAGAAGACATGAAAACCCTAAACCTTTCTAGGTTGGCTGGCTATAAGAGGTACTTTCCTCAATGTCATGGTGCAGAAGGATTTTCCAAGCTTCTTGACCATAAATGCAGCAGATAATCCATTTGGCACAAAGAGTCTGACCTTGTCTCAAAATTTCAGTAAGACCCATTCCTCCATATTCACAGGGTAGGCTTCAGGTCTCCCATGCAACTATGTGAAACCCTTTTCTATAAGATGCATTGGCCCAAAGGAAATCTTTAAGAAGTTTCTCTAGTTTATGCACAAAGGTTTTGGAGGGCACCCAATAAGATGAATATTATACATGAGTAGCCTCAAGGACTTTGGAACAAATATGGAATTTCCCCACTAATGAAAAAGGTTTGGTAATCCAGTATTCAAGCTTTTTTGCCACCCGATGAACCACATACTGCCAAATCTCCATAAGAGATGCTTGAAAGGCAAAGGGGATGCCAAGGAATTTAAACATCTCACCATGACCTAACATTTACCAATTATAAGAATCTAGCCAAGTGGGTGCATGGAGGAAGGATTGTCCGTAGCACTATTTTTTTCGCCATTGAATGAAGGAGCTTGAAGCCCGACAAAAAATATAAAGGTAATGCATGGCATTGAGAATGTTGTTTTCTTCCTCAATTAAGGTAAGGAAGGAGACATATACAGAGTGGCCATAGAGTAATTGGGAGCAATCCATAGTAGGCAAAGCAATTCCCCTTACAAGCCCTTAGGATTTGGCTTGGGCAAGAAAATACCCAAAACCCTCGGCCGCAAGAACATAGAGAGGAAGCGCTAAAGGGAAGCCTTGGTAAATGGAGTGAAATATACCAAAGGGTGTTGAGTTGTGGCCATTAATGGTGATTTTGGCTGAGGCATTAGAAAAAAGGATTTGGATAGATTGGATGAAGATAGGTCCAAAGCCCAAGGCTTAAATAATAGCAATAATGAACAACCATTCTATCATGTCATAACATTTCTCAAATTCAATTTTAATGAACATAGTAGACTGATTAGATCTATGAGCCCATTCCATGCCCTCTTAGATGGCTATGGTATTATCAAGAATGTAGCGCCCCTAAATAAAGTTGGTTTTCTCCAGCTGAATGATAATAGGAAGGATATAACGCGACCTAATCGCAAGGGCCTTAGCAATAATCTTGTAGAAGACATTAAGCAAGGTGATAGGATGCCAGCTAGTAAATTACTCGGGGTCTCCTAGCTTGGGAATGAACTTGATATTCCCCTTATTGATGCGCGCACCAAGTGACTGGTTCTGCAATCCTTCAAGATAGACCTGATGAAGGTCCATGCCAACAATATCCCACAACATTATATAGAATTTGCATGGGAAGCTATCACACCCAAGAGCCTTATCATTAGCTATTTACATGGCTGCTTAATGCAGGTCATGAATGGTGATCATATGGTTGAAGGATACCTTCTGAGCTAGTGAGAGCTTGCAAGGAACAACAGCCAAAAATTGGTCAAGAGCTTCTTGTCGCTCGTCTGAGGGAGCTTGAGCTTGAAAAATTAGTTTATAATTCTTGACAAAGGTGTGAAGCATGAGCTAGGGATTTGTAAATCGATATCTGCCATCATGAATGATGCAAATTTTTTGAGAAGGTTGTTTGGATTTGAGAGAGAAAAAATTATTTTGACACCCGATCCCCCACTTTAATCCAATGCAGATGGGCACAAATTTGAGCTCCCCAAGCATTGTAATTATCCACAATTTGTTTCTAATGAAGCTCTTCTACATGAAGTTGTATATTTTTGGAGAAAGGGTTTCCTTCTAGTGCCACCACCGCTTGGCTAAGAGCGGAGGTGGTAGCGGAGTATGAGCATCGTCAAATTTTATCCAGTTGTTGACCATAGATTATGAGGAATCTAGTCATCCTAGTCATAGCATCCTCCCACCATTCAGGTCCAACTGGCACACATAGGTGGATGATAGTGTCTGGAAATGACATGGCTCGAGGGGACAGGTTCCACACCCACTTGATGTGGTTGAGAGTGGGGCCATGTTCCATCAAGGTAGTATTGAGAAAAACTGACCTTTATGACAAAAAGGTCACATATCTTGCTAAGTGATGTGAAATCAAATGGGGGAGAGGTCAGAAAGGATGAAATCTAGCATAACTTCCACATGTAAGGAATAAATGTTGTCAAACTCACAAAAATCCTGAGTTGACAGCATAGTTCTGTCAAGCCCTTTGAGGACCTAATCCAATCCTCCTCTGAGATTGGACCAAGTGAACCAAGCCTCAGAGGTGGGAGTGTGAGAGGCATTAGGGTCATGAAACCCAAATTTATTGCTCATAAAGAACCACACATCCCTTTTTCCATCTTTCCATCACATAGGCAGGTGCTCACACTTATCAGTGGGTAGCTCGACCATATTAAAATCGCCGCATATAACCCAATATGCTTTGAGAATTACACTGGTTATCCACCACCATAAATTGGCCCTTTCAGTCTTATCATTAGAGGCATAAATGTTAATGAGGCCAAAATGACAGCGGTCAATATTAAATAAGACCCATATGGCATGATTGGTGGGGTCGAACACCATGATCCATTAAAAAAGGCCACCATTTAGGAGTCAAAAATGGAAATTAAACCCCCACACCCCATCATGATTACTACACAATGTTAGGTTGTCAAGCCAAATGGATTTACAAACCATCTCTAACTAAAAACCTATAATTTTCACTTCCTGCAAAAACAACACATCTAAATTGGTAAACTTTTTGACAAGCATCTCAATTAATATACTTTTGGTTGGAGTCTATAAGACCCCACACATTCCATGATATGAAATTCATGGTAAAAAATGGTCAAGGGCCATACTCTCCACATCTAAGCCATCCAAGGCATCAAACTGGTTATGCATGAATTGAGCAGTGTTATTCTTCAAAAAATCCTGCAACTCAATTTTCCTTCACCCTAACATATTCAATACTATATTCCTCCTCAGCATAATCCACACTGCGAGTTAGGTTATGATCCTAGGTGACGAGGAGGACTTTGGGCCCTTTGGGATGGGCCTTGTGAACCTGTTGTTACTAATAACTTTGATTGTGAAAGGGTCGAGGAGCTAAGTATGAAGTTTGTTTGGTCCATGAGAACTCAAGCCTCCTTGGGTGTGCTGGAGAATTTAGGTAACGGAATAAGTGAGTTGTCAGAAACTACTAGCTCCTTGGGGCATTGGCTATGGGTTTTTTCCTTAACAGTTGGCTCGCTCGAGCCATTTGAACCAGGAGCCTTGGGTTGCGTCGGCTTGTTCTTATTTTTACGTCCTCCAACTGTTTGCCACCCCTCCTCCTGAGGGGGTTTGGTCGCTTCTGAATCCACCTTAGCCATTGGTCAGTTGCATGGGACATAAATAGGACAATCCTTGATCTTGTGATTAGAGGCCTGGCACAGGAAGCAAGTGTTAGAAATATTGATGTATAAGATACGCTGGGAGTAACGGATGTCTCCCATTTGAATCTCCACGAACTCTTTCAGTTCTTGAGAGAGGTCCACTTCAACACAGACACGCTTCTATGGACGGGCGTTATAGAATCGTTGAGGTTCCATACAAACCACCCGCCCTATAAAAGAGGTGATTTGATGTAGAAAATGAACACATGACAAGGGAAGGCCAGGAAATTCTACCCAAACCGGAACTTTGAGGGCCGCATAATCAGAGACCACAAAATATTTGGTCCATGGAGAAAGGACCAAAAGAGAGTTGTGAACATACCAAGTGACCGAATGGGTCAGAATGGTCGAGGCATGTGATGGGTCAGAGAAGTGGAAAAGGAAAAATCCTTTGGTCATGTTCTGAACACTCTCAAGTCAGATGCAGTGAGCAGCCCAAGCTAAGTTAACCCATTATTTTAGCATGCTTTCATAGGGTATGTGACCCACAAAATATCCAATGAGATGGAACCACTATAACCACTAGAATGTAACATTAAACTCAAGAATAGGTAAAATAACATCAGGGGGAGATTCATTACCTCATGGAAGACCTTCGGGACGAACTTCCAAAGGCGTTTCATTGGTGGTGCCATTGTTCAAAACTCCGCAAGCTCTAGCCATGGTTTCAAGAAGTGGGCTCGAAGTGGAGAGGGGCATTATATAGATGTGCCTAGAGGGTGAGACACCCTAGAAAAAATCGATAGAGGTATTATCCCATAGTGCCCAAAGAGGTCGCGGTATGACATGCACATGGAGGAAACCCTAGCAAATTCGAGTCCTATTTCTCTTCAAAAAAAGTAAATTTAAATAATCACTTCGAATTTATTTTGAAAATCCTCTAATGTTAAAAAGAGTGTTCTTTTGTACCTCTCTCATTAACGAGTTATTATCAGTTTGAATATCCTTTGCATGTGTTTAAAGACTAAATAAAATTAAGATTTTTTTACTAGCCCTAGATTTTTTTGAATAGTTGGTGACAATTAAACATTTGAGCCACAATTATTGCTCTTAAGGGCACTCTACTAATATGTTAAATGCAAATTTAACATAAATAAATGATTGAGTTGATCCCATATTGGTAATATTGGTAAGATAAGGGAAATTTATTAGACATTACACTCTCTAAAATATTTTCCAATGTAGAAAGATGCTAGAGGATGAAGAGTCCAATTGGTGAATTTATTCACCATTCCTCCCCTACAAATAAATATTTGTATGTGAGATTGTTCCTCTTGTCTTGTTATTATTACCCAAAAATACACAAGGAAAATTGTAATTAGAGTAATGACTATCATCGAAGAAATTTGGTTAATGACTAAAATTAACAAGTAAAAGACAAATTTTCACTTGAAATGACTTTACTTGTGTGTTTTTTCCATGCAATTCTTTGTGCTATGTGTGAATGTTTTTTGACCCACACATCCCAAGCAATCCCTCATAACACATATGTGTGCTTCACAACCTTTGCATTTCTTGTAATTTTGTGCTAGCACATCATAACCTTTGTGTTTTTTACAAACTTGCACAACTCCCTTCACACTCCATTCACAACTCCTGCAATGTCATGCAAAACTTCACAACTATCCCACACATAAATACACATGTTCCTTATCACTTCCCATTTTTTCCAGTACTCAATTTTGAAGGCACTTACTTATTATTAGCATTATAAATCATAAATAGTAGTGGAAGTATTTATTTTTTATCTTGAAATAAAGGATATTGATTATTGATTAATTTACTTTACATGTTGCAATTTGGTTAATTGTTGTTAGCATATTGTATGATTATGCGATATAATAAATGGAATTAATTGTCATTTAGACAAATGGATGTGATGCAATTAGGTGGAAATCATGATTTTATCATTTAATATCATATGGATTTGATATCTTAACTTGTATATTTTCCTTATGTTTTTCCATTTGTGATACAGATACAACCTATAAAGTGAGGGACGGTATCATTGTAGAGAAGGAACTAACTAAAAATGTGGGCATTGGAGAGAGAATCAAATGAATTGGTTTGCACCATTCTAGTTGCAATCTAGATATGAACATTATTTTTATTTGATTTGGTACATGTATAAGTGACCACTTGGAGGTGAAAAACTTACTACTTGTTCTACTCTCATCATGTGACTATTATAGTAACTAACTTTATGGATTTCTTAGGGTCATTACAGTTGATAGGGAAATGTGTGTAATTGTTATCACATTAACCACATAGATTACATTTTTATCTGGTTATTAATCAAATTCATGTGATTATTATTCAGTGCCTCCATACTCAAACATTTGGTTATGAAAACAAATTGTAATAGGTCATTGGGTCAAGAACCCCATGGACCTATATAGAATATTGTATGTAAATGTAAAATACCATGGATACATGCAATGATTAGACTTAAAAACAAAGGAAATAGCAACATGCCAAATCCTAATATAAGCCCTAGAATAGTAGCTCAAGATTGCACTAAAGAGAATAAATCAATACATCTCCTTGTTGCATGGATTTTCTCAATGGATGTGGATTCCCAAGCAATTTTTGCAAGATTTGGGCAGGTGCTTGTAAGGAGCAAATGGAATTAGAAAATGTTTCTAAAATGGAATGAATTCCAAATTTGACAAGACTCCTAAATATTATGATTTCTTTGCTTGAATTTCATCATTAAGTACTCTAAAAGCTGACCCAAGGTCATAAGTAGAAATTAAGAAAACATAGCAATTGATGTGGCATTTTAAACATAAAAAAATAAGGGCGATGCACCTTCTTATACTTCAAGGAGAAATCTAATTGATCACTCTTCTATAAAACATCAAACCTTCCTTTAAGCATACAATCATCTAGGTGCACAAACTCATCAAACATCCAACCTTACCTTAAACATTCAAACTAGTCACTAGGTGCATTTGAGGATCTTTATCTATGGTTTCAAATGAGACCTTCACTACAAACCTGCAATATACTTCTCATAAGGAATTCACCGTAACTTTCTCTATATCATGCTCTTGCTTGATTCAATCTCTCCTAAGATTGTGTTTGAATGTCATGAAGAGGTTAGTCTTGATTTTTATTGCTTTCCCACTATTATACAAGATATGCAATTCTTATAAGGTCCTAAGGTACATCTCGATAGTCATTCACTTCTATATTTTTTCTAGTTTCAATCAAATCATTCATGTTAAGATTTTGTAAATTCCATTCTTTGTATTATAGTCTTTCCTATTATCTATACCTTCCATTATTTTCATCATGAAACCTTAATTATACAGTCCCTTTATTTCTATCTATACCTTTCATTCCTTCTAGGCATCTCTAGTTTCTAATTATCCCTACTAAGGATCTCTATATCACCATTGACTTCTATAAGAACCTGCACTAATCAAGTCTCTCTCCTTCTAGGAAAGCTTCTTTAGTTGCTGCAACTATAATCTGAATGAATGATAATTTAAAGGTATTCATCCTCTAAACCATAGGTGATTGTACACAACTTTAGGTGATAACAATGAAGTATATCTTCATAAAACTGAGAACTTCAACTCTTCACCTGATTCTAAAGGATGAAAAGGAAAATACTCTTAATAGGTCCATTATATCATACTAGTCATTGTTATTTCAACATGTGTCATCAATATTAATCCTACTCATAGTCCATGACATCAACAATTCACCTGACAAGCATGTACTCTGCCCTCACTTGTCTACAAGACTAGTTTTAATCCCCTTTAGGTACTATTCTTTAATTACTGAATTTATCAGGGTTGTAAGATGATTCAATAGTGTCCCTTATGGATCCCTAGATCATGAATGATTTATTCCTAAGGTTCTTGATGGAGTTTAACAAGTAAATATGAAGTATGCATTCCACTTTGTTAGTTTAGCTCAGAGCTTCTTATGGACAATCAGTCTAATTGATCTGTAAATTAAGGTCAAAATTTAAACTGACCTTGGACCCCTATAGGCTCTTAATATTTGCCAAAAAAATACCCTGTTTTCAAATAAATCAATTCTAAATAGATGCACAGTAAAAATACAAGCACAGTGCACACAAGGTTGATAACGGAGTTCAGCAATAGCCTACATCTCCAGGTTTGCAATCGAATTGATATATTACCTACTTTAATAACTACAATCTCAATACAAAATTACAATCCAAGTAGATAATACTAAATACAAAATGGAATGAGAACTTGAACACCAAGTAGCTACCCCCTGCTTATAATCAGATTTGATTTAGTATTCTCCTTCAAGCACAAAGTTCTACAGTATATCAATTGGTCTTCCAGATGGCACCCCATGTCGACTCTCCAGACTTTGCAATTTGAAGTGTGGCTCAAATGGCCTATTGGGTAGTTTTGAATAACTCCCAATTTACAATTTTTCTATTATAAATAGGTCTTAGCTCCCTCAATACCTATGAAAATAATAGGATTTTATTTAAAAAATTTCCTTTAAAAATTATAAGGCTTTGTAAATGCTCTCTATTCTCCTTTTTAAAGCTTTTTAAAATCCTCCTCAGGATCATTTTGAAATGGCTGGGAAGCTCTTTTCATTGTGTTGAGGGAGTGTGTATGAAGGGATTTATATAGCCCTACTCATCCCGTATATTAAGCTCTTATATCTTATCGGCCAACCCATATCTCAACCAACTCATTGGCGGAGTTGGTTGAGTTTTTACGAGTATGTGGGGGAGGTCGCGCGTTTGACTCCCCAGCCCCCATCCGCATTTTGGCTTGGCCGTTGAGTGGCCCGATCGAGCTCCCCGATGTCTCTGTGTGTAGACCCCCAACCACCACATAGCCAACCCCTACGCCAACCACCTCTACCACTCTGTAATGATCTTGGAATATTTAGGGAACATTGTGTCTTCCATATTGACCTCCGGATCACACCTCCCCAATGGGAAAGGATTTTTTCCCAAAAATATTTTAAATCCAAAATCACGTTGCTGAGAAGATATATATGCTCCACAAGTAAACAACTAATGGATCAATCCCTGAGACACATTGATGACACCTTCTGGTACTATTCATCCTATTGCAATGACTACGCCTCTACACAAAACAAAATTTGGTGTCACTGAATAATACACTTTAATCAACCCCGTTGCACAACCTCAACCTCTACACGGTACTGAGAAGTGTCTGATGGTGAATTTACCTCGCTGCACAGTCTCTTCCTCTACATGATATAATCCCCCAATGATGAGGACAATTAGGTACCATCATGTTACACGACCAAAATGAGCCTCTACACAGAATGAAGATCCGATCTAATGCCATATCCACGACGATCAGCTACCATTTTGCTGCATGGTCATAATACCTCTACATAGAATGACGATCTGAGCTGATTTCATATGCCAATGATGATCAACTACCATTTTTTTGTATGGTCATAATGCCTCTACACAGAATTACTATTTGAGCCGACACTAGTGAGCTCAACTGTCTACACAAATGGCTGACAAATCTTCAAGCTTATAAATATGAGTTAAATCATGTATCCAAGTTATAACATGCACTCAAAAGCTAATTAGGAGATATAAATGGAGTATTAATCAAATTTTCCCCTATAAGAAAATACATTAAGTATGGTAAACCTGTCTCTCAAAATTTCTCACAAAATTTGAACTCCAAATAAATATTGCATATTATTCTAAAATTATAGTTATGCCATATAAAATTGAAAAATTGTCGACGTACCCATTTTAAAGGACTTTCATTTTCAGGTATTACCTGATCCTAGGTTGAATTGTCGACTGGTGGTGGATTAGGAACTTCTTTTATCTTTGCAATAGGTTTGTATTCCATCTTTAGCTTGACATTACTCTGATGGTGAGATGGATGAAGTTTCCAATACTTTTCCACACGATGCCCATTCCTCTGAAAATGAGCACAAAAACTCCTCTTAATCTCCTTCTTCTAGGATGAGGAAATCTTACTGCCATTTCTCAACTTTGCACGATGAGATTGGTCTTTCTGATTTTCCTTGTTCTTAATGAATGAGATCAACTTTTTCATCAGTGTCCTCCTCTTACAGCATCTGGTGATAGAATGGTTATGCAATCCACAAAAATTACAAGGAAAGGCATTTCATATTCTCTGAAAATCATAGCCATACTTCTTAAGCTGAAAAAGTGGATCAGAAGTTTTACTGTGCTTATGATTTTGGTAAGAAATTGGAGGCAAAATCTCATTACCTCTTCGCTGATTTTTCTTACCACATCCATCTTGTGACGATGAAGCAAAATTTTCATTCTCATAATCTTCTTACAAAACTAGTAGGGTATTCTGTTTGCTTTCGAAATCTTGTCTCCCGTCAGCATGCTTAGAGAAATCTCCAATATCCATTCCTGCACTTGGAAAATCCAAACCTATAAAACGAGGATGATCCTTGACCTGTATTGGGTTAGCAATGCCTTGGCCATTTTTACCAATGCCTCTTCCATCAAATCACATTTTAAATAACAATTTGGATCCAATGCCTCTAGTATGCTTTTCAAATGAACTAAAGACATCATTACCTGAATCTGCAATTGAATGGGAGGAAGAAGAAGATTCACGTGGTGACCAACTTACAGTCCATTCATCAGTCATGGTCTCTTCTTCTGAAGTTGAAGGTATTTCCTTTATTTGATCACCACTGCAACCTTACCAAGAGCTCATCCTTGGTTTGTAGTTTTGATTTCAAGCTAGCAATCTCCTTTGCCAAGGAGTAATACATTGATCTCAAGATAGAATTATCTTCCTGGATCTGGTGATTATAAGCTTCAACCTCATCAATCGTTGCTTGTTTAGACATCTTATCCATGGTGCACATGTACTTGTTTAATCACATTGAATCGACTACACAAACTAAACCAATCACATGGTTAATTCATTCACCCAACTCTGATATCAAACTTGTTCGGAGATTACCAAGTTTGTAGGGCAACAACCTGCTATGATACCAACTTGATCCGTAAATTAAGGTCAAAATTTAAACTGACCTCAGACCCAGATAGGCTTTTAATATTTTCTGACAAAATACCCCATTTTCAGATGAATCAACTCTAAATAGATGCATGATAAAAAGACAAGCACAATGCACACAAGGTTGATAACAGAGTTCGGAAATTACCTACATCTCTGGGTTCACAACGAACTGATATATTACCTGCTTTAATAACTACAATCTCAATAAAAAATTACAATCCAAGTAGATAATATTGAATACAAAATGGAATGAGAACTTAAACACTGAGTAGCTACCCCAGGATTATAAGAAGATTCAATCCAGTATTCTCTTTTAGGCACAAAATTCTACGGTATATCGATTGATCTTCTAGATGGCACCCCACGTCGATTCTCCAAAATCTACAATTTGAAGTGTGGCTCAAATGGCTTATTGAGTAGTTTTGACTAACTCCCAATTTACAATTTTCCTATTATAAATAGGTCTTATCTCCCTCAATACCTACTAAAATAATAGGATTTTATTAAAAAAATTCCTTTAAAAATTATAAGGCTTTGTAAAGACTCTCTATCCTCGTTTTAAAATCCTCTTTGGGATCCTTTTGAAATGACTTGGAAGCTCTTTTCATTGTGTTGAGGGAGTTTGTTTGAAGGGCTTTATATAGCCCTACTCGGCCCGTATATTGGGATTTTATATCTTATCAACCGACCCATATCTCAACCAACTCATTGGCTAAGTTAGTTGAGTTTTTACGAGTATATAGGGGAAGTCATGGATTCGAATCCCCTACCCTCATCTACATTTTGGCTTGGTTGTTGAGAGGCCAAACTGAGCTCCCTGTTATCGTTGTATGTAGACCCTTGATCGCCACATCACCAACCCCTATTCCAACCACCTCTACCACTCTCCAAGACTTGTCCACCTCACTGACCCCTTCATTATGTCAAACCCACGTGTCGCTCGTTGTTCCATCCATCGATTCACCGAGTCGTTCAGGCCTCCTTTTGTTAAGGTGATGGGATGAGGATTCATCCCACATTAAGTGGGAGGCAAATAGACGGATGCTTAATATAGCCCAAGGGAGATAGGCTATATCATGGCAATGGCCATGTACTCCATTTTTTCCGGCCAATGTGATTATCCCCCAACTCATCAATAGTTATGGCATTGACTCAATCAAGCTAACAGTTAACTCACCCTCACTTTAACCACTCAAACTCACCAATGAACTTCGTCATAGCTTGATCCATATCTCGATGCATAACTCAGTTAACAACTCGAACTTGCTAATGTATATAACTCATTGAGATAAATATAACTCGCCCAAGTTTACTAATGGGCCAAAATGGTGGTAGGCCACATGGTGGCCTGAGGACACACCATGTGGCTTATTTTTTTCTTCTTGATCGCACTCAAAGATGATATTACTCGAGCAATGAATATCGGAGGATTGAAACATCGACCCAAGCACACGATCTTATTTTTGCCACGGCGTGACTTGCCAGTTGTCTTGGTCCCATCTGAGCATTGACCAACTTTGACCAGCCACCATTTACGTGTATGGACTTTGTTTTCGAAATTCAAATAGTTGACGAAAAGATCTCAAAGTCAACTCTCGCACTGTAATGATCCTAGAAATTTAGTGAACATTGTATCCTCCATGTTCACCTCCAGATCACTAATCAGATTCTTTGTAATCTTAAAGCCTTATAAAAATCTTAACCATACTCTAAAACACCATATTGATTGATCTCAAACCTTGAAACATAAGAAATCGTTAGAAATTGCAATAAATACCTCAATTCTGATCATTATTATAGCTCCCTTGCTAAGAAAAATGTATGTAATCGATAACTTTTGATGCATGTGTCCATTTATTCTAAAATTTGGAGGACCTCTTTATCATGTTGGGGTAGAAATATGGTTCAAATTTCATCAAATTTCATTAGGTATAAAAAAAATATATGAACTTCCCTAGTTTCCATCCATGATCAATTAAATTCTTATACAAACCTTATAACGAATAGCCAAGATCTCAAATATTTTTTTATAGGCTCAAAATTACCTACTTGTCCTTCTAATAATGACAATAAAGTGATTTAGACAATATTTAATAAAGGAAGTGTTTCTAACCTGTTGTCCTGTTAGAAATCCTCTTGTAGAATCTTAATAAAACATGTAAAACAAAGACAAAGATCAATATTTGTCTCAAGAACCTCCTTCCTCATTCAATTAGGCTTGGATACATGAGAGTATCTATTACAAATATTTTCATCCTTAATTATAGATCCCAAATTTGATCTTTTACTCAACAACTCCTTATTCAAACTCCTAACTTGACTCATTCTTCACTAGATGAGCTCAACCATACTTCAAAACTTAGAAATATAAACTAATCTCATCCTAACCACTCCTCACGGGTCATACAAGATGGTATTACACTATTTACATGCTCAAATATTCTTAATTAGCATATCCTCTCACTTATTCCAACTAGTTTACCTAGTCAAACCATGCATTTACTCTTACTAGTCTTATTTACACTTACTAGCCTAATTTACATGAGATTTGAATTCAAACATTACAACTAGAGGAAAAAGTAGCTCTTCAACCGCCTAGACCACTTATTTACAAATGGAGCTCAATATAATGAATGGAGAATGTGATGCTCTTGCATCAATTGGAAAAGGACAAAAGTGCTAAAAGGGGATAGTAGCACATGGGCACTCCTTTATTTAATGAAATTAAATATAACATAAGGACACTACTAATCATATTGATAAAATAGTAAATAAGAAAATCAAATAAATGAAATACAAGGAATAATGATATATAGGGTTTAAAGAATGACTTGGCTTGTAAATATAGGTCTGCACTAATTCTAGGCTAGTGAATGATCTGGAATAACTAATCCTGGATTGTGTAAGCTCTGTGTCTGAAATTGTGATATGGAAACTAACATGACAAAACCATCTAAAATGGGATAGGGTCATCTAGGTGCTAGCATTTGTTCTGAGCACTAACGTCTATGAAATAGCTCATGGTCTCGTTCTTTTTGTGTCACTTAATGCCACTCCTTACTTGTTATAGGTCACATCAAATTCATTGTGTTACACCTGTCCCTGTAAAAGAAACCCTAGCTACCTACACAATACTCAAGCACAAATTAAATAAATAAAAATATGCATATGTTTGAATCAGACTGACATCGACGGTCACCCCAATGTGATTGTCATCGAGCAATGCACTATATTTCAGACTCAATGTAGTTCTAGTGTGTGTGTGTGATTGAAATAGTGTCCCTTGAGCTAGTATTCCCTAGTTCTAGTCACACAAAGAATAGTGGACTACAACTACTTTGTCCCAATGCAAATGTGTGGTATGGAATTTAGAATAAACCCTTCTATGCAGTGAATTATGTAGTCTAAAAATGCAATCCTGGATGAATTAGATAGAAAAGATTATCTCCTTGTAATAGTATGTGCCTCTTGAAAATGCTTCCCCCCTTAATGAGGTTATCCTTTGTTTAAGTTTCATCATTAACAGGTGAAAGACAAGAAATAAGTGGCATTTAAAAGATCAAAAAAAGAGAAAAAGAGGACAAAAGCACCCAAAGGGGTAGTAACGCCTAAGCACTCCTATCCCTAATGGGCGGTCCTGTACAGGGTACTCAAAAGTTCAGATAGTGAAATCAGAGTAGAGCAGGATGTCAGTTGGTATGCAAAATTGTAAGTTTTCAATTAAAAACAACAAGAAATAAATATGAAAAGGATAAAATAAATGTCAAAGCAAAGTAAAGAAGTGTTAATGAGTAACTCTCTTGCTTAGGTATCATACATATAAATGATATATTTAGAGGCTAGATGTACATAGTAAGTGTGTGATTTAGTGACTAACTTTCCCCCACTTTATGCTGATGAATAAGGATTTGGTATAAAAAGGTAGAAAAGAAAAGCGTACCTTGGGGAGTCGAAAGAATATTGTGTCTAGTAACATGTTAGATGAGTGTTGTAGCATGCCAAGTGGAATAGTGCAAAATGTGTACCGTGAAATTTTAAGGCAAGGGAAGGATAATGATCCTAGAGGTGACCTTTGCATGTGTGGAGTGATAATGATGTGTACAAGTAGTTCTTTGGATCTCATTTTTGTTGAAGCTTGATATTTTCTTCATGGTTGCTTGTGTGCTTTGTCTTCATTGGGATAGGATACAGCCTGCAAAAGAAAACAAGTATAGTTAATGCTCTAGGTAAATGTAATTGAACTTTAACTTGAAAAATATGTAAAATGAAATTGTGTATTTAGAAAAAGCTAAACCAAGGGGTTAGAGTACACCTAAAATTTTACAAGTGAAAGGGATAGAAATTTGTTTTCTTGTAGACTTCATGCTTAGGAGCTTGTTGGAATAACATAAACGATTTGGATGTCATTTCCTCAAACTAGGGATTTGAACATCCCAACGCTAAACTTTAGATTTTGGCATCCTGTCACCGCTAAGGGAAAGTATATTTGGAGAGCGATATGTTTTACCCTCCAACTGTTAACGCTTCCCATTAGATAAGTGTCACTACAGATGATCACAAAACCAATTTGTAACTTACCTTGGGTGACACATTTTTCTAGGCATATCATTGTATTGCATATGCACTAGGTGTCATTCCCTTATTTAGTTCCTACTTTGGTTCTTGAGTAAGTAGTTAGTTCCTAAGTAAGCAATTAGTTCTTATTAGTAATTGATTACAATCTGAAATTGGTTGTGTAACTGCTGAAACTAGAGAATATTATAATTGTGTAATTGTTGAAACTACTATGTAATTGTTTTTCCCCCAGGACAAGAGCACCCATGTGGGACACTAGTGCCTATACATTCCCATATGTTCTAGGCGCTTCTATCCATGCTATGAATTTTGACCAAGTCTATTTTTGGCCTTGTTCTATAACCGATTTTTGTCATGATCATGTTGTTTATGCTTCTATAACTGGTTTCTGTAAATGTTGGGAGGGTGAAAATGTTCACCTAATTTTTTCCCCCACTCATTCGAGGTGCCTGCGATGAACAAAAGAAAACAAGGAAGGTTGAAATTGGTGTGCACATATGATATAGGAATTCTTACAGGTGAAGAGTGATTACGCATGGTAGTGACCATGGTGCAAGAAAAAAAATTAGAACATACTAGCATACAAGTGTTAGTGGGAAATAAACAATGCACACATAAATAACAAGTAATAAAAGCATATAGGAAAACAATAAACAAGGACACAATGAGGAACTAGTTGCATATATTAGACAACACTCAGGATGTCACAAACAATAGAAGTTGTCAAGGCTTGTGCAAACAAGGAAACAAACAAACATATGGCATATCCCACAAATAATAGTAATCAACATATAAACAAATCAAACAACCATGATTAGAAGGAGTCTTGTAAGGCAAATGCTAAACATGAAGCACCCGTTATCATGTTTATGAAAGATAAATAGTATGCCACAATGTAAGATATGAATATAGGAATGAAAATGTGAAATATTATAATGATAGAGTCTGATAGTAAGTGGGAAAAGGTAGATGCCCCTAGGATCTTCAATGTGACTCACAATGGACAAGGCCAAGCATCATACATTGTCTAACAACCTGTAAGTGACCTGTATTCACCTTAAGATACCATGTGAATGTGCATGTGTGTATGAAAAGTGATAAAGCATACTAATAACCATAGTAACATGATAAAAAAAGGTATAACATATAGTAGGATACAAAGAAGCAAGAGTACATCTAATCAAGATCTAAAGAAACATGTTTTTGGATTTTTAATTGCATATATGTGAAGCAAATAGCTAGAAGGGAGGAATAAGAATGCACCCCTCTGTGTGTGTGTGTGTGTGTGTGTGTGTGTGTGTGTGTGTGTGTGTGTGTTTGCAAAGTGAGGTTGTGTGTTTTATTCATGTCAAGTTCACAAAATGATTTAATAAAATTAAATCTAAGATAAGGACAATATTGATCAGATAGATAAAATAGTAAATAAGTAAGATCAACAAAAGAAAATACAAGTAAGAGTGATAGATAGGGTTCAAAGAATGACTCAGCTTGTAACTATAGGTTTGGACTAATTATGAGTTGGTGAATGATCTGGTACAACTAATCCTGGACTGTGTAATCTATGTGTCAAAAACTATTATCTGGAAACTAACAGGACATAACCGCCTGGAATGGGGCAGGGCCAACTAGGCGTCAATGTATGTTCTAGGCACTGACGTCTATAGAATAGCTCAAGGTATGGTTCTTTTTGTGTAGCTTAATATTGCTCCTTATTCATTGTAGATCGCATCAGATTCATTGTGTCACACCTATACCTACAAAAAAATACCTAGCTACCTGCACAATACTCAAGCACACATTAGATGAATAAAAATATTCGTTTGTTTGAGTAAGAATGACCTCAACGGTCACCCCAATGTGATTGTCACTGAGCAATGCACTAATTTTAGACTCAATGTAGTTCTAGTGTGTGTGTGTGTGTGTGTGATTGAAATAGTTTCCGTTGATCTAAGATGCCCTAGTGTCAATCGCACAAAGAACAACGGGATATAACTAATTTGTCCCAATGTAAATGTGTGGTATGGAATTCATAATAAACCCTGGTGTCCCCAAATTTCACCCTGAAATCTGAGATTACCCCATGTAAAAAAATCATACTTTTAAAATAATGGGTCGTTTTGTGTTTTTATTGCCAGAAAGTTTTTGTATTTTGTCAAGATATTCCCAGAGAGTCTTATTAGCCAATTTCACCAAATACCCAGATGCCCAAAATCATTATATTTTGTCACTGGGGTTTCCAAGAGGGAAATTTGTATTTAATTATTCTGAGCCCCGTTTGAGGCAAATTATGCTCCGGTTTAACCCTGTTGTGGTCTCACATGTCAATATTCCCATATACCAATAGGGTTTTAACCAGGAATGAATCCTGGGCTTTATCTGTGACTTCTAGCAACATTTTACGTTTTTGGTGTTTTCCCATTTTGTTTTATGTGAAATTTCTCTAGGTCAATTCCTTTGTCGGTTTAATCTGATTTCTTTCATGGAGTATCTAAAGATCACCTATGGACGTTATGCCAAAAGGAATTTGTCACGGGAGGTCTGGTTCTCTATGAAAAGACGAAGTCATGCACGAAAAAAGCTTCTTCTGGGCATGTCGCATTTTTTGGGAAAAGAAGATTTTAAGTTACAATGGGATTTTTGGTAGCAGCAAGCAGATGAGAATTTTTTACCTGCCTAGTAGCGTACTTTTTCCCATGAAAGCAACGCCACTTAAGTCACAATGGGAAAATTAGAGGCAGCAGGCAAGCAGGAATTTCTTACTTACCTTACAGAGTGAAAATTCCCATTGTGAAATAAAAGAAAATCACTTAAGGCATTGATGGGATTTTCTTACCTGCCTTGCAGGGTAAATAATCCCATTATGAAATTCAAACAACTTAAGTGGATCATGGGATTTTTGGAGCTGTGTGCAGGGTAAATAATCCCATTGAAAATTAGATTTTAAAACTAGAAATGGGCTAAGCCAAAAAGTGCGACCCATTTTGGAATAGATGGGCAGCTTTAATGGTATTAATTAATTAAATTCTTTTCCAAATTTGGTGCCCAAACATGGAGAAAAGTCAATAAAGAAGAAGAAGGTAAGGGAGTTTAGAAATAGAATTCTAAAATTAAATAAATATAATTTATTTAATGCAGCCCCCTTCATGTCAAAAAGTGAGACCCATATTGAAGAGGAATAATACTTTTTAAAGTATTAATTGATGTAATTAATTCCTATTTTTAGTGGATGAGGTCAAAGCACACTATGAAGCTTAAGTGAACTGGAAGTAGAGAGCTAAAATTAAATAAATTTAATTTATTTAATGGCAGCCATGAGCATGCACAAAATAGGTGCCCAAATTGAAGAGAAAGGCATGTTAATTAATTAATTAATTGCCAAGAATATGAGAGGCAAATATTAATTATAGAATGGTGAATGTTATATAAGAAAGGGCTGCCATAAAGATGAAATAATTAATTCTTTAGCAAGGAAGTGCAGCCCAAGCAAATTTGGCGCCCAATTAAGGAGGAATTTTACACAGAAGAAGGTGTTTTTACTTCTGGAAGTCTTTAAAGTTTGGCGCCTAGGTTTGAAGGAGCTTGATTTGTGTTTGATTAATTGTCTACATAGTGGTATAGGTGCTCAAGTGAAGTTGGTAAAATTCATGCTTGCTTTGTATGCAAACAAAACATCAAATTTTGGGGCAGCAGGCTTGATATATGCAGATTTTTATAATTAAAATCAAGTGTTCTTGTTTCGGTTGCCATCTTTGTCTGAATTAATTGTAGGAATTCATTACATGTGCTTTTATAAGAGAAAGGGAGCTTAAATCAATGTCCAATACATGAACATATCCTCCAAATTTGAAGAAATCTCTAGATCTGCACCAGTTGTAAAGAATTTCAGCCGAATAAAGAGAAAAAGAATTACTCAGACAAAGATAGATTCGGCCATGGCAAAGCGGGATGAAAAATAAAGCACAGCAGAGTCATGCATCACTTCTAAGTTTGTTGACATTGGAGATACAGATCTAGGTCCAGAACCTCTTTTCGAATTGATTAACAGATCTAGAGCTGGAAAGACTTCCCTCGTGCGTGTAGTCAGAAGTAGTGGAATCATTTGAGCTACTGCATTTCCATTCACAGCCCAGTTGCCAGAATTCATCATGGAGTGTGCTAGGTCTTACCATCCATTATCCAGATCAGTTTGAGATGCTGCAGGAAAGACAATAATTCAACTGGACACACAGTTCATCAATTATTGTTTGAAGATTCCAACACGACAGGTTGTAACTACTATTAGCATACATGATGCTAGCAATGGGTGGGAAAAGCATAAAGTTGACTGTGTGGGCATAATGAACAGTAAATACATGAAGAATCCCATATCTCCTTCTAAGTTCCCGAGAAATCTTCCACGATCCAATCTGGTACAAGATGTGGATGATATTGCCAAATTTTTATGTAGGATAAATGGCGAAGCTAACGCTCACAACTTCCGTGCATGGATGTATGTTTTCATCAGGACCATTAAAATAAACAAAGCAAATTCAATAATCAATTGGTCGAAAATCATTAGTGACAACATTGGTGAGCAGCTCCAGAATGTGAGGCATACTTACAGCTTCAAAATGACTTCGTATTTGGTTTATGCAGCAATTTCACAAGGTGTCTTCTCCAAGATGGATAGATGTGGTGCTCTTTCCAAAGACCCTTCTTTCGAGTGCTACCCATAGCTTACTGTACCCACATGCAATAAATATTACAAGGTGGTCAATGATGGATTCTTTTATGGATTCATTTGCAGGTTGGACGGCGATCTAAAGGCCAACAGGGTGAGCAAGGAAGGGTGGGAAACTATGTCCAGGATTGGTAGTATCTTCATCCAGTTTGCAGATTTTACATACCTCAGGGTCACCAGATTTTTAGGAGAACCAGTTAAGTTTCCCAGATACCTGAGTGATAGATTGGTCATCATGGAGTTGAGTAGACAACTCGTGGAGATGCATGACCTACAGTCAAAACGGAACAAGTCTACAAGCTTCTTCCCGATCACTGTGGGCCATTACAACTACCAGAGTATTCATAAATCCTAAGGAATTAAAGTGGAAATGTTCTTTGAGTACGAGCAAGAGTTATTCCCAACACGGTTGAACTTCAATCCATTTGGAGTGGCAAGGAAGACAATCTCCCAGGAATATGCGCATGTGCCTTCATTGGAAGATTTCTAGATGAAGTATAGAAATGAGTACGAGGTTAGAAAGAAATATTTCAGTAGGTTGTCAATGTGGCAAGTGTTTGACTTTGGATTAGCACAGATACATGCAGATCTTAAAGATGATGGGCATGTGTTACTTGACTCATACCATCGGATGGGAGGAGACAGAGTTGTACTTCAGGAGAGCATAGGTGGCTGTCATATGATCGAGGAAAGGTCTGTTGTCGTTCTGGTCAATACTTCAAACTAGTTTCTAACAAAGGGATATTGCCTTAATGAAGCATTGATGAATCAAATCACAGGTAACTTTGGCACATGAGATTCCCTCAAGAAGAAGCATGAAGGAGAAAGTAGCAGAAGCCCTAAAAAGATTAAAGTGCATAGAAGATCTCATTCGAAAGAGAAGATCACTTCTACTGCTATGGTGCTAGTTTCGACTTCTTCGGCATCAAGTACTTCACCAACTATCACACCTCAGCAGGATACTGCCATTCCTCCGTTGAATCTAGCAACATTCATCTTTTCTCCTTAGCCACTCCATTCAACACCTCTTCCTAAAGAAACGTTGAAGCTGCAGATGGCAGAATTTGAAAGAGCTTTGTCTTTGGATAATTCAAAGGATGACAGCCACAACACTGTAGCAGTATCAAATGGAGAGGAATCAGAGCACGAGATAGTGATACACTCAGCAACTTCTCATTCTCTGAGAAGTAATTTCTCAGAATGGTTGGCTTCGCAATTGGTTCCATAGGCTAGAGAGGAAATCAACTTGGAGGAACACAACTTGCAGCTGCTCCTGACTCTAGGTGGAAAAGACAAAAAACCTAAAGTTGTTAAGGTAAATTCAAGGCTGATCATTGAAGAGTCGGGGCAGAATTTTACCGAGGTGCCAGTTCCAGTAGAAGGAAAGAAAAAGGATGAGCTCACGGTAGAAGATATAATAGTAACTAGAGTACCCATAGGTCAAGCCACCATAGAAGGATTGAAGCAGGACACATAGACATTGATAGATGCTCTATTCCTTAGGATTGACAAAGAAAAGGCTGAGAAAGTTGAGCTTCAGAAGTAGGTATCTCAGTTGTGTGAGATCATTGCCAAGGTTGTTAAATCTTCCACTCAGCCAATTTTAGCACAAAAGCATGTGAGTGATCATCTGATGCAGGAAGTGGAAGATGCAAGTAACCAAGTTAAAGCTATTGACGAATGGAAAAGTCTGATCATTCGTCAAGCTTCTGTACAACTCGGAGAAGTGCCAGCCCACCTAAAGGTTATGAAATATGCATCAGATCAGCTAAAGCAACTGGTGACAAGCATGATAGATATGAACACAGTTGCTGAGAGTAACCGTAGTACTTTTTGCTGAAATAAATAAGCTACCGAGAGAGGTGTTGGTTGCGGAATAGATTGTGCCCGACGGATCAGTTGAGAAGGGGAACTAGCTTGAGTTTGCAGTATCTTTCCATTTGGATATCTATAGAATTATGTTGAAAAGGATTTAGGCACTTGAGAGTATGGCATCATCTTTACTAGACAATGTCATTGCTTTCAGTAATGAGGAAGTGGTCGGGAATGTTACTTCATACACAAGGACCATTCCTAGCAAAGTGCCTAATTTTGTGGAAGGATCTCTTCTGATGGTGCAAGGGAGAATTGATGGATTTGTTAAGCTTTTCACGATGAATTCCATCAGCAAACTAGTGGCACTACAGTCAGATATTGTGAATTTCAATCCTAGCTTGGAGGATTTGGAAGCGTGTATCAGGGTATTGAACGAAGGCTTGCTGCAATTCAAGATAGAAAAGGAAGTTGTGGCTAAGATAGATGGGAAGATGCTGAATTACATGTTAAACAAGTATATTCGGTATCAAAACAAAAAGAATATGTAGATGTTACAGCAAGCGTGTCTTTCTTCTTCTACTCTTTCTTCTTCTTTTTTCCATGTTCCCAGATGTAATTGTAAAAATTTAAAGTTATTGGTTTTGAAACCATTACTTTAAGTTGTGTGGAATGATTCTATTAGTTAAGTGATAGATGTGTATAAGTTTGAATATGGACCTGAATGCATGTCACTTGAAGAGGAAATAGAGGGGGATGATTGCCATATGTTATCTTTACTTTTTTTTATGTTCCAGTTCAATTGAGTTTCCCATTTGTATTTTCCCATCTACATTCTATAAGTAGAAGAAGAACCTTTAGGTTAAAGATCAGAATTGGTAAGCAGCATTCTTGTATTCCAGACTTTGTGCTAAAATCCCTGATAGCTATTTGAAGCAAAGGAATAAAAAGGAGCAGATTTTTTGAGAACTTTGTGTCACGGCGCATTTTGTTTCTAACTTTTTATCTCAGAGCTACTTATGAACTTTGGGTTATTTTAGATCTAGATCTGAAGTTGCCTTTGCTTATAATTCTATGTGTTAATATCTATTGGTTATGTCTATGTGCATGCAATCAACTCTGTAATCTATTGATTGGGTTGCACATCTTCCCTATTTCTTCCCTATGTTTTGTATTATTTCCTTCTTCTTTAGATATTTCCTTTCTTTAACAATTGCTTACTTGTTGCAAAACTATGCAGCTATGGTTCATGAGATGCATGGTTAAAGTAAAACCCCCATATAGATAATAGCATATTTTATTGACAAATCTTACACGGGAGCCTCACCGGTAAATGAGGGAGATTTATCTCATGACTGCCTAGGTTTTCAGCTATGCAAAAAATCTAGCCAACAAACCCTCTTATGTAGTCCCAAAAGGTAGTCCTTGGTGTAGTAGATAAAAAATATTATCTCCTTGTAATAATATGTGCCTCTTGAAAATGTTTTCACCCTTAATGAGGTTAAATAACACACACACACACACACACACACACACACACACACACACACACACACACACACACACACACACATGATTCATTTGCTTATGTTTCATCATTAAAAATTGAAAGCCTGACCAAGGGTGATAAAAGAAGACAAGAAAGAAGTAACATTCAAAAGATCAAAAAAAGAGACAAAGAGGAAAGAGGTGCCCAGAGGGGATAGTAGCGCATAGGTGCTCTTGTCCCTAAAGGGAGTTCCTATACAAGGAACTCAAAAGGTCAGACAGTGAAATCAGAGCTGAGTAGGATGTCAGATGGTATGCAAAACTATAAGTTTTCAATTAGAAATAATAAGCAATAAAGATGAAAAGGATAAAATCAATGTTAAATAAAAGTAAAGAGTAGTTAATGAGTAATTCTCTTACTTATGAATCATGCATATAAATGAGATATTTAGAGGCTAGAAGTACATAATAAGTGTGTGATTTAGTGACTGCACTCCCATCCCTACTAGGTGCTAGTGTCTTGAGAGATTCAAAGATAAAACATGAAGTACTGAGTTTGGTAACACATTGTACAATGTCCAAAAGTAAAGGGATAATTCTATAAAACCTTAAGATGAAAGTGTGGGGGGATAAAACAATGTCAAACTAAAGCAAAACAAGTGTTGTCAATGTTTGTCTTTCTTGCTTAGGAATCATGCATATAATGCCATACTAGAGTTGTGATGTAATAAATTTGAGTGTGTAATTTCATGTCTACATGGTGTCCATTGTATACCATATGTGGTAGATATTCAGTCTATAGAGGATGACATTGTGAGATATGCTTGGAATTGTAGTATGTTGGCCCACTTATATAAGGATTTGTACAAGTTCACTTTAGAGATCCACGAAGGTGGTACGCCAGTCACAACTTTATTAGATATATAAGCCTATGAGTTATAATTGTTGTCTGACTAGTTGGAGGTTCTAGGGTTGATTTGGCCCATCCAAATATATTTGCATCATAGCAGGTGATAACTAGGAGGTAGGCATGAACACCATGTATTTTCAAGCCATATTAAATAGATTGGCCACCAATGGTATTGTGTAGAGCCTGTATATGGATTTCAGAGGATGGGTAGAGTGTGTCATATAGATTTATAGAGTGTAACATACTATGTGATTAGAGGATCAATAAAATAGTATATGCAAATTATATCAATGGGAGCACAGGACGTGCCAATTTCTTTTGATACATGATGTGTCTCTAGCACCATATGCATGAAGAAGATCTACAGATGCAACATTGAGATGTGAAAGTTAGCAGAAACTGACACTAACATGGTTATTTCCCCCACAAACAAATGACGTGGACCCCATGGTAATTGTACGTGTCATGGATGATGTAAGATATACCACAATGTATACACTTTGGTGGGAAGAGTATGGGTGCTAATGTTTCTTATGACCATAGGTCACCTAAGAGGTGGAAAACCATATGGAGGAGGAGATGGAGTAGGTATACCTTCACCTATAGTAGGAGGACCTAGACTAGGGATGCCCCTAGTAACAAGAAGAGACAATGTAGGTGAGGGAGGTGCCCCCACAAATGATTTTGTAGCCACAACCATTTCTCAATTCGAGTGTCTTATGATTGTATATGCAATAATTTGTAACAAATTGATGTGATAAATTTAGTGAATTTTGAATGGGTAGCATCTAATGCATAAATATGTTCTTAATTGTATCCAAGTGATGCATATTTGGTGATGGTTGTGGATGCTTTTGTGAATACACTAACGGGTAATATTCCCAATGATGTGGTAGTCAAAGATATGTTAGATTATATCAATGATGTAACAAGAGATCATACATATTTGTTTGATCAATTGGCTATAACAACAACTACCTGGATTTTATTATAGAGTAAGAGAGATGAGATTCAAGCCAAGATATCCCGAAGGCCAAAACCTTAACCTAGGAAAAAGCTTGAAAAATATCTATTATCAAGATTGAGTATCATGTAAAAAAATTATGTAGAGGCCATGGCGTGACCTTGTAGGAGAGGCTACATTAGTATAGATCACGATCATGTTCATGTGGTCATGATGATTTAATCTAATTTGAATTAAATCTTATTTCAGAGTAACTTACTATAATAAATGATATTTAGGTAGTTATATATAGTAATGTGCAAGCGTTAAGCATTCAAGAATGTAAAACCCTAAGAAATTGCGAGAGGAATGATAACTTAGTTGATTATGTGCAACCTGGGAATGATCGGGATTGTGTATTTATTGGAACAGGCTGGAAACAATGTCGAAAAGGTTCGATGAAGGTTCATAACACTAGGAATGTATAGGACAGAAGCACCCACAGGAGGATAGGAGCGCCCAAGGAATTGATGACTGATATGGGTGCCTATGTTTGCTCAAATGCTAGGAACTTGGTCTTTCTAGATCGAAATGAATTTACTATTGCTCACTCTTTGTCACTATGGTTTAGCTATTAGGGTTCTGATCACATCTATACCCTGTAAAATAAATGACTACCTACACATGCCCACAAACCACATAAAATCTAATAAAGAAGATGTAGAATGTGGAGTTATACTGACCCCGACAGTCTCCTAAAGAGTTAACTTATGACTGAGCATTGCACTACTTATCAGACTCCATGTAGTTCTTTGTGTGTGTGTGTTTATTTGTGTCCCATGCCCTAGGTTACCCTTGTGCAAGTTGCACATTGATAGCGAGCTAGATCTATATTTTTCCCCCAAGTATACAGAATGTCTGTGATGAAATAGAATGAATTCTTCTCCTATGCAGTGTATGCAGACCAATGCAACCATTTTCCATTGTATGAATTTGTTAGATGTATGCTTCGTAGTGCTCTTGTTCCTTTGTGAAATCTTAGGTGGTGATAGATAATTCTTATAGTTCTTGGCACTTTATTTAGAAGAAGTATCTAAGTATATATAAATGATTCCCTTGTTTGAATTTCGTTGTTAAGAATAAATTTCACCTCTTCAACTTAACCTAATAAGAAAGAGAATAAAACTTACCTAACCTCAATATGGAGGGGTTTAGAGGTACCCGCGGATGTGGATGGAAAAAAATTTATCGTTGCGCTCTGTATAAGAAATGATATTAACTCTTATCCTACGAATAAAGCTGCGATCACAGACACTACACAACATAATTATTAGTAAAAATATTAAACGGATTGCCTGGAAAAGGCCAGTCCTTGGAAGTTAAGGGACTTCCTTGCAAGGATGTCAATCCATTTTTCATACAATCAAGTTATTTTGGAAACAAACCATGATATATGATGGATAAATAATAAATGTTCTTACAAATTCAGATTTTATTATAAACATCTATGTGATAATGAAATATGAGATATATGAGCTATGGCTCAAAGTTGGAATCTAAATTAGTGTCAGAATTCTCGGATGAAGGTGAATCCTCCTCTTCAGTAAATTCAAGGTCTTCAAGGTAATCTGAATTCTTGTAGTCATTGTAATCTTCCTCAAAGAAATATGTAATGTATTATGATTCCTCCTCTTTTATGTAAGAATCGAAATTAGAATATGAGTGTTTCGAATCGGTTTTATTCTTCAGATTCAGTCTCAGAGCTATAAATTCTTCTTAATTCAGCTTCATACTGATATTCAAACCAGGACAAATATGCTCAAATACGTAAGACCAAAAAATATGCCCCCTAAAACTCATATGTGGCATCACGAATCCTCTGGGTGGATTCAAAAATGGTTTACAGTTGATCTAATGGGGCGGAATGAATGGTACACAACTCAAGGTCATGCAGAACATCGTATTATTCCCAATGTAAGGGATGACAGATGACAGGTAAAGAGTTGATGCTAGTTATTTCATGGCCTTGACCACCTAGTGCCATCTAAACAAGCCATACTGGATAACATGTTAGTAGCAAAGGAGATATAGTACTATTGATAAATGAAATATGAATTATGTTATAGGGAAATAGAGAAGACAGGAATCACAGGTGATAGAGGGAATCACATGTGATTCTAGAGGATAATAAATAGACTGATAAAAACGTGATATTTAGCCAATTATTGTCAAAAATATGATATTCCAAATACTTAGATTATAATACGAAATAAAGAAATTAAGAGATTGATGTACCTGAATGTATAAACGGAAATGTAAAATGATGACTAACCTCGATTGAAGACAAGGAATGTAATTGGTGAGAATTGCAGTCGGTTGGTGATTTGTCAATCTGTACAGGTTCCAAAATGATTTCCAAAATTTCTTGATGACCGAGAAGGCCAATACTGGATAGATAATACTTTGACGTTGATGCAATAAAACAATGGTAGACTCTGATAAAACAAACTCTGGCTCAAAAAATGTGAGAAGATGATCCCAAAAAGGGACTAGAAAATGGGTTTAAATAATCGTTGGCGATTTGCCAAATCGCCGGTGATTTCGGTCATTTTGGATTTGTTTAGAAAAATTTTCAAACATCTTGCTAATTTAGGGTTCTTGTTCATATTTTCAAGGGATAGGTTTGTTGGGTTTACTTGAAAGTGTTGGGTTGGCTAGTGATGTGTCAAATTTGTTTAGGGAAATGATAAGATAGGTTAGATTTTCTCTAAATTAGCTTTTAGGTAGGGTGTTAGTTTGATTTAGGATAGTACAAATATAAGATTATTGTTATAATGATGATAAATAAATAAGATTTTGACAAAGATAATTGTGAGTTTATAAATGCCTATGATAGGTGTGTTGGAAGTTAGAAGTGATTTTAAATATATTTTATGAAAGAAACTTAGGTGGATTAAAATAATTTAGAAAATATAAAAATTGTGCTTAAATAACATATATAATGAAACATTTAATTGATTAAATAAAAATGGGGGAGGTATGGGGTATTAATGTAAATCTAATGTGATTTATTACGAATGTGAACGGGATAATTAAATGAAGATGGGGGAGTGTAAATTTTTGGTGTCTACATTTTCCCCTTTTTTTTCTAGCGGTTTTAATGGCAAAGCATTAGACAAAAACAATGAAAATTTGTATGGGTGATCCAACTGCAACGCAATATAAGGAACACCAGTGTTTGTGTATCATGTGTTTCATAAAAAAATTCCCCAGTCTAGGGGATACCGAAACAAGATGTGCTACCGAGGAATCAAATGATAGGGGAACCAAAAGGTTTGACACCTATAGACGTATGATTCATAAAAGTAGGCTAAAAGAGCGGGAAAGCCAAGTGATGGGGGCCAAAGGGCACATGTCCCATAGAAAAATGATGAATCCCAATATTGATTTCATTTTGTTTGATTTAATGTTTCAATGACTAGAGTCCATTAAAAGTTGGACACACTTTAAAAAAACTATTGATAATCATGTTTTGAGACAAAAATGGGCACATATGCCAAAATGTTATAAATCACCGGCGATTGCGAGAATCGTTGGTTATTCTCCTCAAGGTAAAAATATAACCTATAAATAGCTAACTTGCAGTTATATTACCACATTTTTATTGTGGTAAAATGTGATTTTTCAGAGTGAATAGGGAAAGAAAAATGTGTTTTCGAGGAGAAAAAAGTGAATCTTGGATGGAATGGCGACTTCGAGCAGGAAAAGGAAGCCCTTAATGGTTGAGGTAGGAATTTTTGACCTATTTTGTTGATTTTTGTAGTTTTTAACTTTTTCTTTCCATGTTGGGGGCATTCAGATGCCCTAGGGTAAAAACATAGGAATCACCAGCGATTCATATAATCGCCAATGATTGAAGTGAATCGTCAGTGATTCACCTGAAATGTGGACAATTTGCTTTTGTGATTATTGACATGACTTTTAAGATATGTTGTGGAATTTTCATAGTGTTTTTGGTTTCAATATAGACATTGGTGTATGTATTTATAGTTGACGTCGATGTTGATTATGTTTTGCATTGATTTCCAAGGAATTTTATATAGTTACTTTTTACTTTCGAATATGGAATTTTGTTTTTAGATAGTCATGTACCGTTGTAATTATTTGATGTTTTAGATGTTATTGGTATTTTTAGGTGATGATGTTGATGTTGATGTTAAGAAAATTTTAATATGTTGTGGATAATGTTTTTGATATTTTGCGACAATGATACTAATATTTGTTTGTATGTTTTTGTGTTTTTGAGGTGGGTGCTAAGTTGAATATCCATGATTGCATACCACTAATTTTAGATGAGGCGAGGATTGATATGTTGGACAATGATTGGGAGCATGTAGAGGTTGTTGGTTTTTGTGCCATGAGACATTTTAGATGGTTACACAGATGTCTGAGTTTGATGTTGGCATTATTGGAGCGATGGAATCCTTCCACCAATACTTTCTGGTTTCCTACCGGAGAGATCATGATCACTTTAGAGGATGTTCACATCATCCTTAGAATACCTATCTAGGGAGAGGATGTATACATTATTACTGAGGTAGAGAGAGATGATGTGATGACTAGGTTGTATAGAAAGGATGCATGGGATATCAGATATGAGTTCAGGGGCGTTTGCTTATAGAAAACTATATTCAGCTTGATATAGAGGGTCATACTCAGATGACCATGATGATGATGGCCATCATTTTTTATGATTTAACTAGATTCTTGAGGTGGCCAATTTCCATGGATGATGACAGGGGTTGTGGCTGAGATGATGGAGTGTCATATTGTTTTTGAGTGGGGTCCTACCCTACTTACATAGACATTCAGAGAGTTGTGGGCCTGGAAGGTCCACAAGCGGTATGGTATTGATGTAGGGTTATTATTACAGGCTTAGGCCTTTGAGCACATTGTCATTGCCCAACCAGTGGGACTGCCTTGGGAGATTGGTGATAGGCATCCTAGCTTTTTGAGATGGAGGGAGGATGCATGTCATGGGATGAAGAGGAGGAGGATTGGATATTATCCAGAGCTATTGTCTAGATTGCAAGTGGGAGATGTGGTATGGAGGCCATACTTAGATTTTCCTATTTGGCCTGAGTTTCCTAATGAGTTGGTCAATTTACAACAGGCTATACCCATTCAGGCTTGGTGATGAGGTGAGAAAGATTTAATCTACTTTGATCATGTCAGAAGATAGTTTGGAATTTGGTACAGGGAGTTCCTGAGGAGCCCGTAGAGTATAGATGGGAGGATGGAGACACTCAGACTCTGAGGGCAGTTATGACAGAGCTCCTGAGATTATTATCGATCAGTAGGGGGCTATAGGGTCCCAATGATGAGGGATCAAATTGTTTCCAATTGATGATGATGTGGGGTTACTCTGAGTATACATCCTGGTGGACCCTAGCTTTAAGGAGTTTTGATGGATCTCAGGTTACACAAAGTGTAGCACAGAGGGTTAGATGGGTATGTTCTCGAGTGGACAACAGGAGGAGCACCGGTACATGAGGTAGTGGAGGGTGCTAAGGATTATAGTGAGGAGGAGGGTGATGATGATTTGGCTACAGCTATTGTAGTAGTGGCGGCTCAAGAAGGATGTAGTAGAGGGAGAGAAGGATGCATCTCAGAGAGAGAGATATGACCTCCTAGGTGTTTGGGATACTTTGATCGTGGAGTGAAGATAGCTTTGATTACTAAGAGGGATGGTGTGATAGTGGAGCAAGAGGATATCAGAGCATATTTTTCTCAGACCATCCTAGATAGGGATTGGTATAAGGGAAAGAGAGATGGGATGAGAAGGCCTTAGGGATTACCGAGGCCCTTTTGTATCTGGTGCGGAGGTAACGGAGATGGCCCAGGCCAGCAGACAGAGAGCTTAGGCTAGCAGACAGGGACCACAGGCTAGCGATCAGAGACCAGGGGCTAGTGGATTAAGACCACCTAGTAGAGAACAGAGGCCACCTTGCAGGGTCTGGGATGGTTTCCAAAGCACATTATGAGGCATTACAGGTGGAGAGTGACTACTATGTTAATTTGATTACACATGATTATCCCGATGCCACTTTTTATGTTGATCACTTGGCTACTAAGGCGGCAGGCCCTAGTACTAGTGTTGCGAGTGTGGGTCACCCACCTCAGAGACCAGAGAGAGTAGGTGATAGTGAGTGAGGAGTGGGTGGAGATGCTGTAGGAGTGTTAGAGGTGTAGTGCTCAGGGAGGAGAGGGTAGTGTAGTACCTCCTATCTAGTCTCACTTGGAGGTTTTTCATTTTACTAGTATGTGATATGTTTTGATGTATTTGACATACGGCTCATTGAAGCCCTTTTTTATATGATATTGATATGATGTATTTTGATATATGGATCTTAGAATCTCATTTTTGTATGATGATTCTGATGTATATGTACTTGATTTATATGATGATGAGGTTTTATGATTTATATTGTTTTGTCTTTCATGTGTTAACTTATCTATGTTTGGTGATGTATGTTTTTTAATTTGAATGTATTAGTGTGTGATGAATTTTGATGACATGATGTTATGTTTGATATTAAATGGTATTATGGAAAAATATGTTAATTTAAACAACTTAAAATGATTCAAAATGTGATATAAAATGGCTCAACTAAGAAGTAAAATTAAATGATTACCCCATGATGGATTTGATACATACTCGATGGGTTTTAAAATCTTGAACACACTTGCACTGGCATCCTTAATAAATGTTAAATAAGATCATCAATGGGTAGTTACATAATACTTAATAAAATGTGGGATTAAATGAATATTTCTTTTTAGGACATGAAAGGGAGTTTTAACATGAGTAGGTCAAGATATGAATAAGTTTATCCTTACAGACTCGTAGACAAATGCCACAACTTTTCATATTTTATTTTTAAAGAAAACTGATTAATGTGGGAATTTTTCTATGAGGGGAAACCAGATCAATGCGGGAAACTTTCCTGGATGTTTTTGATATTGATGTACTTATTTTGAAGGTTGATCAAATGCGGGAAACCTTTTTTTATGGGTAACCATCCTTCAAGGGTATGGTCTACACTTTTGACTTGTAGCTATCCTTCATGGGATCAATATACTTTTTATTTTTGATTCTTACAGATAGTCATCCTTCAAGAGATTGATCTCTGATTTTTTATGGATATTTGTCGGATCGATCTATCATTTATTTTTTACTTTTGAGAAATGTATCCAAATGATTTTAATGCATATATTTTCATTTGAGGGAAAAAACTTAATAATCCATTCTAAGGAGGGGAAAAGATGCATATATGATGTACCCCATATCATGTCTTTTTAATTGATAGGTGAGTGTAATGATGGATAACCACATGCTTTCAAATAATTATTAACACAAGATGGATGATATGGTGGAATGAGATTTTTTAAATATAACTACTATCATGATGATCAGTCATTTAATAGTAAAATGGCCACAAGTGCAAGGCATTCCAAGGTTCCTTTTTAAGGTTCGCCATCAAGGGAAGTGGGACAATAAGCTCTTGACACATATTTGTGAGTGATGACATATGGACCTATTGTATCCCAAAACCTAATCTACATTGTCATAGCCAAATTCAAATTTTTTGAGCTCATGCCCTTCGTTGGTGTTTAAGACAAATTAGAGATTCAAGAAATTAGCATAAGGCATGCCCTAGAGTTGTTTAAACCTTTGTTTTGCTCATTTTGAGAAATTCTCCATTTCCCGGTCTATGCATGTAATATCCTCTTTGCAACCTCCATTTTTGATCAAAATTGTTCACTTGTTTTATGTCCTAGGTCACCAAATCATTGTTTTGCCTCCATGCCTCTTGTTCGTGAAGGAAATTCAAAAATTGGACTCAAAACGATGAAGTTTTCTTCTTTTGCGTATTTTCCATAGTCAAGATGACGGGTGTCTTTTCCCCATCAAATTTTGACTCCAATGAATGTAGGTATGTGGTCAGATCCTATTGGATGGGGAGGAATGGGATTTTTGGTGAACTTAACACTTTTGGTCACTTTTGGCAAAAATGGTAAATTTGCCCCGTGGCCCCGATCAGGCTATAAAGAAAAAGTCAAAGTTGAAGCCCGCAGGGAAAAGGTTAAAGTTGAAGCCTGCCATTGAAAATTCAAATCAGAAAAGTAGGCCATCGAGGCACTTTTGAAAATTTAACCAAATTCCCAAAAGTGAAGTAAAAGTTCTAAAATGCTCCGCAGCTCCGCCAAGGTCTCGGGCCCGAAGTTGAAAAGTCAAAGCGGAAGAGTGAGTTGGTGGAGGAATTTGTGTTTTTGAGCCTTTTTGTAAAAAAAGTGAAAATTTAAAAAATGATCCGCAGCCCTGATCAGGCTATAAAGAAAAAAGTTAAGGTGAAGCCCACTGTTGAAAAGTCAAAGCGGGAGAGCAAGCCGACGGAGGAAATTGAGGTTTTGAGCCTTTTTCCCAAAAAGGTTAAAATGTTTAGAAAGTAGCCGTGACCCCATCTCCAACCAAAACGTGCCACGTGTCCTTATGAAATCAGAGCAGTGGGCCGGCGGAGGAAATTGAATTTTCGAGCCTTTTTCCAAAAAAGGTTAAAATGTTGACAAAAGGGCCGCGACCCCATTTCCAATCAGAAGCAGCCACGTGTCTAAGTTGAAAATTCAAAGTGGGGGTGCGGGCCAATTTGTTCCAAATTTCCAAATCTCTAAAAATCACAAAATGCAAAGGTCTTCCCTTGTAACTACTCTAATCCCTTCCTGCCACGTGGACGGCCCGATTTCAGAGTTAGAGGAGCAAATCTAACGGTTTGTATTTAAACTGGCAAATCGAATGTAATGGTTGCTTTGCAAGATCTGGTTTTAACCCACCATGAGTGTTTTCTTCACAACAGAGGGATTCGAAAAGGTGTTGAGGACTTGTGAAGTTGTAACGGTTTCTTGCAAAGAATATAATGGCTTCTCGACGTCATTCCAAAAGGTGATTGATTTTCAAAAAAGCTAGAGTGCTCTATACCTGGAAAAGACAAAAAATGCCATTCTTCTTCTATTTTCTCTTCTTCCTCAAATTTCTTCCATTCTCAATCTATGTACAAACTCTACTCAAGCTTCAATAAGAAAAGAAGGAATTTTTTCCTCCTTGATTGAGGAATTAATTGGTACTTTGTGACCAATGAGTTTCATTCGGTCTTGTAGCTTCTCCCTAGATTTATTTTTCTTATGATTATAAATGCATGTAAATGAAGTTTCTAATTGATGCGTGTTAGCATCTAATACTCTACCTACAACATTAGTTTTTCCTACCTTCATTCTCACTCCCTTTTCCCTGCTCAGACAAAGTTCTTCTCTAGTGAGAAATTGCTAACTTTGCAACAGGACAGTGGAGTGCCCCTGCTGGATCTCTGGTTGAAAGACCACCATTGAAATCCATTTTTTCATGCATGCACATACGGAAGCAGCACCATCCAAGTAGAGGGACTTAGATTCCCATAGCATTGGCCTAAAACCCACCAATTTGTCCACAAGACAAATTTTCTCGCCAACAAGACCGATCCAATTAGGGGTAAACTTTCCACGTTTACTTCGTTCTAATTGAGTGACATTCTGATTTTCTTTAAGAACCAGATCACCAATTTTAAAGTCATTTTCTTTGATATGTTTGTTATATGCTCATTTAATATGTTCTTGATAAACCTAATGATGTTCAAGTGCCATTAGGCATTTCTCATCTAACAGTTCAAGTTGTGTTAGACGGTCTTGTCGATATTCTTCATCAGGGATAAAAATTTTAAGGGATACATGGAGTGAAGGAATTTGAATTTCAAGAGGTAAAATAGTTTTAGATCCGTAGATGAGTGAATAAGGTGTAGCTCCTGTAGGAGTACATATCCTAGTTCGATAAGCCCAGAGAGCAAATGGGATTTAGAGATGTTAATTTCTTCCTGCATCATTTACTGTTTTCATAAGGATTTTATTGAGTGTCTTATTTGAGGCTTCAACCTATCCATTTTCTTGGGGATAATATGGTGATGAAAAACTGAGTTTGATGTTGAAGGTATCGTAGATTTTTTTAACGTCTTCATTTTTAAAGGATTTTCCATCATCTGTGATAAGTTTATATAGGATGTCGAAACGGCATAAAATGTTTTTATATATGAAATTGATAATAGGTCCTGACTTATTGGATGTTAAAGGAATAGCTTCAACCCATTTAGTGAAGTACTCAGAGGCTGTGATAATAGAATGATGTTGTTGAGATGATTTAGGCTTAATAGCACCAATGAGGTCTAATCCCCATTGAGAGAAAGGCCATAAGTCCTAAGCAAGTTGTAATGTTTAACTAGGTACATGGATGAGATCTGAATGAAGTTGAAATTTAACACACTTTTTGACGTACTTACAATAATATTTGGTAATAGTAGGATTGTAATACCCTAACCATATGACAAGTTTGGTGACGGAGTTTCCATTGAAATGTCCTCCACAAACTCCATCGTGGACTACTTCAATTTCTTTAGATGACTCGTGTGATTTAAGGCACCTTAACAAGATACCATCAAAAACTATGTTTGTAAAGGATACCACCGATAATGAAAAAGTGAGTGATGTGTTGAATAAATGATCATTTAGTGTTACGTGATAAGTCAGAAAAAAAATTGATTCGGCAAGATAATCATAAATCTAAGTATATCACAAATCAGTGGGATTATCATCAATGATGTTGATAGAAGAAAGTTCATTTTGATGTGAAGGATGATCCAATCATTGAACAACGATGGATACTTTAGTGTTTTCTTTCCACTCTTCAGTTTTATAATTGGATGAGGGCTCCTAAAGAGGCCATTGCATCTGCAAACCTATTAGAAGATCGTGGGATGGTTTGGATAGGTAATGGTCAGAAATTTGAGGAGAAAGTCAACCTTGGCTTTATATTTTTGTAAAATTTCATTTTTACATTGATATTCTCCTTTAACTAATACAAGTTATGAATCTTCATAGATGTCTAAGATGTGAACACTTAGGAGAATAGCGGTCCTAAGGCCCATGATTAAAGCCTCATATTTTTCCATATTATTAGTGCATTTGAAATTAAGTTTGAATGATAATGGAATAGGAATTCCTTAAGGAGGTATAATAATAACACCAACTCCTCTCTCTTCCTGGAATTTAGAACCATCAAAGAAGAGAGTCATCTTGATAGGGATGAATTAATATTCGTTGATACTACGGATGGATTTATTAGGGAACTATTCATGAGGAATTTGATTAGGGAGCATTAGCAAGCTGGTATGCAATGGCTTGGCCCTTAATATATTTTTATGATATGAATTATAGGTCAAACTTAGTTATAAGCGTAAGCCACTGGGTGATACGATCACTATGATATGGTTTAGAGTGTATAGTTTTTAGGGGATTAAAGCTAGTGACAACATAAATTTTTTGATTACTTACAATAATATTTGGTAATAGTAGGATTGTAATACCCTAACCATATGACAAGTTTGGTGACGGAGTTTCCATTGAAATGTCCTCCACAAACTCCATCGTGGACTACTTCAATTTCTTTAGATGACTCGTGTGATTTAAGGCACCTTAACAAGATACCATCAAAACTATGTTTGTAAAGGATACCACCGATAATGACAAAGTGAGTGATGCGTTGAAGAAATGATCATTTAGTGTTACGTGATAAGTCAGACAAAACTTTTGATTCGGCAAGATAGTCATAAATCTGAGTATACCACAAATCAGTTGGGTTATCATCAACGATGTTGATAGAAGAAAGTTCATTTTGATGTGAAGGATGATCCAATCATTGAACAACGATGGATACTTTAGTGTTTTCTTTCCACTCTTCAGTTTATAATTGGATGAGGGCTCCTAAAGAGGCCATTGCATCTGCAAACCTATTAGAAGATCGTGGGATGGTTTGGATGGTATAGTGATCGAAAATGTCAAGGAAAAGTCAACATTGGCTTTATATTTTGGTAAAACTTTGTTTTTAAACTAATATTCTCCTTTAATTTGACTGATAACAAGTTGTGAATCTCCATAAATGTCTAAGATGTGAACACCTAAAATAATTGTGGTCATGCGACCCATGATTAAAGATTTGTATTATGTCATATTATTAGTGTATTTGAAATTAAATTTGAATGATAATGGAATAGGAATACCCCAAGGAGGTATGATAACAACACCATCTCCTCCCCCTTCCTGGCATTTAGAACTATCAAAGAAGAGAGTCATTTTGACAAGGATGAATTCATATTCGTTGACATTATTGAAGGATTCATTTGGAAAGTATTCATGGGGAAGTTGATTGTTGGGAAAGGGAGCATCAATGAGCTAATCTACAATGGCCTATCCCTTAATATATTTTTTGGTATGAATTCGAGGTCAAAATTATTCATAAGCATAAGCCATCGGGTGATACAATCGCTATGATATGGTTTAGAGTGTATGGTTTTGAGGGGATTGAAGCTAGTGACAACATACATTTTTTTATTAAGAAGATAATGACACAACTTGGACGTGGAGAAGTACAAAGCACAACATATCTTTTCAACTTTGGTGTAATGGGTTTCATATTCATAGAGTGTGTGGATGATATAATATATAGCTTGTTTTCGACCCTAATTATCACGATGAGCAAACATGGATCCAAGAGCATGTTCTAAAGTAGATATATATATATAGGTAAAATGGCTCCCCTTCATGAGGCAAAGTAAGCACAGGTGGTGATAGAAGATATTGTTTAATTTCATCGAAGTCTTTATGACAATCACAATCCCAGTGAAAATTAACATCCTTACGAAGAATATGATGAAATGGTTGACAATGATAAAAAAGTTGTGATATAAAATGCCAAATGGACTACAAATTACATTGTAAACTACGCAATTGTGTAAGATTAAATGGCAAAGGCATTTCAATGATGGCTTTAACCTTTATTGGGTCAACCTCAATACCTCAAATTGATATGATGAATCCTAAAAAATTTCCACTAAGTACACGGAAAACACATTTTTCTTGATTGAGACGAAGACAGTATTGGATGAGATGAGAAAAGATTAAATCAAGGATGGTAAGATGGTATTTGCATTTTTTGAACTTTCCTAAAAGGTCATCAACATAATCTTCAGTAGTTTTGTGAATGAGGTCCTAAAAAATGTAGGTCATAGCATGCTAATAGGTAGCTCCTACGTTTTTAAGGCAGAATGGCATGACATGGTAGCAAAAGGTTCCCTAAGGCATAATAAAAGAGGTTTTGTGTTGGTCATTGATGGCGATAAGGATTTGATTGTAACCAAAAAAACCATCCATAAGGGAGAGCATTTTATGGCCGGATGTTAGGTCAGTGAGTTGATCTATATTTGGAAGAGGGAAATCATCTTTAGGACAAGCAAGATTGAGATCCTTAAATTATGTGCAGATACATAACTTTCCTGAAGCTTTGGTTATAGGGACGATGTTAGAGATCTATTGTGGATAATCAATAGGTATGATAAAATTAGCAGATAAAAGACGATTTAACTCGTCTTTAACAAGAAGAGCTATGTGTGGATGCATCTTTCATATTTTTTGTTTAACAAGCTTAGCATTTAGATATGTGACAATATTATGTACGACAATGTTAGGATCGGTTCCAAGCATATCACTATATGACTAGGCGAACGCTTGATAATATTTTTATTAAAATGTGGTGAAGTCATCCAATTCCTATGGAATCGATGACTATCTGACCTTAACTATGTGAGGATCCTAAGGGGTTCCCAAGTTGACTTCAATAGTAGATTCATTGAGGAGAGTTGGTGTATTAGATGGTAAGGATTTCTAGAGAAGATGATCCTCAACTCTTGTATGGAAAAGGATATCCTGATCATCAAGACATTGGAAGATGTTTATGACAAGTGAATCTTCTTTAACCATTTCTAGCCAAATAAGATGAGTTGTTTAGTATCATGATTGGATTGATAAGTGAGAGGTCCTAAGGATATTTTATTGACTAAAAAAAATTTATACATGATGGATACAACGTTATCTACATTTGTATGATCTTCATGGGATGTGGGTGATGATGGTTCTAATTCAGTATTGAGAATAGATGTAACAAGTTTGGATGTAGTGGCCTTAGATGTTTTAGAGCCAGGTTTCTTATAACCTAGACCACATTTCTCATAATTTTTAAGTGAGCGTTGGATAGCCACATCATGCATTCCCTGTTAATAATGGCCAAGCCAAAAACTCTCTACACATAATGGTGAAGATACACATGAGCAAAATTTGGATTATCTAAAAATTTGAAATCTAATGTAAAAGGCATGGCATGGTGTCGATCCATTGTATGTGATAAAGGATAATCAAGTCCCCCGTAGACAAGATTTGTTTTGAGATAAGTCTGGTTGTAATATATAACATCTCGTACATTAGGGTCATATATGGGATGTTTTTCAGGACGACCATAAGTCTTAGGTGAAGGAATATGGTTAAACATGAGGAGACATTATTCCCCTAATGTCAGGCATTGTACAACATCACTGAGGGAGAAATCATCTGGTATTTTAGAAGAAGGTATGAAATTGCTAATATGTGCTTCATCAGATGATTAAGATGTGGACTTAGGAATAATTATGTTGTTTGGATGATACATCATGTAACAATAAGTGAAAGGATTAGGATCTACGAGAACAGTGAATGTCTAACCTTCACGTTCATATTTAAGACAAAAATGAAGACTTGACAGAAGGAAATGCACGGTGTGTATCCATGTACATCCTAATAACATATTATATTTAAATTCTCCTTCTATGATGTAGAAGAGTTCTTAGGATAATTTTAACACCGAATTTAAGTGGTAGAATGACGGTGCCTAACATGGGTGTGGTATTTTCATTGAAGGATCATAATCGGATTGGAGTTTGAGTGATAACAATGTTGGGTAGTTTAATTTAATCGAAATTGAGGGAGGATATAATGTTAATAGTGGAACTACTATCAATCATCACCCTTATGATAGGGACATCATTAATTTGAGCAGTGATGAAAAGTGGTAAGTCATGATCTTCTAGTTTAAGAGAAGGTATTTAGGATGGTTCGAATGATATAGTAGAAAATGCTTTGAGAGCTCCTAAAAAGTTTGTAAAGGATGAAGGATCATTTAAAAGTTACTTTGATTGATTGTAGAGGGCTTCAATCATGGCTTTTTTATAATGAGGTTGATGTTTGTATCATTTCATATAATGATATTTTAACATGAGCTTTGTGTAATTGTTTAATGACCACTTTTTTCATTATAGTTGATGGTGAAGGTGTTGTGGCTAGGATTGAAACCTTATTCTTGGGTGACATTGTTTAAGTAGGTGTTTCTGGTAGTTATACGGATAGATAGCTCAGATTTATCTAATGGAGGGGGTGTTTTTGGTGGTGTGGTATAACTACAAAATTTTTACCTATCTTAAGCTTAGGTGAGTCTTTTTCATAGTTCTATGAATGGGTAGTGATATGTACGACATCAACCTAATGTGAAGGATTTTGAGACATGGGTTCCTTGGATTTAGACAAGGACGATGACGATGATGATGTTGATGTTGATGATGCATGTTTTTTCAGAAGGAAGGAAGGAGGAAAATTGACTCAAATGTACAATATTGTATGTGATTCATCAGAAAGGGAAGTTAGATTTTACAGCTTCTATTTAATCAAGTGGAAGGCTTAATGACTATCAATGGAATGGCCTCATGCCTTATGGTAATCAAACAGGAGGTTGAAATCATACCAAGTGGGCTTCCACCCTTACGGATCCAATGGTCTTGGTGGTAGTAATGTTATGAGTGATTTTTGAAGGAGGTCATCTAGAATGATTGTGTAACATCCTTTGGGTACTGATGTGGATGGAATTTTAGGTATTTTATCTTCTAAAGGCAATAAGGCATTGATTGTTGGTTGTTGAGTTATTTTTTGTTGATGTTTCCTAGTTAGTATAGTAAATTAGAGACGAGGACCTAATGGGGAAGGATGATAAGTGGGATTTGGTCCTTAAAGAATAGGGTGATTATTAGGAAAATTGATATGACACTTCTAGGTGGACGTGGAAAGGAAAGGACAAGGACCATTCGAATTGATGTTGGTTCAGGGAAAGTAAAAGAATGGATTTTAAAAACTTGGACAATACATTATTTGTGAGTTCATTTCATGATTTTGGATGAGCTAGGCATGGATGTAGATGAAGATTTTGATTAAGAAAGGTGGGTTTGAATAATGCAGTTGATTAGATCCACATGAATTGTGGATTTCGTAGGTTTTATATTGTTTTTTTTTTCGGGGATGAATACGGCTCATGGTTATTTTAGGTGGAGGTGGGTTGTTTCATGAATGTTTCAATAGGTACCATAGTTATATTTGATAACTGTGGTGTAGACATAGCTATAGATTCAGTAGTGATAGGATGACAAAGGATGGGGAAATACTTTCAGTAAAAAAATTTATAGATAGGGATTTGGTAAACATGGGTTTAGACTCATAAGGTATTATTGTTGGTTGTGTTGATGTGGATGTTTGTTCAGTAGGTATGGTTGTTTGTTCAGTAGTTGTGGATGTCGATTCAGGAATAGATAACATTTTAGTAATGGTATTAATTGTGTAGTGAGCATGAATAACATTTGTTCATGGTTGGTCAGTAAATGGGGGAAGATTTGGAAAAGGCTGCTTGAATATGTTAAGGTTTTGATTTGGAGGTGCATTTAGATTATCCAAATGAAGTTCACCCTTGTCAATCAAGTCTTGAAGAACACTGCAAAATGTAAAACACCTTTCAATATCATTTCCTCTGACCCTATGTTATTTACAATAGTCATTATCTCAATTCTAAAAGGGCTTATATACATATGTATCAATGGGTTGTGATAGGTGGGATATTTATCATACTTGTAGTGAGTCACTTATTAAAGAAAGTGCTATAAGTATCTCCTATTAGTGTGTAATTACGTTGTGGATGAGAACGTTTGGTAGTGGAATTATCCTTGGGATTGGATTTGACTACTATGGCATTAACAGCTGATTTGGATTTTTCGGGGCTATAGGATAACTTAGAAATAAAATCAGGTCGTGGTTTCTTATGATGAAGCTTAACACGACCGTCTTATAGAGCTCGAAGTTCCAACTTATGGGCCATGGTAAAAGATTCGTTAATGGTCTATAATGATTGAATTTGTAATGTTGATGAAATAAGTTTGGTATAAGATCGACCAAAAACCTCAATCAATTTAGCTTGGGGTAGCGAAAAGGATAATTGAATTATTATACCCCTCAATGGGAAATGAAATCAGTAATGGATTCATCCTAAATTTGTTTGATAGAATAAAGGTCATTGATGGTGAATTTGTGGGATACATTTATAGAATAGTTATTCCAAGAATGATTTTGTAATTTGTTATGCGAAAGGAGAAAACGGATTATTGTGGAATGTTATCAAACCGGTCCAAAGAACGACCATCGAGGGACATAGGAAAATTTATCAACATGAGATATTGGTCATGGGTTATTAGATAACAGGCATGGAAAAAGGCATGAATATTATGTTGAGGATATTTCTTGCTAAAGAATTTAATAAATTTAGAAAGTTCCCAATGAGGTGCATATGCTTTATACATAGACCGAGGGGAAGATAGGTTCATTGCATATTTTATCGTAAGAGAGAAGATTTTTAGGTGTAGATGAGGTAGCTTCTAGACTGGATCTGCAATTCATGATAGCTTGAAGGGGATCAGTTTGTGGTGGTTGCTGCGAGGATTAGCTAGGATGAAATGTAAATTGGCTAGGTTGCGAGTACACCTAGTACTATTGAGGGATATTCTGCTGGTAAAGTATGTTATGTTGATAAGGAATATTTTTTGGGGGTATATTCAGCTATGGGATATTATGTTAAGGGAAGTTTTTTTGTAGGATATATTCTTGAGAGGGAATGTTTTGTTGTGGAATATACTGTTGTGGGATATTATGTTGTGGGATCTTCTGTTGTGGAATGTACTGTTGAGAAGGAATATTCTATTGTGAAGGGATAGTGTGTTGTGAAGGGATAATGTATTGTGGAATATATTGTTGTGAATGAGTATTCTGTTGCGGAATATTTTGTTGTGGGATGTTCTATTGTGGAATTTACTATTGAGAAGGAATATTCTATTGTGATGGGATCATATGTTGTGAAGGGATGATGTGTTGTGGTATATTTTGTTGTGGGATGTATTTTTGTGATGGCATACCTTAAGTTGGTTGAGACACTAATTTTTATGATGATTGAATATATTGATAAGCATTTGGAATGGATGTGGTAGTAAAAGGTTGTGAATAAGGTAGTGGTTGTTGAAAGAGAATAGTTGAGGTAGCAGAAGATGATACCTATTGTGGAATTTTTTGAGTAGGAGTAGTTTGTGGTATTGTGTGAGATTAATGGTAGTGATTATTGTAGTATGTACTGTGAAACAAGGTGAGTGATTGAGATATCACTAGTATTGTTTAAAGGACTAGATGTCAGAATGGTTATAGTGATATTTTGAATACTACTAACTGGTTGAGATACACTAGTAGAAGAAGCAACAAAAATCATTGGAGGTCTTTGGGTAACTGAGGATACTGGAGAGGTAGATAATGAAGCACTAGTATTGTTTTACGAAGGTGTTGAACTCGTAGAAGGCTCGGGTGAGGATGTTTGTTATTATGAAGTCATGTCTTGAGAGGAAACCATATGAAGGCTAAAAATAGGAATAGAAGATACAAATTCTAGAAAACACAACTTCTAACATTTCGGTTTGACTTAAAGGTGGATATGAATGTATTTGTTGAATGAAATTTTGATAATTTGGATCAATAAGACATGAAATCCTTGATGAAGGACTGTAGGGACATACGTTGGTGGTTCAGATATCATATTGTTGGTTTAAATAAATTAGGATGTGAAGAACTCAAGAGAACTTTAAGGGATCGGTTCAGATTTAAGTTGTATTGAAGAGCTAGACAAAGGTTCAAGAATGTTTCAGGGTAGTTCTAGTTTAAGTTATTGTGAAGATCCAGATAAATGATTTGGAATGTTTACAGGATGGATCATAGTGTGAACAATTGGAGTTAAACAATCCCTAGCTACCAGATAGGCATTAAGAGAAATAGGGTTTGAATCTAACATTTCTTTGAAAACAAGATCTCCTCTTTCGAATAAATCGGGTTCAAAAGATTCTGATTGGGAGATGGGGGAGTATGGTTATTTAGTTTCTTCATGTTTATATGTATTAAATTCTTTCCTACAAAACTTACATGAATAATTTAGGAGATGTTGTCTCATGTCTTCATTATATTGTTCCTTTATTTTATTCCAGGCTAGTTGAGCATTAGTTAGAGGAGTTCATGTGCAATTCGTTAATGGAATGGATTTATTTTGTTGTAATCGAGTGGTAAATGATGTGTGTAGACTATAGTAGTGGCTAAATGTGTAGCTACAACGAGGGTAGATAGTGGAATAGATAAGGGGCATTTATTGGTAGAAGTGTTTGTATAGTGGTTGAGATATGTTTTCAGAAATTTTGGTTACCGTAATAAGTGCCCCAATGATGATATAGGTCTCTTCGCAAGGTGTTCGGGATCTGGAAAAGCTCTCCGAATATGCGTTAACATCCCGCATACCCCGCTTAGCCCCCGCGTGCTTTGTTTTCCCCTTTTCCCCTCTTTTCTTGCCCCTTTTCTCTTTAGTAATGAAACCGCCGCCCTGACTGGGCGGCGGTCCTGTAACCGCCGCCCTGAGCAGGGCGGCGGTCCTTTACGCATTTTCCAGAACATTCTTTTGACGCGACTCGCGTGAAATATCAACGTTTCACCAGCTTTCCTTGCCGACTTAAGCTTGCATTTATGTTTTTGGTCCCCTGGAATAGTGTTTTTCCTTTGTTTATTGTTTAGGAGTTCAGTTTGGTTTTGATCTTTGGGTGATTGAATTCCTATAAATGCATGGCTTGTGCTCAAACAAATGGTCTAAAGATTTGCCCCTGATTTCACTTTCATGCTCTCTATTTTCATAGCTGCCCCTTAGTCTGTTATTCTGTTTAGAAGCCATAGTTTTAATTCTTTGCATGCTTAGTTAGCATTGTCCAGCTATTGGTAAGCCACATATCCAGCTTGTGCAAACAGTGTTGTTGTTCTATCTAATCCATTAGAAGTAGAATAGCTTAGGAAGCCATTAAAGTTGCAGGTTTTGCTCCTCAAACAGGATAGTTTCAGGTTCTGGACGCATTATGTTGCATGATTCGCAATAGATCCCGCTAGGAACTGCATAAGCCAAGCTCTGTACTCTTGCGCTATCCCTCTCCTATTCGCGTTCTATTCAGTCTGTATTCTAAAGGTTGTCCCTTGTTCCAACACCTACTCCTGTTGATGCAAGCATTACACACTTTTCTGGATCTACGTGAGCACAAAGAACGAAGAGATCATACTGAGGGGACAAGATCACACACACCATCGGATTCGCCACTGTTCTGCGGAATCCAGGTTCTAGCTTTCAAAGTTCTAGTTAGAATCATATCAAATAGAGTAGTTAATCACTTTATTTCAGTAAATTCTATTCTCGATATTGCCAGGGAAGCTGTGGGGATTGATAGTTTCTGAGAAACTATGATTCACTCCTCACTTCTGAGGTAGGATCGAGAATCTTGCAAATAGATTAGTTATTTCATTGTTTAGAATAGATATACAAATTGCACAGACAAATAGCTACACTCGGCTATTTTGTTTGTTTTAAATTATTAGTTTAGTTGTCAATTCTAAATATTTTAAATAGCTGCCTTCTTAAATTCTTATAAATCATCAAAAAAATACAAAAAGAAGTCATATATGCTTAAATATATTTCGTATACTTAGAGTTCACTTTATCACAGTTTGTTTATATTATTGCGTTTGTATGACAATTACGGGACCTAGGGAGCCCAGAGAATACGTTTTCGAGCCAATCGTGCCTCAGCCCAATCTCATAACAGCAATAACTGATATTGACCAGAATCTTAGAATCCAAGTCTTCCAAACAACAGCAGACTTCCAGCAGATCAGATCTCAGTTAGGAGGATTAAACATAGAAGACGACCAAGCACATACGTTTTGGTCAAATCAGCCAAACTACAGACTACCCTAGAAAAACATCTACATGACTATAGAAGGGTTTGAAAGAGAACAAACATTCGGGTGTGACCCTTTAGTTCCACAACCAGACGCAGGAGACACCCTCACAGACATAGATACCGGCCTAAGAATCCAGGTTGCAAGAACGCCTGTGAGGTATTCTGAGAAGATCGCACAACTGTTGATTCTAAACATAGAAGCTGAGAAAGCGTATGATTATTGGATACTAGGGATCAGGACTTGACTCCACGCATGACCATAGCTGGTCCACAACAACCACGAACCTATGGTTGTGACCCACAGATCCCGCAACCCAACGAATCCATAAGAGAATTAGATATAGATACTGGCCTACGCACACTAGTATTTCAGTCTACTCCACTTCCACCTATTATCATCGAACAATTGTCCTTACTAGATATAGCGGCTAACGAAGCTAGAGAATTCTGGACTAGGCCAGAGAATCGTCCATAGAGTCAATTGTTTCCACCATCCACCATATGACCTTATCTGGAGACATACACGAAACTATCCCAGGTCATTTCCCACGTATTCCACAACCCATAGATCGAATCACGCCAGAGCTCGATATTGATTGGAGCCTTCGAGCAGTCATCCTTGCCGATCGATCTATCACACCAGTCCAGGTTAGAAGGGCCTTCTTTGCCTTAGATTCACAAATTCCACTAGTGCGTGTCGAAGACATTAGACTGCCTAACTAGTCTGTCTATACACCACGCATATTCCATCCCCACCGGCTGTCTCGGCACGACCTCGGGAGGTCGGGTATGTGGAAGAGTTACCTGTAGATTCCCACGCTCGCTTGTCACTTTTTCGGTGTACAAAATTGGTGAACCCGACGTGAACAAACAACAACTGTTTCACCTTCAGTTCTCTTTGAGAAGTTTCATCTCATCTCAATCACCTTCGCTCCTTCCCATTATTCTGCGGGTATTCATATACCCCCCGAATATGTCGGGATTCGATGAATATGGCAGACCCCTCTTGGGTCTCGAGGCATACTACGCCCAACAGAATAGGCAATCATCACCCTCGCTCTCAGTATGGGGCGACAATTATTCAACTAATCAGTTGTCAACACAAACCCCAAGAATCAGATATAACTCATCTTTTCAAATGGGGGAGTTAGATCAACCTCCTCGAACGCAACAAACAGAGCCTTCGGGCTCGAACAATATGACGTTTACCGGAGAATCTGGTTCGTCTCCTCAGATGCTACTTAGACCACAAATTAGTAGACAATCAGACCCATATCTGGTCTTAGATGATGAACGGTCAATACGTTATCCTAGGAGTGAACAACATTCTCGGGGTATGTACCCACCTATAGGAGGTTTACAAATACAACCCGAGGTCTCTTTTCAAGAAAATACCTCTATGCCACTGCATATAGGAAATACTCTTAGAGAAACTTGGCAAGATAGCAATCAGTTCATGACAGGATATCACATGCCTATACAACACCAGGGTATACAACAAACGCCGCTCAGGCAAAGCACCGTGACTTCACCAAATGAAGTCATTTCAACGTTAGTAGAAAAAGTGAGAGGGTTAGAACTTGCTCAAGCAAGTCAAAATTCTCCGTTCATTCAAGCAGGAAGTTCCAACCCTCCATACCACCCTGGCCAAGTAGATCTCCTCACAGGAGTAGGCACGTTAGGCATGCCGCCTCACTATCCACAACAAACGCCAACAAGGCCCATCATCTCTAACACTATTCCTCCCGGTCTAGTATCAAACAATCCATTACTAGACAATATCCCGTCATACTTAAACATGTACTCCAAATCACCACAAGGAGATATGTTCTCCTCTCCCGACCTTTTTTCTCAAACGCAGGGACTTCCCTATGCCCCTGCCAATGCATACGCTGCGCCATATCAACAACCCATCCCACCACCACTCCCTCAGCAACCACCATCAATGGTTGAAACATATGTGATAGGGACTTACTCAGAATATTTAAAAGAGCCCTTAGATTTCGCCATACGAAGCGTCATGCTTCCAAGACCCCTTCCCGATTTACCCAAGTTCAAAGGCGAGGGAGATCCGAACGCACATATCAAAGCTTACGCTACAGCCATACGAGAGCTACTCCCATGGGATGGGGTTGTTGCTAAAATATTCCCCAAAACTTTGGAAGGCATCGCTCTCGACTGGTATTATAGAATACCTGAAGCCTCCATCCATTCATTTAAACAACTTGTGTCTGAGTTCATCAAGGCCTTCGACATGAACAAACTATTAAGAACAGGAATCAGGGAACACATCAAACAAGAACACAACGAATCTGTCGCCCATTTCATCCAAAGGTGGCGCACAGTTCTTTATTCTTCAGCAAGTGCTCCAAACATGGATCAAATGGAACTATGTGATTTATTCCTTCATTCTCTCAGCAGAGAGGTGAAAGAAGAAGTCCAGAAGTTCCCATTAAGAACTTACGATGAAGTACTTGAGAGCGCTCTTCGAATAGACCAAGCAGCGATAGATAGTGGTCGTAAGACATATGGAGCAAACGGGAGGTTAATCATCTCCAGCCAGAACACTACAAATTATCCCGCTACCACAAATGTCAACCAAGGACCTAAAATCCTTAACAAAAATCGGGGTGTAACAATGGATGGAGTAACCGACCAGCCCAAGAAGGTAAATGTGGTTAATACTCCATCACAAACAAACAACCAACGAAACAACAACTTTACCCCGACAATCAATACAGTGGATTTTAACCATCCACAACAACAACAACAACAACAACGGTGAAATCCCATACAAGGGCCAAGTCAAAACTCATTTGGTTATCAAAACCAAAGCCAGAAACAACAAATGCAAAATTTTAATCCTAATAGGCAACAGTTTGATCAGAATTTTAGGCCACAATATACACCAAACCAACAAAACAGGAATTACAATCCCAATTCTTATTGTGGTTTCCACAAAATTCGGGGTCATGATACTAGAACGTGTCGTGACTACAATAAATTCATGCAACGTTTACCAGAAGAACAAAGACAGTTCTTCACAGATTTGTTTTTGGCAGATCCCGTATCATCACCACCAAACACGCTAGCAGGAGCAGTTTCCCCTCAAAATGCTCCTCTCAAGATCTTTAACGATCCACTCCCAAATCATGATAGCAATAGGCTGAATCCAACTGGAACAAACAAAAGTGCAATGACAGGAAACAATGATCACGAAGCCTCGACTTCATTAAATCCATCAGTTGCACCACAGTTAGGAAGTCAACCGAGACCCAAGATAGTCAGTTTGGTAGAATTAGACGCTGAACTACCTATCGAAGCTATAACAAGAACACGAGAATATTTCTCTCAACCGAGCCCAAGTCATCTGCCAGAAACAGATAAGAGTCAGCAAATAGTAGAAAAACCTGTGGGTGCTTACGATTTAATTAATGATCTAACAAAGACCTTCTCGCACATCTCATTTTTAGATTTACTAAAGAACTCTCCTCCTCACAGAGCTGCTCTTTTAGAAGCATTAGGTCTAGGTCATCTAATTAACATCACTCCACCTCCTGAAACACAAGTAAATCACGTAGATTTTGATATCCACCCTCCGGGGCAGCCGGACAAGGATGTCGAATTCATATTCGAAATAAGTAAAATGCCCACAGATGCTGAGATCGCACGCCGAGGTGATCCAGCCTTACACTTACAAGTATGGGTTTATAATAACTATGTAAAACGGGCAATGGTTGACGATGGGGCCGCAGTTAACATAGTCCCTTTCTCTTTCCTCCAAAAACTAGGATATGGGGAAACAAACTGTTCCACCACTCGAAATACATTGAGAGGCTATGATAGCCTTAAAGCCACTTCGATAGGAACTATAATACTGCCGGTCACCTTAGGGCCCAAAACAATCCTAACTGAGTTTTATATTATAGATCGGGAAACTAATTATAATATGATACTCGGCCAACCATGGATACACCGAATGAAGGCAATCCCTTCTACTTTATTTCAAGAAGTAAGATTCTTGCATCTAGGAAAGGTATTTGTAGCCAAAGGTGATCCAAAACCTTTCGATTTGCACCTAGCTGATTTAAAGAAAAGACCAGGGGTACACTCAGAATTTGAACTTCCAACAAACCAACTTAATAAACCCACTGACCCAAAACCAGAGGAGAAGTTGGTACCTACAACGGATCTTGAAGCTATCAGCATAGCCAAAACAATCCCAACCCCCAAAGATAAAACTAAAGAAACAGTATCATTAGGGACTACTGCGAAAATCGTTGAGTTGATAGAACAAGATTCACCAATGTTCTTACCATTTGATTCAGTAGGCATAGGATATTCCCTAGGTGTTGGTTCCCTTCCAGCAGAGGACCTCTGTATGGTAGAAGTAGAGTGCGCAAACGCAGCAAATGCCCCAACATCTATACTCCCGACTAAGTATTGGACTCTCCATTTCGATGGAGCTAAATGCCATTATGGAGCGGGGGCAGGTATAATTCTTACTTCGCCCGAGGAGAAAGTCCTCCCATTCGCCTTTAAGTTAAACTTTGAATGCACAAACAACGGCGCTGAGTACGAAGCCCTCCTCCTTGGCCTCACCTTAGCCAAAAGAATTGGTATTGATAACATCAGAGTCTTGGGAGACTCACAATTAGTGGCAAACCAAGTTTCTGAAGTATACGAAACCAAAGCCGAACACTTGCAGCTTTACAAAAATGTTGTATTAAATTTAAGCAAGGCATTTAACTTCATATCCATTGAAGCAATCCCACGAGAGAAAAATCTTCTCGCCGATTCAATAGCAACTTCAGCATCACGTTTTACTCCAAGTAATGAGTTAGAAGATACCCATTTCACAGTGTCCATTCGTGATGAACCATTGATAAAAATAACGACAAATCCCCTTTCAAGCGAAAGTAAATCTACCATCTTAGACCGTATTGATAGTGATGTGGCTACCTTGGATTACTTAAACGCCTATGCGGCATTACATCTCTCCTATCATATGCTAGATTTGTCCTTAATTCCACATTCGTCTTCCTATTTCGGGAATCCCATGATGGATCTCCCCTCACAAATGGAACCTAGCATATACGCAGTAGAAAATGGGGATGATTTGGATTTACCTCCAGCACCACCTGAGTTCGAAGAGGGTAACGCCTCTTTGATCGAAGAAACAATCGATGTCAACATCGGGACAGAAGATGAACCGAGAATATTGAAACTAGGTTCTTCGTTAACCCCAGAAGAAGTAGAAATACATACTCAGATCCTCAAAGAACATCAGAAGGCATTTGCATTTAATTATAAGGAGATGACAGGAGTCGCACCCCACATTGCGGTGCACAACCTCGTCACTAAATCAGATGCAAAGCCAATTAAACAAAAATCAAGACCCATGAAGCCCAAAGTAGCTCTCATGGTAAAAGAGGAGGTAATAAAACTCCTTCAGGTAGGATTCATCAAGCCAGTCGACTACTCCCAATGGGTATCTAATATCGTCCCCGTTCTCAAGAAGAATGGGAAGATACGCATCTGCATAGATTTTCGAGATATCAACAAAGCATGTCCTAAGGACGACTTCCCGTTACCATCCATCGATGTTATTGTTGATGCAACAGCTGGTTTTGAACTTTTGTCTCTCATGGATGGATTCTCGGGATACAATCAAATCAGAATATCTGAGCAAGATCAAGCTAAAACCACGTTTATAACTCCTTGGGGAACCTATTGCTACGCTGTTATGCCATTCGGTCTCAAGAAAGCCGGTGCTACGTACCAGCGGGCCATGACATACATATTTCACGATCTAATTCATAAAATCGTGGAATCCTACGTAGATGACTTGTTGGCTAAAGCCAAGAAGCGTTGTGACCATCCCGAAGTACTCCGCGTCATTCTTTCACGTCTAATAGAATACGGAGTCACATTAAACCCAGAGAAATGCGTCTTTGGTGTAACGGGAGGGAAGCTCCTAGGTTATATCATATCGTCACGAGGGATAGATGTTGACCCAACCAAAATTTGGGCTGTCCTCGAAATGGTTCCACCTTCAGATGAGTCTGGAATCAGGTCATTTCTCAGAAAACTAGGTGCAATCCGAAGATTCATCCCGGACTTGAGCTTCGCTATTCATCCAATTAATAATTTACTCAAGAAAGACTATAGCATTGATTGGACCGAAGACTGCAATGAAGCTTTTAACGCAGTTAAGCGTTTCTTGCTGTCACCACCTACACTAATGCCACCTAAGCTAGACCGCCCGTTGATTCTATATTCACGAGCTACCAATGTCTCGCTGGCCTGTATGTTGGCCCAAGAAGACGATAACAAGAGAGAACGCGCGATTTATTTCATCAGCCGAACGCTGCTCGACTATGAAACACGCTATACACAGGCAGAACGAGAATGCCTTGCCATAGTCTTTGCTACTAAACGCCTAAGACATTATATGCTGAATCAAGAAACGAGGGTCGTGGTAAAAACGGACCACTTACGAACTTTCCTCACACAAGGGTCCTTGTCTAAAAAGGCTGGACGTTTTATAACCTTAATGGGAGAATTCGAATTAACATTTGTAAATCAGAAGTCAGTTAAGGGACAAATCATTGCGGATTGGTTAGCTGACAACCCATTAGACAGAGGCGATCTAGTAGATTTAAATTTTCTAGATGAGTGCATATACTACATCGAAACCCGACCCGCTATCTCTGAGTGTCCCTGGTACGCTGATATCATTAACTATATCATGGACCATACATATCCAGAAGGAGCTACACCACAACAAAGAAGACGGTTACGCATAATCGTAGCTAAATACGTCATTATAGAGCAGGTGCTCTATCGAAAAGCATTCGATGGAATGCTCCTAAGGTGTGTCGACACGGAGGAATCCAAGAAGATTCTCCATGAATCTCACAGTGGAATATGTGGAGGCCACTTCGGTGGCCACGCCACTGCTCGAAAAATACATCGAATGGGCTATTTCTGGCCCACTCTAGAACATGACGCAATAGAGTTTGTACGCAGGTGTCGTAAGTGCCAAGAATTCTCCCATGAGATCCACATGCCGGCACAAGTCCTGCAACCAATCGCTACTCCATGGCCCTTTTCTACATGGGGCCTAGACTTAATAGGGAAATTCTCTCCCTCATCCACAGACGGCCATAATTTTATAATCACGGCCACTGAATATTTTACCAAATGGGTAGAGGCTATGCCTCTTACTACTGTACCTGGTTCTGTGATCGCCAAGTTCATTTTGAACCAAATCATTTGCAGGTACGGTATCCCGCAAATCATTATCTCTGATAATGGAACTTCTTTTAAGAATGAAGAGGTTCGTGAGCTATGCAATAAATTTAAAATAAGCCATCATACGGCTTCCTTGTATTATCCCCAAGCCAACGGGCAGGCTGAAGCAACAAACAAGACACTGAAAGCCATTCTCCTTAAAACGGTGAAAGAAAACAAACGAGATTGGCATTTGAAGTTATATCCGGCCTTGTGGGCCCACCGAACCTCAATAAGAACACCAACGGGAGCAACTCCTTTCTCGCTAGTATTTGGGGCAGAAGCAGTTCTCCCACTTGAGGTCGAAATACCCAGTCTCCGCATTTCATTACAAGGGATTCTGGATGAAGACGCTTATAGAGAAGCACGTCTTTCTCAACTAGAAAGCCTAGATGAAACTAGGTTAGATGCTGAGCAGTGGCATAGAGTCTATGCTGACCGAATGTGCCGGCAGTACAACAAGAAGGTCTATGAATGCGATATATACGAAGGTGATCTAGTTCTAAGACTAGACAGCCGGATCGACAAGAAGACCGGCGAAGGAAGGAAATTCCGGCCCAAATGGTTGGGCCCATACCGAGTCATGAAGGACTACGGAAATGGTGCTTACCTCTTATGTACGCTAGAAGGTGAGGAATTTGGTGAAACAGTCAATTCCCTGCACCTCAAGCGGTTCTACGCATGAGCAACTAGCACTACTTGTATAATTATCTACATTGCATCTTCATACAGATTAAGATCATTTTGTCCACTTGTTTCTTACATAAATTGTGATCAAGGAATCTATTCTCAAAGCAATTCACTACAAACTCATGATGTTGTTGGCATAAAGCTCTTTAATCATACCTCTCCATCTTCATATATCATCGAATCATCTCGGAATCTTTTATCAAATAAAGATAGACATGACAAAGTCTTAACGGTAACCATACCAAGATCTGCAAGTTTATTCTTGCTTTGATTTCTTCTTAGGATAGGTGTCTTGCCTATGGTCTGTTCTAGAAGCTTCATGGTGTCACATCTATCCCATATGCATATCTCTTTGGGAATAAGCACATACTGACATTTTACTCAAGAAAACAAGTCAACAAGTAATTAAACAGAAAATTTTAATTTTACACATTTCCTTGCCCCACCAACCTTCGGTGATGAGCTTGCGTCTCTTACTAGTGACGTAGGGTTGGGAAAGGATGGAAATGCCCTTACTCGCCTATACCTTGCCCACGGTGATAAACCCACGCTTCTTACTAGTAGCATGGGGCAAAGTGTAGGGGGTCTTCTTGACAAATAAGTACAAATGGTCATACGCAAACAATTCAAATTTTCAAACTTTGAGTCAAAAACAAATGAAACAGATGTTCAAAATCCCAAAAGAGTTAAAATCCTAAAAACCCAGATTTTGTCTACTATGTGGCCATCTACGGGTCTAAGTCTGGATAAACCGCAAAGCAAGTTGCATCCAAAACTATGAAGTCACTCGAGTGGAGTTGGCTTGTAGCTTCCAATTTGGTTCCGCCAAAGCTTTGTCTGTCTTTCATCACTATCATTTCACCACATTTCATAACTTGCGCCCTTCTTGGCTCTTGGTGATGAGCCCTCGCATCTTACTAGTTGCATGGAGTTAGGAGTGGGGCAAGTTAATCTGTTCATCATACTGGTCATTTTCATCACTTTGCCAAAACAAACATGAGGTATCCATATTGCTCACAGAAGCTAAGATTCAAAATCACAATATATCTACATTATCATGTATCAGCATCATGAAACACAAAAAGAAAACAAGCATTTACATCATTTGTTCACCATTGCATACATTCTAAAAAGCATACAAACATACATCGTAGTATACACAAAGAAGCTGGAAATAGAAAGGGAAAACATGAGTGACAAGCTTTTGATTCAAAGACAAATGCATATATATAAATAATCAATGTTTATATACAATGCCATCATGCACTAGGCATGGTCAAAACGCTCAAAGAGCCCGTGATACACAATAGTACAAAATACACAAGGGCCAAATGGCCTCTCAACCCCTACGCGACCCCTGTGAAGGTGCACGCCCTCGCCTAGGACTCCGGCTACGCCGGCGCTCTGAATGTACGGAGGGCTCAGGGTCCCGAGGGGCAGCCGCGGTCTCACCACGAGAATGGCTCCTCATAAGGCGCTCAGCCGTCCTGTAGCCCGCTAACTCTGTGCGCAGGGTCGACACCATCCTGGCCACGTGCCAAATGGGAGCGAAGACATCGGTATGTCTACCAGCTGCTGAGGGCTCCCCGGCGTCTACGGATAGCTCCGCGCGAGTCCTATCCATGGGGATCATCAGGGAATCGGTACATACCCTGCGGATCAGATCCCGCCACTCGTCAACAGTCTCTGCAAACAAAGAAGAAAAATGAATCAGAAACCAAGCAAGAGGCTAAAAGATACAAGATAAAAACACAAGGAGAGATAGCAATTAAAACAAATCCTAAATTAAACAAACGTTAAAGAAGGAAGAAAGGATAACTTACTCGGATCACCGGGCCTCCAAGATGGGTCACTGGGACCGGCACCTGCCGCGGATGCCGCTGCCGACTGAGGGGCTGCTCCTGTGGCAGGGGCAACATGTCACCCTGCAACTGACTCATCCTCTCCACCATGGCCCTGAGAGAGTGGCTCCTCTGAAACTAGAGTGTCCTTCTCTGCGCTCTCCTCAGCCCTCTCTTCCTGCATAATGTCCTGAGTGTCATGCCACTCAGGATCACTGTCATCAGTCTGCTCCTCCGACCCTCCCTCTGTAAGCTCCTCAGAGTCAGAGTCAATATCTATGGGGTCATCGCTACTATGAGCAGGACCCGCAGCAATCTGAAGTAAAGGTGCCCGAGGTGCACCAGCTCTCCCTCTAGCACGAACTATCCTCCTGGCTGCAATGGGAATGCCAGGAGTGATCACTGTCCAACCACGGCCTCTAGGCCCCCCTCTGGCCTCGCGAACTGATCTGTAAACTGGCGCCACTGGGGGAAGCATGCCCATATACGGTAGGCCAAACTGCTGAGGAACTCTGCCAAAAGGATGCACCTCCACTCGTCCCACTCGATCAATGAGCTGCCCTGTGGTGGAGCAAGAGATCAAGGTAAGAGTCTCCTCTCCCCATATGCCGGCCATAAGCTGGTACGGTGTCGCCTCCATGTCTGCAGTAGTAAGGGAGGCAACTGGCTGGTGAGGTGCTCTAAGCACCGACATATCTGTCCATCTGGCTGCCCTCATAGCCCCAGGATCTGCCACCTCCACGCCTCTGCCATAAGGGATAAAATGCTCATACACCCAACTCATGACTAAAGTCGGGTGGCTCAATGACTGTCCCTGTAAACGGACCACCCTGTATAAATCATGGTAGGTGGTCCCCAGAATATCTGCACCCCAGGCGTATATCCGGCCATGCCCCTCTATCTGCGCAATGATGGGGGCCCAGCAGTATAACAATGTATCCCCTCCCTTGTCCCCGATCAGTCTCGAGGCAAGGATCCCCATGACGGCCTGTCGAAGTACGGGGATAGGCAAAGAAGGAATGGATCGAACTCTCACTCCCTTCTTCGACCCCGTGGAGATAACTGCATCTCCCATATATGCTGCCCACTGTGCAATCTGTGCCTGTGAGCCTGCTGTCTCTAATGTAAGTCTCCTCCCGATGATCGGGACCCCCAAAATATGGTAGACATCCTCGAGTGTGATGGTCCACTCACCACGGACCCCTGGCAGTCGGAAGGTGTTCCGATCTGCATCCCAGTAAGAGAATAAGTCACAAAGGATGTGACTAGATGGTGCAACATGAGGCACACGCGATATACGCAGTATACCAGCCCTCTGAAGTGTGTCCTCCTCGTCCTGCGAGAGGGCATCCAGTACTCCTGAGAGCCAATCACACACTCTCTCTCTACTCCATCTAATATACTCCTCTCTCGCCTGCATACACCCAAAAACACACAAAACAGAGCAAGTTAATATCTGAACAATACCAAGAAGGTCATAAAAATGCGTAGAAGTGCAAAAAAAAATACAAACACAATCTCAAATATAAGTTCTTTTGCATTCTGTGCAGAACCGCCGCCCTGAGCAGGGAGGCGGTTTTGTAACCGCCGCCTTAAAGGCGGCGGTCGTGTAACCGCCACCCTGAACAGGGCGGCAGTCGTGTAACCACCGCCCTGGCCAAGGCGGCGGTCGTGGTCCGAAAACCCACGCGGGTTTTTAATCTTAAAAAGCCTAAAACAAGCAAAAAATGACCATTTGACCTAAAAATGGAGCCTACCCAGTAGGCGCCCCCCCTAGGTGGACCTTTTGAACCTAATATTTTCAAAAATAACCCCCCCATTACAACAAATTTAGCATTTCAAATTTAAAGGGGGAAAAACACAAAATTGAAGAAAACCAACCTGTGATCTAGCAGGGCGGTGTTCCGCGCGTGGAGGCATGATCACGATCTCGCTGCGGACATTTTGACTATACTCACGCAAGAAACCGTCGCCGTGGGTCCCAGAGCTCAAAAACAACCAATTCAACTCGTGCAAATGAATAGGAAAATGGGCCCACTTTCATATATATAGCACCCTGATTCGTTTTAAAAGACTTTTTCGCAGGTTTGGAGCACTGATGGAGGTAAGTCCCTATCCCCGCGCGAATGGTACGTTCTCATTCCCTATTATTTTAGCGTTTATTTTCCAAATTATTGTATCTATCTGCACTTGAGTTCTCCTTTCGTTTTGCAGATAGCGGGAATTTTGGATGGCGTAATTTCAACACACGGACGTGTAAGGTATAACTTCTAACTTCCCATTTCGGGACTGCCATACTCGGACCCACCGTTTTATGCCTCTTCATGGCTAAAACGCTTCTCCGAGGGGGCAATATGTACGTACCCAAAATTGTAAGGTATTGTACTGCGGAACAGCGTAATAAGTGCCCCAATGATGATACAGGTCTCTTCGCAAGGTGTTCGGGGTCTGGAAAAGCTCTCCGAATATGCGTTAACATCCCGCATACCCCGCTTAGCCCCCCTGCGTGCTTTGTTTTCCCCTTTTCCCCTCTTTTCTTGCCCCTTTTCTCTTTAGTAACGAAACCGCCACCCTGACTGGGCGGCGGTCCTGTAACCGCCGCCCTGAACAGGGCGGCGGTCCTGTAACCGCCGCCCTGAGCAGGGCGGCGGTCCTTTACGTGTTTTCCAGAACATTCTTTTGACGTGACTCGCGTGAAATATCAACGTTTCACCAGCTTTCCTTGCCGACTTAAGCTTGCATTTATGTTTTTGGTCCCCTGGAATAGTGTTTTTCCTTTGTTTATTGTTTAGGAGTTCAGTTTGGTTTTGATCTTTGGGTGATTGAATTCCTATAAATGCATGGCTTGTGCTCAAACAAATGGTCTTGGATTTGCCCCTGATTTCACTTGTTTTCATGCTCTCACTTTTTCATAGCTTAGTCTGTTATTCTGTTTAGAAGCCATAGTTTTAATTCTTTGCATGCTTAGTTAGCATTGTCCAGCTATTGGTAAGCCACATATCCAGCTTGTGCAAACAGTGTTGCTGTTCTATCTAATCCATTAGAAGTAGAATAGCTTAGGAAGCCATTAAAGTTGCAGGTTTTGCTCCTCAAACAGGATAGTTTCAGGTTCTGGACGCATTATGTTGCATGATTCGCAATAGATCCCGCTAGGAACTGCATAAGCCAAGCTCTGTACTCTTGCGCTATCCCTCTCCTATTCGCGTTCTATTCAGTCTGTATTCTAAAGGTTGTCCCTTGTTCCAACACCTACTCCTGTTGATGCAAGCATTACACACTTTTCTGGATCTACGTGAGCACAAAGAACGAAGAGATCATACTGAGGGGACAAGATCACACACACACCATCGGATTCGCCACTGTTCTGTGGAATCCAGGTTCTAGCTTTCAAAGTTCTAGTTAGAATCATATCAAATAGAGTAGTTAATCACTTTATTTCAGTAAATTCTATTCTCGATATTGCCAGGGAAGCTGTGGGGATTGATAGTTTCTGAGAAACTATGATTCACTCCTCACTTCTGAGGTAGGATCGAGAATCTTGCAAATAGATTAGTTATTTCATTGTTTAGAATAGATATACAAATTACACAGACAAATAGCTACACTCGGCTATTTTGTTTGTTTTAAATTATTAGTTTAGTTGTCAATTCTAAATATTTTAAATAGCTGCTTTCTTAAATTCTTATAAATCATCAAAAAAATACAAAAAGAAGTCATATATGCTTAAATATATTTCGTATACTTAGAGTTCACTTTATTACAGTTTGTTTATATTATTGCGTTTGTATGACAATTACGGGACCTAGGGAGCCCAGAGAATACGTTTTCGAGCCAATCGTGCCTCAGCCCAATCTCATAACAGCAATAACTGATATTGACCAGAATCTTAGAATCCAAGTCTTCCAAACAACAACAGACTTCCAGCAGATCAGATCTCAGTTAGGAGGATTAAACATAGAAGACGACCAAGCACATACGTTTTGGTCAAATCAGCCAAACTACAGACTACCCTAGAAAAACATCTACATGACTGTAGAAGGGTTTGAAAGAGAACAAACATTCGGGTGTGACCCTTTAGTTCCACAACCAGACGCAGGAGACACCCTCACAGACATAGATACCGGCCTAAGAATCCAGGTTGCAAGAACGCCTGTGAGGTATTCTGAGAAGATCGCACAACTGTTGATTCTAAACATAGAAGCTGAGAAAGCGTATGATTATTGGATACTAGGGATCAGGACTTGACTCCACGCATGACCATAGCTGGTCCACAACAACCACGAACCTATGGTTGTGACCCACAGATCCCACAACCCAACGAATCCATAAGAGAATTAGATATAGATACTGGCCTACGCACACTAGTATTTCAGTCTACTCCACTTCCACCTATTATCATCGAACAATTGTCCTTACTAGATATAGCGGCTAACGAAGCTAGAGAATTCTGGACTAGGCCAGAGAATCGTCCATAGAGTCAATTGTTTCCACCATCCACCATATGACCTTATCTGGAGACATACACGAAACTATCCCAGGTCATTTCCCACGTATTCCACAACCCATAGATCGAATCACGCCAGAGCTCAATATTGATTGGAGCCTTCGAGCAGTCATCCTTGCCGATCGATCTATCACACCAGTCCAGGTTAGAAGGGCCTTCTTTGCCTTAGATTCACAAATTCCACTAGTGTGTGTCGAAGACATCAGACTGCCTAACTAGTCTGTCTATATACCACGCATATTCCATCCCCACCGGCTGTCTCGGCACGACCTCGAGGAGGTCGGGTACGCGGAAAAGGTAGGTGAGGCCCAACTATGTACTGCTACCGATACGGGTATGGTATTGCGGTCTACCCCATCACTTCACAGTCCTATAGCGATAAGGGTGTCAGGTTCTTAGCTGATATATAGATGATTATACTCGGTCAGAACACCGAGTTGGCTTCTCCTCTTAGTGATCAAATCCAAGTAGGTATCCACCTGGGTAGGAATTGATTGAATGAATTTTGATGTTTTAGTTGTTTGGTTGTGTGGGGGGGAAAGAAAAGTGAATGCAACATATTACCTTCCTAATTAAAGTTATGTGAAACTGTGTTCAATGAAAGGTTTTGCAAGAGCTATTGAAATGGGGTAAGAAACACTCAAGCACCCCAAAGCTTTGTACAAAATCCCCTCAATGGACCATATGATAAGAAATGAGCAAGGAATACTATTTGCATGCATTAACTTGAAGTAAACAAGCAATTTAAACAAATGAAGTTAACCTCTTTTCTTGAAAGCTTAAAGTAAATGAATCTAAAAGGATCTTAAGCAATCATTTTATGCTTCAAGAGAATGGGATCTCACCATTAATGGCTTCAAGGCTAATGGTTCTTCCCACTTACTCCATGTTGTGCAATAGAAATGCAAAAGCAAAGCAAATATCTCAATAAAAACTCCTAATCCTAGCAAAAATACTATAGTTTAGGCTAGAGGGAAGAAGTGTTCTTTAAAATGAGAGGGGGGTAGTAGGCTATTTATAGTTTTCCATTTGGGAAATGGGAGGATTTTTAGTGCATGTGGGACTAAAAAGGATTCAACAAGTTAATTAGCAAGTCAAAGTAAGATTTGCCTAGGTTTAGAGAGAGGTTGATCATGGTTAAGACTAGTTAACCATGTTTAGAGGGTAATTAATCCTATTTAGAGAGAAATTAGATTTCTGGGAGGGTTTTGAAAGGCCTAATCAATCCAATGAAGTGGATTGATATTACAGGTAGCTAATAGAGGTGGTAAAGAAGAGAATATTAACCAAGAAGAGGTTATTATAACCTATTTAATTAGTGTACAAGAGGAAATACGACCAAAAGAGTGTCGTAAGAGGGGAGTTAGATAAATCTAACTGACAAGGTGTCTTAAATCTGTGAGGAAGAGAATAGTAAGTACAACCTTAGAAATAATAGTGCTTTAATTAAACTACATGTGTCTACAGAAACAAGAAGGATGAACGGTTTGTTTTAAAACCCAAATCAAAATGTTGTGTTCGATGAAGACAATCAAACAAAATGCAATACTGGAAACAAATAAGAAATTTTTAGGACTCACCACTAAACACTCGTATTTTCGTAATTTAGCAATTTTTTTAAGCAAACAATCCAACATTCCAGCAAATGAGCTCTCCAAAAATAGGAACCTGCAAATAGGTTAGGAGAAACGGAAAGCAGCAAAGCAGCAAAGAAGAAGTAAAAAGCAAACTATAAGGTAATAAAAAGAAGCAGACAAATCATTGGTGATTTTCCCAATCGCATGTGATTAGCTAAATCACACGTGATTATTACACAAAGAATCAAAAAATCTAAAACAAATGATATTTTATTGATAAAATGAAACAAAAAGATAATGGACAAGGTCTCATCAGTCGTGCCAAGATGTTAAGAATAAATTTCACCTCTTTAACTTAACCTAATAAATAAGAGAATAAAACTTACCTAACCTTAGTAGGGTGAGGTTTAGAGGTACTCACGGATGTGGATGGACAACATTTGATTGTTGCACTCCATATAAGAAATGATATTAACTCGTATCTTGTGAATAAAGTTGCGATCACATACACTACACAAGATAATTATTAGTAAAAATATCAAACGGATTGACTGGAAAAGTCCAGTCCCTAGAAGTCAAAGGACTTCCTTGCAAGGATGTCAATCCACTATTTATACAATCAAGTGATTTTAGAAACAAACCACAACATATGATGGATAAATAATAAATGTTCTGAAAAATCCAGATTTTATTACAAACATGTATGCAATAATGAAATATGATATATATGAGCTATGGCTCAAAGTCAGAATCTAAATCAATGTCGAAATTCTCGGATGAAGGTGAATCCTCCTCTTCAGTAAGTTCAAGGTCTTCAGGGTAATCTGAAATCTCGTAGTCAATGTAATCTTCCTCAAAGAAATTTGAAATGTATTCTGGTTCTTCCTCTTCAATGTCAAAATCGGAATCAGAATATGAGTGTTTCGAATCGGTTTGATCTTCAGATTCAATCTCAGAGCCTAATTCTTCTAATTTAGCTTCATATTGATACACAAACCAGGCCAAATCTGCTCAGATACATAAGACCTCAAAATATGCCTCCCAAAACTCATTTGTGGCATCATGAATCCTCTGAGTGGATTTAAAAATCATCTGCAATTGATCCAATGGGGCAGAATGAATGGAGCGTAACTCAAGGTCGTGTAGAATGTCATATTTTTCCCAATGTAAGGGATGACGGATGACAGGTAAAGAGTTGATGCTAGTTATTTCATGGCCTTGACCACCTAGTTCCATCTAAACAAGCCATATTGGGCAACATGTTAGCAAAAAAGGAGATACAATCTTATTAATAAATTAAATTTGAATGATGTTGTAGGGAAACAGAGAAGATAGGAATCACAGGTGATTAAGGGAATCGTAGGTGATTCTAAAGGATAATAAATAGATTGATAAAAACATGATATTTAGCCAATTATTGTCGAAAATATGATATTCCAAAGACTTAGATTATAATATGAGATAAATAAATTAACAGATTGGTGTACCTGAATGTATAAACGAAAGTGTAAAATGATGGTTGGCCTTGATTGAAGACAAGGAATGGAACTGGTGAGACTTGCAATTGGATGGTGATTTATCAATCCTGACAGGCTCCAAAATGATTGGCAAAATTGCTTGATGACAAAGAATGTCAATGTTGGATAGTAATGCTTTAAATTTGATGCAATACAACAATGGTGGACTCTGATAAAACAAACTATAGCTAAAAAATGTGAGAAGATGATCCCGAACAGGGACTAGAAAATGGGTTTAAATAATTGTTGGTGATTTTGGTCAGTTTGAGTTTTGTTTAGCAATTTGTTCAAACAACTTGTTAATTCAGGGTTCTTGTTCGTATTTTCGAGGGATAGGTTTGTTGGGTTTACTTGAAAGTTTCAAGCTGGCTAGTGATGTGTCGAATTTGTTTAGAGAAATGATAAGATAGGTTAGATTTGGTCAAATTTGGCTAAGTTTGTTTAGGATAGTACAACTATATGATTATTGTGATAATGATGATAAAGAAACAAGATTTTGACAAGATAATGGTGAGTTTATAAATGCCTATGATAGGTATGTCGGTAGTTAGAAGTGATTTTAAATAGATTTTATGAAAGAAACTTAAGTAGATTAGAATAATAAAAATTGTGCTTAAATAACATATATAATGAAACATTTAATTGATTGAATAAAAATGGGGGAGGTATGGAGTATTAATGTAATTAGTGATTTATTACGAATGTAAACGTGATAATTAAATGAAGATGGGGGAGTGCAAATTTTTGGTGTCTACATTCATAATTGAAAATTGAAAGGTTAGCCCAAAGTGTTTTAAGGTAACAAAGAATAAAAAATTACCCAAAAGAGTCAAAAGAAGAAAGAGAGGGATAAGAGCACCTAAGAGGGATAGGAGTAGGCACTTTTGTCCTAAATTAGCTCTAGTATCTGAGGCTATCAAAAGGTAAATTAGTCAAGTGTCAATAGATTTGTAAGATGTGTAAAGCCAATAAAGTGCAAGATACAAAGCAAAAAAAAGTCTGAAAGGATTTGTTAACCACTAATTTTCTTACTTAGGAATCATGTATACATTGGTATGCTTTAAGACCTAGAAATGTACCCAAGTGCATATATTTTGTGTCTACATTTTTCCCCACTTTATGTTGTTGAGAGAATACTTGATAGCATAAAGTAGATAGAAGATGCATACCTTGTAAACCAAAGAGGAGTATAGTTGATAGCGTGGTGAGCGGACAAGTAGCCATGTGAAACGTAAAGTGATCTTAATGTGAGGCGTGACAACTAGGAAATGGAGGTAGACCCTAGGGGTAAATTATATGTGTAGTAGCATGTTGCTGAAGCTTGTGTTTGTTGATGTGAGTTGCTTCTTGTTACTTATAAGGATGGACCTGTAAAAGAAGATAAAAAGAGTAGTCAAAGTCCCGTATATGAAAAATCAGAGTAATGTATGTATAAGTATATAGAAAGTGTGTAAAAGTAGTAGTTAAGGAAAGAGTGCACCTGATGTATGAGAGAGTATAGGATAGAAAATTGTCCTATTTGTCTTAGAGATGTTGCTGGATGGGGTTGAGCCACAAATTTGAGTGTCCTGCCGCAAAGGATGGGTTTTTAGGTGATCTCACGTCGAGAGTGAGGTTTTTAGATGATCTGACACCAAGGATGATTTTTTTGGACAATCTCATGCCAAAAGAAGAGCGTTGGGGAGAAAGGTATTTTTTCTCTCCTTCCATGATGCTTCTCAAATGATAAGTGCCATTGCAAATTAGCACATCTTGATTTATAACTGATTTGTAACTGAATTGTAATTGAATTGTAATTAAATTGTAATTGAATGTCTGAATCCTGAAACTGAAGCCAAGTGTCTAATATTGCAGATTTATACTATAAACTATGTTGAACTGAGAAAGTGTTTGATTTTACCCCCAAGACACAAGTGCCTAGGTGGGACATAAGTGCCCATCATTACTGTATGATATAGGGCGCTAGTGTTTTCTTTGTGTTTATGATCCAAGTCTAATTCTGGACCACTCTATAACTGTGTGCCTTTGCCAATTATGTATTGTGTTGTTTTGTTCTTGGAGCTCTATGTTGCTAGAAGGGTGATTTGTTCACCCAATAGTTTCCCTCCTCGTTTGGGGTGCACATGACAAACGTAGGAGGCATCCCAAATGAGAGGACTTCAAACTGATATGCACATCATGGATTGGATACCTATAGGGGGCAAGGGATGTGCATGGTAGAAACCGGGGCAAGGGATGTGCATGGTAGAAACCAAGGCACATGCAAACAAGATAGGCTAGAAACAAGTGTTAGTATAAAAGAGCTAGCATGTAATGGAATACAATGTATCAAGAAATTGCAAATACAAGAGGGACCAAAAAAAGAGGGTTACATACATGGGACATCACTCATAATGTCATAAGACAATCAAGGCCAAAGCGGCCATAAGTAAACAATGATCAAGCATGACATAGGGCATAACTCGAAAAAAATGACAAATAATAACAAAAATTAAGTAATAGATAACCATGGTTGTATAATATCTCGTAAGCTAAATGCTACACATGAAGTACTTGTTATCCTGTTAGAAAGATAAATAGTATGTCTTGAAGCATTTATAGATCAACAAGAAGTAAGTGACAAGAAGTAGTAAATATTGTAACAGTAGGACATGTGAGTGTAGTAGGAGATTAACAAAGGTAGATGCCCTCAGGAGCCTCGATGGGATTGGTAAAGAATGGTGTTGAGCATCATGCACCGTGTAAGAATCTATAAAGGTCCTACATTCACTTCAAGATATTATGTGAACATGTATGTGTGTATATAAAAATATAATGACATACCAAGTATCCAACTAGTATATGAAACAAAGTACAACATGTAACTAGTATAAACTAACAAGATTAAAGACAACCAAGATGCGGAGATGTTGTGTGAAAGTTATGGTGTGTTGTGATATGCAAGATGTGAAGATGAGGGGAGCCACATTGCCCCCTAATGGATGTGTGTGACATGAGGTTCATTTAGGAATTGTGTCCTCAACAATCAAGTATGAACCGTAGAACAAGAGTGTGTCATTGGGTAGCGAGATAGAGTATGTAGTAGCAACATTGTGTTTGATAGAGAGGAAGAAGTAATGGTATAAGAAGAAAGTAAGGAGGGGGGAATTTTGATTCCCCCCAAGTGTGTATATCAGGAGTGGCTAACAAATATATTTTATCACTGTGAGTAAGAATAACTAGAGTATGTATAGTGAATGAAAGGATTATACCATATATATAAACTAGTATGTGTATCATGAATAGAAGGATCCATAAGTAAGCATGACGAGAAAAGCATGTATGGAGTGGTATAGGAGTAGAAATGGAAGCCATAAGCATGTGTATATGTAGTAAGGTGTTCTCATAGTGTAGATAAGAGAAATTGTTGCTAGAAAGATTGACTTGAAGTGCCAAGCAAAAGTAAGGTATAGATGTATATGTGAGTAGTATGGATAGAAAACTATTGATTAGTACGTGTGACTATGGGGGGAAGTTTGATGCCCCCCAAGTGTGAAAATGATGAAGATCTATCCGATGATGGGTGAAAGACCATGCCATGGTGGCAGATGTGGAAATGTATCAGGAGTATCGGTGTTGGTGTTAAGAGGATTAGATTCACCAAAGTAAGTTATAGCATTGAGAACAGATGGAAAACACTTTTTTGTGATGGTAAGGGGGGAGATGGTTGTAAGTTTTTTTGTATTCTAAGTGAGCATCATCAGTAAGGAATGTATCTAATTCAAGCCAAGTGGGATAAGCAAGATCACTAATAAGCTCAAGGTATAGTAGAGGAAGATTATGAGTATGTGAAATAGTGTAAACCTCAGGACAAGATGTGGCGGGAATAAAAGGAGCAGATGAAGGGAGATATCTGATGCTGAGTTTGGTGAATTGTGTGGGAATGGAAAGAGGATATTTGAATCCCTTTCCATATTTTCCTGATTTGGTGCTAGTGAAATTGTAACAAAGCATATATCGATACCCAGAACCATACTTTGCGAAATTAGGAGGAGATGTGGCAGAAGTAAGGGCTTCAAGTGAATGAGCAATAGCGTTGCAAAAGGAAAATGTGGAGGGATATTCTAAGGCCTCATGGACTATACCCTAGTATAAAAATTTAATACGTGCATTAAGGGTTGAAGGGACGACATGCATGGCATAGATCCAAGAACATTTGAGAAGAATATTATAATTAATATTATTAGGCATTACATGGCATGAGATGGGAAAAGTGCATGGCCCAATAGTAATGGGAATTGTGATTGTACCTAAGACCTTTTTAGGAATATTATCTAAGCCACAAATAAAAATAGATGAGGGAGTTAAGGAGGCTTCAAAAAGGCCAATTTGCTGAAGGAATGATAGACTAAAAATGTTAAGACTAGATCACTTATCAACCAAAGCTTGTTTAACCCCTATATTATGAATGCAAACTTGAATATAAAGGGGTGGATCATTATATTCGGGATTGTCCTGTGAGAAATCAAGGAGAGATATACTCATGGTGATAAAAATGGAAGGATCCAAGGGTAGCTAGGGTGACAAGAAATGTGGAGGTAATATGCAAGACTAAGATCTAGTGTTTGAATAAGGATCCGAGTGGTTGATCATGAGTTAGACTTCAAACAATGATTTAATCTAATTTGAATTAAATCTTATTTTAGAGTAACTTATTATAGTAAATTATATTTAGGTAATTATATATAATAATGTGCAAGCACTAAGCATTCAACAATGTAAAACCATAAGCAAATGAGAGAGGAATGATGACTTAGTTGATTTTGTGTGACCTGGGAATGATCAAGACTGTGTATCTATTGGAATAGGCTAGAAACAATGTCAAAAAGGCTTAATGAGGGTTCACAACCCTAGGAATGTACATGAAAGAAGTGCCCGTAGGAGGACAAAAATGCCCAGGCGCTAATGATTGATTTGGGTGCATGTGTCTGCTCAGATCCTAGGAGCCTAGTCTTTTTTGGGTCAGAAGGTCTTCACTGTTGCTCACTCTTTTTCACTTTGGTTTGGCTGTTAGGGTTCTGATCACATATGTAACCTGTAAAAAAAATGAATACATGCACATGCCCATAAACCACATCAAATCAAATAAAGAAGATGCAAAATGTGGAGTTCGACTGACCTTGACGGTCACCCGAATAGTGAACTTATGACCGAGTGCTACACTACATATTAAACTCCATGTAGTTCTTTGTGTGTGTGTGAGAATCCGTGTCTCGTGCCCTAGGTTACCCTTGTGCAATTTACACGATGATATCGGGCTAGATCTAGATTTGTCTCAAGTATGCAAAATGTGTGTCATGGAATATAATGAATTCCCCTCCTATGAAGTGTATAAATACCAATGTACTTGTTGTCCCTTGTATGAATGGGATAGATGTATGCTTTGTAGTGCTCTTGTTCCTTTGTGCAAGCTTAGGTGTTGATAGATCATTCTTATAGTGTTTGGCCTTGTATTTAGAAGAAGTAACTAAGTATATATATGATCCCCTTGTTTGAATTTTGTATTTGACAACTGAAAGGTTGACCCAAAGTGTGAAAAGATGACCAAGAAGTGAAATGGACCCACAAAGGTGAAAAGAAGAAAGAGAGGGACATGAGCACCAAGGAGGGATAAGAGCACTTGAGTTGCTTATGTCCTAAATGGGCACTAGTGTCAGAAGCCATCAAAAGGTAAATCAGTCAAGTGCCAATAGAGCTGTAAGATGTGTAAATCCAGTAAAGTCAAGAGATAAAGCAACATAAAAGCCTAAAGGAGATGTTAACCATTAGTTTTCTTACTATGAATCATGTATACATTAGTATGCTTTAGGACCTAGAAATGTACCCTAAGTGCATAGATTTTTGTGTCTACATATAATAATGCAAGGGAGGCCTCGAGTTCTTGATCTCCCATTGAGGTTTTGAGTGAGGATAGTGATAGTGATGATGTATAGTCATTTTTGAACCTATATATATGTATGTATATATAAACATATACATGTGTGTGTGTATAGGTATATTTATACATATGTATATATGTATATGTACATATATTATGATGGGTCATTATAACTTCCAATCATTTAATCAACCTATTCAAATGTTGATGTCATTATAAACCAAGGTTGTGTTCGAGGTTGTATGCAGAGAAGTTGATTTGCAACTTAGTATTGATGCAGCCTAGAATATACATATAGGTTCAAAATGACTATGCATCATCACTATCACTCCATCTCCAAAAATAATCCTTGACCCACAAAAGTGGGCTAAGTCCTAAATTCAAAATGTTCTGACATGCTCATGTTCCTCCCGGAATATGTGCCTTCCCGCGCGTCTGTTTTTGCGTGCCCAATCCTTATGCACTCTTCTAATTGATCTATATTCCTTACGCTCAACATTACCCCACACTAACTGCATTTTTGTCCCCAGAATTAGCAATCCCACTTATATCTTCAAAAGAAAAGAAGAATGAATGAAAGAATAAAGACTTGTTAAACAAAAAGAATGATTCATCACTCAGCGCTTTCCTCCTCTACTAGCAGTATCAACTCTAGATATTCATTATAATTTTTACCTCCAATATTTGTCATTCACTCGGTGCCTCACCTATTTTGTCTGGGATGTTTATCACAATGGCATCTAGTTCATCTTGAGTTATTTTTTCTTTCTCATTCTGTAGAACCCTAACAATGTTAGCCATGCTTGACATTATTCCCTCCATGGAGTCTATTTTCTATGTTATAAGCTTCCCAATTTTGTAACATCCCCATTTTAAGATACTAGAACAAGGGAATTTTTTTTTTTTTTATAACGTTCTCTGTTATGAATTATAAAATTCAAACACACGTTCAAGTTTTAATAATTGTTCTCTACCCAACAACACAGTTTGGATCACACAACTTCTTTTTAAAACTAATGTTCCCTGTTTGCATATTTACAATATGGAACACACATTCAATGCCATTCAATCTTATAACAGATTCTATATGCTACTGTAAATGACTCGAGGAACTGCCGATCTTCCATTTTCATGGCTCGGAGTTTCATCGATCCTTCATTTCATGACTCGGCAACAACCGATCCTTCATGTTCGTTTATGCATAGTATAATATATATACCAGTTCTCTTAACCGTTTCCGGTTATCGAAGTGATCCATTTAAGAAGCCTATCTGAATATCTGTTACTGATATTCATCTGACATCCTGCATCTTAAATTAAGTGATAAGGACAACGCAACTAGCACTTGCGATACTTTGGCCAAAGATTTTCACATGCTTTGCATGATCATATTCCTGGATGTGATACACATCAATGGAATACGTCCTTCACCTCACTTCACCTGTTATCTAGAATGGTCTTTCCTGGTTCCTACCAGTCCTCTCGATTTAAGGTCAGATTTAAATTTCTAATTTCCAACTAGCAATATGAACGAATATAGGAAGGCACCCCTGGTAACTAAAGATACGCAGACATACGGTGTCGTTCCCCATGACTCCGTGTGTCTAGTTATCTTTAGTATTCCGGGGTCACTCCGTATACATGATCATACTCCTATCCCCTGTCAAGAACTTCACATTCAGCCTATGTATTCTTGATGTTTTAATTCGGGAGGGCATTGTAATATGTCAGCTATAACATTGTGTCGTCATGAAGACCCCTGTCTTCATGAAGACACCTTGCTGTAGCTGGCGTATGTCAATGTCCTACGGAATCCTCCCATCGAGAGTACACATCCTGCTCAAGTGATTTGGATATGATCTTAATATTTTAAAATCAACTTTCAGCAACCATGTTGATCCCTTTATCCTCGTTCCCGTTACAGTTGTATATAGCTAAGAGAGACTAAATCCGTCCTTTAGCTTGCTATGCATCTTCTCCTTCGTACCGAAGGGCTGGATTTCTCTACTTGGTTCTCTTCTTAATCATTGGATTAAGCAGCCCGCTACCGACGGACGTGATAAGTTTAACCTGTTAAACTTAACCAAGATTTTTCCCAACTGTAACTAAATTCAGAATTCTAGTTATTAGACGTCATTTAAACGAGGTCTAATTCCCAATAAATGTATTCATTTATTTTCCTTAACCTTACACAGTTAAGGTCCATTAGTTATGGATATACTTATCCCATATCCTTTATTCTGAATTTAACATACGAGGTCATTAATGGAGTTCGAAAGCGAAGTTCGATTACTCCGAAGTTAATTGATATTCCTTAGCTTCCAAGCTAATCCTGAATACCTATCAGTTATGGAATCATATTCTTCCTAATCCTTTCTAATGTCAATTAAGAATTCATCTTTACCCAAGTATGAACTAATTGCACATTTCAACTTAAAAGTTGCAATAAGGTAAGAATAGATATCAATTCCCATTTAGCATCCATCCACGGACAATTAAATAAATCCAAATCAGGAATAACATTATGTTTCCAATTTAATCAACAATATCAAACTGATATAGTCATTAAAATATCACACTTGTATTTGTATTCATTAATTCATGTCATAATCCATACATTTTCCAATCCAACTGAATGGGCATTGTTTACATAAAACATCATTACAACACATAGATAGAAGAATACACTTTCTTCTTTTTACAATTCCTCAAAGAGGAATAAAAGTAAACAAATACAATTCATCTTCAACCAATCAAGAAGCATCAGAAAACAACCATGTCTTCATTCTAATCAAATTCCATCTGCAAAATTATTTGCACGGGTCAGTTCAATGAACTGAACATATTAAGCACTTACCATTAAAATGAGGTGCTTCAATTAACTGTCTCAATAAAAGAACCCTGCTTTTATGAAACGACAGTAAGACATCAATCAAGAAATAGGCACCAAAGAATGATCAGCATAACAACTGAACCATCAAAATACCATCACAATCAACCAAAGAACTGTTGTCCCATTTTCCACATAATCGTTACAAGTTCCAAATTACAATATTTGTAAAGTTTGGAATACAAGTAGCGTACTGCTGATATAACATACTGTTATCTTTTCCACTCCTTTCATTAATAATAAATGCAAAGGGTAAAACTAACTGAAATGTAAACCCATTACTTTCCTTTCAGTTCATGCATCATATTAGATTTCCAAGCAATCACGCACAGACGAGAAAGTGAACAGCAATGCATATAGTTGCTCATATCTAAGCACTACAAAATTCGTTAATAGTGATTACAAATTTTCAACTGTATGAAAGAAGAAAAGATCATTTTCCAAGTCATTCATCCACATTACTATCTCCTTCCTCATGACTGTACTAAAAAAATGGAATCCAAATGAGACACAAATCAAGATAACAGTTCAGAGTGAAACTTACAAAATCCATTTGGAATTCACTTTCCGGAAGCAAGAGTAATTTCATTCATAATTAGCTTTAAATGAAAACAAGGAAGAATTTATCGTCCTTATCAATACTTCATTTAAATCAGGCTCATATGCATATCCAAAATAGGTTAGTACATCATCATATTTATCATAGATCAAATAGTATAAGGATGCATACTATGTATTTACCGTACTAGAAGAATCCATAATTCTTTCACTGTGTTGTAAACCAGATAAATTGTTATACAATCATACAATCAATTATTCACATGATTTTCTAATTCTATGAACGCATTCCGTTCAAAATAACATTTATTCATTATTGTTACCTAAAGCAAGTCCAATCATAATGCACAGTAAGACTTCAATGCTATTTCCAGAATTCAGACAGCAAAAGAGAAGAATTCGTTCTTTAACTATTCAAATAAGAAATCAACCATTTTCTTCAACTCAACAAGAACTATTCCTGCCAATTTCATTTCTTCTAAATGACTGTGCAAAGATCAGAAGACCACACGAAACATTCAAAATTCCGTTTATACAGAAATACACAGCACTTAGGAAACGATTTAAATGCCACTGTCCTCTATTCAGACTGAACTTACAAGTTCAATAAACCATCCGACTACTGATTTTACCAAATCAAAACATCAGACAGAAGAAGAATTCCTTACCAATAAATGTTTCTACCCGAATCCATTTTTCTTATTCACAATGATGTACAGAACCCAAAAAATGTGATTTTCATACAATAATATCCTTATTATTAAAAACCTGCATAGGATATCAGATGCACAACAAAGTATACTCAAACCAGGTCCAACATCAAGACAACTTCCCAAGCATTTCCTTCTTTGCACAGTAATCCAAAGTAAAATGCATTTTCACAAAGACAGTTCGAACTAAAAGGTCGAACAGCATCAATGAAACACAACAAATCATCTAACCCCCCTCAGCAAGAATCAACATGATTTATTTAATGCACAGAATACAAGTCAAGATCGTTTTCACGACTACAGTCTGAGCCGTAAGATCAAGTCGTTTCCATACAAAACAACACAACCAACCTTTCATCACAGTAAGAAGGACTGTAATCATTCATATGTTCAAAAGAGAAAACAATTTCTTTTCCAGCTTCCACGAATACTCAAAATCGTATTCGTCCTATTTACATAAAAGAAGAAGCACAGCAATAATTGTATTACTAGCATATCCTTCTAACCGAGCTCGCATTTCTCAGATAAAACTCTAAAACCCATTCCTTTAAATTCCCTCAAAAAGAAATGCTATTCCCCTTTAATCCGAAACAGTCAGAAAGAAAAAGAAAAGTCTTATTTCTTTTTAAGAAAATTTCAGTATAGAAACGACATCAAACCGCTCGCACAACCTGTACAATTTTCTCACAAAATTTCATATGACAAAAGAACAATCACACAGACACTAAAACAACCCACACTGACCTGCACAGTTCCCATATAATATATTACAGAGAAAAACACCATTTCGTAAATTTCCACTTAACGTCAACAACCAGCACAACATGGAGGTATTCCATTCAAAGAAATGCAAAGATAGTTAAACACAACAACCAGAAACGATTTCACCTATCATTTCCAAAAATGACAGCAAGAATCAACTAAATCCAAATCGTATCAACACGACAACAATCACATAAACCCAAAACCCAAGAGCAAGGTTGTTTTAATGAGACGTTTAAACAAAGCAATTATTTTTAAAGAGAAGGGCTTAACATGCCTGCAATTTCTTTTCCAAAACTCAAAGAAAACTGCGTTTGCCAAAGATATTTCCTTCCTCGGCGATAGCATGAGCTTTTCAACAATCCTTTCCTCTTACAGGATCAACAACAGCCTCCAAATTTCCAAAGATCAGTGATAAACCCAATGAAACTGGTTCGACTGAACCAAACAAAAAAACCAAATGCAGAGCAACTTCACCAAATCCAAATCGACACAAGTAAACAATCAACATTTCCCTCCTACGCCTTCCAAGGCAAGCTGATCACGAGGACCAAGAAAATTTATTGCATTAAAGGCTCTTCCTTTTCTCCCAACTTCCCACGCAACTACTGCCAACTTGAGTTGGAAAACTCCAAATTTCGAATTTCACATGCAAAACCAAATTTGGTTCCATCTCCAACTAGATACCTCCGCCACTTACCTGTCCCCGCCGAACTGGCGCTGTCCACGTATGGACTCCCATTTAATTCCATTAAACACCCCTTCATCCTTATCCTCTCCCTCCAAGGGTCTGTGTGTCCCCTTTAGGTTAGGATTAGTTTAGGATGTATATTAGTTATTCAACCTAGGTCATAGTTTAGTTTTAGGTTAATAGGACGTAGGTTTATTTCCCTTTCTTTTCTTTTTTTATAATTTAAAAATCCACTTAGGATAGTAGTTTAGGATGTATGGTAGAACTTAGGATTAGCTTAGGATTTAATTCCTTCTAACCACTAACACTAATCAACCTCCAATCCTGTCTTCCAACTGACACTTATGTCAATGTTGTGCAGGACGTTTTGTCCCTTTGTTTCACATGCCAAAGCCACCCATGTCCAGACATTTCCTGCCTCACGAGGTCTTAAGTTTGACAGTGCAGGGTTCAAGAATCAAACCTTTGTCATTGGCATTTATGTGCCAGCTGCTCATACCTGTAATCAGGCGCTGCACATTTATATCAACCTCCAGTTTGGTTCAAGAGTAAATCGACAAAGCAATCACAAGAAGACCACAGCATACTTTGGATCAATGGAATTGATTCAAGGTGTGTTGTCAATCAGTAAAGAGAGTTTAGCAAGTATACGACAATTTGTCATCACATCAGTAAACACACAAGCAGCAATAACTACTGTCCTATGCAATAAATTACAGCATGCAAGAATTCAAGTTAGCAACACATTCCTTTAAGATCAGAATATATCTTAACATGTTTTCCTTCATTTCAGCAGCTATAATAGTATGAAAAATATTCACCAAGATAACTTTACAAAATTAGGGTGTTACATATTCACCGAGTTATTAGCATGGAAGGTGGAGTTATTCTCATAATCAAGTTAATGACTTAGTCAGGATAGGGCTCTACGTGCATGAAATTACAACATTAATTTGGCAAGATCAAGGTGAGTAAAACTCACACAAGATGTATAGCTTGCTATTGGAAATAGCTCAACAATTGACTAGTTCAAGAAATATGCAAAGGATCTCGATGCAGAATGGGAGCTCAGTTACGGTGAAGGCCGGAGGAGCTTGACACCAACTCAATGAGTTGGTCTCGGCAAGCCACCACTGAGTTGGGATATTTTTTGACTTATTCACATGGACCCCCTCCCTTTCAATGCAAACTAGTTTTTCAGGGGGGGTCCATCTAATAATTATTAAATTAATATTTTTTTTAAAAATATTTTAATAATGATGTTTATTATTATTGTTAAAATATTTTATTTAAATATTCCTTTAATTAAATAAGAGGATTAAGTCAAACTAGGCATTAATGATGCATGATGGAGGGTTAAGTAGTTCAATTAACTTTTTAATAAATGAACCATCATGTACCTTCATTTAAGGAATTTATGAATTTTCTTCTTCTCTCTCACATAATTCTTCTATAAATATAAGTTGTAAGCTCATTCCAACAAGTTAGATAAGTTAGACATCTGAGAGAAGTGATATTTTTTAAATAATCCTCCTTCTGCAAGTTTTTCTTGTATGTTAAGGGAACTTTGAAACCTCCTTCCAAGATAGTAATGGAAACCATTTCCTGTTCTAAATGTAATTATGCATTATACACATTGTTGAAGTAATAAAAGTGGTTGTTTTGTGACTAATCTTGTTACTTTCATCCTTCTATACTTCTTTGTGCCTTTCTCATGCTTGTAAGTACATTGTGTATTTCAAATTAATATTACAGGTTCTTGGAATTTTGTTCTTATCAAGTGGTGGAGTATTGCATGCAACCTGAGTTGTGGTGTTTGTTCACCCTTCTCAAGTTCATACTTCTTCACTAGAAGACTGATATATTTTTTTTGTCATAATGAGTTTAACAAAGGGAACGCATGTTTCCTAGTCTATGGTATTCTATTACCCTCTCTAAGTTACAGTAGGTGAAGTTGTATTGTGGTGCACAACACCCTCTTCAAATCAACCCTTCTTGAGTCTAGCAACACCATTTATTTGGTATATCACCATCCCTGTTATAGTTTCATTTCTTGTAAATATCCCTCCCTAAAACCCATGATAATGTTAGCATATGTCTATATCACCATTTTATCACACTAGGAGTAATATAGCACTTAGTTTAGGAAGAGGAAGTCAGCCTGTTTAGGAAGAGGAAGTCAGCCTTCTCTAGAGGTTCACCTCGAGCCCAAATCCATAGCTTTAGAGGTGATCTCATATTACCCAATCACACCGAACATCCTTTTAACATTCTGTCCATTCAAGGGGTGCATTGATTTGGTGATAACATCTCCCCTTTATGCCTCTTTTCATTTTCTCCCTCTACTAGGCCCATTTTCCCATGTATTTTCATTTTTTTCTCTAATGATTTTAGTTTTCCCTATTTTTACTAGTTTTCTCCTACCCTTTATTTTTAGCTTGATTTGGAGCACTAACCACTTTCATGGTATGTTAACCATTTGGTTCACCATGAATATAATCATATTTCTATGAAAATAGAAATTTCCATTTCCTATCCCTTATCTCCCGTAACCATAATTCATTAATATTTGTTTATTTATTGGTCAAATTTCCCACTCTTTTTATATGTTGGATTGGATTCTAATAGGGTCATGATTTGAAATCAAGAAGTCTATATATACATGATGTCATTAGTGTATTTTGGAAAGTGTATCACCCACTAAATTTGTAAGGAGAAATCAATTGCAAGGGTGATTTTATGTTATAAGAGATTAATATATTACATGTCTTAAGAAAACTCATGTAAAAATCCAAAAAAATTCTATAGATTCATTCTATTTGCTACTAGGGGTTGCACATATTGAAAAATAATGGGTGAGATACTTGCATAAATAAGACCGATTTCTAAATTAAATTGAGTATTTCTTGTGATTTTCTCAAATAATAATGGGGATTTATAATGATGTAGGGAATATAACAGTTGCCACTAGGTAAGTGTCATGCATAGGAATGATAATCCACACAATGAAATGTGTAACACATCTTGAATTATCCATGTGTATGAAGGTAAGTAAAAATGGTTGTGCGTGATTTAAATGCGGACTTATGAAAAATAAGGTCACAGGATCCTGATATTATCATCCATATGGAATGCATACGAAAATAAATGGCACAAAAGAAGATGCGTGAAAATTTATCGATAAAATATATGAAGAATGCACATAGGGGAATCTTATGGATACATAGTGTGTATAGCATCCTAGTACTAATAACACATCCTCCATAGTATCTTAGGAGGGATATTGAAATATTTTTGCATTAAATAGAAAGGTCAATGGTTCCATAAACAAATGTAAATAAACCCCATGATATTTCATTTGGGAGACGTCTAAAAGTAGGACATTATAAATAAAGGAAATGTTGAATTATATAAAAAGAAGAGAAGGTTTTGACTAATTCTTAATAGTAGGCTTGGTATAAGACGTGTTTATATAAGTTAGAATGCTTTATAGTCCTATATTTGTAATGTGCATGACATAAAAATATATATAATTTCACTTAATACTTTGATGTATTATATGAATGTGTGTGTGTGTGTAAGGTGTGTGTGTGTGTGTGTGTGTGTGTGTGTGTGTGTGTGTGTGTGTGTGTGTGTGTGTGTGTTTGATTGCTGTAAATTCTTATGAATACATTTTTGGTATGAGTTTATGTTTATCCAAGTAATCATGGATGTTATGGTGTATTTATATTATGTATACAATGTTATAGTGATAATCTTATAATTCTTATATGTTCATTGCATGTCCTTTAGGTTAGGAATTGTTCAAGTCAAATAACATGTGGGTGTTTCTTCTTTGTGATAATTTCTCATGATGAACACTCTAGTGATATGCCATCTATGCTTTAGATGAGATCTCCACTTTTTTTCATATTTGAATAGGAAAACATAGGTGATGTTTATTTTATTTATCACACACACAGGTAAATTCTAGTGTAAGAATCATTATACCCTAGTCATTATGTGAAGATGAGGAAATAAGAATTATGAAGATCTAACACATTTGCACACAATAAGCATAAAACTTTATTAATATTACTATCATGAACTATAAACATTCATTGAAAAATAATGAAATATGTTAAAAATCTTAGATTATTGAAATACACAACCATATTCTACATATAATAAAAAATTACAATAATATCATGATCTAATTATAAATATGCACCATGATTTATAGAATACAACATTTTATAGACTCATACATTGTTACACATAATTTAAAATCTAGATTGAAATTCCATAATATCATTTCCCTCTCAAACCCTACATACATTGTGTTAATTACTTTTATCGACACCTAAGTTTGGTACATTGTTAATTAATGTCTTTAGTGCCAGTATATTTATGTGTTTACATATTATTGGTCGAATTTAGGATCTTATTGGAATGCATTCTCTTGTGTCATTTTTATTCTACTTTTTTATCTTATGTTATCAACCCTTTATTGGTTTCCTTTTATCTCTCTTGTCATTTAATCTCTTTATTGGGACTTATTCAATAAAAATTGAATTAATAAACCCTATTACAGAGTAACTACTTTAATGTATGATATTCAAATGTTAAGATACAGTAACGACACAAGAAATAAATCATGTAAAATATGAAACCCTAATAAAGGAAAAGAGATAAGAAGACTTCATTGGTTTATGTGCAATCCATAAGTATTTTGGGTAGGGTAAAGTGATAAATAGGCTGAGAAGACTATCATAGTTACTCAGTGTAAATTTTGATCTTCACAAACAAGTACGGACAGGGGTTCCCACAACAGGATATGGGCACATGGTTGCTTGAGACTGGAACTGGGTTTCTATGACTCCACAAATGCACAGGATCTGATTTCTACTATGTCACATGATCTTCCATGTTGTTCCTTTTTTATCGCTTGAAATTCACTCCTTGATCGCTGAAGATAATTATAACCTACAAGATAGAGATTCACCTACATAAGCCCATAAACCACATCTTCCTTCGAATTTTCTGTCACTTTTACTGCATACAAAGTGCAGCCTCTGTTTTTAGCCCTTTTTAGTTGCATAGCCATTAGTTTCCTAACTGCTACACTACATATTAAACTCCATGTAGTTCTTTGTGTGTGTGTGAGAATCCGTGTCTCGTGCCCTAGGTTACCCTTGTGCAATTTACACGATGATATCGGGCTAGATCTAGATTTGTCTCAAGTATGCAAAATGTGTGTCATGGAATATAATGAATTCCCCTCCTATGAAGTGTATAAATACCAATGTACTTGTTGTCCCTTGTATGAATGGGATAGATGTATGCTTTGTAGTGCTCTTGTTCCTTTGTGCAAGCTTAGGTGTTGATAGATCATTCTTATAGTGTTTGGCCTTGTATTTAGAAGAAGTAACTAAGTATCTATATGATCCCCTTGTTTGAATTTTGTATTTGACAACTGAAAGGTTGACCCAAAGTGTTAAAAGGTGACCAAGAAGTGAAATGGACCCACAAAGGTGAAAAGAAGAAAGAGAGGGACATGAGCACCAAGGAGGGATAAGAGCACTTGAGTGCTTATATCCTAAATGGGCACTAGTGTCAGAAGCCATCAAAAGGTAAATCAGTCAAGTGCCAACAGAGCTGTAAGATGTGTAAATCCAGTAAAGTCAAGAGATAAAGCAACATAAAAGCCTAAAGGAGATGTTAACCATTAGTTTTCTTACTATGAATCATGTATACATTAGTATGCTTTAGGACCTAGAAATGTACCTAAGTGCATAGATTTTGTGTCTACATATAACAATGCAAGGGAGGCCTCGAGTTCTTGATCTCCCATTGAGGTTTTGAGTGAGGATAGTGATAGTGATGATGTATAGTCATTTTTGAACCTATATATATGTATGTATATATATACATATACATGTGTGTGTATATAGGTATATATATACATATGTATATGTACATATATTATGATGGGTCATTATAACTTCCAATCATTTAATCAACCTATTCAAATGTTGATGTCATTATAAACCAAGGTTGTGTTCGAGGTTGTATGCAGAGAAGTTGATTTGTAACTTAGTATTGATGCAGCCTAGAATATACATATAGGTTCAAAATGACTATGCATCATCACTATCACTCCATCTCCAAAAATATCCTTGACCCACAAAAGTGGCTAAGTCCTAAATTCAAAATGTTCTGACATGCTCATGTTCCTCCCGGAATATGTGCCTTCCCGCGCGTCTGTTTTTTGCGTGCCCAATCCTTATGCACTCTTCTAATTGATCTATATTCCTTACGCTCAACATTACCCCACACTAACTGCATTTTTGTCCCCAGAATTAGCAATCCCACTTATATCTTCAAAGAAAAGAAGAATGAATGAAAGAATAAAGACTTGTTAAACAAAAAGAATGATTCATCACTCAGCGCTTTCCTCCTCTACTAGCAGTATCAACTCTAGATATTCATTATTAATTTTTACCTCCAATATTTGTCATTCACTCGGTGCCTCACCTATTTTGTCTGGGATGTTTATCACAATGGCATCTAGTTCATCTTGAGTTATTTTTTCTTTCTCATTCTGTAGAACCCTAACAATGTAAACCTTATTAATATCGTGGACTCATTAGGTCAAAGAGCTGCAACCTTCAGCTCCGATACCAAGATGTAACATCCCCATATTTAAGATACTAGAACAAGGGAAATTTTTAATTTTTTTGATAACGTTCTCTGTTATGAATTATAAAATTCAAATACACGTTAAAGTTTTAATAATTATTCTCTGCCCAAAAACACAGTTTGGATCACACAACTTCTTTTTAAAACTAATGTTCTCTGTTCACATATTTACAATATGGAACACACATTCAATGCCATTCAATCTTATAACAGATTATATATGCTACTGTAAATGACTCGAGGAACTGCCAATCTTCCATTTTCATGGCTCAGAGTTTCAACGATCCTTCATTTCATGACTCGGCAACAACCAATCCTTCATGTTCGTTTATGCACAGCATAATATATATACCAGTTCTCTTAACCATCTCCAGTTATCGAAGTGATCCATTTAAGAAGCCTATCTGAATATCTGTTACTGATATTCATCTGACATCCTGCATCTTAAATTAAGTGATAAGGACAATGCAACCAGCACTTGCGATACTTTGGCCAAATATTTTCACATGCTTTGCATGATCATATTCCTGGATGTGATACACATCAATGGAATACATCCTTCACCTCACTTCACCTATTATCTAGAATGGTCTTTCCTGGTTCCTACCAGTCCTCTCGATTTAAGGTCAGATTTAAATTTCTAATTTCCAACTAGTAATATGAACGAATATAAGAAGGCACCCCTGGTAACTAAAGATACGTAGACATACGGTGTTGTTCCCCACGACTCCGTGTGTTTAGTTTATCTTTAGTATTCCAGGGTCACTCCGTATACATGATCAAACTCCTATCCCCAGTCAAGAACTTCACATTCAGCCTATGTATTCTTGATGTTTTAATTTGGGAGGGTATTATAATATGTCAGCTATAACATTGTGTCATCATGAAGACCCTGTCTTCATGAAGACACCTTGTTGTAGATGGCGTATTTCAATGTCCTAACGGAATCCTCCCATCAAGAGTACACATCCTGCTCAAGTGATTTGGATATGATCTTAATATTTTAATATCAACTTTCAGCAACCATGTTGATCCCTTTATCCTCGTTCCCGTTACAGTTATATATAGCTAAGAGAGAATAAATCCATCCTTTAGCTTGCTATGCATCTTCTCCTTCGTGCCGAAGGGCTACATTTCTCTACTTGGTTCTCTTCTTAATCATTGGATTAAGCAGCCCGTTACCGACGGACATGATAAGTTTAACCTGTTAAACTTAACCAAGATTTTTCCCAACTGTAACTAAATTCAGAATTCTAGTTATTAGACGTCATTTAAACGAGGTCTAATTCCCAATAAATGTATTCATTTATTTTCCTTAACCTTACACAGTTAAGGTCCATTAGTTATGGATATACTTATCCCATATCCTTTATTCTGAATTTAACATACGAGGTCATTAATGGAGTTCGAAAGCGAAGTTTGATTACTCCGAAGTTAATTGATATTCCTTAGCTTCCAAGCTAATCCTGAATACCTATCAGTTATGGAATCATATTCTTCCTAATCCTTTCTAATGTCAATTAAGAATTCATCTTTACCCAAGTATGAACTAATTGCACATTTCAACTTAAAAGTTGCAATAAGGTAAGAATAGATATCAATTCCCATTTAGCATCCATCCACGGACAATTAAATAAATCCAAATCAGGAATAACATTATGTTTCCAATTTAATCAACAATATCAATTGATATAGTCATTAAAATATCACACTTGTATTTGTATTCATTAATTCATGTCATAATCCATACATTTTCCAATCCAACTGAATGGGCATTGTTTACATAAAACATCATTACAACACATAGATAGAAGAATACACTTTCTTCTTTTTACAATTCCTCAAAGAGGAATAAAAGCAAACAAATACAATTCATCTTCAACCAATCAAGAAGCATCAGAAAACAACCATGTCTTCATTCTAATCAAATTCCATCTGCAAAATTATTTGCACGGGTCAGTTCAATGAACTGAGCATATTAAGCACTTACCATTAAAATGAGGTGCTTCAATTAACTGTCTCAATAAAAGAACCCTGCTTTTATGAAACGACAGTAAGACATCAATCAAGAAATAGGCACCAAAGAATGATCAGCATAACAACTGAACCATCAAAATACCATCACAATCAACCAAAGAACTGTTGTCCTATTTTCCACATAACCGTTACAAGTTCCAAATTACAATATTTGTAAAGTTAGGAATACAAATAGCGTACTACTGATATAACATACTGTTATCTTTTCCACTCCTTTCATTAATAATAAAAACAAAGGATAAAACTAACTGAAATGTAAACCCATTACTTTCCTTTCAGTTCATGCATCATATTAGGTTCCTAGCAATCACGCACAGACGAGAAAGTGAACAGCAATGCATATAGTTGCTCATATCTAAGCACTACAAAATTCGTTAATAATGATTACAAATTTTCAACTGTATGAAAGAAGAAAAGATCATTTTCCAAGTCATTCATCCACATTACTATCTCCTTCCTCATGACTGTCCTAAAAATGGAATCCAAACGAGACACAAATCAAGATAACAGTTCAGAGTGAAACTTACAAAATCCATTCGGAATTCACTTTCCGGCAGCAAGAGTAATTTCATTCATAATCAGCTTTAAATGAAAACAAGGAAGAATTTATCATCCTTATCAATACTTCATTTAAATCGGGCTCATGTGCATATCCAGAACAGGTTAGTACATCATCGTATTTATCATAGATCAAATAGTATAAAGTTGCATACTATGTATTTACCGTACTAGAAGAAACCATAATTCTTTCACTGTATTGTAAACCAGATAAACAGTTATACAATCATGCAATCAATTATTCACATGATTTTCTAAATCTATGAACACATTCCGTTCAAAATAAAATTTATTCATTGCTGTTACCTACAGCAAGTCCAATCATAATGCACAGTAAGACTTCAATGCTATTTCCAGAATTCAGACAGCAAAAGAGAAGAATTCGTTCTATAACTATTCATATAAGAAAACAACCATTTTCTTCAACTCAACAAGAACTATTCATGCTGATTTCATTTCTTCTAAATGACCATGCAAAGATCAGAAGACCACACGAAACATTCAAAATTCCGTTTATACAGAAATACACAGCACTTAGGAAACAATTTAAATGCCACTGTTCTCTATTCAGACTGAACTTACAAGTTCAATAAACCATCCAACTACTGATTTTACCAAATCAAAATAGCAGACAGAAGAAGAATTCCTTACCAATAAACGTTTCTACCTGAATCCATTCTTCTATTCACAATGATGTACAGAACCCAAAAATGTGATTTTCATACAATAATACCCTTATTATTAAAAACCCGCATAGCATATCATATGCACAACAAAGTATAATCAAAACAAGTCCAATAGCAATACAACTTCCCAAGCATTTCCTCCTTGCACAACAATCCAAATTAAAATGCGTTTTCGCAAAGACAGTCCGAACTAAAAGGTCGAACAGCATCAATGAAACACAACAAATCATCTAACCCCTTCAGCAAGATTCAACATGATTTATTTAATGCACAGAATACAAGTCAAGCTCATTTTCATGACTACTGTCCAAACTGTAATGATCAAACCACCTCAATTAAGACATAACAAATCATCTTTCCTCCAAGGCAAGAAGAAGTACAGTACATAAATATTCATTCATTGCTCAGGAATGCAGAAGCCAAGAATTTTTTTAATCGTGTCTATTCAGTCCGAACGGTAGACCAAACAACATCAAGTAACCACAACTAATCATCCTACTTTCTCAGCAAGAAAACAATATAATTCATTATAATTTTAGAAGGGAAAAACTATTTCTTTTCCAACTCCCACGACATACCTTCAACCATATTCGTCTATTTCTTTAAGCAAGAAAAAGGGACAGCATAAAACGTATTACCAATGGAGTGTATTGAAATAGTGAAATAATGAAAATATAATATAGAGTTGTTGATTTCTTCCCTCAAATCAGAAAGTTCTACACTTCCCTCAAATCAAATTCGTATGATCATACAAAACCCAAATGCCGTATCCATCATAATCAAACACAGCAGAAAGAGAAAGGATCTATTTCCTTTTTAAAAGAAATTTCAGTAGAGAATACGACTTCATACAACTCGCACATCCAGTACAGTATTATCACAGAAGTTCATATATCAAAGAACAATTGCTCAACACTGAAAGACAGCTCCTATTGTCTATTCAGACTTCATCATTCAAGTTCGTAAAACAAGAGAATGATTATACAGTGATGAGAACAACACATACTGCCTGTATTTTTTGTAAATATAACCATTAACAGAGAAAAATACCCAAAACGTTATTCTCCAAACTGCCAAACAAACCAACACAGCATGGAGATATTCCACTCAAAGAAAATGCAAAGACAGTTTAAACACAACAACCAGAACGATTTTACCTATCATTTCCAAAAATGACAGCAAGAATCGACTAAATCCAAACCATATCAACTCGTCAACAATCACATAAACCCAAAACCCAAGAGCAGGGTTGTTTTAATGAGACGTTTAAACAAAGCAAGTATTTTTAAAGAGAAGGGCTTAACATGCCTGCAATTTCTTTTCCAAAACTCGAAGAAAACTGCGTTTGCCGAAGATATTTCCTTCCTCGACGACAGCACGAGCTTTCCAACAATCCTTTCCTCTTCAGGCTCAGCAACAGCCTCCAATTTTCCAAAGAACAGTGATAAACCCAAAGAAACTAGTTCGACTGAACCAAACAAAAAAACCAAATGCAGAGCAACTTCAAAAAATCTGAATCGACACAATAAACAATCAACATTTCCCTCCTACGCCTTCTAAGGCGAGCTGGTCGCGAGGACCAAGAAAATTTAATGCATTAAAGGCTCTGCCTTTTTCCCAACTTCCCACGCCACTGCCAACTTGAGTTGGCGAACTCCAAATTTTAAATTTCACATGCAAAACCAAATTTAGCTCCATGTCCAACTAAATACCTCCGCAACTTACCTACCCCCACCAAACTGGTGCTGTCCACGTATGGACTCTCATTTAATGCCATTAAACACCCCTTCATCCTTATCCTCTCCCTCTAAGGGCATGCGCGCCCCCTTTAGGTTAGGATTAGTTTAGGATGTATATTAGTTATTCAACCTAGGTCATAGTTTAGTTTTAGGTTAATAGGACTTAGGTTTATTTCCCTTTCCTTTTTTTTTTATAATTTAAAAATCCACTTAGGATAGTAGTTTAGGATGTATGATAGAACTTAGGATTAGCTTAGGATTTAATTCCTTCTAACCACTAACACTAATCAACCTCCATCCAGTCTTCCAACTGACACTCATGTCAATGTTGTGCAAGACGTTTCGTCCCTTGTTTCACATGCCAAAGACACCCATGTCCAGACGTTTCCTGCCTCACGAGGTCTTAAGTTCGACAGTACAGGGTTCAAGAATCAAACCTTTGTCGTTGGCATTTACGTGCCAGCTGCTCATACCTGCAATCAGGCGCTGCACATTTATATCAACCTCCGGTTCGGTTCAAGAGTAAATCGACAAAGCAATCACAAGAATACCACAGCATACTTTGGATCAATGGAATTGATTCAAGGTGTGTTGTCAATCAGCAAAGAGAGTTTAGCAAGTATACGACAATTTGTCGTCACATCAGCAAACACACAAGCAACAATAACTGATGTCCTATGCAATAAATTACAGCATGCAAGAATCCAAGTTAGCAACACATTCCTTTAAGATCAGAATATATCTTAACATGTTTGCCTTCATTTCAGCAGCTATAACAGTATGAAAAATATTCACCAAGATAACTTACAAAATCAGGGTGTTACAAATTTTGTTTATTTTGTCCCTATGCGAATCTTGGGGTGTTGTGAGGGCTTCACGCTTTTCTTTCAGCATAAAAAGTCTATCTACGCACCCAAGTGTTTCATCCTTCAAAGCCTTCATGACTGTCATATCTTCTTCAAGGGTCCTCTTCCTAATCATTGTGTCTAGAGTTGAACATAAGTTCACAACTTGATTCCCCTTCTCAAGCTCATCCTTTAAGGTCTACAACAAAGATTCATAACTTGTAATTTTTATGGCAATAGTGGCCTTGGCTCTAGCTACTTCTTCTTCAAGATCCTTTTGTCTCGAGAACGCACATGGGCCCTTCATCAATGACCAATTTTACTAGTGTGTGCAGATAGTGCATTGCAGAGGGGTATCTCTGAGGAAGCTAAGACTCTAGATGAGGTCTTACCTTCAAAATTTCATCTCCAATTTCTTCATCCATACTTAGAAATGCTTCATTCTTTGCCTCTTCCTCTTCCTTTTCTTCTTTCAAATGCTCTATTTCTTCCTTCTTCTCCTTGATGTCTTCGAACAAAGCTCTATTGGTTTCCACTTTATCTACATTCTTACGTGTAATCTCTACAGATATCTTTACTAAGGCATTGCTTACCTACTAGTCTAACATGGTCATGGGCTTAATATTCATGTGTCAAAGATGTGGATACTTTTTCATTTGGTGCGGAACACAGGACTCTTTGCACACATAAAAATTTATCTCGTCCATGTGAGTTTGCATGGACTGAGATAGTTGTTTCCTGGTATGCGCATTAGCCATATTTACATCCATTAACTCCCAACCATATAGATCCTTCTGCTCTACTGTGATCTGAAATTGGGTGTGTATGATTTTACTTGTATCACTTACATAGCCCAACACAGGAGTCACGTAATCCTCACTCTCCTCCTTTATCATTCTCTTGCCCTTAGGAACCTGGGCACCTAAATCTAGAATCAAGCCTTTACCTTTTTTAGCTTTTTCCCCGGTGCCCTTCAACTCCTCTTCATTATTCTTCATCTCCTCATCATGAGGATACTCTACATCCTTTGGTTGTACTAGAGTACTAGGCGCGCTTTCTCCAGACTCATCCTCCTTACCATCCTGAAGCTTTAGTTTTCACCTCTTCTTCTTCTCAGGTGCTTCTTTCTATGGTGAAATCCTAGGTGACCTTCTCAAAGGTTGTGATGAGCTTGCACCCTGAGTCCTAGTTCTCCTGAACACCCTCTTGAATTGTTGCTCCTCAGTGACTTGCTTTGTATCAACTCCCAATGCATCAGTCTCCAATACTTCCTCTTTGTCTTACTACAGTGGAGGAGTAGCCGTGCGCTCTCTTTCATTTTTATCAGTTGGATGACTATGATCCTTATGCTCTAATCCCCCACTTTCTTCATGTAACTCTTCTTCTTCTTTCTCTTCTTGAATGGGCGAAATACGTTTTTCATTTGACAAAGTGCACACTATATGCTTCCCCTTCAGTGGGATTGGCAATTTGAATTCATTTTCCACATACTTTTCATTCTCCAACATGGGCTTAAGCTGAAGGTATATCAAGGCTGCCCCACTGTCACCTATCGCCAAACTTACAGGCTTCATAGTTATGTCATCAGAGATTAATCTTTCAATGTATGTAGACTTACCTAGATAAGCGTAAGTCTTCCGCAGAGTGTGGTAGTCACAGTCTACCTTATCTACATTATATATCAGCTGACACATGTCTGTAAATCTGTGAACTGATGCCTGAAAGAACCATGTTGTGAAGGCATAGGGAAGTTTGCACCATGGACTCCATGTTTTGTCCTTCATCGCAAAACGTGTGATGCTAAAATGTTGGTACACTACAAACTGTGCTAACTTTCCTACCAGCGCGGACAACTCCTTAGGTATCCTCCACTATTCTTCAAACGTCACATGAAGTCACTCATACCACATCCCTACCTTTTTTTAAATGGGCCACTCATGGATCCTTTACATAAATACTTTTCAAATCTCTCTGCAAGAGATTTCTTCTCTGCAGGGTACTCCCAGACTTTATTCTTTGGCCCATCAGGCACTCCAATCTCTACAAATACAAGTGATAGCAAAATAGCACCAAAGTTTATCTTCTCACCTTTGCACGCCTCCTCAATGATTGTTTCATAAATGTATCCCACCAAGTTGTAGGTCTCCCCTTTTGACATTTTCTTTGCAATATGTAGCCACATAGTGTTCACTTGTGACCATCTCTCTTGATCATTCAATTTTGTCAACAAGTGTGTGGATTCCTATATAACTAGATACTTCCTTAACTTGTAAATATCCATGCCACACGGACCTTTGGCATAACCCAGCTCCTTGTTGGTGGCTATAAATTTTTTCTTATCAATTAGTTTGCTACTCACCTCTGTGCCTATGCTTTTTAGACCCCTCAAAGTTCCAATCAAGGGCGATGTGATCCTCATCCATCACCTAGCAAAATAGAAAAAGTCCTCATGGACTCTACTCATGAGCCATTGGTAAATATTTTTAGGTTTTCCAAAGTATGGAAGCTCATATAACTACAAAACCCCTACCTTTCTTAAGAGCTTCTCCCTAGCATCATCGTAAATGGGCATGTCATCTATTGTTCGTTTATTTGTTTTTCTATTCAACAATGCGTCCAATTCTTCCTTGTTGTCAGTTGTTCTATGATTGTAATCACTTACTTTGCTTTGACGGACATGAGAATCCCAATCACAGCCCATGATTACTTCCTTTGGGTACCGCATTTCAGAAAACCTAATTTCGGGGGCATCCTCGATCTCAATCTTAACATCCTTTTATTTATTTCTCATTGTGTCTACTCCAGGTGCTTGTTTGGTTTCCATAATATCTATAAAGATGTGTTCTTTGTACCTTTTTTGAGTTATGAAACTATTATTTGCGTGCCCTAGCAAAAAATTGTGTTCCCTAGCTTCAATTCAAACTCTAGTGCTTGATTTTTCCTCCTTGTGTGCCTATGGTTTTCTCAAACCCTTCTCTAATGGGAGCGCAAGTCAATCATGTGCATAAATTTGATCACAACACCTGGTTTCTCAGCTATCCACACTTCAACAACGTATCACTAGCTCGTTCACAAATAGCTCACTCAAAAAATTGTAATAGCAAAGGTAAAAATGAACATACATTGCATCCTTATATAGATTTTGAAAAAGCTGTTGCATTTATTGCTCCTCCACCTACCACTGATCCCAACATTAATTTGTCATTTTCTAGCTTTTTTGCGATGTTCATCTCTGCGACACATTCATAACGTTTTAGCACACCTTTCTACTTCTTGGCCACAGACCTCCTTTCGTGTGTTCCCCTGCACCGAAGTACTTCACCACTATGCCTTCTTCTAAGTAGTTTCCACTAATGCAACCTACCTTGTGTTACACCGTAAGTCCATTTTTCCATTTTTGGTCTTCATTAGGAGAAATTTTTCCTATCAGCACCCTTCCAAAAAGCACTTGTACAAAAGTTTCCTTATGCATACCCATCTTCAGATGACAATAAACCATATTCAACTTGGCAATGAGTCTTGTATATAAACCACCCCACACTAAGGGTATGCGCAGTCCTCTACGAATGAAAACACTTAAGATAGTAATTAGCTTCTAGCGTGCAAGCGTGCTTATTACACAAAACATTGAACTTAATTGACAAAGCACAGCAACGATGAAGGAAACAGATATAAAGGAAATGCATTAAAGGGAACTTGGTCTAAATGGAAATACTACCTTATTACAAACACCAAGAAGACTTATTCATAATAGGGCTTCAGCCTACTCCCGTTAAAGTAACCAGAAAATAGTGTTCCATCTAATGCCTCTAATTGGCAAGTGCCTGAATCAAGTATATGAGTGATAACATACGGTCCCAACCAATTCACTTTAAGCTTTCCAGGATGGCACAAAAACTTTGAATCATACAAAAGTACCATTTTCCCAACCTCAAGCTTTTTATCCTTGATGTGCCTGTCATGCCATGCCTTTTGCCTGGCTTTTTCTTACTTATGACTCCATCTTGATATGGTGCATTGTTCATCCAGTTGCATCAAATTTTCAATACATTCTTCCAATGCTTACTCATCAACTAGACCTCCTACACACGTAATACGTAAATAAGGTAACATGAATTCCATGGGGAGAACCGCTTCTATGCCAAACACCAACTGAAATGGTGCTGCTTTATTCAACCTCTTATAGGTTGTTCTATATGCCCAGAGTACCGCAGAAACCTTGTCATCCCAATCTTGCCTTCCAACATCACAATTTTTTGTCAAGGTATGGCTCAATATCTTGTTGAAGGCCTCAGCAGTTCCATTTTCTTGAGGGTGATAAGGGGTTTTCCGATGGTGTGCAACCATGAATTCATCCAACAATATCTAGATAGTCTCGTTAAGGAAATGAGTACCCCTATCAATTGTTAAACTTAAAGAGCATCCATACCTGCTAATAATATTTTCCCACATAAACCTTTTTGTTGTAGATTTTGTGCAATCCTTTGTAGGTGTCGCTTCCGCCCACCTTGTAATATAATTTGTACAAGTTATAATGTAGCGTGATCCTGTCCTGCGTGCGGCTGGGGAAATAGGGCCCACAAATTCAATTACCCATTTCTAAAAAGGTTTTGCACTAGTTATAGGCCTCAAAGTCATTTCATCATGTTGCCTAGGCTTTCGAAGGTGTTGACAATGGACATAGGCCTTACAATATGCTTTGCAATCCTTATATAAATTCTCCCACCATAGACAAATGAGTAGAATCTTGTGCATGGTGGCATCCCCTGCATAGTGTCCACTTGTAATACCACCATGAGCTTATACCATAATTGCATCAAGCTCATGCTCAAGCACACACCAGCGTAAAACTTCATCATGGCCTAATTTGTATAAGTCTCCACTGATCAACATGTAAGGCAGGATGTGAATCACAAGTTGTTTCTTCTCTAAAGCCTTCATTCCTTTGGCCGCCACACCTATACATAAAAAGACATCAATATCCTCCAAGTCTGTGGGCGTGCAGTTCAACCTGAACAGATGTGCATCTGGCATTATATCCCTAATGCTTTGCATCCTCTCCTGATTGAATTCTTGATAAGTGGTCTAGACCAGAATTGCTCTTACCGGGCTTAACCACCACTGTAAAATTGAACTCTTGAAATAACAGTACCCAACGACATATGTGCCCCTGCAAAATGGGCTTGTTCACCAAGTACTTCAATGCCATGTGGTCTGTATAAAAGATAAATGGTGTAGCCAACAAATACTATTGTAACTTATGGAACGCGTAGATCATAGACAAGGCCTCACACTTTGTTGTTGTGTAATTTTGTTCTGTTGGAGTTAACTTTCTACTAGTAAAACAAATAGGATGATCAACAATCTAGCTCCAGGCTGAGCTAATACAACACCAATGGCCATGCCAGAGGTGTCTACATGAAAGTGAAAGGGCTTGGATCATGAAGGAAAGTGCAAAATGGGTGTTGTAGTAAGCCTTTCCCTCAGTGTGTCAAATGTGCGTTGTTGTGCCTCACACCAATAGAAATTTCCTTTTCCCTTGAGTAATTCTTCTAAAGGTGCAGCAATCTTGGCATATCCCTTAATAAAATTTCTATAATAACTTATGTGCCCCAAGAATCCACACACCTCACTTTGGCTAGTAGGTTCCTCCAAGCCCAAAATCATAGCTACCTTAGCAGGATCCACCAACAAGCCTTCTTTACAGATGATGTGCCCTAACAAAATTCCAAAAGGGGTGGAAAATATACACTTCTTAATGTTCAAGGAGATGCTCAACTACCTACATCTCTCAAACATCAGCCTTAAATTATCACAGTGATCTTTCATGAGCCCATAGACTATCCAATCATCCAGATACACCTACAAGAACTTGTGAATAAAATCCTAGAATGCTTGTACCACTATGTGTGAAAATACTATAGGTGCATTCTTTAATCCAAAGGGCATAACTGTGTATGCAAAACTTCCCCACTCGGTGGTGAAAGTCATCTTCTCTTGATCCTCAATAGCTATCCTCACCTGATGATATCCAGAGAATCCATTAGTGAAGGAGTAGATTTCACACCCTGCAACACCTTCCAAGATTTCCTCAGTAAATGGTGTGGGAAAGGGATCAATCACACATGCAGCATTTAACTCCCTGTAATCCACACAAATCTTGATTCTACCATATTTCTTGATGTTGATCACCATAGGGCTTACCCACTCTGACTCCTCAATTGGCACAATAATTCCAGAAATTAACATTTTGTCAATTTCTTCCTTTACCTTGATGCGCAAGTTCGGATTCATCCTGTAAGGCCTCTTCTAGACTGGGCGTGCACCTTCTTTTAGCTTTATCTTCATTTCTCCCAATGATTCATGTACACCTTTCAATTCATGATAGCCTCTAGGGAACAAATCCTAAAATTCACGCAATAGCTCAATGATCTTAGCAACCTCAAATTCAGACCAATAATCTCCTATAATAGCCTCCTTAGGTTCAACATCTGTGCCACTGATCACTTTCTTGGTCTTCATAGGCTCATGGAAGGTGCATGCCTTCTCATCTACACTGTCCAAGACTTCACACGTACCCTCTATGTGCTAAATGTCCAAGTTCTCTACCTCTTCATCATCAACCATGTAAATCATCTTACCCTTTTCTCTTTCTAGACAAGTGTGCGCAAGCTGCTTAGCATATGTTTCTTCCTCTTCAAAATGTGCCCCAAGGTCTGATTCCCCTAACAACTCCTGAAGTAACTCTTCGGCCTTTGCACTATCTCCCATAGTTAAGCACTTCATAACCTGTAACACCTCATTTATCGGGGGTTTAGAAGAAAAGGTCTGAGTCATACCTTCAACAAGTTCTTGCCAATTTCCAGTTGCTCTATTCAACTCTGCATAGACATACCATGCGTGTGTGCAGCCTCGCAAGGTGAAATAAAACTTGTGCACCCACAATGAAGGTGGTAAAGCTTCCTACCCCACTATCCAGAGTTTCTCACATTGCTGAACATGGTGCTGAACAAGATCATTACCATGGAATGCGCAGATTTGAGTGGGTGCATTGCTTTTTAGAAACTGAGTAGATAAAGCAATCCTTACTTCTCTCCATTCCAAGAGATTATCCCTGTGAACAATCCACCAGCGCGTTGTCATCCCATGTAGGGTATATACTAGCATATTCCTTCTTTCCACCTGACATTCCCATTGAACCTCCATAGCAAGCAGGAATACTTCTGGATTATCTTCACCTGTGTACTTTGGTATCTGGTTGTTTCCTAAATGCCCGATACTGATTGGCTTACTGACACGCGCAGCTACACTCCATACTTCACGCCCAACCATTTCATAAGTGTCATGTGCCCAATTGTCACATGTAACACTTGTAGTAGCGCTCATGGACTGTGCATCATCCCACTAGAGAACTCCTTCCTTTGATGGCTCAAGAACTTTTGGATCTCAAATGGTGCACACATAAATTATGTTCAAGTCTTCTTCGCTTAAGGGCTCTACATAAGGTGTATATTTCCCATCTATCAGAGGTATGATGACACACTCTTCCTTGTTCTCAAAGATGATATACCCCTTGTTGAAATGCAATTCAACGTTGTTTTCATAACACCAAGGGCACCCAAGTAATGCGGGAAAGTTGTCTTCTTCTACAAGTGCTAAGACCTCAAAGTCCCCAGTGAACTTGGCCCCCTGTATAGTAATGGATGCATCTTTTAAAACTCCAATGGGTGTTGCCTTAGTTTGGTTTTCCATGAACAACACATTAGAAGATGGTTGTAATGGAGGTCTACCCATCTTAAACCCATGCATCCAAAGTGAGCACATTTACTTCTGCGCCTGTGTCAATCAAGATGTTACTCAAAATCCAACCATCAACAACAACATTTAGAGTAATCTCCTTGTCATAATCCAAACTTTCTGGAGGAAGATTAGCATGCAAAATCTGTCTCTCATGTTTAGTCCCAGTGTGCGGAGTGTTTCCCTTCAACCAGCTCCCAAAAAAGGAATAATGTTCTCTTGGTGCAACATCTTGCAAACTTCTTTCAATTCATCAACATTTGTTTAATGAAGATCAGTTGTTTTCTTTTGTTCCAACTTCCATGACTTTTCCTTCAAACATTGTATCTCACCCTGTAAATTCCAAATTACTTCCATAGTTTCTTGATAAACCTCCTTCTAATGCATATGGTCTGGATACTTGGCATATAGGACTTCCTCCTTAGTAATCGTAGGTTTCTGTTGCAGAGTTTCCCTAGTGTGCGTTGCCTCAGCACAAGTAGTAATCTTCACAGACACCAACTTAGAATCTGACGCTAGCTTTGGCATCCATTGGTCTTCCACGGCACGTTGTACTCTAACCATTCTTGTGCCATTATTTTCATGTTTGTGTTTCTTGCTTAAGTGCTCATACAAGTTAGGGCACTCTTCATAACTATGATTCTTTCCACAAAAAGAACACAAACTATTATGTGTACATTTGTGCCTATAGTGGTCAAGAGATCCACATGTATAGAAAGTTCCATGAGGAAAATCACTCCTTCCTCTCCTATGACCTCGACCTCGGAATCCACCTCTATAACCAAGACCTCTACCACGACCACCATCAAAATAACCCTCACTATGATCATATTCACGATGTTCACCTTTTCCTTGGAATTATTTGCAAGACCAATTTGTCTTACGCCAACATCAATGACATCATGGATTTGATTGATCAGCCTACAATCTTCAATATCATGAGTCGAGGACTTGCAAATCTTATAGTAACTGGACACATTCTTTCTTATTGTGCACTGCAATAATGGGCACCAACTTGAACTGTGGTCCAAGTGACATATCTCGCAATCCAGTAATAAGGAACACACCGATTTCTGAGGGAAACTATCCTTAGTATGTCCTTCTACTTTAAATTCTGTGCACCAGATTCCGCTGCATGTCTCATGCGTAGAATTAGCAGATAATTTCTCCAACTGCTTCACCATTGCTACAATTTGAGCTTTCAAGAATGGGCTCACTCTTCAGTCCACACTACCTACCACCTCAGCATGCAAAGCTACTTCAAATGCTTCACATAGGTATGTGTAAGTTTTATGTGAAAGTGCCCTTCTGAAAGGTGTGATCAGTCCTCCAATGAACCATTGTGCATGTTGGCTCACACCTATGTCATAAGATAACTTAGATAGAAGAGTCTTGAATCAAACATCATATTCCCAAACATTCTTAGTAGTGCCCTACTTTATATCCTTAAGTGCACTTATGCTTTTCTGCTCAAACTCGGGGATATAAAATTCCTTCAAGAAAACATCTCGCAGCGCTGTATAATCCACACAAGTCTGATCAGGATCAAACTTTCTATACCAACTGTGTGCGCATCCCTGCAACGTAGTTACGAACTGGCTTGCCTTGTGCTCTGGAGCTATAATCCTCTTTGTGTGCCACAATATCTCACACATATGCACATGCTCAGCTGCATCTTAAATACCTCTATACTCTGGAAGAAAAAGATATATCTCCATATAAATTTTATAAGGTTAGTGTGGACATTGCCCACCATATCCAGAGCCTCCTGTATTCCCTCTTGTATTTCCACTGCCCCCAGATCCACCAAATCCTCCAGTGCCTGAGCCACCTGATCCTCCTGATCCACCTCCTCCAATAGGTAATGGACCAGAAGATGCACTACCTTGTGTTCTGATGGTTGTGCTAAACTGAACGCCCACAATCTATGAAGTTGCACTACTTCCAGATGTGATGCCTAGGTTCTGCAAGCCTACATTCTATATTGACGATGCACCAAAAAGATACCTCCAATAGGTCCTCCAAATAAAGTAGATGATGATTGCACCATAGATGAATAAGCTCCCTAATTAACTCCTGAACTTGACTACAAATTAACTCTATCTACTGCAACTCTACTGCTCACACTAGCTTGTTGTTTACTGAATGTTGTAGAAACTAGAAAACCAAGTGCAAGGGCTAGGTCACCAGGTAGATTTAGATGTGTGCCCGTGGCCCATGTCATCTCTACCGGCGCACTCTCATCTGAGGTTGAAGAGGGTTCCCTACCATGCTTTCCCAAATGGGGGAGATCCAGATGCTCTGGCTCCACATCTTCTACATGAGCCCCGAATCCTTCACGAGCCATCTCTCTCCACAATGCCATCCATTCTACAACTTCACATTGCTTCTCTAGATCCCTCTCACGTGCCTCATTGAACTTAAGTTGCCTTTCTTCCCTCTATCTCTCTGCCACTAGGTCCATCATCCTTATCAAACTTACTCCTTGCCCCACACGTGGTGGGGTTTAGTTAGCCATCGACTTCTTTTCCAAATCTAGGGTTACAATCAAGATCTTGATTGCCAGTGGAATACCACGCAAATACAATCCTCTGGGCTCATGCAAAAACTGAAACTCAACAACCTCTGGGAAAGAGTAATTCAAAACTACGTACTCCAGAATATAACTATTCAAAACACCATGGAACCAGACATCCACAGAGCACATCCAAATCAGATCTACATCATACAAGGCCTGAAATTCTTCCTGCATCCAAACAAGCATGTGAAACCTCCAATTCCTCTTTGACGCATAAGCAACCAGCCACTCATACAATTCTATCAGGAAGATAGCAAATAAGCTCTCATATAAGTAGTCATACAGATTTTGCTCGACCCACGCGCGTGCATTAAAATCAGGTCTGGTGTTGAATCTATGAGCATACTCCTCTTCCAGATCTACTAACCACTCCTCAATACTAGCCAAGGTCAATCGGTATGTCTTCATCACGCAACATCCTAAAAAATAGTTGAGAAAGAGGTCTCGACAATGGAACCAATGATGCAGCCTAAAATATACCCACAAATCCCAAGGCGCGTTGACACATCACTCAGCCAGAACTGAGAACTCACTTGAAGAGCGCAAGGGTACCAGGTCCCTCTTTAGAGTTGTTTGTCCAGAATGTTAGCATGATTGTGCATGTATATATTCAGATCCATAACATGTAGGTGCATAAATCAGATCTAGATCTAAGCCATATGAAAGATTGACTAAACAATTATTATCATGAGATTTAGCATGCAAGAACCAGATTCGATCACATCTAACACCAATATCCAGCCAATATGATGCATTATATTAAATACTGTAAAACATAGAAGCTTTATACGATTAAGTTACAGTCTCTATGGTTATGCACGCTAGAAAATCCACATCATAACTCTACAATAATTGGTGTCCTCTAAGCCATGCAAATCAATACATATATAAAGGGGTGGGGACTTGTCCTTTACTGCCCATGCACCTTCCAAAAATAGGCTACATGCTAACAATAGCCATGTGCCTTTACAAGGGAATACAAAAGCATGCAAGTGCTCTAATAATAGATTTCCTATAGTTAACTCTAAGTAGAAATCCTATTATTAGATCAAGAACCTGCATGGCACTCGAACTGTTGCATATCCCAAAATAGCCTTGCGTGAGCTGCAAGTCTTCATGTTTATCACATGCTCAACACTCCATCTCCAAAAATATCCTTGACCCACAAAAGTGGCTAAGTCCTGAATTCAAACTATTCTGGCATGCTCATGTTCCTCCCTGAATCTGCACCTTCTCGTACATCTGGTTTCTGTGTGCCCAATCCTTATGCACTCTTCTACTTGAGTTATATTCCCTGTGCTCAACAAGTATTATGGTGGTTCTCTTTTTGGGGGGTTTGCTTAGTGTCAGTTTTCATGTTCTACACTACTAAACTACTGAAAACAAGTAAAATATTTAAACTACTAAATGTCAAAGCTTCTAATCTATGTAGAACAAAGTATATGAGCTACATCTACTCTACTAAAACAAAGTTGCTGAAATGAAATGCTTATTAAAAAAAATGTTTGCTTGAAATGAAATAATTTCTTAAATCAAATGACAATAAAGGGAATGTGTTGAAACAAATAAATACAAGATTGCATTCAGATAATCATCAAACCAAGATACTGAAACTAAAACTGAGCAAATATAAAGATCTTGCATGAAATACCAGTCCTTCAATCTCCTCATTCGAGTGGGCCCTTGCTCTACTTCGGGATTGAGGCTCTCAACACAAACATATACTCAAAATAACATGTATTATATTGATCAAAATAAGTTCATCACATACTCCAGAGTGCAACTGAAAATAACTTCTTCTATTAACTATTATATCAATGGTAAAAACTAAGTAACAATTCAAAGGAGGTGTCTTATAGACACACTTGATTACAACACATGCCATAAATATATGCAACAAATTAACTGATAACAATTTCATAAAATTTCCATGACACCCTATAATTCTACTAGAAATAGGGGCCCTCGTTTATAGTTGGTTGTGGGTCAATCCTTCAAAATGGCATAGTGGATGTGGACTTGGTCTCCTTGACTGCAACTTCTCAAAATGGCAAAAAAAATGTGCCTCATCAGCCTGCATATGTCACCAAATCACTCAACAAAGTAGTTAGTGAAAGTTCCATTGGTCATTAGTTTGCATAAGAAAGAATAAGGGGAAATGCATCACTTTCTACTTTAGATATAACTATTTATAACATTCCCATGCATAGATTAATGTTTTTAGGAATAAAATGTATAGTTATTATAGATGCTATGATGAGTTGATTTATGGACCCCTCATCTCCCCTGCACTTTACCTTTTGCAAGTCCTCGTGTAAACTATCTTTGACTTGATCTCTACCCAAGTTGTTGTGTCATGTCATATTCTTCAAACTGATCTACATACTATTTCCTTATGCCTTTACATCCTTGGGTTTCCAACATAACCTCAGCCCATGCCTTAAAGCTTTCATGTGATTGGGGAGCACTATTTTTCCAAGTGGTCATTGGGCTAAGGACCAGAGGAGGCCTAACCTGCATACCAACCCATTCACTACTATACTCATTTTTCCCTTTCTCTACTAATTCCTGAATAATCTCCACAAGTGCATCCCCCCTTCGCATACTCCAACTGATATTCTGAGGAGAGATAACTTCTCTTCATTTCAATGGAAAATTCAGAGTGTCCCATATCTTATCACAGGCTATCATATCCTTGCCAAAGTTTTGTTGACAGTAAGTTTCAAATTCTTGGACACATTTGGCCAAGATATCTCATATGTGTTTCTACCAATTCCATTCTGATAATAAAGAGATCTAAAATATTTTTTCATAGAAACATCATTATGGTGTTGAGGCCGAATGTAAAAACCAATAGTTTTGGCCTGCTGAGTAAAAAGATCAGTTTTTTCTTCCCACATAATATGATTCCTTACCAATGATTGAAAGGATTTCAACTGAAACTCTCCCACTGACAAATTTATAAAGAAATCATGAACATTTGAAACTAGCATGTTATGGAGATAAAATTCACATAATAAGTTTTGGATTTATGGAGTACAACCTTGATAAATCTGTAAGAATGTTTTTCCATCAGGAGCCTCATGAGGCTCTCCACAAAAAATTCTATGCAACTACCATGAATAAAATTGTTCTTGAAGAAATAAACTATAAACCAAAGATGGTTTTCTGCAAGCCAGAAGTTTACAAGCCAAAGGATAGACAAACTCAACAATTGTTTCCAATTTTCTCTTTGCATTAGAACTTGACTCAACCTCTTCTTTAAGTTTTCTATTTTCTCCTACCAACTCTTTATTTCTAAGAGATAGTTGGGCACAATGAGAGGAAAAATCATCCCATGCTTTCAAACCAATATTTTCTGTCTCTTTAAACTATCAACTTCCATTCTCAAAGTAGTTATTTCTTTATCTTTTTCTACACTCTTTTGTTCAAACTCATTTTGGAGAGACAAATGAGTTGTTTCCATACCTTTTAGTTTCTTTTTTAGAGCGGAAATTTCATCTTTTTGTCACCTCAAAACCTCATCTCTTTGTGATTTTGCTTGACCAACCTCTTGCGTAGCAGTTTCTGTAACTTTGGTCTGGATTTCTAGAGCTTGCAGCACGATAACTTTCCGGAGCTTCCAAAGGAGTTCCCAGTGCCTTAGCAACATGGATTTGTTCTTTAGGAATGACCGATGTAAAATTGAAATCTCGTGACTATTTTCCTAGGGTAGAGGAAGTCTCAGTTCCAGCAAATTCTTCCAAAATCTGGGTTGCACCTTCTTCAAACAATGTAGGCTAAGAAACTTCATTTTTCCTTGTGGGACCAGACCTTCTTTTTCTCAATGAACTCTGAGCAGGGGTTGACATGATAGTATTTTTCTTTGAAGCTCAAGGCTCAGAGGGTTTCTTGGCTTCATTTGCAGAATATTTTATAAACACATGGGAATACTAAGGAGTAGATTGAAGCTTAGGCTGCGAGCGATAGCCTGGTTCAGCAGAGATTGGTGTAAGAGCCCCTTTTACCCTCTTTTTCCTGTAAATTTCTCCTACATTCACCTTTTCTACTTTCCTCTTGGGTTTCCTTGAGGCCTGGTGCGCACAAATCAACTGAATAAGCCTTGGGTGCTTAATTGCAGCATCACCACCCCCACTCTTATACTTTGTCCAACCTTTATGACAACAGCCACGAGGTATTAAGGAAGATTCACCTTGAGCTCAGGATTTTCCCTACCTTTCTTCAAATGGGTTAGAATATTTAGTGTATCACCCCCTAATACTGATGATTTCCCATCACAAATGAAAACCTATTTACCCAAGAGGAAACCTCCCTCAAATGGCCTGGACAAGCTCTCCCTCTTAATACCCTTCTGAATTCCTTGGGGATTAATGATTATCTCAGGAAGAGTTTCCCCTTCCTCATGAAAAAGGGATATCAAATCTTTAAGGGGGGAGTTAGTGACAACCTTAAGCCCAAAATCTAGAAGACCAGAGATTGTGCTAACAATTTGGTTGTCTACTTCAATTCTTTTCCCTCCTATTCTAGAACAAGTTGCTTCAAAATTTGACATAAATTCTTCAATTAAATCCTCATCAAACCCCTCAAATTTTCAAATAAAATTCAACCAACTTGCATCATGGAAGACCTGAGATATGACAACATTCTGTAGTAGTGGCTCCATAGATTATGGCTCGGACTTCTTCTTCTTCCCCATAGCATAGACTGGTTTGCAATAGTAATGAAAAAGGTAGTGAGGGGGTATTTTTGGAACAATGGAAATGGTTTTGTGAGAGAGATAGATTAGTTGTATGTAATGTCAGTAGCTTAAATTTGAACTACTCGCGAGTTTATAATGACATTAAGTTGGCATAAAATGGCGACGAAAAGGATTGATAGGACTGTTTGAGGTGGCAAGATTTAAATTTATTTGCATGGCTCCCATACTTTCATCTGTGTCACTCGTGTCATATGTCATTCCTCAAAAAGAGTGACAACATGCCTTTATTCATTCATAATTACCTCTTATCTCTCCAATTACTCCGTTAAATTTTCTTTTATGGTTTTAATAAATGCATTGGGAAGTTCAACATACTTAATATCCATAGCAAAAAGTAAATACATGTCACCTTACCAGCTCAACATCCTTTTGACCATTGGTGCTCCACTTCCTACATTTGAAGAGAAATCATGGTTAATACACATTTTGATAAATTACATCTCTAACCTTTATTTTCATGCATGAAAGAAAACATATTTTTGTATTTTTTAGATATAGGGGGGAAGAGGATGATAATCATAACTATGGTCTTCTTCCTTTATTTGCATATTCCTAACAAACTACTCATGGATGGAAGAGTTGAAGTCTTCCATTGAATCAAATTCCTGACACAACTACATGTCCTTAGTGAAGGTTTCTTTATCCTGGGGTCGTTGATATAGCCTCATTCTATGGTTGTTCACTAACAAAGTTCTCCTGTCACCATCAATTGGCAATAATCTCACAAATCCATTATCATATATCTTTTCAATTTGGTATGGTCCTAGCCATCTTGTTCTCATTTTCCCTTTGAATTGTTGGTATTTTGAGTCAAATAGCAAGGCCCAGTCTCCTTCTTTGAATCTCTTGGTCTTGATATGAGATTCATGTCACACCTTCCTCTGATGTTGAAGGATCTCAGCTTATTTGTGTGCCTCTATCCACATCTTTTAGTTCATTCAACTGCATCACTCTATCGTTGAGCTTCATCCAAATCAATTCCTATCTTCAGTGTTGTCCTCTAGGTCTATAATTCAAATTCCACTGGGAGCAATGGCTTCTTCCCATATACTAGTTCATATGGGGAGAAACCAGTGGTGGTTTTCCAAGTTGTGTTATATGCCCAGACTGCTTTAGGCAGTCTTGGCACCCAATTCTTTCTATCTGCATTGACAACCTTAGTCAAGATGTTTTCCAGTTCTCTATTGGTGACTTCCACCTTCCCATTGGATTAGGGGTGGTATGGTGATGATTTCCTATGCTTGATCTGGTAAATTTTCAAAAACGCCTCAATCATGTTGGACATGAACTGAGGTCCTTGATCAGATACTATAGCTCTAGGAGCTCCAAACCTTAGCATGATCTTGTCATACAAAAATTCAGCTACAACATCCTCATTGGCAGATGTCAGTGCTTGAACCTCGACCCATTTTGTAACATAGTCAGTGCACACCAGTAGGTACTCTTTTCCATAAGATGGGGGGTCTATAGGTCCAACGAAATCAATCCCCCATTTCTCAAATGGCCCTAAGACTAGCTAAGGATTGAGGGGCATTTCAGAAGACAAAGTAGGCTTCCCCATTCTTTGACATGCATCACATTGCCATACATATTTCTTGACAACTTTGTGGAGAGAGGGCCAGTAGTACCCAACTCCAAGGACCTTATGAATTGTCCTCTTTACTAAGTAGTGACCTCCTCCAGGTTCATCATGACATGCTCTCAGTATGTCATATACTTCATCTTCTCAAACACACCTGCGAAGAATCATGTCAGGACAACATTTAAACAATATTCCATTGCACCACTTATATGTAGCATTGTTTTTGACTAATATTTTGCGTTCTTTACTGGTAAAGTAAGCTGGAAACTTCCCTGTAGTTAGATAATTGACAAGATCAGCAAACCATGGAGGGCATGTTGATATTGCAAACAAGTGCTCATCTGGGAAGTGATCTTGAACTGCCTCACCTTCTCCTAAAACATTCAATCTCGAAAGGAAGTCAGCAACAACATTAGCCTTTCCAGGCTTATCAATAATGGTCAAGTTAAATTCTTGAAAAATAAGAAACCACCTGATAATTGTACCCCCTACTACTGGTTTTTTCATTAAGTATCTTATGGTTGAGTGGTCTGTATACACAAAGATTTTCTATCCAGTAATGTAGTGTCTAAATTTTTTTAGAGAGTAAACAATAGCTAAAAATTCCTTTTCCATAGTGGTGTAGTTTCTCTCTGTAGGGGTCAGGTTTTTGCTGATAAAATAGATGGCATACATATGCTCTTCCTCATCTTTCTATCCAAAAACAACTCCCATTGCAGTGTTGGAAGCATCAATGTGAATATGAAAAGGTTGACCCCAATTGGGTCCTCTCAAGACTGGGGTAGTGGTCAATTTCTCCTTTATAACTTCAAAATCTTGTTGACATTGAGGAGTCCATTCAAAAACATAGTATTTTTCCAGTAGAGAGAACATTGGTGTAAAAATCTTACTAAAATTTGTTATGAACCATTTGTAAAAACTTGTATGCCCAAGGAAACTTTTGATGTTTGTTTGATTTTTTGGTGTAGGAAACTTAGTAATGACTGATATCTTTTTAGGATCAACTTGTATACCTCTAGCAGAGATGTGATGACCCAAAACAATCCCTTGATCAACCATTATCAAGCATTTTTCATGACTTAAGGAGAATTGGTGTTGCTCACATCTGGTTAACACTTTTTCAAGATTGCTCAAAGATTCCTCAAAGGTAGACCCATGGACAGTGAAATCATCCATGTAAACTTCAACACAGTCATTGGTGAGGTCTGCAAAAATAGCCAAAACTACTCTCTGAAAGGTGGTAGGTGCATTACAAAGTCCAAATGGTAGAAATTTGTATGCAAATGTACCCTAGGGACAAGTGAAAGTGGTCTTATCTTGATCAACAGGTGCTATGCTAATTTTTTGTATTCACTAAACCCATCCAAGAAGGAGAAATATTTCTTTCTTGCCAAATTGTCTAAAACCTGATCTATAAAGGGCAGGGGAAAGTAATCTTTCTTGGTGGCTTTATTAAGCTCCCTATAATCTATACAGATTCTCCACTTACCATTTTTCTTGGGAACTATAACAAGCGGTGATACCCACTAACTATCAGATATTGGATAGATGAATCCTACCCTCAACAGTTTCTCTATTTCATTTTTGACAATGTCTCTTAGTGTTGGGTTAATCCTTCATTGTGGTTGTCTGACTGGTTTGACATCCTCAGTGTAAATATGATGAGTGCAGATGCTTGGATGAATCCCTTTCATGTCAGTATAATCCCAAGAAAAATATTTCAAATGATTCCTCAAGATGTCTATGACCCTAGTCTCTTGGTTGTCTTCTAAGTTGTTACCAATGGTCAATTATTTTCCTATCTCAACAGTTACTTGTTTGGTGTCTTTCAAAATAGCAAGCTCTGTCTCAACAATTAGAGAGTTTAATGGACAAGCATGGGGTTGTAGCGTGTGAAAAATAGTCATGTTCTCAAAAGATACAATCTTGGCTAAAGGACAATGAAAATCAGTTGATGTTTGGCCTTCATGGTAATCATAGGTCTCTCCACAACCTTCTATAGACATTTCACTTACCAAGGTGATGTTGTTCTCTTCTGAGTTCAGCACAATCATTTATATAGCCACAGTTTTGGTTTCCATAGTCACAATTTTAGTTTCCGTAGCCACAATATCATCTTCAACAAACACTGGGTATGTCTCAGTAATTTCTTCCATATGATTTTTCACTGCAATGGTAGCCAGAACTCATAAGGTTATTATCTGAACTCATATTGTTATTATCTAAAAAAATATACCCACACACGTTCACAAACATCCACATATGGCTGGGCAGGAGGATAAAGAGAAATATTCTTTTCTTTTTTCCCATTTGAAATAGTCATTTTTCCTGACCTACAGTCAATGTATGCAGCAACAGTAGCTAGCCAAGGTCTTCCTAAGATAACTAGATATCCCATCTTTTGAGTTTTAGGTTGTAAGACTATAAAATCTACTGGATACTCCCAGGATTCAATCGTAACCATCACGTCCTCAATTATTCCATCTGGTACAACAATAGATTGATCTGCTAATTGGAGGATAGTATTGGTTGGCTACAATCCTGTCAAGGACAAAAAATTGAATGTATCTATTGTTATGACATTGATGACAGCACTGAGATCCACCAAAATGTTAGATATTGATTGACCATTCATAAAAATAGTGATGAATAGACTCCCAAGGGCCCCATATTTTGGTGAAAGAAGTGTCATAGCTACAAGGTCGGCTAGATTTTCTTCTACTTTGACTTTTTTTGGGTAAATTTCTTCTTCCTTCCTAGTGTCTTTATGCAATGATTCCCAATGGTATTATTTAACTCAGGAATATCCCTCATATCTCTTAAGAGTGAGACCTAAATATTCAAATTTTTCAGCTCATGAACCAGTGTTGTTTCTTCCCCATATTGAATTTATTTTAATCTCTCTAGGAAAAGAGTTGTATGCACATTCTTGTCTTTCTCTTAGTCATCCCTAGTGTCTTGTGTTTGTGGAACATGTTCAGTTCTCTCACTTTTCTCAAGTACCTCAGTAATAATTATTGGAGGATTGTTCACTATTTTTCTAGATCTCAGCTGTAAGTTATTAATGACATTAACTTGCATTGTCTCACCATGTCCTGCTTCATTAATTGAAGTTGTTTGTTGATTTTTGGGGTTTGAGACAAGTTGGGCTAGAAGTTGGGTCTGTGTTGTTTTCCCTTGTTGGTAATTTTGTTGTAGTGGCGACATTAAATTTTCTTGTTGTTGTGTAAACCTCTTTGGCTAATTATAGTTTTGTTGGGGTGACCATTGTTGGTTTGGCCATGGATGTGCATTGGTTGGTGGTGTCCAGCCTTGTTGATTATATGGAGGCATCCATGGTTGTGGATTTGGGTAGGCCATCTAGTTTGGTGGTGTCCAATCAAGTTATCCCCAAGTTGGTGGAGGAGTCTGATTGGGCCATGACATCATCCTAGGGGTTCTGAGCAGGTCTAGGGGCATAAGCAAACTGATTATTTGATCTTTGAACAAAGTTTACTTCTCCATTTGTTTGAGTCATATCATTTAATCTTTCTTTCAGCTAAGGTAGGAGAGTACAATGGTTGGTGTAATGGTTACAGACATCATAGATCAAGCACATCTATGTGATATCTAAGGGACATTCTTTTAAAGGATGTCTTTTCCTGCATCTGGGACGGTATATGCCTAGCAGTTCTTTTGCAGCATTGTTCTTAGCTTTCAGTCCATCCATGGTTGAAGCTAACTATGTCAAGATGTCTGTTTTCATATTGGCCATCTCCTATAGAATTTCTGAGGTACCAAAGGCATGTTTTGATGTTTTCCTCCTAATTCCTCCCCTTTTTCTAGAGTAGCTCCTACATAACTCAGTAATTTGTGCAATGGTGAGTTTGTGTACATCACCTCCTCCCATGAGATGGAGGGATTATTTGGTTTCATCATCAAGTCCTTTAAGGAATATTGTCTTGGTTATTTCTGCATTCAACTCATAACCACTTCTCCTATGGACAAAAAAGGAATATGTCTAGGTAATCTTCCAAATTTTTATCTTCTTTTTGTCTCATCTGAAATAACTCTTCCCTCCTATCTCTCCCCATACAATAGTCTTGGTATTTTTCCAAAAAAGGAAGTCTCCATCTATTCTCATGAATGAATGGAGTTAGAGGGAAATCCCATAAACCACCTCATGGTATAGTCCTTGAGGGTGGAAGGAAAGAGCTTGAGTTTTTGGTTATCTGTTTTGTAGTCATATGTTTGGCAGAGGACTTTGAATTCAAACAAGAATTGGTCTGGGTCTTTTGTGGACATTCCTCGAAAGATAGGAAGAATGGATGGGGAAATGTTTTTCATAGGTGCTTCCTCATCCTCATTTAAGATAATGAGGCAGGTAAAGGTTCTACCCAAGGGTCTATAATCATCATTTCCATTGTCTCCCATTTTTGCAAGTTGTTCAAGTTCTAGATAAGTTTCAGATTCACTTGAGACTATTCAATGTCACTCTCAAGATTAGTGTTATCAATGTTTACTACATATTCTCTTATTCGGGATATTCTTTGAGTGTTGTGAGGCATATATCTCCTTATAACATCCCTTGGCTTGTGCATGAATTTGTACCTTTAAAGTCAAGATTAGGATCATTACTGGTTACATGGCTTAACTTTAATAACACCTGTAGCATAAATATGAATAAAATGATGTGTTTTGCTTATGGTGTTCCCTGAAAATGATGCCAAAAATGATGGGTCATTGTAACTTCCAATCATTTAATCAACCTATTTAAATGTTGATGTCATTATAAACCAGGGTTGTGTTCAAGGTTGTATGTAGAGAAGTTGATTTGCAACTCAATATTATGGTGGTTCTCTTTTTGGGGGGTTTGTTTAGTGTTGGTTTTCTTGTTTTAAACTAGTAAACTACTGAAAGCAAGTAACCAATTTAAACTATTGAATATCAAAGCTTCTAATATATGGGGAACAAGGTATATAAACTGTGTCTACTCTACTGAAACAAAGCTGCTGAAATGAAATGCTTGTTAAAGAAAATGGTTGTTGGAAATTAAATACTCGCTTAAATCAAATGATAGTAATGGAAATGTGTTGAAACAAAGGAATACAAGATTGAATTCATATAATTGTCAAACCAAGATACTGAAACTGAAATTGAGAAAATATAAAGATCTTGCATGAAATACCAGTCCTCCAATCTCCTCATTCGAGTGGGCCCTTGCTCTACTTCGGGATTGAGGTTCTCAACACAAACGTATACTCAAAATAACATGTATTATATTGATCAAAATAAGTTCATCACATACTCCAGAGTGCAACTGAAAATAACTTCTTCTATTAACTACTGTAATACTGGTAAAAATTAAGTAACAGTTCAAAGGAGGTGTCTTATAGACATAGTTGATTACAACACATGCCATAAATATAGGCAACAAATTAACCAATAACCAATTTCATAAAAGTTTTATATCACCCTATAATTCTATTGGAAATAGGGGCCCTTGTTTATAATTGGTTATGGGTCAATCCTCCAAAATGGTGTAGTGGTAGTGAACTCGGTCTCCTTGACTGCAATTGCTCAAAATCGTAGAAAATACACCTCATCAACCAACATATGTCACCAAATCACTCAACAAAGTAGTTAGTGAAAGTTCCATTGGTCATTAGTTAGCATAAGACAAAATAAGGGGAAATGCATCACTTTCTACTTTAGATATAACTATTTAGAACATTCCCATGCATAGATTAACATTTTTAGGAGTAAAATTTATAGTTATTATAGATGTTATGATGAGTCGATTTATGGTGATGTGATGTATGTGTTAACTATGATAGTTGTGTTGACTACAAATAGTTGATTGAATATTGTGAAATAGATTTATAATGAATGAATATATCAATGTGTACTAAAGCTTGTAGTGTGGGAAAAAGTAATGAGAGAAGCCTCGACATAGAAGCACACTGGAGAAATTTGAGTGAGGAAAATTGTTCTTAATAAATAAGGGAGGGTGGTCCTCATATGCCCCTAACCAGTCAAGGAGGGAAAAAGGGTTTAGGGATATGATTTGCAAGTTGAGAAGTCATGATGGTCTAGAAAAATAAGGGATGTTAATCACAATGGATCACTAAGATGCACTATCTGGGATTACACATGAAGTACTAACTAGTTGAATAGATGGTTGTTGTGTCATTGCCATATAAAATATATGATTAACTTGAGTATCTTGCATAAAAAATCGTTGTTCCTTTGCAATTCATTTGAATTTATATATTTGTATTCATTGAGTATGGAGAGCCTTAGTCAAAGGGATAAATTTGAGAAGATCTCTTAATACTAAATTTTCCATAAATGGACCATCATTAAAAATCATAGTATTTAGAGGATGATGTCATGGAAGAGGAGAGAGATATCTACTTGTATGATGTGTATTACAAGATATGCTTCCTTTTTCTTCAAGACAGTTGAGTCTATACTATAGTGCATAGTAATCATTATCACAATGCCCATTAATATGATGGATATTATAGAAAGGTCAACCTTTCTCATATTCCAATCAATGGGGAGGAGGATGCACAGTAAAGGGTAACCAAATCAATCATTTATCAAGTAGAGTAAGCAAAATATCATGTGGACAATCAATAGAGTTGTCACTAAATAATGGTTTGTGCTTAGGAAGCGAATAACTCTTAGTAGTAGCAATAATTTTAGATGTAACATGATATGAAGGATTTCCATGGTGCAACACATCAATCGTATATGAAATAGAAGGAATATCACATGGAATAGTAGATGCAGAGTGCGTAGATGAAACAAGAATATCATCACGAGAATGTGTGGAAGTGTGTATGGGAAAAATATCACTTTGTAGGTAAATACTATGCCAACAAAGATCAATGAATGTATCACATGTCAAAAAGAAACTTTTCCTTAAGTGGGAAGATGAGGCCTTGACAAAAGATGTATTGAATTTCTAAATCCATAGGCTTGTATATTAATTATTGCATATTATCTTTAAAGCATAGTATATAATCAATAACGAGATTAATTTTTCCTTGATGCAAAAGGGTAAATGCTCACATGTAACTTTAGGTCCCTTATGTAGACACTAGAAAATGCACCTTGCACATAAGGTCTTCTATTCAAAAGTACCAAAAATATCATAAAACATAAAAAATCCCAAAAAAAAATCAAATAACCACACAAAATCAAATTAAAAATATAAAACCCCACAAAAATGGGGATAAAAGACACCTCACTACTCATTTACTAACCCTCACCCACTCACACTTAATTATGTCCATCTAACCTACCCATTTCCATGCCCAATGCAATATGGACACTATCATTGCACCCATATGTATCTCACTCCCCTACACATTCCAAATCTATAAAATCGCCCCCTCCCACATCATTTCATCTCTCTTGGCAACTCTTAGACCCCTGACTCTCGGTGCACTAAAGATAGACTTGAGTTTTCTTTCTCTCTTGCTTGCATATCTCAATTTTTTAGGTTTTGAAGAAGTGAAATAGAAACACAAAGGAATGATACAACTTGTTGTAATATTGTTTTAGCGAAATTCCAACACATGCGGGAATCACAACTATGTTTGGTTTGCGATCTCCATGTGATTTTGGGTGAAGCATAATTGTGATTGTCTTGTGATCTAAGTCAGCTATATTTTTCATATTCATTTATTATTTTGTCATTTTAATCAATAAAATGTATTTTATCTCCTTAAAAGGGTTAGGGATATGACCAAGGCAGGTCCTCTAATCATTAAAAATGACTGACATTTTTCAAGTGTGCTTGTGTGTAGTATTAGATTCAAATCTGGAAAAGTTTTTATCCACTTTATTTGATGAAAATAATAATAATTGTTCTTCTCTACACAATGAAAACATAAGCCCATTTTATTTTAGTAGCATTGATTTGGAGATTTCATATCAACTAATACATCTTTCAGGTGATCCAAATCTAAGTGTACACCTTGTTATCGATAAAGTGAATGAGAAAAGTCTCCTCAAGCTCTAAGAACGTGTTCGTGGATCCACTAGGAAGGTGAGTAAACCATTGCATTACATTGCCAATTAGACTTTGTGGTAATGCTTTTAAAAGTACCTTATCATTGTTATAAAAATCCATTGTAGACCTATGGTACATGATAATTAGATATAGATCAAAAGTCCCATTTAAAAAATGAACTTGGGTATGTCAAAATTCTGAGGGAAGGCTGATTGGAATATTTTATGTCATATAGGGTTGTAATGTATAGTGTTAGAATCTATGACAACATAATAAGCCTTACTTTCTAAGGTTAATTTGTGTACTTTGCGTAGTAAATCACCTACCACATGCATGAAATAAAATACCTCTTGAGGAGGTATTGCATAAGCACTACGAGGTTCATTCAAAGGCTGTACCATAGCATTGATAGTGGTTACGGGAATACTATTTGGTTTAAAGGTGATGTCATCATGTTTAGGCATATTAGGAGCAAGAGGTTTAACTTGGGAGACATGATCTAGAGGGCCCTTAATACTAGGTACATCTGAGGGATCAATGATAAGCTCGATAGAAATAACAACACTAGAAATAATGCATGAGGGAGGGTTGTGAGTACCATCATGAAGACATATCGAAGGTATTCTAGCTTTGACATTATCCACTTGTATAAGAGGAATAAAAGAATCACTAACAATAACATCATTTGTACATTTAGGAGAGAGAATAGAAACACGTGCCATGGCATTGGCATTTTCAAAAGCAAAAATAGTAATATCATCATGTGGAGAAACATTTTTAGGAATAACAATATTTCTAGTAATAGAAACATCTTCATGACTAACAACATTGGTTGTAATAGAAACATCATCATGATTAACAAGCTCATTATGAACAAAAGTATCATCACCATTAATAACAACATTGTTATAGACATCATCACGAGCATTAGGTAAAATAGGTAAATCATCAAAGCTAGTAACCTTATTATCAGATGGAATATCACAATCACTATGTGCATCACCATCTATAGAAGTAGAAGAATGTTCATCATTGTTATCATCATCTATGCCAATATCATGACATAGTGTAACAATACTAGGTTTTGGAAGTTGTGTAGGACATGTCCATGCACTAGAGAAGACATCATCATCTGAAATGGATTCATTTCCTCCTTTGTGGGATGCATGTCAATAGATGGGGCATGATGATGAGAATAGAGCATCTTAAGAATACCAAACCGGGGAACTTTATCCCCATTAATCCAACTAAAATCGCTAGATGCATATTTAAAACTAAGTTCATCATTAAGAGAAGGCTCCACTAAGTCGAGAGTGTTGTGGTCAGCTACAAGAAAAAGTGTTCACATAAACATCCAAGGATCAGGGACAGGTGGTGGCTCAGTAGAAGGCACACCAATAGTGGATGACACACCAGGGGTGGAAAAGTGAGGTGGATGTTGTGGCTTAGGCCTTTAACCATATGATGTATCCTCATACCCATAATCAATATTTTCTAGAAAGTAAGTATTGGAAGCAAATATAGTTGGGCACAGTGTGGATAGAACCGACTTTGTAAACCCACAAATGGCAGGGACTTGATTAGAGGGATGGTAGCTTGTGTGGTTTTGTGAATCCCTATAACAAGCCATATCTAACTCAACGAAGAAACTCTAAATGTATTAGGGTTTGTATATCACAAGGCCTAACTATGGAATATACAAGCTAAACCTTAAACTAGGTAAATGGTTCAAAAATGGACGAGTTCACCAAAATATATTCAACTTAAAATTAATTTTAAATGATTGATTTAATTAGGATTGAATAATATATGTTAATTCTCTACCAGCTACTTACTTAGGTTTACCTTTAAGTACTGGCAAGATTTCTGTGGAGGTATGGAATGATCTTATTAAGAGATTTCAAAGAAAGTTGGCTGGTTGGAAAGGAGTTGTCCTTTCAAGTGCAGGTAAGTGCCTTTTGGTTAAAAGCATGCTTCAAAACTTGCCTATTTGCATCATGTCAATGTTCAGCATGCCTACAACAATGATGAACAGTATTGAGAAGATTCAAAAACACTTTTTATGGCACGGTACTGAGGACAGATTCAGATATCATCTTGTGGCTTGGGAACAGGTTTGTAAACCTAAGAGACTAGGGGGGGTAGACATCAAAGATATAAAACATATGAGTACTGCCCTTATTTCAAAATTAGGATGGAGGCTTATAAAAGAGCACAGACCTTGGACAGAGCTGGTTAAGATCAAATATATTTCAAACCAAAACAAGATTTCCTTCATATATGATCAGTCTCTTCCGAGTGGTTCTATTTTTTGGAACAACCTTCTTCGCAACAGACACATTCTCTCTCAGGGGTGTAGCTGGAAGCTTGGAGATGGACAAAACATAAACTTCTTGACTGATAAGTGGACTGATTCTAACTAGATTTCTGCTTATGATCACATTAAAGACAACTTAATTACAAAGTATGGACACAAAATCCAGGGGTACATTGAGAGGGATGGAAACAAAAGAAAATGGAAACAGCTAAAAGTGGAGAATGATAGTATACAGGCTGATATTTCATCTTTCCAGAATCAACTTTCTCTAATCCATATAAGTAATCAAAATCTTAAGGATGAACTCATTTGGAAAGATTCTTTTGATGGGGAATACACTGTTAAATCAGGATATAATTCTTTCTTTGTATCCATGGAAAACGAAATTAAGTGGCACAAGCTGTGGATGCCGGAGTTAACCCCTAGAGTGAACTTCTTTTGGTGGCTAATTATTAATGGCAAGATCCTAACTAATGACAACCTCATCAAGAAGGGATTCATCATGCCGAATAGATGTTGCATGTGTCAGAAAGAGGCAGAAGATATAAAGCATTTATTCCTCCATTGTGAGATTGCTTCCAAAATTTGGCAGCTCGTTTTTGCAAAATTTAATCTGAGATGGATTTTTCCCCTTACCTGTCTTCAGGCTTAGGAGCAATGGGACTCTCCGTTTAAGCATTGTATGGTGAAAAGATTGTGGCAACTTGTTCTACCCCACACTATGTGGAGAATTTGGAAGGCTCGTAATGATAGCATTTTCAGAAACAATAGACAGGCTTGTAACAAAGTCTATAAAGAAATTATCATTGTTGTGCAAGATAATATTGCTAGATTTAAACCCCTTAAAAATAGACTTTACCCAGAGAATGAAGAATGCATCCTGACTGAATGGAATATTGACACTGTCAATAGAAATAACAATGGTACTGATAGAAACACAGTCCGATGGATTAAACCTCCCACTGATTGGCACAAGTTAAATTTTGATGGGGCCTCAAAAGGCAATTCGGGAGACTCTGGAGGAGGGGGAGTCATCAGAGATCAAAGAGGCTATTTTGTTGCAGCTTTTTCTGGGAGAATGGGCAGGCAGACTAATCATTATTCCGAAGCCATGGCGGCTCTTTGGGGTATAAGACTTGCCAGAGATTGTAATATTCCAAATATTATAATTGAAGGTGATTCTCTGAATATTATCAATCTTTTGAATAAAAAGCAACACCCCAGCTGGTCTATCAGGGATTATATTGAGGAAGCTATTGATATATGCAAGAGCTTTGAAAATGTCCAAATCACCCACACCTATCGGGAAGGAAATAGGGTCGCTGACAGTTTGGCTAACTTCGGTGTTAATAATTCCTTTCAAACTTGGCTTAGGGGGGACGTTCTGCCCGCTCAAATCAATAAAGCCATAATCATTGATCTACATGGCAGTGAAAATCAACACTAACGGCTGTAATTTGGACACTAATGTGCGGATCCTCAAGTACATTATGATGACATCACAAAAGATATGGATGATTGATGCGATATGTGCGGGATGGACTGTCATCATTTCTTGGCATAGGAGGAAAGCCGAGGAGCGGGGCAATAATAACAAGTATAGCATAATAATTAAACCTACTTTCATGGAAAGGAAAGATTCAAATATCAAAATCAAAGCTCTGCCTGTCCCGCATATTGGTAGCTTTTTTACCATTGAGAACAGGAAAAGAAGCAGAGGAAACATGGGGGGTCCGCCTTGCAAAACTGAACCGACCCACAATCCTGCGTGGAAAGAGAATACGAAGCTTTGGAATTACCTACAAATCGGGGGCCTGTCTAATTTAATTGAAAGGATTCAAGGCTTCGACCAAGACATTTCTATCAGATTCGCCCAGGGATGGAAGAATAGGATTGTCAAATATAGTAACATGGAGATGGAAATCACGGAAGAGCTCATCGCCCAGATCACGGGCCTCAGCCTGGAAGGCACCAAATTCTTCAATAAGAAGGTGGACAGGGAGGTGGAGACCAAGAAATTTCTGGACGAGGGGGAGAATCTTGAATTCGTGACTACTGGCATCAAGGTGGCGTCGATTCCTGAACCTTTTGCTGAGCTTGCCAGGATGGTGGTTAGGTATGTAACTCTTGAAGGAAGATTTGTGACTATACCTCAAAAGCATCTGATATTTCTAAATCACTTTCGTAGAAATAACATAATCAGCTTTCCTCACTATTTGATAATCTCGCTGGAGAAATCAATTAGGGAAGTTCAGAGCCACTCTAGGGCTGTCCCTTTACACCAGGGACTTATCCTCCTGATCCACCGCCATTATTCCAGCTGCCCCCCCGTGAATCCTACGCCACCTCCCTCCTCCATACCTCCACCTGCCCACACCGCTTCCACTCCCCCTGCTGAAAAGAAAGAATGAAGCTGTTGTTTCCAGCAAGAAAAGCAAGAGCATCAAAGCTAAAATCCCTGCTTCCCAACGGGTCCTAAGGAGCCACAAAGACTTGGAACTTGCTGAAAACCTCCTGCATATTAGTAAACCGGTGGAGGAGCCCAAGGAGGAGGAATTGTTGGACAGGGTGGACAGATTAGAAAAGGAGATACAAGAGCTCAAAGGGGCTATAAAAAATATGGAAAGAGCTAAGGGAAAAGGGATTCTTCAAAGTGATGAGGAAGAGGGGGTTATTGCTGAAGTCTTCAAGAAGCTACAGTCCTTAGATGGTAGATTGGGGAATGCTAAAAGCCGCAATGACTGCATATTGTCTGCCCTCAAAAGCATTTATAATTTCATTGAACAACATGTTCATAGTGTCTGCAGTTTAAGTGGGGTTAATGAGGACATTTGGGGCCCTAAAGAGAAAAGGGATATTGCAATTGCTCAGGCGGATATGCAAGACTCCTCTCAGGCCACTGCCATTGCCTTCTTCATGTCGTTGCAGGCTATCAAGACCAAGATTGACAGAGCTATCAAGTAACGGGTTGTTGTGATGTTGTTTTTTGGCTGCGAAGTTGCTGTTATCTGGCGGTTCTGGAGCTGTTTTTTGGCGGAACTCTATATGTTGTTTCTCTTTTGGTTTCTTTTTTATCTTTCCTACTTCTTTTTGGATCATTGTACGTTTAGATCCTTTTTTCACTTATATTGTAATATTTGGCTGTTGAACCCTCTTTGATTGACAGTTTTGCCTTTCTCTGGGTTGTTTCTCTCACCTTTACTATCTGGCTTTTGAGCCCTTTTGTATACAGGGTATAGTCCCTTCAAAACTATTTGCCCTTAATAAAAAAAAGAATAATATATGTTACAAGGCATAGAATAATACACTTATTTATAGATTTCTAATGGAAACTGGGCTATTTACAAGCATATCAAATTGATAAAGTATTTGAAAGCACAAGTGGGATTAGAAAGGTGACTTAGTTGTCTCAGATCAATTTTAGCTTGTGTCGCTGCCAAACTTGGGATGTATGAAGAATTTAGAGTGAACCCAAATTGATTATTCTTTGCAAAATTCATGCAAGGCCAGGACTGTAAAAATGGTTAGGATTGGATTCTACAAATTAACCTTTTTTACTATCTTGGACCAATAGCTTGCAGGGTTCAAATTTTTTTGGGTTGCTTTATTATTTCCTTTATCGCACTTTTTTATGTTTAGATTCGCCTATAACCTTGACTTTTGCACATGTACGTGCAAAACAAACCTAGCTTCTTACAAAAACCTCAAGCACTCATTAGATCTAAAAATAATAAATGTAAATTCTTGAGTCAAACTGAAATCGATGGGCATCTGGTTTATGAGTCACCAAGTGTTGCACTGCATTTAAGACTCGATGTAGTTTTCCTAATGTGTTGTGTAAGTGTGCATACAATCCAAGCCCTTGACCTAGATTTGCCCTTGTGCTTCCACAACAATAGTGGGCTATAGCTACCAATAAACCCTTGAGTGTAGATATGCAAAAATGTGTTATGCCCTCCTAGACTATGATAGACAATCTGAAGATTGTATTCTTTCTTTTTTAGCTCAGTATATGGTACATAGATAGGTGTTTGCTAGATTATAAATGCTCAAGATGAACTTGTATATATAGGAGTTTATCACTTTGAAATTCAAACCTGAGTTGCACACAAAGCTAACCATAAACATCAAGTGTGAAAGATAAAATAGTTACAAAAAGACCCAATAGGCTGAAAGGACCGAAAAACCCAAAAAGGGTCGAGATCGTACATCTTAGTCAGGAACATTATATGGTCCCAACCAATCTATAGGTCTTGAACCAACATTAGCAAAAATAAAATAAACAAGAAACATGACAGAGATCTATGTGACACAATTTAAAAACATAAGCAAGCATCTAAAAAACCAAACCATAAGACAATTCAAGTGATATAAAAGTAAAACAACAAGGACTTGCGCTGCTGAGACTTAATTTCATTGTTCAAGAGCCACATATAATTTTTTTTTTGTCAAAAGCATGATGTAATAATGATTTTGTGAAAAATTTAGTGTCTACATTAAGAACTTGAAATGTTGAAGAGGTGGTGGCAATTATAAATCCACAAGGAAAACTCTTGCACCTGATATCTATTGTTGCCTATTCAAGCTAAGAGGAAAGGCTTATGATAATGATCTATAAAGATAGCGTTGAACCACCCACTCAACCATGTTTTGTGGTTATCAAATTCAACTACTACATCGGCTCGAACATGTAATGCTAATTCCCCTTCCATGTCATCATTTCTAAAGTGTCCCACAATACGGCACAAGCGAATTACCCTAAAAAAATTGTCGTGTTCTAACTACCCACAAAACACAAAGGTTGACGTTACAAAAAATAACTATTAGACATTGGAAAGTATGATTGCATAACACACACTGAAGTGAATTTTTGTCTAATATCTCAAAAGTATGTTGCCTCAATTATCTGTGCACCACACCCCCTTTCTCTTTCAAACGGTTGACAAAAATAGCATGTGGTTTATATGTGTTTTGTCATAAGAAAGAAGAGTTTTGCATCTGTTCTCTCAATATTTTCCCCACCCCTTGACCTCTCCTCCCTCAATCTCGTTCTTCATCTCTTCTCTTCCTCCTACAATATTTCACTCATTTAAGTTGAACTTCTTCAATGCATCTCTTTCATCATCTTCATTATTTGCACCTATACCGATATGGACACTAGATATTAGAAAAATCTAATGTAAACGGCTCGTATCATTAATTGTATAATTTGATACAATGTTGGACGGACTTAAAATGGAATTATTAGAAGAGAGGAGCGGATGGAAAAACAGAAATCTCTTGGCCTCATTGAAATCAGCAACCAGGTATGGATTGTTAATCGGTGTCCACGCGACATTGGGATTCTATTGCAAGGTAAGTCGAATTTTCGAATTCTAGAAAGCACGATGTTTTTATGGGAAAGATCTGACATATATGTAGAGATTTTTTGTTTTCTAATACTTTGAAGTGAAATTCTAGTCTAAATCTACCCAAAACAGTATTCCCTCACATACCCAACAAAGGACTTCAAGATGGTGATGGATATCAATGCAGATGATGTGGATATTACCTTGGTCCCTGTAATGTGCGCAGATCTAGGGTTTTCTTTGCCTGTTGAACCTTTTTTTAAAGTTGCATGTTGTTTTCGTAGTTTGGACTCCTGTTGCTCTGCGACCGCCATCAATATCATCTGAGAGAAACATGGAGTAGGCAATCTGACTCTGTATCATAACATTGACTCATGGTAAGAATTTGGGCTCCTGCATTCTGTTATTCTCTGTGTACCTTTTTTGATTTGGCACAGTTTCAGGGCATTATTGTTACTGTGCTTGTTTTTCCAAGATTAAATGCATTTATTCACTTGGATGAAGCCAGAGACAGAGACTTTGCCACAGGATCCAAATGGGTATTCGATTCTATCATCTTGTAACAGCTCATTCGTTAAGAGTGAAAACCATATCCACTCCATTGAAAAACAACACATTATATGATTCCTTCACTCGTATATGGATACAGATTTTGTGAAGCCAATCCAAATTAATCTCATGAGATATTAATAAGGGTAAACCAAAAACTATAATGGCCAGTGGTTGAATTTGACAGATTATGAGGTTAAATGCCACACAGATCCTTCAAGCCCGATATAGTTTAGAGACCAGGTAGTAAGTTGAGTTTGCTGGTTTGTATATAATCAAATCTGAACACAGTTGATACCATGAAGTGGCATAAACATTGACATTCAAGTATAGACACTAGTTTGATGACTATTCACATACATTTTCAATATTTAACTCAGATCTGGAGCCAGAAGCCTCTATTTCTAGGTATGATCACCGATTTAGAAGACATCTGTGTTTGACTTAGATGTTTCTGGCTAGGGAGTACATATGTGAATCACCTGATGAGATATTAATTAGGCATCAAAAACCTGCCTTATAGTCCTGCATTGTAAGTAGCTTGGGGATCCCATGGTTAGTCTTCAGAGAGAGTATGAGGGTGTTCAGTGGCTTGAGGAGATTGTCCCATTTTTCCAAATGTTTCGTCTGCCTAGAACTGCGCTCACAGTTGAAGACTGCTTTGAAGAAATCGGGTATAACAAAGGTAGAGGTGACAAGCTCAAGAACTTTAATCCTATCTTTGGTGAAGTTAGTAATTGATGGAATTGGTCACAAGCACAAAAATCATGTCGACGGAATGCCTTCATTTAAGTTGAAACTAGACACCCATTGTATCTTAGAGTCTCTCGGAAGACAAAATTGATTCTTCAAAGATGTTTTTTTTGCAGCTGTACATATTTGAACACCATTATAATCTTCCTTCTGTAGCAATCTAGCCCATACCATAGGTAGCTTAGTTCCCTTAGTTTTACAAAGATTTATAGGGTTTATTTTACTGTTTAGGCACCGAATTAGCACCATGTTTTTAGTTCACCTAAGCTTTAGGGTGTTAGAACTCATTGAAATAAACTATTAATTAAATGATGACATTCTGCACCTGATACTGATAGCCTATTTGAAATATTCAGGGATATTAATTTACAATGTATTGTACCTTCAGCGAACAATTCATTTCAGAGTAGGAACAAATTTGTTTAAAGAAGCTTTTACAATTTAGTTTTTGAAATGTCATAATTAGTCTGCAATATGCTTATTTCAAAGATATTTTGAGAAAGCTGTTCCTGTTTTATATATGTTTTGCTACAATCAAATCAAAGCTTTGCTGTGACACGAATTTCAATTTTTTACTAGAATTGCACACATACAATTTAGAATCTGTCCTATATTAGTTCTGTCTTGATGCTTCTTTGAGAAATCTGGCAACATTCAGTTATTAGGAAGTTTACTGGTCTTTTTTCAAGCTTACTATGTTAGTCACATGTTGCTTCCATCTTCTTTACAAGAAGTCCATTATTTTTTTAGAGAAGGATAGTTGTATTGTGTAGAAATGTTTTGTAGGGCTTGATTCATTCAGATGTGAGATCCAATAGTTGATGAATCATAAGTTTCAGAGGATTATGCACATTAGGAATTAATTGTCATCATAAAACTGTTCTACATTCAGGTTTTAACAAGGTTTGGATCCTAGGTTTTTTCAAGCTTTTAGAGCATCTATATACCGTGGCTTTGTAATTTGACGTGTTTAGGTATGAGAACCTTTGTAACAATCTCCTCATCTTTGATGCCAAGACTAATAATGTGTTGCATGTTGCAGATAACCAGGATTACTACTGTTCCTAATGGCTACTAGACTGGTAGCAAGTTATTCTACAATAGAAGGACAGTGGAGGTTTAGGAGTTTGTCGTTTGCTGAAATATCATTCTTCAACTTCACTTGATTCTGCAGTGTTGAGACATGTTTATGACTACAATTTTTTATATATATCTAATGTTTAGGTATGCTAGGTTACACGTTTTCTGTTAGGTTTGTATGGTCTTTAGTAGATAATTAAACATGGTCCAGGGATTTAATTATTGTTATCTACTAGAAATGCTAACTTAGTTTTTTTGTTTTAGACAGGGTTTCGATAATTATTTGTAGGGGTTAATGTCAAACTGTCTCTAGCTCAGTTTGTTATCGTTAGTATTCTTGTGTTAGAGTTGGTGGGATCCAATGTTAATATAACAGTAAACATAAAGTATTTTCATATATAGTAACTGCTAATTAGTAATAAGCATTGGAATTATAAACATTTGAATGGATTACCCCACTTATAAATTTACCTACTTGGGTATAAGTGTTAGTGTAGGATTTATTTTCCATCACTGGAGGTACATAATTGAAGTATTAAAATAATCAGGATATGTCCAGTTGTACTATAAATCTTAATTGCTACACTCAGGGGAGATGTTGCTGTAAAATCTTACCTCTTAATTTTGGAGGGAGCTTACCAATAGTGATGAGTTAGCTTACTAGGTAAAGGTATTCAGTGCACACTCTACCCCCACATATCAATCTAGTGAGTTTCTTATTTATGTCACTTATCTAGTTTGTACTTACCAAACTTTACTCCCCTTGATATATCTACATCACGTGCCATCATCTCTATGAGATGGAACATATGTTGCTTGTTGGTGTTGGATCCTCTAAATTCTTTCTCTTGTGACATTTCTCTCATAATGCCTCTTATTGTTAGTTATTTCGATTTCTGCACACACGCTTGTGCATTTGTTTATTCATCAGAGATCCAGATACTGCCAACATTCAAATCTATTTGCAATACCTTGCAAATTGACATCTTTGATGCACATGACTTTGCTAACTCATTATTTTTGTAGAAAACTAAGTGATGAATCGTAAAAGGCTTTACGTTCGAGTGAACTGAGTGTTATGCCATTGATGTATATTTCAAAAACCCACTACCTTTAAAACACAAAGAAATTTATTTTATGAGTATGGTAGTTATTTTCTTGTCCACTTAGAAAGAAGACTGCTGCTGGGCTCATTATGTTATCAAGCCTAACACCATAATTTTTTTACACAACATCCATTCAAGAAACTCATTGTTGTAGTCCTTGAAGAAACCACGAGAATACTCTTGCATATCCTTATAGAGGAGGCTTGTAGTGAAATACCCTATCAAGTAAGCATCGAGGTGGTTTTCCATATGCAAGGTCTTTATCCATAGTCCATATGATTTTGTTTGTGCAATACTTTTTCCATATTCTTTGGAAAATTGTGAAATAGTATTAAGTAGCCATATCTTCATTGAATTTTTATAAAGCTTTAAACTGTTGTCCATCCTTTGTATGTATCTAACGCATTTTTTACCATGAAAATTTTATAGGGCATTGTCATTTGCCTTTATAGTTAAACTTTCAGAGTCTATAAAGTTTTCATTTATTAACTTCTTTAGGGTTATATAATGCTTTATAGTCATAAGTTGTTCGTTAATCTATCTTCATTATTGAACTTTTAAAATTAAGAAGCCTCTCTTTACGACCATTTAATTATATTTCTTTTCATACCATTTAATTATGCATTCCTATGTAATAACCTTCATGTATAATTATAGAAGAGTTGATCTTGAGGCACCACCCTATGCACCTTCAGAGTCACACTTTGTTCATCAATATATTTTCGTTATTGAACAACGAAAATTAAGAAGCCACCATTTGGGACTTTCAACATTTTTTTTGAAAGCTTCCAAAAATCCACCCTGTAGAGTTGCACCACATAGCACAGTGTTTCTTCAGCTTAGATGCCTGGCCTGCCATCTTTCCTTTGGCTTAGATGCCGTTTCTGAGGGGTATCTATTTTGCCAAAGTTATCACGCACTTGTGGTTGGCCTCATCCCTTTTCTCCCAATGCCATTCAGGTGGGGTAGGTGGAACAACCAGTGAACCAAGGTGCTACTGGCATGCTTGCAAGTTTGCAACATATGCTTTATCTTTTCCCAGCTTATAGTATTTTTTTGGAAGTTAAATTGGCCCATTAATTATGTGAGAATGGTCTGCCCTCCCATTTTACTTTAGACTCTTTGTTGGATTACTGTATTCCAGTTTTAGCTGAGAAGTGAGCTACCTTGTCATACTTCCCAGCTGAAAGTTAACTTCTCTGCCATATCCACCGAGCTGAATTAACATCATGACAATATAACATGGGGACAGTTCAGATATGGTGTCTCTGTTGAGTATCACTTTCAGATTTTTTATTTCGTTGTTTGATTGGGGATTTGTCAGGATTTTTCTCATTGTTTTAGAGGTTTCTTCCTATTTTGCAAATCATTATGTGTGCTATAACTAATTGTTGACATAGTTTTCTAATTTTAATGTTTTCAACATGTTTTTGAAAGCTTTGAGAAGCACATCCTGTTGTAGGGCTGCACCACACAGTATTTATTCACCTTAGTTGTTGGGTCTGAGTTCTGCCAAATTCAGTAGGATTTATGCTTGGCCTCGTTGCTTTGTTCCTAGTGCAATTCAATTAAGGCAGCTGGAACAACCAGTGAATGAAGGCAGCATTAGCATTGCTTGCAAGTTTGCAATATATGCTATAGTATTCCCAGTATAGTCTTTGTTTCGCAAGGTAGATTGACCCATTATCTTGGAGTGGCCTGCCCTCAATTTATACTTTATTGTCAGATTACAGTGTTCCAGTTTTAGCTGAGAAGTGAGCCACCTCGTCATGACTCCCACAGAGCAAGGATTTTCTGAAAACTAGCTCTACCACATCCACCAAGCTGCATTAACATGAAGACCATTTAACATGGGGATATGTCAGATATTAGTGTCTCAGTTGATGATCACTTTCGGATTTTGTCATTTTATTGTTTGATTGTATCTGTTTGGATATTTCTCAACGTCTTGGAGCTTACTTTTTATTTTGCAAATCATGTTGTTTGTTATTGGTGACATAGTTTTCTAATTTTTTTATTTTCAACATTTCTTAAAAAGCTTCTAGAAACACACCCCGTGGGGTTGGACTGCATAGCATATTATTTCTTTGGCTTAGATGTTGGGTCTGAGGGTATCTTTTGTGCCAAAGTTGCCAGGCACTTGTGCTTGGTTTCAACTTTCATTCCATTGCCCCTAGTGCCATTCTGGTGAGGCAGGTGGAACCACCAGTGTACCAAGGTGCCATTGGCATCATTTGCAAGTTCACAACATATGCTATATTTTTTCCTACAATATAGTCTTTTTTTTGCCAGGTAATTTGGCCCATTAATTATGCTGGAATGGTCTGTCCTCTCATTACACTTTAGAGTCTTTGTCAGATTAATGTATTCTGTCTGTCTTTGTTAGATTGTTGTATTCCATATTTAGCTAAGAAGTGAGCTACTTTATCACACCTCTGGAGTAGGGATTCTCTGAAAGCTAACTCCGCCACCACATTCACCAAACTGAATTAGCAGCAGGACCATTCAACATTGTGACAGGTTGGATATAATGTCTTAGTTGAGGATCATTTTCATATTTTTTGTTTTGCTGTTTGATTGTGATTTGTTGGGTTTTTCTCAATGTTTTGGCATTTTATTTCTATTTGCAAATCATGATGTGTGTTGTTGTTGACAGAGTTTTCTAATTTTATTGTTTTCAACATGTTTCTGAAAGTTTCTAGAAATCCAGCCTGTTGCAGGGCTGCAATGCATAGCATGGTTTTTCTTCAGCTTGGATGCTGGGCCTGTGGGGTATTTACTCTGCTTAAGTCACCAGGATTCGTGCTTGGCCTCATTCTCTTGTTTCTAGTGCAATTCAAGTGAGTCAGCCGGAACCACCAGTGAACAAAGGCATCATTGCCATTGCTTGCAAGTTTGCAATATATGGTATATACTTCCCAGTATATATAATATTTTTTTGCAGGTAATTTGGTTCATCATCTTACAAGGGCCCGCCCTCCCATTACAGTTTAACTTTAGAGTTTGTCAGATTACAGTAATCCATTTTAGCTGAGAAGTGGGCCACCTCATCATGCCCCCCGCAAAGCAAGGATTTTCTGAAAGCAACTCCTCCGCCCCATCCAGTGAGCTGCATTAACATGAAGACCATTACACGTGGAAATGCGTCAGATATTAGTGTCTCAGTTGAAGATCATCTTCAGATTTTTTGTTTTATTGTTTCATTGGGATTTGTTTGGATATTCCTTGATGTCTTGGAGGTTGTTTTCTATTTCTGTAAATCACGTTGTTTGTTATTTTTGACATAGTTTACTAATTTTGCTGTTTTCAACATTTTTTTGTAAGCTTCTAGAAACACATCCTGTAGGGTTGCACCACATTGTTTTCTATGGCGTACGTGTTGAGTCTGAGGGTTATCTATTCTGCCAAAGATGCCAGATGTAGGTGAGATACATGGAGCCATCGGTGAATCAGGGTGCCATTGGCATTGCTTACTAGTTTGCAACATATGCTATATTTTTGTCCCAGTATATAGTTTTTCTTACAAATGGGTCCATTAAGAATACTGTATTCCAGTTATAGTGGAGGTATAAGCTAACTTGTTATACCTCCCACAGAGCAAGGATTTTTTAAAAGCTAATTCCACCACATCCACCAAGCTGAATTAACATCATGATTAGTTACCATGGGGACAGGTCGGATATGGTGTCTCAGTTGAGAATCATTTTCAGATTTTTTGTTTTGTTGTTTGATTGGGATTTTCTTCAATGTCTTGGAGGTTTCTTTCTATTTTTGCAAATCATGTTGTGTCATTGTTGACACAGTTTTCTAATTTTATTGTTTTCAGCCCTGTTTCTGAAAGCTTCTAGAAACACATCTGGTTGTAGGGATGCATTGTATAGCATGGTCTTTCTTCACCTTAGATGCTGCATCTGAGGGGTATATATATAGTTTTTTCTTGCAAATTGTCCCCATCAATTATGTCTGAATGATATGCTCTCCCATAACATTTCAGAGTCTTTGTGAGAATAGTGTATTCCAATTTTAGCGGAGTAAGCTACCTTGTTATACCTCCCACAGAGCAACGATTTTCTGAAAGCGAACTCCACCACATCCATCAAGATGTAGACTATTTACCATGGTGACAGATCAGATATAATGTCTCAGTTGAGGAACATTTTCAGATTTTTTGTTTTGTTGTTTGATTGGGATTTTTCTCAATGTCTTGGAGGTTTCTTTTATTTTTGGAAATCTTGTTGTGTTATTGTTGTCACAGTTTTCTCATTCATTGTTTTCAACACATTTTTGAATGACAAGTGCAGCCAACTTTTTGATAAAGTTGTCAGTGGAAGAAAGTACGTCCAACCTGCAAAATGAGACTAGTGCCTGGATCTTGGATCCTTAAGAGCACGGTGTTAATAAAATGGGTAGGTGGCTCATATTGGTTAACAAATTCATGGGGACACTTGCTAAGTGTGGAGAACTAGGAGCCTTGATCATCTGTTGCGCATGGAGTCTACAAGGAAATTCTTTGCTTTATGCCTTTTTGAATTTGCATCCTAGGAAGGACTCCAAAATTTATGTATAAAACAGATAAACACATACATACCTCAAATGGGAAATGCAGGGTGTGGAAAGCACTTATTCTACTGAAAACAAACCTACTCTAACCTACACTAACAATGTATAGAGCAAGTTCATACATTGTTAGAGGAAGCTCGTACACAAAGCCATATACTAGCTGAGAGAAGTACCTACCTTTTCTAATGATACATGGTCATGTGATAAGCTTTGCGACAGTGATGGTTAGTGATAGGAACACAAAGAGGACTTAGTGCTCCTACTCCTTTGAAATATCAACTTCATTTGCATAATACACCTCTCCATTTGTGCTTTGCTTCTGAGGGTGTACCAGTTGACTTTTGGTATGTTGAAGCTCTTCCTCATGCTCTGCATTGAGCATGATTGTTGGCAACTTTGAGTTGGACCCTAAGAGGCCTTGATGTCTAATCGGTCATTCACCTTTCACAACTAAGGTACCACATTCGTTGGAAAGGTCATCCTCATGCTCGGCCCTAGGGATAGGGCATACAAAAATGTCTCAATCCTCTTTTTTTGCTTTCGCCTCGAGCTCCGATAGTAGCTCATTGCATTCCTTGAGAGCAACGACAAGCTCTACACGTGTAACACAGTTGGGGGCATTGAACTCGGTAAACATAGCTTGCTCCTCTTTTTCAACATCTTGCAGCTTCAAATCCTTAACGACATGAAATCTTTGGCTAGGTGGAAACAAGACTTCATCATCATTATTAGAATCATTCCACTCTAATATTGTTATTTCTTGTTTGCTACAAATGAAGCTTGTCTCGATGGGCATAGAGTATTATCAAGGAGCTTGTTCCATCTCAGTTCTCTAGAAAGGGCTTGTTTAAGCTTGACCTCTTCAATATGCCTCTCCAATCTATCCAAGTGTTCTTATTTGATGTGTACTTGCTTATGCAACTCTAGTGAAACCTGGAAGTTTTTCTCTTGCTCGCAAAATATCTCTAAGTTGTATGAATATTGAAATGTTATAGCCGACTTGGAGTGTTGTGTGTTGTTTGGGGGGCGTCCTCATCACGAAAGTGGGAAACACTGCTATCCACCATCCGGTACATGGCAGAACAAGTTTGTAGGTTGTCACAACCTCCCATTGTTCCATGATGAAATGTCTGGGAGGTGGGCAAAACTTTAGGTGGCAGTAGAGGAGTCCTTTGCATGAAAATGGGGATGATTGGGACAACAAGAGGTTTTTGTATAGAAGGTGACGTGGGAGGGGCTTCAACAAGTGTATGGAAGATTGAGAAGGTGGTATAATGTGTGGGAAGGAGGGTAAGAAAGGGGATGGGATTCTTTTTGCCAACCTAAATGAAGTTCTTCTTTACTTGAATGGCTATGTCAAAGCCATGAGGAAGAGCATTGCCTCCAATAGATTGAATCAAAACAAGATTAGAGTCAAATGCTCTTAGGTGGAGTATGAATGCCATACCTAGTAGGGGTCTGCATTCTTGGGGAATTCTACCTCAAAATTTTATGAATCTGATGTTGAAGTCATAAACATATTTCCATAGGAGCCCTTTTTATGGTGTTGAGATGTTCCAAGGGAGATATGACATATGTGGTCTCCTTGAATTGATTGTTCGACTTTTCTCCTAGTTGATCCCATGTAGAGATTAATTGTGCGACCAAGATTGTATTTTAATCTAGAGTTTTTCCTTTGAAAGAAGTGACAAACCGTCTAAGAGCTACATTCTCCTCTGTGATGTTATGCACTGCACATAACTTGACCACATCTTGGATATGATCAACATGGCTTAGAGAATCATTTCCACAAAAGAGGGGCAAAGATTTCAGGGTTGTTTTAGGAATAACATCTCAATGCTCTAAATGAAGAGGACCACCAAAGTTCTAGTAAGGAAAGGGAAGAGCTCTGGGAAGAGCCATGGAAGGATGTGAACATTCTGCATTACAAAGAACGAGTCTTGGAAGATTGGAGTTGTCAGGGGATAAAGTGTGCTTCAGAAAGCATGTGAAGACAAGAATCTCACCAAAATTTTGATTAAAAGTTCAAAAACAGAGGCTTTGCATTATATTTTCAACAAAAACAAAGCCCTTTGTCCCATTGAGCATGCTAGAACTATTGGAGGTTAAAAGTGCCCGACATGTGAATTGAGTTCGCTATCAACACAACATGAAATAGCTTCTAAAGTGTGGGACTTGTGTGGTGAAGAAAACCTCCAGAGAGAGTTGGCTCTCATCTACTTCCACTCCTAACACTATGACTAGTCTACCAAATCTAACCCTTGCAAGCAAAAAGGGAGCGGGAAACATCATTGAAGGACAAATGTGAAATTAGTGCACTGCGGCTTGGAACAATGCTTTGCAGCTTGGTTAGAACAGTGCAACATTCTACAAGCATCTGCGACATCGACAATACTTTGTGGCATTTTATGGGTTGTCAACATGTCGCAGTGGGAAGAAATGGAAGGGAGAAAGAAAAGAAAGGAAGGGGAAGAGGTGGAAGAAAGTTGCAAGCGTGGAGGGGTAATACTCTAAGGTAGGAAGCAAAGGTTGGAGGCCTGGCCTGCATGGTTCAAGCTTAGCATGAATGGGCGAGTTGGGACAATTTAATGGCACGTGGGTTGCATGTTATAAAGGCATACATTGTGGCAAAGTTGAGTGCTTCGTGGCTTGGTTAATGCATTATGGGTTGTCACAATAGTTTGCGGCTTGCTACACTAAGCCATGGTATGAAGAGAGGCCTTGAAGGGACATGAAAGTTTTGTCTAAAACACAAATAGTAATTCGCGACCTGCAGTCTAAAGAAGTGCAGCCAACTCTACAAAAAGAGACAAGTGCTTGGGGGGTCTTAGATCCTTAAGAGCAAATTGTTAACAAAATGGACGGGGGGACTCATTTTGGTTAGAATAAATATTGAATTGTTCTCAATTTGTAGACACCTTGCAGAGATTTATGCATTTGATCTTTGTGTTACCAAGAATCATGTATGTGGCCCTTATTTGTTTCACGAGAGAAGGTGGGCTTTAGTTATTCTGCAAGAGTATGTTGCTTTGGACGTATCCTTGGGGTATTAATCTAAATGGGAACCCTGCTGGTTTTATGTTATCAATCATCATAATATGATAAGGAAATTTCTTCTAATATTAGCCAACCCAAGGCTTTGTGTTCCTTTTGTCAAGTTATTTTTAGACAATTTTGTAAGAGTTTGTAGGGATTGTCATTATCAAATGTTGATGGGCAAATGGCACAAGGAAAACATATCTGAAATCAACATTGGAATTGGTATAGGTACACAAGCATAAATATCTCTTTTACAATTTGTATTGTTGTTAAAATGAAGTTGCACAACTAAATAACATTATGTACTATACATCTAATTTATTGTAATTGTTGCCTTCTCTTCAAACACTAGGGTAGAGGAATCATATTTTGACAGAGAAAACTAGAATTCGGGCATCACAGTTTGATCCCAAAATTGGAAGTTTCAAAAGTGGAGGAGCCTTTGAGGAGTGTGCATTGTTATGTTTGTGAATTGAATTCAAATGTATTTCTCTAAGTCTTGTAATATAATAAATTAAAAAGCTAAGGTTGAGTATCTGGCAATGCAACGAAACTCTGCCAAGAATGACTTGGAAACTTTGAATATTAATATGGAACCAAGCTAAATAAAAGTCCAAAGCGTCAATGATCTTTACTGTAGAAGGTTTGTAAAGTGGCTTAGACACATTATTTTCATTTGCACTTGAACTAATATGAGGATTTTGCTAGAGCTATCTTTATTACAAAGTTGTGAAGTGTCATTTTAAGTTGGGCATGATGGTAAATGTTTAGACTCATACACAACCCCTATAAATGAGGAACTCTTTGCTACTTCTCATGTTCTTCTAGAGGCTCAATAATTGTGTGTATGGCTCTTGGTTGCAAAATTTCGGATTGATATGCAAACCCAAGAGAAAAGGGACTATTTATTTCTTCCTAAAATCTTTTAGAGGCTCAAAAAACTGTGTATTAAGTCATCCCATGGAGACAAGGGTTTGCTTATTACTTCCTAATTTCTTTTGAAGGCTCATTTGCTTTGTGTATTGAGTTCCATCTTCAATGAGGAACCCATAAATCACACAAGAACCTCTAAGTGTTGTTAGTACCAAAGAGAAGGAAAATGCTATCATATCAACTCATGTAGAGGATTAGTGTCGATGCCTATTATGTGCACGAGATTGATGTATAACTTTGTGTTTAGTTTGTCTTCTCAAGATTTTCTTTGTGATGATAAATTATTTTTACATCTAACGAATTATGGCATCATGATCAAATTTATTCTCTAGCAGGGGAGAGAATGCAAGGTTTTTGAGATTGCAACACTTTTTGTGGTCCTAATTGGTGTGCCACCAATAATAGTTTTGAGTGTCAAACCATTAAGGGGCCAATTTAGTTGGATCTATTTCTCAATGTCGGGCCTTTGGTAGCTCGAGTTTGAGTTGATCTTCACTTAAGAGGTTGAGGATAAAAAGGATTTTCCATCACTTGTGAAAGGGTGGTATTTTGAGGTGCATTTAGAATGATTGCATTGAAGGTGTATTTTGAAACAAAATTAGGGTCGAGAGTATTGGAGGCACCATCACTAGTGGGGTGTCAATTTTATTTATTATTTTTGAGGACTTCAATTACTTGTTTTTGTTGAGGATTTTCAAATTGTCAATAAGCTCATGATATTGCATTTTGGCCTCGCCAAAAGGATTTTTGTAGCGATTTAGGGGAGACAAATTAAATTTTGTATTATAGATTTGGTTTTAAGGTTGTGATAAATAGTTTGAATAGCCCTTGGCTCATGTTATGTTCAATTTTATGTGCTTGGTACTTCCATCGGTGGTTGAAGTTATGGGAAACATTCATTGTCTTGTTGTCTTGCATTGACAAAGGTGTTTAAATTATTTTTGGGCAAGTCATGGTAGTGAAAATTTTGAATAACAAGATTAAAAACACTGAGGTACATGAGTTGTGTGGTAAGTTTAAAATCTCACTCCAAAATGTGTCCCTCTATTACCCATAGGCCAATAATTAGGTTAAAATTACAAATAAAACACCAAAATCTATTCTTTGTAAGACCAATAAACTAATAAGAAGGATTGTAACTTGTGGTTGAAAGCACCCTAAACTTTTACAAAGCAAATAACAAAGCTAATCAAGGAAGGCTAACACCATTGCCACCTAATAGCTAAGGATTCTAAGTTTAGGAATGTAACATTAAGATAGAAGCTAAAAGCAATGTTTAACTAGTATGAAAACAATGCAAAATCTAATTAAACATGCCTACTAATATGCTTTAATTACCTAACATGGGCCTAAATAGACCTAAGAGGGCAATTAAATGGTTATGGTTGCTACTCCAAACAATGGTGAAATGACCTCTCCAAATGACTTGTTAAGTCACTTTAGATATTCATAGTTATTTAGATAACTTATATTTTATTCTGACTATGATGTTTAACTTTTTCAGGTTGTGCACACTCAAGCTTTGATCCTTGGCACAATTGTTTGTTTACGTTCCTATGCGCGCCCTTTGCCTTCATCCCTTCTACCCTTCCTTTGCTCCCTCTGCTTATTCAGCTATCTCCTTCCATTTCCCCTTTGTGCACCTTCCTCTACACACCTGCTCTCTTTCCTACCTTATCGTGCACTCCCTTGCGCACCTCCACAGACTTGCCTTCCAAAATGGATAAGTCCCTAGCATTCCTCTTGCATACACTTGCATACACTAAAATCCTCCCTGCGCCCATTTTCTTCTTGTATTCGTAGTTAGATGCTCGCACCCTGCTTCCATACTTTCCTTCTACAAGTATGACTTTTTTCCTGCTATGCTACACATTGCATTCACGTGCCTGTCCTTTGCGTGTACACCTTTGCGCCTCTTACTTTCATGCCTTGCATCTTCTACACCAGTTACTGTGCCACGTCATTATGTCAAACTTGACTGTGTTACACGCAACCTATCAAAGCATGCCAACAAGGTGCCAAATCTGGACAACCAACTGGTGCATGACACATGGTAGAAAAGACAAAAAAGATCAACAGTTGGTTGATTTCTTCAATCAATCAGCACGTGCCATATGTCATTACATGTCAAAGTGACCTGTAGACTTTGACAGCCTTAACATTTGCTGCAGTGCTCAGATCGGCACGCACCTGGGCTTATCAGAGAGATGTTGACACAAGCTACATGTTGGACTATTCAAATTCAAATTTAGGTGGGATTTGGTAGGCGAAAAATATGGAAATGTCTTTCTGATCATCAATGCACACATCTAATTGACCTCAACCAACAAATTTCAATCAAATCTTGTTTTCTTCCTTCTTCTACATGCCAAACAAACATGGGGAAGTGCATCTTGATAGCCTTACAGGTGGATTTGTAGAGGCATTTATCACTTGTTGTTGGTGGTTGAAGATTTGAATATGAGTTTCCCTCCTTTTCTCCTTCTCTTCTCTCCTTCTTCTATAAATAGCAGAGTTCTACTTTGTAAAAAGGCTTCCTCTTTGTTGTAATGACACCATGCCAAAATGGTGGCAGACTTCCCATGGGTTTTAGACCTTGACATGGTCTCTATAATGTATTCTCACCTCCTGCCATGAATGTAAATGATTGTGCATCCCTTAAGCAATAAAATCATGTTTTGTGGAACTCTTGTCTTCCCTTTCTCATTTTCATTGCATCTCGCCTCTCTGTTTGCATTTTCTGGCATGTTGTGTGTATTCCCGCTTACAGTTCCCATGTTCATGTGTTGTGCACACTGTAAGGCTAAGATTGCATGTTGATCTGTGGCATGTGCCATCCAACCTCTTCTCCTGCGCCCTCTCTGTTTCCTTTTCGCTCATGGAGAGTGATCAACCCTTTCCCTGGTGTTATCACCTTCCTTAGCTTAGGATTTCCCTTTCTACACATCCTTCTATCCCTGGTCCCTTGGCATGTTTAGTCTAGGATTTTCTTTTCAGCATTAGGAGTAGTAGTAGTAGTTAGAGGTAGGTAGAGGAACCAACCTTCTCTGGAGATCCATCTCAAGTGTGCAAGGTCCCACAACTTGGAGATGGTTCCATTGTTGTCTCAAACACCTCGGCTCTTCCAGATCTGAGACGCGGGTGCACATTTGAATGACCAACAGTTTCTAGCACACATGGTGGGACAAGAGTGAAGAGCTATACATCTTCATCTCAGTAACTTTGATGTGTTTTGCTAAGATCCATCCTTTGGAGGCATTTTTCAACACATCTAGTGACTCCACTGATCCAAACACACCCATTATTTCATTCGCAGACTAGTCTCCCCTCCTTTTCTTTCATTCATTTTCCTTTTTCCATTGTTCCACCTTCTTCTTTTGAAGTTGTGCAATCATGACTTCTTTCCCTTCCTGGAATTCCCATTTGTAGCAACAGATCTATTTCCCTCCATCACCACAATTTCAAAATCCTCCTCCAAATCAGTTTTATAAGCCCCATTATCCTGAAAATGCATATAACCCACTTTTTTCTAACCAAAATGTTTATGAAGAACAAGTTTATGTAGATGATGGTGGAAACTCCATGGTAGAAGCTGATTTTGAGAGGAAAGTACAAAAAAGATGGAGATGGACATGATGCAACTTAGAGTCAAGTGCTCCATAAAGGTAGCTAAATTTGGCTACAAGGTCCCTTGTCCATGGGTCGGCCCTGTACCAGGCTGGTTTAACACCCATCAAAAGTTGTCTACTTTATCACTGAGATGTTGCCCCAGATTAAAAAGTGGTCAGGAGAAGTGGAGGCTCAAAAATATAGCGCATGACAACCCTATCAATGGGGCAACCATGCACTACCATCTTACATCCCTCCCACTCCTCCATGCTAACTTACATCATCTCAGCCTACTGCACATGTTCCCAACTTTTTCTATGCTACCCCCATTGAGAATTCCCCTCCTCCATCCTCTCACCTTCACTTTTTCCATCATCCTCTCTCCTTCACACATGCCTCCATTCCTTTTGCATGCATGCCTTCCACACCTTCCGCGCCCATCCTCCCATTTCCTTCTGAGTCCCCTCTGTCTAACTGTACCATAAATGAACAACCCCCTGCCAACGCACCTTTCCCAACTAACATCATCATGTTCAATGACTGCAGAACAGTTGAAGAATGACATGACTCATGTGACTCCGACTGGGAAGAAGAAATCATATGGGCCCTTGTTCCAACAGAAAAACAATTAGTCTCAGAGGGAGCACTCCTGGAGGAGATCGAGTTACTTGTAGAGGCAGAACCTCATGCGCCCCAACTCTGCGCGACCCAGCCTGGAAGTAGTCACCTTCAGAAGGAGAGTCTACAAGAAAATCCCATATGTGGGATTGAGCTTCAAAGAAATGGGAAAATCACAAGGATCAAATTGTGCCCAATCAGATATCTGGCTAGTCTAGAGCCAAAGACAGAGTTGTTGCCACTAGTCATGCTCACTTCAGAGCATGAGGTAGAGCTTCAGCACGCCAAAGGTCAGCAGTAGTGCCTCGTGAATCCAAGCACAAATCAACTTCAGGAGGTATATATTTTGTTTGTTGATACTTTGAGGAGGGTGAAACACCATCTACAAGTCAGTTTTTCACTCTTGTTTCTGACCATGTTCAACGCCAAATCAATTACATGGTCGCAATTTGTGAGGAAGGGAAGCTACTTCTCCCTTCCTATTGCAGGTTTTACTTGAGCGCCCTTTGCCTCTGGCTAGTTTAGGTTTGTTTTTAGTAACACAAGTGCTTGTGCACACTCTGCATGTTCCCTTTGGGACATGTATGATTTTCAGTTTTGTACATAGTGTTGTGCTTCTATTTCAGTGCACTCCCTCTGGCACCTTTCCTTTCCTGTTGCACCGCGTGCACCCTTTTTGTTGCTTCCTGGGATGACAGTTCAATTTTGGCAGAGGCAGTTCCAATGGTTAGTGCATAGCTTTCACTCTCATGAATCCAAATAAGAACATCTTCATATAAGAGCAATAGTTTAGTTCAGAGTTCAGATGGTGCTTTAGTGAATCCAAAGGGTGTTCTTCAAGTTGCAGATCAGATCTTCAAGTTTAGGCTTGACTCCATGCCCAATGGACTTCTAAGGCTATTGGTCTTTTCATCTAGCAGGCAAATGGCCTCGAAAGTCACCAAAATTGTTATCCAAATAACATTCCTAGTTATTTGGATAACTTATATTTTATTGTAACTCTAATGTTTCACATTTCAAGGTTACACGCACTCAAGCTTGACTTCTTTTGACACAATTGACACAGCTTACAGTTTTCTTGCACATACCCCACATGCCTTGCTTTCTTCTGCTTCTCCCTCTGCATTATGTTATCTCCTTCCATTTCCCCTTTGCACCTCCCCTCTATGTACCTGCTTTCTTTCCTATCCTATCACGCACATTCCTTGCGCGTACCTCTACAGACTTGTCTTCCAAAATGGCTAAGTTCCTAGCATTCCTCTTGCACACTTTCATACACTAAGCTCACACGCGCCCATTTTCATCATGTCTTCGTAGTTGGATGCTCATGCGCCCATTGCTTCCATACTTGTCTTCTACAAGTATGCCTTCTTTCCTGCCACGTCGCCTTTTTTGTACCTTCGTGCACCTCTGTGCACACCTTTGTGCCTCTGCTTTGTGCCTTGCATTTTCTGCGCTAGTCACTATGCCACGTCATCTGTCAGACTTGAGTGTGCTACACGTAACTAATCAAAGTGTGCCAATAGGGCACCAAATCCTGACAACCAACTGGTGCATGACACGTGGCAGAAAAGACAAAATAAATGAACAATTGGTCGATTTCCTCAGTCAATCAGCGCGTGTGCCACATGTCATTGCGTGTCAGAGTGACCTATAGACTTCTGATAGCCATAACTTCTGCTGCAGTGCTCAGATCAGCACGCGCCTGGGCTTGTCAGAGAGCTGCTGACACAAGCTACATGTTGGACTATTCAAATTCAAATTTAGGTGGGATTTGGTAGGTAGAAAATAGGGAAACGTCTTTCTGATCATCAATGCACACATCTAATCGACCTCAACCACCAGATTTCAATCAGATCTTGCTTTCTTCCTTCTTCTACATGCCAAACAGACATGGGGAAGTGCATCTGACAGCCTTGCAGGTGGATTTGCAGGCATTTATCACTTGTCGGTGGTTGCAAATTTGAATCCGAGTTTCCCTCCTATTCTCCTTCTTTTCTCTCTCTCTTCTTCTATAAATAGCAGAGTTCTACTTTGTAAAAAGGATCCCTCTCTGTTGTAACGACACCATGCCAAAATGGTGGCTGACTTCCCATGGGTTTCAGACCTTGGCATGGTCTCTGTAATGTATTCTCACCTCCTGTCATGAATGTAAATGATTGTGCATCCCTTAAGAAATAAAATCATGTTTTGTGGAACTCTTGTCTTCCCTTTCTCATTTTCATTGCATCTCGCCTCTTTGTTTACGTTTTCTGGCATGTTGTGTGTATTCCTGCTTGCAGTCCCCATGTTCATGTGTTGTGCGCTGGAAGGCCAAGCCCACGTGTTGATTTGTGGTGCGCGTCGTTTGCCCTCTTCTCCCGTGCCCTCTTTGTTTCCTTCGCCGCTCGTGGAGAGAGATCGACCCTTTCCCTAGAGCTATCACCTTCCTTAGCTTAGGATTTCCCCTTTCTGCACATCCTCCTATTCCTGGTCCCTTAGCACATTTAGTCTAGGATTTTCTTTCAGCATTAGGAGTAGCAATAACGCTAGAGGTAGGTAGAGGAACCAACCTTCTCTAGAGATCTGTCTCCAACACGCAAGGTCCCACAACTTGGAAACGGTTCCATTGTTGTCTCAAAAAGCTCGGTTCTCCTAGATCCGAGGGTGATTTGTGTGCATTTCGCAATAAGATTGCAAAAGTGGAATTTAGGTGTCTACAGTGGTTATATACAACGTTATTGGACTTACTGAACAAGCATACACACGCCCATGGGGGCCATAACTTACTCCAAGGTTTTTATCTTTACATATGTTCTACCTTTGGAAGTACATATCCCAAACTTATGGGTCTCCCTCCAAGGTTTTCATGACAAATAGGAGTATATGGTTATGTGTCTCATTTAGCTAGAAAGCTTAGATGAGAACCGACTTCAAGTTTCCCAAAATCACGAGGTTTTTTATACTTATATAGCTCAACATTACAAAAAAATGTTCGTGAGCATCTTATCTGAGTAGGTGACCTCATCTTGTGCGTAGATAGCCAAATTAAAAAAAAAAGATATGTGAGGGTCGCAAGTTCAAACCAAACTGGTCATGACCATATTTTGTCACTAAGGACTTTAACAATGGGGATTTTTGCCTCTGCACCCATGAGGGTGAGGAGTTTGATGGATATGTGAACTCCCTTTTGTTGCACCCTATTGCATTGTTGGTTGTTGTCATTGATGTCAAAGGCATTGATGGTAAAGGGAGAGTGCAAGAGCATGCTTATTAGATGTGGTTCAAAGGTTCAAAGTGAATTCACGAGGTTTCAAGAACACAGAGTCTTGTACGATGAGTGGAGTGTCAATTTAGTGTGGTTTCAGGTACCTAAAGCAGTGTACAAGATGGTACAGGTCATAACAAGCATGGGAGAGGTGTTGAGAGAGTTTCTACAACATGTATGAGCAAAGGTTAGGCTCAACTCAACTCAAGAGTGAGGTTTGTATGTTAGTCATAATTGGACTTGAGAACTGAAAGTGTTCATGGCTGCAAATGAGATGGAATAGAGAAATTTAGACCTATTCTTTTCTAGAAATTTTGGGAGATGATATAGGAAGGTGTCGTGATGCTTCATGCCAAATTTCAGGTCAAATTTAGGTCATTTGTTCAAGTTATGTGAGTTTTTGTGAAACAAGCTTTTTGAAAAACCCATTTTGAGCTGCCTAACTTCTTAGCCTTCAAACAAAATTATACAATCTCCTTTGAATAAATCATAGAAGAAATTTTTGAAGAGGGTTCCAAGCATGAACTAGTGCAAAAAGTTTCAGGACATTTGGATGTGTTTCAAGAAAGTTATGAACATCTTATTGATAGGAGTTTGTCTATATCATGGCATGTGTTCTGAGCCTTCAAAGATCGACTTGAGTATTTTGGTCCTCTAATCAAATTTTTGAGTGATGACTTATCCAAGGAACTTCAAATCCTTCCCTCAAGCTCAAATGAGATCAAACACAAGTCTCATAGCGAGTCTCTAAAGTAACTCTCTCAGTAGCCCAATGACAAGCTTGTCTCTTCAGGCTTGGTTGATACAAGAATATGCAAGGTTAAAAAGCTGCAAAATTGTATCAAAAATGGCCCAGATCCTCTCCCTATATGTGTGAGATAATATATCATGTGCCCAGCTGTAACGACACCCATAATCCTCAATCTCCTTGACAATGAGATCCTAATAATATAGTAACACATAGATTCCCTTATTCCCAACTATCTGAGAGGAAATGATACCCATGACGACCTTTTGAAAGTTTTTGATAGGGTATTCCCTTAAACCTATCAGTCAAACACCATGCTTAGTGCTTATATTAGGTACCTAATAATCACAAAAATACACATCCTAATATCAATTCTCTGTTGAGTTGGTTACCCCTTTCACAGCCATGTAACTTGTCACTGATAACCGAGTGATCTCGTAAACATCCTCCAACATGATATTCCATTCCCTTGGATCCTGTGAAAACCAAAATGTTTTCCAGTCTACATCTTAGTAAGTGAAAAGGTCACAAAGTATCTTTCTCATAGGTATAACCAATGATACCTACACAATCCTCCATATACATGCCTTATCTAAATGAATGATATATTATGGGGTCAACTAATCGATAGCCCATGTAACTAGTCATGCTCTCTAGCATGAATCCATCATACATATCCCCTACATCCACGAAGATAAACTTAGATTAGAATGGTTTACAAAAACTTGCAAATCTTTTCAAACACTAAAATTGTGCAAGTGACGGTTGCACAACAACCAGTGACGATTATAGAATCATCAATCCTGATAGCTAGTGGTTACAAATTCACACTAGAAAATGCACCACCTGCATGGTTGTATAACAACCAATGATGGGCACGTAACTTCCAATCTACGCAGACCGATAGTTTAGCCATGTCATTGATGGCTCCACTGCCTACGTGTGGTAAATAAAAAAGCCCCCAAAAATCCCGAAAACCCTACACAAACTAAAAAAATTCTAGACACGCCTAACCTCCTCCTTTAGTGATCATTTTGACACCATTTTCATATGATTTGACTACCCATAATTATATATCAAATGAATTATCTCCATACCCTCCCAAAACATATAACTCTACATAACTAACCTGTTTTGCCATGCCACCTCCTGTTATTGGTATCCCTAGCATCCTCTTGTTTTCTGCTCTCCATATATTTCATGTGTAACAAATGGTCAAATATTTCCCAAAGCTCCAAAATATAAACTCTCAAATGTGTAAATGATTTCTAAATTGGGCAAGATTTTGAATATATAACCCCCTAATTTTAATATTAAAACTTGAAAATTTACCTTTTATGGCATGTAGGAGTGCATGTGAAATGTTTTGACCACTTTCAGGCTTAGTTTCTAACTTTTGTAGATTTGTGAATGGTTGGGAATCCTCTAACGCTTGTTTTGTCTCAGCTAACGTTATTATTCTTCTATATCATGTATCATTATGCATCTTTTGTCACTCTTTGCAGGTTTCAACCTTGGAATAAATAGCGATGCTCACTCCCTCTTAGTGGGATGAGCTAGGTGGTATTTCTCAATCCTACATAAATGGTAATCCCTTTATTTTTCTTATGACTACATAGTTTTTTTTTTCTTTTTACTTTACATACACTACACTTGACGGTCATTTTTTACATTGCAAGTGGACGGGTGTCTTGGTTGGCCTTGTTCCGTGTCAAGGTAAGAGAGGTAAGTAAGGTAGATATTCCTTACCATTCCCCATTTTCCTTTTGTGCAAATTTCTCAAGAAACACACCCTAGCTAATTCATGATAGGGAGACTCCTTGTGGGAACTATATATATATATATGCACCCCAAATTTGTATGGTGTAACATTTCAAAAACATAACAATGATGTTAAGACCTATGAAGACATTACTAAAATATTATGAAATTTTTCATACCCTAGCACATTTCTCGTGCTTTCCTATGTTCATCTATCCTAGCCTAATTTTATTACCACTACTCTATACAACCTATCATGATTACCATGTTGGAAGATTTAGCCTTTTTTTACTAACTCTAGCACTTTCATTTTGCTCTCCAGAGCCACCATGATGGTTGTATAACCAGTGTGGAATCTTGTGCATACATAATGGAGGTGTTGCAAACTAGTGTGGTATATGTGAACTTCTCCACAATGGTCTTGCAATCACACCGAAAATCTCGCTAGCCACCACAACGATTGCACAACTTCCTCCTGTTGACAATGAAATTATTTCCATGATGCATGATTTTGCTATTTTTAGCTTCATAATGTGTTTTTGTATTCTTTTTTCATGTTAACGTGTTTGTCTTACATCCCAAGTAACCTAATTTTCCTCCAAACTACTTTAACCTAAAATATAAACTTTTGTAATGCCCCATTCATCATTGCTCTGTTATTCAGTGATGACCGTGCTTCTAAGGGCTGAACGCCGTTGTGTTTCCTTTGAAACGTTGGTGTCTTCGTCTTGTTGAGCTTGCCTGCTTGCGTCGGTGTCAATGGTTTTGGTTGTTGGCCCCGCAGCTTCCCTCGCGATTTATCCTATTAAAGGAAGACCTATCGATCACTCTCGTGCTCGACCCCTCGATTAAATTATTTTTAGTTTTATTGCTATCGTGTTAGGTCCTAAATGTTTTTTTTTCAAACCCCGTTTAGGTGTCACAGCATTTTAAAACATAATAATAATGAATAGTAAAGGAACAGGTATCAGTTATATTCCTATGTGTATATAGATGATAAAATTTCATTTTTGAATCAATTAAACCTTTTTAGGCGGTCCGCATGCCTTACTGCGAGTTATTGTTTAGTTGAGGTGTCTCATCCACTAGCTGGTAAATTTCTATCATCAATTTATCCTCATACTTGGCGCGGAGACATGGTTTTCTTTGCAGAGATAAATAAAAGATGTTTTGTTCACATAAATGTATTATGTATATTGTCGGATAAATACGCTGACCAATAGGATTGCACATTTTCAATTATTAAGAATTATTATTAACTAAAATATGCGAATTTTGTCGGTCCCCTGGGCTTAGTAGCTGTATACTGCCTTTTTTTTTTGTCAATCTAACAAAATTTTAAAATGAAATTGTGACCAATTAAATTTATTTCATTTTGTGGATATGTATTTATGTCTGACTTGTTTGGTGGAGGAAGTATCAATTTACTTTGGCCACCTATAGTTCCTTGTCAGCTTTATTTGAATCTTGATTTGACCCTTGGCTGGAATGAGACGCCTTTTCCCTCCTGGCTGCACTTTGGTTGGGTTGTGTGAGACATTTCTGCGCAGATTTGTTTCTTCCTTGTGCGTGGCCATTTCCAAATGGTTCCCCCCCTGCTGGCCGCACTTCTCTTCTTTTAATAAACCTGCAAATTTCTGCTCTGGCGGCGTGAGATCTTCTTGGGGCGGATTGCTTGTGGAATGGTAAAAACGTTGGAAAATTCTCTCTCCTTTTGCTGCGCGCCTGCCCCTTTGTCATGTTCATTTTTCTTTTGTTTTATTCATCTTCCCTAGCCACCATGAAGCCTGCTCACACCTGGTACTGGTCAGATGTTTGAAAAACGTGGTGGGAGGATTTCTAAATGCGCAGAACCTTTGGGCGCCTTCCCTGCTGGCCGCGTGGAGAGCTCTGGGTATGGAGCTTTGTTTGGTGTGTGGGAATCCCCTTGCTGTAGCTGCGCGAATTTGGTGGAGGCGTTGTTGGTCGCTCAGGGTTGTTTGGGCCGTTTATAATGCTGGCCTCTGTCCTTTCTTTGAACAAATTAAGTTATTTGTTGGGCATCTTTCAAATAATACTTCTGTTCAGCTGCTAGAAAAAAAAAATTGCTAAGAGTTGTCAGTTGGATGGATCTTATCTTCTTTGTAAACCTGATCATTTTTAAAAAAAAAAAAGGGCGGCACACATGCTGGATAAAGTACCAGGGAGGAGACATTCCCATTCAAGGAGAACAACGAGAACATGGCCAAAGATATTGCAGATCTGCTTAGCAAACCTCTTGTTAAAGCTTCCTGGAAAGCAGAGTCAAGAGACAGAAAGAGAACTCCACCAAATAATGTTTTCTTTTTGCTGTCGGGAGACAACTCGCAATAATGAAAGGATTGTAAGAAGAGGTGTCCAGTGGAATTCAGGTTTGAGAGGAAATTTGGTGCCTCGCATGCTACGGACGAAGATTCAACTAGAAGGTTGTTGTTACTGGATCTTTGGAAGTTTGGATGCCTCATCGGAGCTGGAGGAGCAGGCAAGATAACTCTAGACTTTTCTACTGTTGCTATATTTATTTTATCATGAAATCGAATCACCATTTCCTTGAATTGGTTGTCTTTTGATCGTCTTTTCAGTAGGTCTCTCCCTTCTACTTGCTTTCTTCTTGTTTTAGCTGTTATCATTGCCTGTATGCTAGTGGAAAACATGCATGTGTTCTCCCCTTTAGGGGTTATGTTTTCTTGCTTGAGTGATCGATCTTCCTTTATATATATATACTCTTCTCTATGATAGAGTTTCAAGTTATTATGTTGTTCCAACTAATAATTAGCAGTCGTTAAAGTAAGCATGCAATAACTATGAAGCTCCTTCCTATCACCCAGGTTTGTCTTTCTTTGTCTTTCGACATATACTGTTAATGATCTCTCAAGCCCACTTGTTAACCCTTTTGGCATCGAGAAAGAAAGGTTGTAGGATTAGTGTAATCAATGCTTGGACTTTTTCAGGTTAGAAATTCGGTATTAAAACTTTTAGAATGAATAAGTTTGTGTGCAACGTGTTTCAACCTCGCGTGTTTAGACTCCTATGTAGTTTCAGTCTTGTTCCTAGGTTTCAAAGCCATCCTTAGGAGGTACTTTGACTGTCCCCTTCAACTTGAATCTTAACTAGTTTTTTTTTTCAGAATAGCTAAGTTAGAGGTCTTAATTATGCAAATCTAGTACCCCCACTATTGCTACAATTATTTTAGTCTTTTTCCCTCTCGGAAGCTTGTTGGTGAAATAATCTAGTCTTCTAACTTGTGTTTCCTCCCATTTATTATGACTGTGTTGTTAATTAGGATTGGACAGTTTCTATGCACATATGTACCTTCATGTTTTGTGATGAAAATTGTCTTGAATGTTGTTAACCTTGGGGAAAACTTTCTTGCAATCGATAGTATTATGGAGTTATAGCAGAAGGAATAGTTTTGATAATGGAACTTAGTAGTTTATGTTGTATCTATGTTTGAACAGTTGATTATGTTACCAAGGGTTGCCTTAAAAATATTGTTGTTTTGGGAAATAGGAAATTTATTTTAGATTAACTGAACTTTAAAATTGATGTGGAGGTTTGTAAATCTTTAGGGTTATAAAATTAGTTGATGACATTTTCGTATACTCTTTTTTGACGGAACTCCCTTCTTCTCTCGCGTGTTTGCTACTAGCCTACAAGGCATAGGCCTTCTTGAATGATTGGAAAATCTCTTGGAGTGGTCAAAACTAGTTTACTTTGCCTTCGCTTCGAAACTTATGTTGTGTGGATACTCTATGGGATTTCAGGTTTGAAACTCATTTATACATGGCTTTTTGTGTTAATTCTTGAAACCCGTGGTTTCCCTTTCTTGGGCCGATCAACTCTTGTTCTTTTAGAAATATAATATTTTAGCCTATGCGTTTGGTACCTTTGATAAATTTCTAGATGGTTGGTCTATATATCAAATCTCAATCTTGTGATTGTTATTTAATTATTTACTTGATGGGAATCCTATTTTTTTTGTTATATTGGTTATTTGCTCCTTATAGGGCCAAGGGCCATTCTCATTCAATTGTTATACTTTCATTGTTTTTACTCCTAACTGAAGTACATGGTCTTCTTCCTTGATTGGCATGGTGGAGACTTATTATAACTTGAAGTGTTGATAGTGTTTAGAGGTTTGACCCAAATTCTTGTATTAAAGTGCTTCCTTTCATGGTATTGATAGATAACAGTTATGGTGGTTTTGTGTAGCCTTATCTTGCTCAGTTCTCGCGAACTAACTCTTGTAGAAAATTTGTTGCAGATGGATTTTGCAAGTAGATGAGTAATAGACTTGTAGATTTTTTTTTCATCAACCTCAGTTGAGAAGTTCTTTTGCTCGAAACCTTTTTACGTTGTTCAACTATTGATAACGTCCAGTGGAAAGTTTAGCAGAGGATCAATGTCTTAGTATAATGTATTGCGGACTTTGTCATCTGAACTTTGGAAATCTTGTATTGTTTGACTATCATTGAAATTTTAAGAAAATTTGGTTACTGTTGTTGAGTGACTTTGTTGGAGTATCAGTATTTTAAGAGTTGATGTAACCTTGTTTTGATCTTGTAAATGAGTGTTGCTACAACTTTACCCTTGAGAATAAATGTTGAGTTAAATCTTGCTATGACTTAGTAATAATGTGTCATAAGTAAACTAACATGGGTTGTCTAATACTTCTGGAAGTCAAACTAAAAGTTGTATTCAAATAAATTAACGTAGGGGTCACCAACTTGAGAGCAAGTAATTCTTTAAATAATCAAAGGCAAGACTATCATTGTAAGTAAAATTATATAACATGATACCCCTAGCTCCTCTAGTGAACATTATCCCTTTTTATGGTGAAATTTGTAAAACGATCCTAAGGTGAAATGAATTGTTAGTTGTTAGAAGATGATAAGATTTAATAAGACGAAGAAAACAATTTGGAAATCACACAACCTATCTCTCCGCCATTGGGGAGGTAAATTGTTCTCTTTGGTAATACTCATTTAACGAAGCCTAAGTAAAATCGTTGATAATTCTGGTTAAGATCTCTAGCTTCAATTAAATATTGGCAATAACTAATGAGGTCCTAAAGATGTTTTCAACTCGACCTTCCCCCTCTAACCTTTTTCCAAGGCACCTTGTATTTCTTCTCTTAAGTGTGTTGAACGTAAACCCATGTTGTCTTGTGGGCAAGAACGAGTCATAGTAGCGTTAGTGGTGAATAGATGGCCTTGTGGAATTAAATTACTCCTTTTTCTTGATAAACGAATTAAGCAAATAAAGGTCATAATAGAGAAGACTTAGAGCAAATTTCTCTTCAGAATAAAAGTAAGAACTTAGCGTTGTAAGAGGTATTGTACGAATCATATCTAGAGTCTTAGAAAACTGAAGTTAAGGATCGAAAGAGGTTTCATAAAAATAAATAACCTTCAATAATTTTCTCATTGTGGCTTGTTTTATCTGTAGGTGTGTTATGTGGTGGTTTCTTATGTTGTCTTGTCAAATAGAAAAGTGAACCATCCTTGGTGGGTGTGAACATTTCCGTGCTACCTTTGTGGTCATCCTTGTATTGAGTTATCCGTGGAGTTAGTTGTGACCTTGGTAGTGGCATGTTGTGTCGTGTTATGTGTCATTAAAAAAAAATATATCCTGTATTTTACTGTGTTGTTTGTGTGTGAAATCTTGGGTCGTTACAACTTTGCTTCATCCATATGTATTCACTTGTAGCCATTGATCATGTTTGATCTCTCATTTGGCTTTAAATTAACTTCACTTTAAAGCATTACATATTTCTTTAAAAAAAAAGGAAGGAGTGCATTCATTTGAGAGAGTTGGGAACATTGGAATTGAGAGAGTCTATTGTAGAGATCAAGTTTTTGATACATTACACTCAATTCTAAGACATTTCCATATTTGTTTCTTTCCTGCCATCACCCATAGAAAATGTGATTATCAAGGATTAGTGGGACACCATCAGCTTTGGTAAAAGATAGAGTGCAAAGGAGATTAAACTCAACACTTTTAATCACGTTGAGCTAGTCATTATAATGCTTCCACTCTTCTTCCACACCTACCCAATTGTTTTCCTTCCTCCTCCAGTGTTGCAAACTTCGGGTCAATTAAGATAATTTAAAAGAGGTAGGATGTTGAGGGTAAATTATAACAAATTAGTTCTAGTCATTTCCTTCTTCGTGGGGGTGAATGTTGGGGTTTTCCCTTTTTTGGTTTGCTTTATTTTGTTAGTTTTAATTTTTGTTATGAATCATTGGAAATATTTAGAAAACAATTGAGAAAAGCAAAGATATATAGGGTTACATATTTAAATTTCAATTTTCGTTAGCGTATACTCATTCTCTTACTCTGATCTAACATCACATTAGAGGTTAATTTTGTATTTGTGTTTAATTTAGTTTTGTTCCACTGTAATTAGGGTTAATTTTGTTATCATTTTATCCTTATATCATTTTTAAAAAAAGGCACAAAAATGGAAATTTCATTCTCATTGCATTCAAGTAGAGGAAAACGAAAGTAGACTCCTTCCATTTGCATATAGGAAAATACAAATTTACACTCATTTCTTGCATGCACATAGGTAGATCATTGAAATATGAAAATCGTCTCTAATTTCTAGTAATTTGAGTAGTTTATTTTTTGTTCGTATTCATAAGAAAAGAACTAAAAAAATACAAAAAGAAATATATATGTGCATTGAGTTTAGATTTTCTTTCAAACTTTCCATTCAATGTATGTCAAATTTGAATTCTATTTGGTTAAAAAAATAATTTCAACAACATATAGAATTTATATTTACTTTCATAAATTAATTTCAAACCAAAACAAACATTATTCTACCTTCACACATCAACCCACAATTGAACATACCAAACCACTCCACCATTCAAACAATAAAAACCTTCCTTTTGCATATCCAAACAACCACACATGTCATTTGAATTTCATTTCTATGCACCAAAACAACAAGCATATAGTTTATGAAACATTATTCAAAAACATCCAAACAACCCCAATTCAAACTCATTTATCTATATAGCTCTATATAGCTCCCACACAAGCTAGATACCTATGTCTAGTTCTTGATCTTAGGCAGGGAAGGGTAATTTATTCAAGTTCCCACTCCACTTGAATGAGATAACCTATAAGAGGACATAAACTCTGAGTTGACACGTGAAGGCTTTTTCTCCACTACCACACCACATCTCATTTTTCAAAAATTTCATATCTTAGACCAACAAGCTTTGCCAAGAAGCAAGAAAACAATCCAAAAATACACATGTATAGATAGTTGCAGGATAACCTTAGGATTTGAGTTCTCTCTTCATCCTCGAGTAAATCTACACTAAATTCAAACCTCCCTTTTGATGTTTGGATGTGCTCTGATATGTAGATACTTCCTTTATGTGAACCAAATGCAAGTTATGTACAATCAAAGGGTTTTTACTAAAGTGGAAGAGATCTCATCAATATGGCTTAGGTTCCATTTTTGAATCTTCTCCTGCTAACTTTAGAAAAGAGGCTTCTCAATTTATGCAAGCTTCCTTGTGCGGGAAATGCTCTCTTGAGATATGTGATGTCATACAATGACAATGTGTAAGGTGTGACAAGGTGTACTAGGCTTCTTATATAGCTTTCCAATTCGGGAGAAGCTTGCAACCTAGTGAATGTAGAATTATATAAAGATAAACATGATTAGAAGAGATTAATTAGAGATTAGTGACCCATGGAAGTTTGGGAAGGTTTAATTAACCAATTGGGATTAATTAATATGCCAAGTTTAGCTTATAAAAGCTAATTGGAGATGATTTGGAGGGAAATCAATAGAATTTGAAAGGTTTGAGAGAGGTATTTAACTAATAAGAGGGTTTATTAATATAATACAAGATTTTTGAAGTGTAATTAATTAATAGTGGTTAATTAATTAATTAAAAGAGGATTTCAACTAACAAAGTGATATTAATTGGCATCCAAGATGAGAGACAAAGCTAGTTAATTAACAAAATGTTGTTAATTGATCGAGAAGATAGGGAATATTATCTAATTAGCAAAAAATCGCTAATTATAATGAAAGGAAAGGAAAGAAGACAATTAGTATAATTTTAGTATTAAACTTGTGTGGTCGGAATTAGGTGTTTACATTATCCACGTCCTATCTTTCTTCATCCCTCCATTAGCACGACCATAAAATAAATGAATCCCATGAGTCACACAATTAGACTTTGCTCCATTCTCAAACATGAATATTATTAGGATTTGTGGTCTTTATCTCTCATTAAGACCAAATATTGTATAGTTTACATGTATACTTAGTTTTCCACTTTGGACGAAAAATTTATGAAAACAACACACATCTAATTTGAGATACATTAACATTCACATTCACGACATTATCCATCCATCCCACATCATCCTCTCATCAACTTTCTCAATCCAAATTTGGGAAGTTGAGTACGCATGGGAAATCTCCAACACTTTTCTGGTGTGTATAGGATTTTTATCCACAATCATCATAAAAAAGATTTGTTTATGTTCATTTTATACGTAAATTGTTTGCCATAGTTGGGATCATCCTCAATGTATTTTATAAATGATGGTGTATTCACCTATAATGACAAAATTTAATTATTATTTAGCTATTGAAGATAAAAATAATGTCAAATAGCTTATTTTCTAATTGAAAACTTCTTATTGATAATACATGTTAATAAAATGGTAATCGTACAAAAAAGGGGTGGAAGGACATCACGTCACAGAATGTGCTCACATTGAACTAACCAAGCCTCAAGAATACAAAATCAATTTTTTTAATGATTACATCTTATCTTTATATGACTTACATTATAATATTCTTCTATTAGGATTTGATACTAACACATGAATTATATAGACTAATGTCGCTTGTCCTATGCACATCTCTCTAATGAGGTGCATAGGTTCACTACATATCTTCCCTAGTTATATGTGGGGATTATACCCACCCAAAATTTTCATTTTAGTGCCCACTTCCCTTTGACACTTTTAGATACTGATTTTGATACTATTGATCATATTATGGACACTATCATGTTTTGTTTTATTATGATGGTTAGATGTTAGATCATGGATTAGTATTCATCTGGATTCAGTTATTATGCTTGATGATTACTAGAGACATTTTCTATATGTGGTTGATGATATACTGTTTGACATGAACATATTATAGATGTTGATTTGGACTTATGATATTTGATATTTTGAGTAGATCTGGTATGGTAGATTTTGATGATGATCTAGTTGATTTATTTAATTAAAAATGATAATCTTGAATTATTGATATTGTTGTGATATGTGTGTTTAGATGATTTTGAGATATTGTTTATATCATTTTGGATGTTCTGATATGGCCATGAGGCCGAAGGAGGTATTTATATTTTGCAGGTTAAAAATCACAACAATGTCCGGGGACTGGAGACTGACCATATTAAAATTCCAGGTGAATTCAACAAGGTCATCATGGTAACTGTGTTATGAGTTTGTGTGTTGTGTTATGTTAGGAATTCCCATGAGGGGGATTTCCATTATATGTGACCATGGGATAAGTGTTTTATTTATATGTTCCCTTTTGATTATTGTTGTATGTATTTTATTTGTAATGTGTTCCTTCTTTTAATTAATTTATATGTGATAGATTAATGTGATAGTCATATAGTTAAATTTTATTTAAATTAAATTGGAGTGTAGAATGAAATTAATAAAGTTGTTGTTATAAATATTAATGTGGTAGGAGTGTGTAAGTGATGTAAGAAATTTGTAAGAGTCTTGTAAGGTAGATTTTGGAAGGTCAAGCACTCCATCTTTTATGAAATTCGAATTTGACCTTGGAGGCCAAATTTGGAGGGTTGTGGGACAAGTTAAACTTGTCCCACACCTCTTAAAATGATCCACCAACCATGCCTATGGTTTGGAGGTTAAATGTAGGCATTTATAATACATTTTGAAGTGACAATATGTAAGATTTAATTGCACTTCGCTTACATGTTTTTAATTTGGTCCTTTTGGAGTATGAACATTTTTGGAGTATATAAGTGATTTTGTCATTTTTATTTATTGTGATTTGGTGAAGGATGTTGACTTTCCTCTTGGGGTTGAGGAAGAATGATGTGGCATCCCACATGGAACCACATCATCCTCTTCTCTTCCCTCTCCTATAAAAGTGAAACTTCTAGCTTGTTTATGGTTGTTGAAACTTTGTTATTTTCCTCTTGGGGACACATTTTTTTTTGCTATTTTGGAGCTTGTTGTGGAGGAAGCTTGGAGTCTTTTTCATGCTTATACTTTATTGGTTTTGGACTGCACTTCGACATTGTGGAAAGCTTGTGAGCTTGGAACAAACTCCATTATGGAGAGGTAGGCATATTTAGTTGTATTTTTAAAAGCTTTCCTTCTCTTGCATGCATTTTTGAATGGTGTTTGTGTTTGCATTCTTGGCTGGTTGGGTAGAATGCTTAGGGAAAGGTGTAGGAGAAGGCTATGGGGATTTCATATGGGGGGTATAAGGGATTGCCAATGGCACAGTTTTATTGTGGAGGGAGTTTTGGTTTGGGATCCACCTTGGAAAAGAAATTGCTTGCATTTCTTAGTATGGGGAGGGCATAAGGGATAAACTGGGGGGGCATAAGGAGAGGTTGGGAGATATAAGATTTATGGGTTTGATATGATTATTGTCGGTATGCATTTTGGTGGATGCCCAATTCCAAATTGGGAGGCATGAGGAACTCCCCATAGTTCTTGATCTTGTTGGCTTGCTTGATCAAGCCTATGTGTTGTATGAATTGTTTCAAATATAGTTGGTAACTTTTGTATTATTTTGAACTATGCATTTTGTTAATTGTATGCAATGTGAATGTTGCTTATATGTGATAGAAGCCTTTGTTGCCATGTGTTGATATTCATGCTCCATTTTAATATGGTTGGGGCTCGGGGGCCAATGGGGAAGGATGGCTTCTCCTTTCTCATTGAATGTCTTGGTTGGGTGGAGAGCATTGCCTTTCGCCCTTCCTTATTGTGATCAAAGTTCAAAAGAAGAAGAAACAAGCATGTTGTTGTTTGGAGAAAGAATTCCATAGTTTGACAGTCATTTCCCTTTGCGTAATTCAATATAACTTTTCCCACTTTGAGTGGATGAATGTATAAATGTTTTAATGTGAAGCATTGCATTGTTAATGGAAGTTGTAATTGAATTGAGAAATGCACAAGAAGAATTATACTTCTCTGTTTTACTTTGGAAAGAAAATGTGAATGATATTTCATACTTTGTATTTTACAATTTGAAACCAATTCAAATTGGAAAAGTGACAAATTGTAAAAGTGTTATGGAATTATGAGTAGAAGATTGAAGTAGTTTCAAAATTGGATTGTATACTGGAATTGTTTTGCTGTCCAAGAATGATATCTTTGTTTTGAAAAGGAATAAGAAACAGTGTTGTTATTGTATGTATTGTATTTGAAACCAAATAGAAAGGAAAGTTGTAAAAATTATACTGAAGATCAATGAAGGATTGCAATCCTTTCTCAAAAGTGTTTTACCTTGTTCATATGCTATCTTCTCCATTGGAAATCCGAGTTTTACTTGCAATAAGAAACCTTTGTTTGGAATGTTGAAAGAAGAATGCATAAGGAATGAAAGTCATTGTTATTTTCCTTGCAAAATGTATATTAAAAATGAAATCAGAAATGTAGTTTCATTTAGAATTAGATGGATGATTTAATAAGCAATGTATTTGACTAAGTTAGGAATCATATGCACATTTAAATGACAAAATGGAGATTCCAATTTAAATAAATAGTTCACTATAATATACTTCATCCTCGCAATTCACATTTTAATAAAAATGAACAGTTCATACTTGCACTAAACAATAAGTTGTGAAACATTGAAAATCAGACTTATTACTACCTAAGGAACTCAAATTCACTATAACAATAAAAATGAACCTCCAAAACTTAATGAATTTCAATTTGGAGCTTGCACGGTCATTTTTCCGTCTATTGCCAGAAAAATGTAACCTTGAACAGATTGGATAAATTGACTTCGCTAAAACACTCTAAACCCTCCCTAGACTGATCCTCCATGTCTGTTTGACATGTTGAGCGAGAGAGGAGTTCTAATTTTACCAAAATTATAAGTTGGAAATTGCCAGTTCGCCAAATAAAGGCTTATAGGTCATTTTTGTAAAATTGACCCTTAAAATTCATCAAAAATTAAATTTTATGTTCCCTGTGCAAAGAGGGCTTCGAGAGCTTTTCAAAAAGTCCTCATTTTCCCAAAACTAAGCTTTCTAGCTCAAGTTATGACACTTTGAAGTTTTTGTGCCTTGGCAGGAAAATTTGGGAAAATTTTCCCTGTTGGGCCTGCAACCCAAAATTTTCCCATCAAAATTGCATAGAATTTTTTTTTTGAAATTTTGAGCTCGGGAAAATTTTCACTTTTCCCTCTGCCGGCCCACAACCAATCAAAGGCTGCCATGTGTCCCCTTGTGGCTATGGTGGAGGCGCAAGTTCTTTTTAACCCCTTAACTTTTTAAAAAAAATTGGGAAAATTTTTTGTGTTGACCCCGCCGGCCCACGACCAATGAAAACATGCCACGTGGCACCTTGGGGGGTGGAAGCGGGAGGGTGGACCTTCCTTCTCCCTTTTGTTTTGTGTTTTGGCTTTGGGAAAAATTCTAATTTTCCCTCCACCACCTGCAACCCCACTTCCCATTTTCTCCTTTGGCTTCTCGGGGGTGTACAGACCCGCGCGCCCTTTTGTTCCTTTTTCCTCCTCGGGATCAAACCGCTAATTTCTCCCACAGCTCCAACGTTGTCTCCACGGTCGCCATGTGTCCCTGGCGGACCCGCGGGGGCGCGGAAGAAAGTGTGATTTTTCACCCGTGCATTGGAAAAATTTCCCAATGCCACCCCGCGACCCGCCAACCCGCCCAAGGTGCACTCCTCTTGCCACGTGTCCCTCTAGGAAAATTTGGCCCCAGAACTCTGCCCACTCATAACTTGAGTTCTGTTTAGAGTTAGGAGGACTTCTTTATATCACTGGAAAGGTGAGAAAATTTCCTATCCATTGGGAATGGTTTAGAGAAATTTTGAAAGCGTTGAATATGAGTAAAATCTAGTTGAAGTTCTGAGTCTGTTAGAGAGTAGGTATGGGGTAAGATTACTCCCTGAATCTAACTAGAACATCTAACCCTAAAATTTAAACCTTGTAAATGTGTTATAAGTTCATAAAGAAAACTTGTGTTTTGGTAAGCAGGTTTTGTTTCAGAACCTATTAGTGAAAACTAATGTCTTGCAACTTAGTTGTAGACACTTCAAATCAAAAAAAAATTATCCTATAATTTTCTAGCTAACCCTAGGTTGTTTCTTGGGTCTCAAGTGATTTAAACGGGCACTACAGTTTGGTATCAGAGCAGTGGTTCAAAGGCTTGGACCATTGGGCACACTAGAAAACTTAAGACATGAAAACTTAAACCTAGCACATTGAAACTTAGAAAACAACTTAGCAAGAATTTGTATGTTTTTAGTAAACATGGAAGTTGTATAACTTAGAAAATGAACTAACTCTCACTTTGGTCTATGTAGGAGGCTCAGACGGAGTGAGAGGAACCTTCACAGAGACTCAGATTCACCACCACCACCGAATCAGGGTGTAGCAGCCATTCTACCTTAGATTTTACAGACCCTTCAGGATGTTAATACCGCTCTACACGGAGGATTAGGTGGATGGCAGACAGCTAGTCATGATAGAGCTCCTTCTATCGAGGGTCAGGTATCTCCTTGACTCAGCGAGGAGCTTAGAGGAGAGAACTCCCATGCAGAGTCAGTTAGAGCAGAGTCACCATATAGGAGACAGGGTGATAGAGTTCGGAGCATAGAGAGAGGTCTCGGAGCCCTAGGCTTAGGGATGAGCATGAAAAGAGGCCTAGAGGCTGACAGACCATAGCAGCAGATCACATCAAGGAGATCCTAAAGCTTAGGCCCTCACATTACTCAAGTGATATAGGTGGATTTCAGGCAGAGGCCTGGCTAGTGACCTTGAGCGGTTGCTTCAAGCTTTGTCCTTATTCTAGCAACACGAAGGCTCGTGTTGCGATCCATCTACTGAGGGATGGAGCAGGAGTATGGTGGAGGACATAGGAGCAGAAGCTCCATGTAGATTCAGAGACAGTGACTTAGGAGCTGTTTGAGGAGAGATTCAGGAGTAGGTACCTATCACAGAGGTTTATCCAACAGAGGATTGACGAGTTCCATGACCTCTGACAAGCTACCCTTTTAGTAACAAAGTATGAGATTTCTAGATCTACTTCAGTATGTAGAGTATATGCAGGGTGAGTAGGTGCAGATTCACAGGTTCATCCGGGGCCTAAATTTGGACATTGGAGGTGCAGTGTGGATTCACTATCCACAGACTTTAGCAGAGGCCGTTGAGAAGGCCTATATTACAGAGGAGACTCGGGGTAAAACCCAGCAGGCTAGAGACTGAGTCAGGAGCCGCATTCAGTAGATGCAAGACGGTAGATCGAGAGGTTCAGTACCTCTTCCTCATGGTGGTCAGCATTTAGCACAGTCATCCTTTTGGCCACAGTAGCAGCAGTAGTCCCGTCCACCTTATAGACCTCCACAGAGAGTTGATGCACAGAGAGGTCGGAGCATGGGGCCTCCTCCTAGAGTTCCCATCAGAACATAGGGTGGACCTAGAGCTCAGTTAACGGAAGCTCGCCAGTAGAGGCCACAGCAGATCGTAGGTAGATCATCGGGATCCATGCCACAAGCTTCTAGGGTACCTACTGGAGGTGTAGTTCCTTGGAGAGGATCAGGTAGTTGCTTTAGATGTGGAGTAGCTGGACATTTTTGGAGAGATTGTCCTCATAACCCTAACAAGGGTAAGGGAGCGATTTCTGAGCCAACAATTGGTGACATGGGATATAGCCACAAAATTTATGCAGCGGTTGAGAACCACTAGGCAGAGCACCAGAGCACAGTCATCAAGACCACAGGTAGCATTGGTGGTATTCCTTCCTCTGTATTGTTTGATTCTGGTTCTTCTGATTCTTTCATTGCACCATCTTTAGTAGAGAGATGCAGGATGGTGACAGTTAGGTAGGGTCTCAGTTGGGATGTCGAGATGGCTTCTGGAGCTAAGATCTCCGTAGAATCCTTAGTTAAGGAGTGTGTTGTGGATTTGGGACCTTTCACCACTACCTCAGATCTCTGTATCCTTCCTTTGGACTTGTATGGAGTCATATTAGGTATGGATTGGCTATCTGCACATAAGGCCAAGATGGATTATTATCATAATACTATAGCTTGTGCAGATGATTTGGGAGTTGATTCGATGATCTCGGGGGTCAAGAGACCCATTTCTATTCACACCATTTCTGCTATGCAACTTAAGCGGTGTGTGCGACAGGGTTGCAGATGTATGCTGTTACAGTCAGTGACAGATCAGAGGATGGGTCTAGTGGGCCATCGCTAAATGATCATCCCATCTTGAGAGAGTTTTCCGATGTATTTCTAGGGGAGCTACCGGGGTTACCACCCCCACGTGAGATTGATTTCCATATAGACCTAGTTCCAGGAGCAGAGCCTATCTCACAGGCACCTTATCAGATGACCACCCCGGAGCTCTGTGAGCTCAAGTTGCAGCTTCAAGGCCTTTTAGAAAAGGCCCTTATCCATCCTAGTGTATCCCCTTGGGGTGCACTGGTGATTTTCGTGAAGAAGAAGGATGGATCATTGCAGTTGTGTATTGATTACTACCAGTTGAACAAAGTGATGATCAAGAATCATTATCCTCTTACTCGTATTGATGACTTATTTGATCAGATGAAGGGAGTCACGGTGGTCTCTAATATTGATCTCAAGTCGGGCTACCATCAGTTGAGGATTTCGGAGGCGGACATTCATAAGACTGCCTTCCGCACAAGATATGGGCACTATGATTTCACAGTGGTGCCTTTTGGTTTGACGAATGCCCCCGCAATGTTCATGAGTTTGATGAATGGGGTATTCAGAACCTTTTTAGATCACTTCATGCTCATCTTCCTTGATGACATCTTGATATACTCACGTACATGTGAGGAGCACGAGGAGCACCTTTGATAGGTTCTTCAATGTCTTTGTGAGCAGCAGCTTTACGGGAACTTGGAGAAGTGTGCTTTCTTCCAGACAGAGGTGCAATATTTGGTATCATTTCTAGGGAAGGTATCGCAGTTGATCCTTCCAAGATTAGAGCCATTATGGATTGGCCAGCACCCACTACAGTGACTGAGGTGCGCAGTTTCATGGGTTTAGCAGGGTACTACCGGAGATTTGTTCAAGACTTCTCTCAGATTACACATCTTATCACTTCCCTTCAGAAGAAAGGGAAGAAGTTTGTTTGGTTGGAGAGATGCAAGCAAGCCTTCAGGACACTAAAGGAGTGCCTCACTACATCACCCATTCTTGCAATGTCAGGTCCATAGGGTGAGTTCTTTGTTTTCATAGATGCTTCTTTACCAGGGCTTTGAGGTTTGTTGATGCAGGATGACAGGGTTGTAGCTTTTGAGTCTCACAAACTCAAGGATCACGAGCTTAATTATCCTACTCATGATCTTGAGCTTGTGGCAGTTGTGCATGCTTTGGTTAGATGGAGGCATTTTCTTCTTGGACAAAGATTCACACTCAGGACAGACCATTCAAGTCTTCGCCACCTCTTTGCGTAGCCCCATGTAAACGCTCGTCAATAGCGTTGGATGGAGTTGCTTTGTGAGTATGACATGGAGATCGAGCATGTGAAGGGGAAAGAGAATGTGGTAGCAAATGCTCTTAGCAGATGGAGACATGTGGCTATGGCTACCTCAGTGAGCACAGATTTGCGGAGCAGGATTCTTCAGCAGCTTCCTCTTGACAGCTTCTACATGGCAATACAAGTAGAGATCAAGTCACAGAGACCCCTTGAGGAGAAGTTTGATGGATTTTCCTTAGAAGCAAATGGTCTTCTTAGGCACAAAGGTAGGATATATGTTCCTAGAGATGGAGGCTTGAGGCAGGACATCTTAGTAGAGGCACATCATGCACCCTATTCAGCCCATCATGGGGTGAAGAAGATGCACGCTACCTTGAGACAATTGTACCATTGGAGAGGACTTCATCGAGACGTGGCTCATTTTGTGTCACCATGTTTAGAGTGCCAGAGGGTTAAGGCTGAGCATCAGCATCCAACATGTCTTCTTTATCCTCATGTCATACTGGGATGGAAGTGGGACACCATTTCCATGGATTTCATTGTTGGGATACCCATGTAGAGATATCACCACGACGCCATTATGGTCACGGTTGATAAATTGACAAAAGTGGCTCACTTTTCTTCGGTGAAGACCACTTATACAGCTAGAGTAGTAGTGCGAGTTTATTTGGATGAGATTGTTAGGTTGCACGGGATTCAGTGGAAGATCATTTGTGACTGCAATCTTTTGTACACTTCACACTTCTAAACTACCATGCAGTATGTCCTTGAGATGAGGATCAACTTCAGCACATCATATCACCCTGAGATAGATGGAAAGACCGAGCGAGTAAATCAGATTTTAGAGGATATGCTCAGGATGTACGTGATGGATCAGCAGTCTAAGTGGTAGGAGTACATGTACTTAGTGGAGTTTGCATACAATAATAGTTTTCAGAGTTCTAGAGGCATGGCTCCTTTTCAGGCATTATAGAAAGGAAAGCTATAAAAATTGTATTGAAGATCAATGAAGGATTGTAATCCTTTCTCAAAAGTGTTTTACCTTGTTCATATGCTATATTCTCCATTGGAAATCTAAGTTTTACTTGCAATAAGAAACCTCTGTTTGGAATGTTGAAAGAAGAATGCATATGGAATGAAAGTCAGTGTTATTTTCCTTGCAAAATGTATATTAAAACTGAAATCAGAAATGTAGTTTCATTTAGAATTAGATGGATGATTTAATAAGCAATGTATTTGACTAAGTTAGGAATCATATGCACATTTAAAAGACAAAATGGAGATTCCAATTTAAAGAAATAGTTCACTGTAATATACTTCATCCTGGCAATTCACATTTTAATAAAAATGAACATTTCATACTTGCACTAAACAATAAGTTGTGAAACATTAAAAATTAGACTTAGTACTACCTAAGGAACTCAAATTCACTATAAAAGTAAAAAATGAACCTCCAAAACTTAATGAATTTCAATTCGGAGCTTGCACAGTCATTTTTCCGTCTATTGCCGGAAAAATGCAACCTTGAACAGATTGGATAAATTGACTTCCCTAAAACACTCTAAACCCTCCCTAGACTGATCCTCCATGTCTGTTTGACATGTTGAGTGAAGGAGGATTTCTAATTTTACCAAAATTATAAGTTGGAAATTGCCAGTTCGCCAAATAAAGGCCTGCAGATCATTTTCACAAAATTGACCCTTAAAAATTCATCAAAAATTAAATTTTATGTTCCCTGTGCAAAGAGGGCTTTGAGAACTTTTCAAAAAGTCCTCATTTGCCCAAAATTGAGCTTTCTAGCTCAAGTTATGACACTTTAAAGTTTTTGTGCCTTGACAGGAAAATTTGGGAAAAATTTCCCTGTTGGGCCAACAACCCAAATTTTCCCATCAAAATTACCTTAGATTTTTTTTTGAAATTTTGGGCTTGGGAAAATTTTCACTTTTCCCTCCACCGGCCCATAGCCAATCAAAGGCTGCTACGTGTTCTCCAGGGGCTGAGGCGGAGGCGCGGAAAATTTTTACCCCTTTAAATTTTTGAAAATTTTTGGAAAATTTTCATTTTTCCCTCCGCCGGCGCACCGCCAATCAGAGAGCACCACGTGTCCCCTTGTGGCTATGGCAAAGGCATGGGTTCTTTTTAACCCCTTAGCTTTAAAAAAAAATTGGGAAAAATTTTCCTGTTGACCCCGCCGGCCCGCAACTAATGAAAACGTGCCACATGGCACCTTGGGGGTGGAAGCGGGAGCACGGACCTTCCTTCTCCCTTTTGTTTTGTGTTTTGGCTTTAGGAAAATTTCCAATTTTCCCTCTGCCACCCACAACCCTGCTTCCCATTTTCTCCTTTGTCTTCCCGCAGGTGTGCGGACCCGCGCACCCTTTTGTTCCTTTTTCCTCCTCGGGAGAAGACTACCAATTTCTCCCGCCGCTCTGACGTTGTCTCCGCGGTCACCACGTGTCCTTGGCGGACCTGTGGGGGCGTGGAAGAAAGTGTGATTTTTCACCCGTGCGTTGGGAAAATTTCCTAATGTCGCCCCACGACCCGCCAACCCACCCAAGGTGCACTCCTCCTCTTGCCACGTGTCCCTCTAGGAAAATTTGGCCCCAGAACTCTGCCCACTCATAACTTGAGTTCTGCTTGGAGTTAGGAGGACTTCCTTATATCACCGGAAAGGTGAGAAAATTTTCTATCCATTGGGAATGGTTTAGGAAAATTTTAAATCATTTAATATGAGTAAAATCTAGTTGAAGTTTTGAGTCTGTTAGAGAGCAGGTATGGGGTAAGATTACTCCCTGAATATAACTAGAACATCTAACCCTAAAATTTAAACCTTGTAAACGTGTTATAAGTTCATAAAGGAAACTTTTGTTTTGGTAAGCAAGTTTTTTTTCAAAACCTATTAGTGAAAACTGATGTCTTGCAACTTAGTTGTAGACACTTCAAATCAAAGAAAATTATCCCATAATTTTCTAGCTAACCCTAGATTGTTTCTTGGGTCTCAAGTGGTTGTTTGAACGGGAACTACATTCATATTGTTATATTATAAAGATGTAAGGTGTTTTTTTCACCTTTTAATAATTTATTTATTACAAAGAAAAATTTCATTTAAAAAACCCTAATTTTATCCTGGATTTTCCTAATTCATTAATTTAATTTAATTTAATTACTAAGTTATTATAATATTTATCAATTCAAAATTTATTGAAACATTTCCATGGAAAGTAAAATAACACAAGAAAGATATTTTAATAATTTAACACTTCATTATTCATAAATCAAAGTTTACAAAGTTGAGTACATATATCTGCAAGTGTTTGGAAAGGTCATTCACACATTCTCCCTAGCAAGGTAGAGTAGATAGGATAATTGGGAAGATAACACGGTGTGGCAATAAGAATCTTAACAACATTCTAAACGTGTTCATACAACACAACTTATCCATGGCCAAGACTCTCGAATATGTGCACCACACCCTCCAGTGGACACATGTTGTGTGCCCCTTCTTAACCAATATCCCCACTATTTCCCAAACCCCCTTACAAAACCTTCTAGAAACATGTCTCAAATATTTCTAGTCCTATTCACATAAAACAATAATCAACATCTTCCTACCTTTCCAAGGACCTACCATTCCTTTTATAATATTGAAAGATTATTATAACCATCGTGTCTCATCATAACTATCTTTTACATGATAATTGTTCATTATAATTTTAAATTTACCCCTCTTTGGGTTTCTCTAGCTATTTTAACTCATTTCAATTTTTCAAATAAATACATGTTGGTAAAGTGACTCCTTTTTACACCAAAAATTTCACCATCCTTTCTTTAATTTTATACATCTTTATGATTTCTCTCTCTTCCACATGTATTTTGAGGTGAATTTTAACTATTTAAACTTTTTAAATTACCATTTTCCCTTTACGAGGATTTAGTCATATAACAAAAGACCTAATGATGATGTTATAACCTCAAAAAATGTATTCAATTGCTCCAATAAAACTTCTACTCTCTGCAACACTCTTTGGTGTGAGACAATTAGGATGTCATAAACCTTTGAAAGTTCCACTCGTAGTTCTCCTCCTCTAGTAACATGTCAAAAATAGATTGGCGATTATTTTACAATAGCACACATTTCTTCATATTACACAATTATTTTTCTGTTATCACTCATACTGCTTCTCTCAAATGTGTTAGATGTTCTTCCCATGTTGCACTAAAAATTATAATATCGTCTAGATACACTATGATATATGTAGTTATGAATTGATGCAACACATGATTAATCAATCCCATGAATTTAGTATATCGATTACATATATCAAAAGAAATTACTAACATTCATACAAACCCAGTTTCATCTTGAAGGTTGTCTTCCATACGTCCTCCTCCTTCATATGTACTTGATGATACATGAGTTTGAGATCCAACTTAGTGAAATATTAGGCATGTTGAAGTTGGTCCAATAGGTCATCAATCCATGATAGTGGTTCTTGATTGTGATCTTGTTCAAGGCTTTATAATATATGCACATTCTCTAATAGTCATCTTTCCTATGTACCATCACAATGGGTGACCCACATGGTGAGGTAGTTGGGAAAATGACCCCATATGCCAACTCCTCATGAAGTTGTTTCTTAATTTCATTTCTCTCAAAGAGTGGTTACTTGTACAAACTAGTGTTAAGTAAAAAAGATTCTAATAACAATTGAATCTCATGTTCTACTTCCCATTTCAGAGACAAACCCTTAGAGTTTGGAACACTTATTGAAAAAATTACAACATATCATCCAAATATTTCAATATTTGGCTAGAAACATTAGAAAACTCTAACCCATCTTCCAATTTTTCTTTTTAAATAAGTAATCAAAAATAATTATTATACGAAGTTGGTCTCTTTGTTTGTTTGGCACTTACCAGGGTAAGTTTGGGATTTCATTGATTTTTCTTGACACTAAATTGCATTCCATCCTTGAATCATATGCATTTTTTATCCCTTCTTGTGAAGATTGCATCCTCAATATAAAAGTAACGAGTTTTAAACATCACATCAAATGTATCAGGAGGAATTACATATGCTTCTACCTCATTAATGTATTATGGGTTAATCCCAAAATTGAATTTACATTTCTTTATCACCTAAATTTTAACACTCTTCTTCACTCGACCCAATGGATATGCTCAAGGATGGCCATATGTTTATGAACCAAGATTTCTAAAAATTTTAATTTGGAGTAAAATTGACTTGAGGCCTACTACCAACATGTGCATTTACCTTTTTCTTCTTAATTTGAATCTCAATTTGAAAGAACTTACTCATTTCTCTCTTTCTCCTTGAAACTCAAGTTGGTCATTGTGAAACCCAATGTCTCATATACAAAATAATTATCCTCGATATTTACCTTTGATTTCAAATATTCCATGGATTTCTTGGAGTCTTCCTTGGATCAATGCTTTAGATGCGATTCTAGATATAGCTTTCAACATGTAGTGTCCGTATGTATATTGATAGAAAAATGATTACAATATTTATTTGGATCCCTAAAAGTATTTAAAGTAATAACATTTCTTTTACCTTTCCACTCACCCTTATTTTAAGGTTGTTTTTTCTCTTTCTCAGGCTAATTTATGGGTTGATATTTCCTTAAGCATTCCCCTTCTTGAATTTTTCTTCCTTAATGTAGTAATCTAGCATGCAAGCCTCATCAAGGTACTTTGTCTTACGTAAGACATCTTGTCTCTGTATACGTGTTTAGATACCTCCCAAGTACTTGGTCAAGTTGTTTACATCTATGTCAAAAAAATAATCCATCCATCCCATGTCATCCTCTCATTGGTTTCTTTAGTTTGACCTCAATAATTCAAGTACGCTTAGGAAAGATTCGACAGTTTTGCGGTGTGCATATGAATCCTATCCACAATCATCATCTATAAGATCATTGTTTGTGTCTAGTATATACATAGATTGGTTTCCATATTTGTGATCATCCTATTTACACCCCAGTTAATTTAATAATGCTATAAATGCATTAAAAGAGGATGTAAGGTTTGTTACAAAGGTTATTATGATTAATTAACTTTCAAAATTAATCATTCAATATCATAACACATTAATACATGCAACTAGTGATAACGATATGTTATAAGCTCAAAAACACAAGAGGGATGCATTTAGTTATACATAGTGACAAAAGATAGATCTAGGTGCACAAAATAGAATATTTGGGAGTAATGAACCTAATGATGCTTCATTATTGATATTGTAGCTAGAAAATGCACTAGTATGTAATTGTACAATTATGTCAGGAATGTCTATATCGTCTTGGCCCTGTTATACAATATTGAATATGTTCAGAGTGTGGCTCTATAACTTCATATCGCATTCATTTTCCTAAAAATGTATGCCATTTTCAAACCCTAAGTGTCACATAGTTACAAAACCATTAAAATAATCTAAATCAAACTCAAACCCTAACTGTGGGTGAAGGACCCTATAAAAGGTTAGTGTTTGGATTGATGTGCAGTTTGTGCACCGCCTACATTGACACTACTCTGAAGAGGCCTAAACCCACACATATTTTTGTACCTATCATGTGATATCTATATGGATACAACTAGTTTGGAGACTTGAACCACTATGAAAATGCTTGGGATGGTTTCTCTTGATAAGACATTGAATTGGGATCTTTCAAAGCTTGAAAATGAGGGAATTTCAACTCATTGACCTATTTGAGTGCTTCATAATTTTAGCAATGACTTCCCTAATGGATGTACATTAGCCTTGAGTGTCTTCAAAGTTAGTATTTTCTATGAGAGGTCATAAGAGCTCCCGATAAGTAAATGAAGTGATGTTAATTGCTTATATAGGGTTTAGAAGGTAAATTGTTATGACAAGGCTCAATTAGGAGGATGAAGTGATCCAACAAAGATAATCAAATGGATTGCAATTTTGGAGGATGTGTTAATATGGGACCATACATGTTATCCAAAAATAGATTACACATCCTAACCAGACTGTACGGTTTTGGACATGGTTACAGTGCATGTAGTTGAAATATGTATCATGATAACAAGAAGTTAAATGTGTAGTTTATGCATTTATATTTAGAATGTGATGACACATTTGTGTGTAGGAATAAAAAAGTTGGGAGAGATATAATAAGATGTACTAAGTGGGGAGGGAATGTGAATATTTTTCTTAACAAAGGAGCATTGCCACAACTAACAATGCCAAAGGATAAAATTCCAAATTTGAGTATTAACATTTCCCCTAAGTACGAAATAAAAAATTACATGCTTAAAGGAAAATATACCTAAGTGTGTAGACACCCTTAGTATGTTCTCAATTTTTTTGTCATCCAGATGTATTAGTGTTGGCATGCCCCATGGTGAAACCTACAACACAAAGTGTATTCAATGTCCATAGTAGAAATTGAATTGTAACTCAAATGTAAATGTAGAATTTGAACTTTCACAAAGTGAAAACAAAAGGATACAAAACATGGAAGGAATACACATTTATTTTGAGCGGGAAGAGCTCTCATTCTTTGTTTGCACTTGGAGAATCAGATTGTAGTGTTGAACTTTCCAAAGGATTAGGGGTGATCACTCCACATTTATCCCAAAGGAGAAACTAGAGTATTGGGTGCATGCAACCCAACACTGATAGAGAGAGAAGAACAAAGAAGTACCAAAGCACCCCGTGAAGGAAGAATACCGTGTATTAAAGTTGTTTATAACCCTAATATCTTCCCCTTTGAATGTGTAAGAGGATGGGAATGACTACCTATGAAGAAATTAGTCGCTTCAATACCTTCCATAATACCATAGACCACACCGCTATAAACAGATCTAGTCCCAATTCTATATTTATTGACAAAAATTATAAAATAGAAATGGGTGCCCCATTCCTTCTTTGTGTGTCACAAAACTAAGTAGGAGTGTGTATTATGTTGAGATGATGAAGGAGAAGGAGACCCATGCCCCCAAAAATTTTATTTGCAACTAAAAATGAGTACTGAACTGGAGGAGGAGTGAAATATTCATGCTTCCTATAAACTACTTTGAACTATGTCAATTGAGTATGAAATTGTGTCAAAAATATGTTTATGTAAGTATAAATCTAAAAATATATAAAATCCAGTGTGACTACCGCTAGGGTATAAACGTGTGGGAGTGTCAGGAATGTCTATACGGTCCTAATTGTTCTATACATTTTTGAACATGTGTAAATTTTTCCCAATTTTTGTGTTTGAAGATATTTTTGACTACTTGCCTCGTGAAAACTTGTACCTAAAAACTCATAAATCTTTTTATATGTGTTGAATATACGCTAATGAATGTCCTTTTTTTAGGTGCATGTGATAAAACATTTGAGCATGCGACTTAGAATAAAATATTTGTATCCCTATCTTAAAAGTCTAATAATCCACGTAGGAATACACAAAAGAGTGTAGTGGTGGCCACCGATAAGATCCCATTCCTGTAAAGGGGATACACATGGTGGATACCACAACACACAAAGAAACAAAGAACAATAACATTAGTAACAAATCATGTGTAATGGACCAAAAAGAGAGACATAACAATAGTCAATTGAGATAACCGAAGAAATATTATGTAAAAAAGAGTCACATCAAGGAATCAAACAACAAACATAGGACACCCATGGTGTCGTAAGACAATCAAGGCACTTATGCCCCAAACAAGAGAAAAAATGTCACACAAGAAAGACATGAATCCAAAAACATGGGACACCCATAGTGTCACAATACAATCAAAGCCCTTAGGACACATACACTAAAGCAAACAAGTATCAAACATATATATAAAACAATGATAAAAATATCATAACAATTAGTAAAGAAACACATAAATCAAGATATGTATGCGTTGCACAAGACACATGTGTTAATCTTGTTAGCTCAAAAGATAACATGTACACAATATATATAATCAAGTGTAATGAGGAAGTATAAAGTGTAACGAACCGTTACACCAAAACCTTGAGGTATTAGTGAAATCCGCACATGAGGATCATAACATCCCACCACACTTTCATACCCTGGACCCCGGGCTAGATTTGCATCCATATTGTGGGGCCACACCCTACCCTATACGAGCCTCGGGCGAACACTACAATGCCGACGTAGCTACCTGTTCCCGACTCAAACCTGGGTGGTCGCTCTAATACCAAATGTAATGAACCGTTACACCAAAACCTTGAGGTATTAGTGAAATCCGCACATGAAGATCATAATAGAAAGGAACCATAATGAAACAATATTACGTGTATAGAATGTATAAGAGATGCCCCCATATGATCTTGGTATCTCATAAGGGATAGGATGACACATGTCATCATGTAACACTATGTGTGTGTCTTACATCAAGCTCAATATACATTATGAATGCATGTGTGTTCTGTGCATGTATACTTTGCTTGATACTAAATCAAATGAAGCAAGAACTACCACCTAAAATAGTTCTACAATTCAGCTAAAACAAAGCATAAACACCATCAAGATAGAGAACTAAACAAGATCTAAACTAACATTATAACTTTGAAAACATGAAATCAAAACTATGCATGCTATTTTAACATCTCTACTCTCCTATATTACCAACATAATGCATGGACCTATTTAGCTCCAATGGCAATCAACAATTACTTGTTTGATCCTTAAAGAATGCAAGAATAGGAAGCTTAGCTCTTAACAATGGTGACCTCTCAAGAAAACAAAAGGCAAGCTCTTAGTCTCTTTGTTATATGCTTTGCATTTGCTATCTTAAGAAATTTAGGTGTAGGTAAAAAGGTAGGTGAAGGGCTCTTTATATAGCCCAAAGGATAAAACATTCAACACATTCTCATGAATGTGGGATAAAGGTAAAACATGATTAGGAATGGATGAGGTTGCTTTATTAAAGGTAACCTTACTTTATAAGGGTTTAATTTATGCTTAGCAAGTCATGGGAGTTGGGGGTGTTTTAATTAATCAAAGGTGATTAACTAATAGGTAGATGTAAGCTTATAGAAGATAATTAAAGGAATATTAGTACGATTTAGGCTATTAAAAGGGGATTAAATCAATTAAATATTGATTTATTGGTTAAATGGAAGGGAAAACTAATTAATTAATAATAATTAATTAGTCTAGGTAGAAGGGGTGATTTATTAACGGAAGGTCATTATTTAGGGTATTTTTTGGATATGCAACTTAATTAATTAGCTTAGTGTAATTAATTAATGATGATATGAGGGAAAATGAGTGCTTTTGACGATATGTCGTTGATTTGCGAGAAAGGGGATAATTAGCGCAATTTAAGTATTTAAATTACTTGGGTGTAATTATCGGTGTCTACATTTGCCCCTCTTTGGGGTGGCGTAAGTGATGCCACTTCAAAGATAGTAGATAGAAGAGATTTTGAAGGGATAGAAGAAAAATTAGTAGGAGGGAGAGATGCCCCCCTCGAGTGTCGATGGGGTGATGAAGGAAGCTGATCGACGATCGAAAAAGATGAGAAGTAGGCAAAAGAATGGGGACGAGGCAGGATGCCCCGAGGAGAGGGAGAATTAGGGGTGAAAGGGAAGTGGTGTAGAAGAAATATGGATGAGGGGAGAGAAGAGCTTAACCTCTAGCCACTTATTTGTTTGGAATAAATTTGATGTCATCATATTGCCATAGGAACTACATCATCGGTCCTTATGAAAAATATAAGCATACGACAAAGGTAGAATGACATGAAAAACCATATTACGAACAATTTTCCATTGTTGAAAGTACCAACTCCACGAAACATACAATAATGCAATGCAATACGAGAAGGAAACAAGCTCATATAACAGGGAAAACAAATACGAACGCACATATCCAACCCAACAACGGTCAAGACAGTTGTACAAATGTTTTGTTATCAGTGTTAAAGAGATCCACAAGTTTGTGATTGAAAACAAGGGTTAAAATGATGCCCCAAGCAAGGATACATGCAAGGGGAAATGAAAATGGACACGTGGTCCATGAAAAGTGTTTGTGTGCAACAAAACAGCACCAGGCAACCAAAAGTGCCCCAGAGTACAGACGAAGCAAGCAGCTAGCTTTTGTGAATGGTTGTGAATCCAGTGATCTGCGAGTCATATTAATCGGGGAAGATGTGAGACAAACCAACAGGATATGGAGAAAATACCATGCAAAAGACACAAGTTTCAGCTGTAAGAAGAAAGTTACCATTTTGTAGGGTGTTTTACTTTTTAGGAATTTTTTGAAAAATTTTGCTTGTTTTTGGATTTTTTTGATATAGTAAATGTTGTTTTGTTTTGGCTTTCTTAACCGTGATAAACAATAGCAGAAAGGAGAAGAAGAAAAAGAAGGGCCTATGGGGCAACAGAAAGTGCCCTAGGTGGAAGAAAAGAGAAACAAATGACAAATAATGTCCTTGTTTAGTGGAAAAATTAAGAAAAAATAATTATTTGAAAAATAATTATTTACGAGGGTGTGAAGAAGAATAAAAATTGCTAGGGAGCAATTAAATTTTCTGGGGGAGAAGAAAGGGGTATTTGACAAAAAATGCCCTAATACAGTGAAAATAAGAGAAAAATAATTATTTAATTAAAAATAATTATTCCACAACGAACAGAGGAGAAAATAGTGAGCTAAACGGGTGTCCTGACCATCTGATTGGTGAAAAATAGGTTAAAATACTTCCCCAGGGGGGGTAAAAACATCGCAATCAGTTCATTTTAACCGCTCAGTTTAGAAAACTTACTGTGAGGCTCTGACACTTAGGAGAGATGGTGATCGCACGTGATCGTTTGAGGCGTGTTGTAGATTGTAGATGATAGATCTGTAGACAATATCAAATGTTGTTTTCAAGTGTTATTTTGATGTATATGGATGGGATGATATGATGATATTGGTGCGGGGGGGATAGATTTTTTATTATGCGCAACCCCTCTTGCCCCCATTGATGATATGATATGTGATGATTAGCTTAGCCTACATGCATGATGTAAAACTTAGCATTTGTGTTTATATATGATGTATAGATGATGTTAGATGTGATGATAGTGATGGTAATGTGATGTGAATGATAACAAAATAGAGCACATGCAAGAAACACAGCCAAATGCTATAAAGAACACCAGGAATTAATGCAATACACCATGAATCACCATGCCTTATTAACAAGTAACAAAACACAACCAAATGCATTAAGAAATAAATAAAGAATTAACACACTAGCATGTCGAAACCCACCACAATATACACAAGAAAGAATGAATCTATTCTAAGCAAGAAAAGATAAATGATAACAAAGTACACCCAAGCAACAAACAACTCAAAAGTAAGCCCGTAAAACACTATACAAGCAACAAGCGAAGCAAAGAAACAAGGCAATGCAAGTAAATGGTTTTGTAAGATATGTTTTCATGCACTGATTTTCTATTGTTTAGGTTTTTGTGAAACAATTGTCTATTGTTTTTGTGTTTTCTCGAAACAATTTTCTATTGTTTTTGTATTTTCTCGAAACAATTTTCTATTGCTTTTGTGTTTTCTCGAAACAATTTTCTATTGTTTTTGTGTTTTCTCGAAACAATTTTCTATTGTTTTTGTGTTTTCTGATGGTTTCCAAAGCTATGTGCAGATAACCAGGAAAGCTTGGATGCCCCCAGTGTTAGGTGGGGAATATACAAGGGCAGAAGCCACGCACTTATGAACAAGAAGGTGAAGTCGTTGAGTTGCCCCCATCGTAATGATGGGAATAACAAAAGCCCACGTCCCTTGCAGATGAATAGAAGAAGGCAAAGCCGGATCAAGGCTGGACAAGATGGTGTGGAGAAGGAAACTCGAAGGCAAAACTAGGTCCAGGACAAAGACAACTACCCTTCTAATACAAAATGCTTGTGAACAAAGAATCCTCCTGAGGCACCGGAAACCGGTTTTCACCCAAGGACTTGTCCAAAGTGCCACAATTGTGTGGTTTTCACTAGTGGATGACCTATTCTCTTTTTCTTTTTCTATTTTTTTTTGATGTTTTTGTATTTTTTTTTATTTTTGTGCCATGTCCAAGCATAGAACTTCTTAAGATGCATGGCGCTCATTGGCTCTCGGAGCTCATCACCATTGGGTGAGCCTATTTGTATGCCCCGATGCCGTACTTGGTAACTATGACATAGGGTCCTAACCAGTGGGGTTCGAACTTCCCTTTCTTTTCTCGCTCTGCTCTGGTGTTGAATTGGTTCTCCTTCATAACTAAATCACCCACCTCAAACTAGCGAGGGATGATTCTCTTGTTGTAGTTGCGGGAGATTCTGTGTTGATATACCTTCAAGTGATTAAGAGTGCGAATGCGCCTCTCATCCAGGATCTCTAACTCAGCCAATCTTACCACTCGATAATCTTCATCCTTATCCAAATAGTCCTGAAGAGAAATTCGCAGGGATGGGAGTTCAATCTCTAAAGGGATGATAGATTATGTCCCGAACACTAGGGAATATGGCGTCGCACCCGTAGGAGTGTGAATTGGTGTTCGGTAGGCCCAGAGGGTTGGGTGGATTTGTAGGTGCCAATTTTGACCGGTTTTGTTAACCATCTTCTCCATTATCCTTACCAAAGTCTTGTTTGTTGCCTCAGCTTTTCCATTACCCTGAGGGTAATATGGCGTGGACCATTTCAATCTGATTTGGAACCATTGGTAAAGACCTTTCACAATTTTGTTCTTAAATGACTTTCCATTATCTGTGACAATGGCTGCAGGGATACCATATCGGCAAATAATGTGATTCATGATGAATTTAGAAATCTGTGCTCCTGTGACATAGGTTAAAGGGGCAGCCTCCACCCATTTTGTAAAGTATTTTGTAGATGTGATGATATGTGTATGACCATTAAATGAGGTATTTGATGGTAGGAGTAAGCTTCCCTATTAGATCAAGTCCCCACTTGGAGAATGGCCACGGGGTAGTAATTGGCTGCAATGGTTGCGATGGAGCATGGATGAAATTTCCATACTTTTGGCAAAGAACACATTTTATAACATAATTACAACAATCAGTTTCCATGGTGGGCCAATAGTAACCTACTCTTAACAATTTCTTAGCCAAGACCATTCTGTTTGTATGTGCTCCGTATACTCCTTCGTGTACTTCTTTAATTGCCTGGATTGACTTCGTCACATCCAGACAACGTAGCAGATTGCCATCGTAGCCATGACGTTAAAGTGTACCTCCTAAAAGGGTGTAACGGGCTATCTGGCAAATCAGGCTTTGCTTTTTAGAATGGGAGATATTGGGAGGGAAAGTACTGTCCTTAAGATAGGTGAAAATGGGTTCATACCACGGGAAATAGGGACCAACAACCTCACAAGCTAGGCAAGATTCCGGCACGTCATACGCGGGCTGGTGTAAATTTTCTACGAAAAATGGCATATCATTGTTCCCTGGCGGAATATGAAGCATAGATCCCACTGTTGCCATAGCATCTGCCGATTTGTTCTGCGCTCTTGGGATTTGCTAAAAGGTAATGTGCACAAAATACTCCTTCAGAGTTTCCACCAACTTCTTGTAAGGTATGAGCTTGTCATCCTTAACTTTATACTCATCATTAACCTGTTTGATGATTAGTTGTGAATCACCTACAACCTTAACATGTTGAATATTCCACTTTATGGCTAGCTTCATCCCTGCAATGAGTGCTTCATACTCTGCAATGTTGTTCATGCAAGGGAAGGCTAGGTGGAAAGCCTGCAGTATAGGATCACCCGAAGGAGTAATAAGGACCACTCCTGCACTTGAACCATGAAATGTAAAAGATCCATCAAAATGTATCTGCCATACGACAGATTCTTCAATGTAGAGCAAAGATGCATCTGGCAGATCCAGACTCAAAGGTTATGTGCTTTGCAAAGGTGCTTCCACTAGCTGGTCGATGTCCTTTAACTGATTTTTGATGGACAAATTCTATATCAAACTCATTGAGTAGAATGATCCAATTAACCATTCTACCTGTGAGGGAGGGTTTGGACAACAAATACTTGAGTGGGTTGACCTTGGATATGAGATTGGTCTTAGTATTTAGCAGGTAATGGTGAAGTTTCTAAAAGGTAAAAACAACAGCCAAGCAAGCCTTTTCAATCCGAGGATAATTAAGTTCATAGGAAATGAGGGTGCAACTCAGATAGTACACCGCTTTCTCCTTATGGTTAATGTCATATTGGGCGAGCAACGCACCAATAGTGTATTGTGTAGTGGAAATATAGAGCAAAAGTGGTTCTCCCAGAGTAGGAGGCATGAGGATAGGTGTATTAGCCAGGTATTGTTTAAGCAAAGCAAAGGCTTGTTGTTGCTCGGGTCCCCAAAGGAAAGCGACGTCATTTTTAAGCAAATGGGTGAATGAGTGACATTTATCTGCAAGCTGGGAGATAAAGCAGCGAATGGCTTGAATTTTCCCTTGCAAGCTACGTAGTTGCTTGATATTCTCAGGTGGAGGCATTTCAGTGATGGCAGACACTTTAGCGAGATCTACCTCAATACCTTGTCTCGACACAATGAAGCCCAATAGTTTCCCGGATAACACACCGAAGACACATTTCTTTGGATTCAATCTGACTTTGTATTCACGTAGGTGTTCAAAGATACGCCGCAAAATGATAGGATGATCCTCTCTTGTTTTGGACTTTCCTAGGATGTCGTCTACATAGTCTTCCATGATGTCATGAATCATATCGTGAAAGATTACTGTCATGGCCAGCTGATAAGTTACTCCCACATTCTTAAGGCCAAATGGCATCACCTGATAGCAAAAGGTGCCCCAAGGAGTTGTGAAAGTTGTTTTGTGTTGTCCTCAACGATTTTAATCTAATTATAACCCAAAAAGCCATCCATGAGCGATAGCATTTCGTACCCTGCAGTTGAGTCAACAATCATGTCAATGTTGGGCAACGGAAATTCATTTTTAGGGCAAGCTTTATTGATGTCCCTAAAATCTGTGCAGATTCAGATATCGATAGGTTTCTTCTGGATAGGAACAATGTTCGATATCCATTCAGAATAATCAATTAGCCTGATGAATCCTGCTGCAAGCAACCTTTCTAACTCTTCTTTAACTAACAAGGCCACTCTTGGGTGCATCTTTCGGAGCTTTTGTTTGATAGGCTTAGCGTCTGCGTGCACAACCAAGTTGTGCATGACCAAAGTTAGATCTAAGCTGGGCATGTCTTTGTAAGACCATGCAAACACATCAATAAACTCTTGCAGTAGCATAGTGAACGTCTTTTGTTCTCTGGCCAAGAGTGATGCTCACAATTTTACTATCTTGGGATCTTCTTTGGTACCAATATTGACATCAATGGTTTCTTCAACTAACAATTTTGATAAATCCTCCATACGCGTAGGATTGGGAGGTAGGTTGAGATCTTCATCCAAGGATGTCTCTACGAGATTTTCATCCTTGGCGTAGTCACTTTGTTTGTCCTTTGATTTTCTTATTTGTTTGTCAACCAGTGCCTCAAAGAGGTTTTCACTGTGTGACTGGGACTTCGATTTTTGCCGAGGCTTTTCTTTAGAACTCTTGCACTTGCTTTTCTTTAAATTTTACTGACCACGAAGTTCAGCCTCCTCGCCGAAGTAGGCACAGGTGTCTAAGTCGATAAAGAAACCCTTCTTGTGATCTCCAATGGGAATTGTATCCCTTATGCTCATGAACTCTACAATAGCCTCGTCATTCTCGAATAAATCTAGTGGCACGTGACGTTGTTGGTCCCATTCAACAAGGGAAGGGTACACAAGGTCAAGGATTGGTTTAGTTGTGGTTATGGTCAACAACGTTATTTATGAAAAGGTTTATGGAGGCCAGATCCTCATATTGGCTACAATAGGAATCCTTATCGCTGTCTAGATAATCATAGCCATCCTCACGCTCTGAACAAGTCACATCTTGATCGTTAGGGTGTGCCCCATAAGGGTGAATCCCGATGCCATATCTTTCAATTTTGAAATGGGGGAGAGGGACTGGTTCCCTTTGTCCTTGTTCATTCTTACCACATCCTAGGCCTTTGTAGCCCATGGAGTACATCATTCTACTCGATTTTTCATATTCCAGGGTTTGATAACAATATGGCTGAGTGTCCTCAGGGATCCAAGTAGTAGGTGGATCAAGCAATTTTTCCTCAGCTAACAAGCCTCCAAGTAGGAACGACCCAATAGTGTGTTCCTCTCTAGGTCTCCTAAAGTGGTAGTTAGGTCGACCTCTAGTCTTGGGCAACAAGTAGAGGTCAAAAACCAAGAGTGCTTGTTGTACATTATACTCCCCATAACCATATTCCAGGATTTTCATCTCCAATGAATTAAATGGAGATGTTGAAGTAGATGCCGCATGAGCGCAAAAACTAAGAGAATTTGAATCTACTCGAGATTCCATGGCCTCAGAATGAAGAGGGACAGCTATATCTGTGGAGGGACATGTGTATGTACCCTTTCATGCAAAGCTATTAAGAGCTCTACAATGAGCAAAGGGCTCTGAATCTCCTAGTATTGTAACCGTATGTCCCTCATGCTTCAGCTTGATGCATTGATGAAATGTTGATGGCACGGCCTGCATGGCATGAATCCATGGTCGTCCTAGAAGCATATTATATGGAAGTTCCAAGTCTAGGACATGAAACTTTGTCTAGTGGCAAGTGGGGCCCAACTCCATGGGCAGCTTAATGGTTCTTGTTGACTCTCTTTCCGCGTTTTCTATGTGGTGATAGTGATGACATGGGACTCAAGATCTGCCTCCGTATGTCCCAATTGTTTGACTAATTTAAGCATGCAGATGTTCAATCCAGATCCGTTATCCACAAGCACCTGTTTGATTTTCCTGCGGGTGACAACTACCTCAATGTATAAGTGAAGATTATGTTTAGGATTCTCGGTAAGGACCTCCCTATGGTTGAAAGTGAGATGCTCATTGGGTGTAATATTTTCCACCGCGGCTTGAAGGTACGCAGGATCGACTTCTAAAGGCACTCCCGACCCCTGAAGAGTTTGATACAAAATGTCCTTATGCACATTGGATATCTTGAGAAGATCTAAGATCGAGATCTTATCAGGTGTCCTCTCAAGTTGTTCTAAAAGGTTATATTTACCAGTTTGTGGGGTCAACAGAGAGGGTTCCGGAATCACGAGGCGGGCACGCCTTGTTACCGCAGTGCAGTCCTTTCCCTTGATCCGGATGGTATTGACACGGTCAGCAGGGGAGTGAATACATCCGATAAGCAAATCATAATGATTGTTATCTCTTTTGGTATACAAGTAATTCGTAGCTTTATAGGTTTGGGATGAGTCTCCCTGATCCGGCTTTGTCTTTTCCAACTTATCATGCTTAGGGAATGGTTCCTTATAAATCCCCATTTTCTCGTTAGGTGTTTGCATTTTGCCAGGGTTATCCACCTCTATCTCCCCATTATCAATGAGGTCCTGAATATAGTGGCGAAGCCGCAGACATTTGTCTGTGTTATGACCTTTAACGCGATGCATTTCATAGTATTCATGCTCCTTATACCATGAAGGTTTAGGAGCGTTGTCATCAAACGGTTGTGTTGTAGGATAGGTCATCATGTGGGCCGCATCTAACTATTTTAGTATGACGGACAATGGTTCATTAAGGGAGGTGAATGTTCGTCACTTTGGTGGTGGTTGAATTGGGCCCTTGGTTAGTTTAAAAGGTTGACTGGTTTGGACCGTTTGAACACGTTTGGAATCAGTGATTCCGTCTCCCACCATGTTTTTGTTTTTGTTAAAGATATTTGGCTTTTCAGTGGGTTTCACACTTTGGTTGTCTTTAGATTGGGTTTTGAGGGTGCCTTTGGAAATGAGAGCCTTTTCTATTTGAATCCCTTTCTCGATAACCTCCTCAAAGGTGCGGACACAATGCATTTGGAGGTGGAAAGCTATATATGGGTTGAGATTAGGGACGAAAATACTGACCAGCTGCTTCTCAAGGAAAGCGCAAGGGAAGTGACTAGCTATCCCTCTCCATCATTGGAGGAAGCTGGCGAAGGTCTCATTTGGGCGTTGTTTTGTGCCGCACAAGTTTGCCATGGTGACATCACTCTCTATGTTATATGAGAAATGATGCACGAATCTTTCCGCCAATTCTGGCCAGGTGAAAATTGATCCTTGTGGTAAGCGCGTAAACCATTCCAATGCTTGACCTCTGAGACTCTTAGGAAAAATTTTGATGAGGTAATTATCACTATAAGACACATCTTGACATGCCATGTGGAAATCTTTAACATGATCCCTTGGGTCTCCCTTTCCTTTGTATTTGTTGAACTTTGGCATATCAAATTTTTTTGGAAAGGGCTGAAGGGTCATTGTCTTGTCAAAAGGAGAGGGGCATAGTTCCTCATATTGGTATTTCCTAATACTCCCTATATTGCTTTCTTGTATGCTCACAAGCGTTGCTTTCATAGATTGCACTTCTTGTGCAAGCAATTGTTCTCTAGTGGGAGAAGCGGGGACGTGTACATGATGATACCTCGTGTCTTCTTCTCCTTGGTTTTCTTGATGGAGTTCGTGGATCCTAAACTTAGGCCTTGACTTTTGAACGTTCTTGTTTGTGTCTTTTTGTACCTAGAAAGTAAGCAAAGCTAGTTGTCGGCTTAGGTTACTGAGTTGTTGTTGGATTGTGACTTGGTTTGTGTCTTCTTCTTCTAAAGGTTCTTCCTCTTCGTATTGTGGAGGTTCTTCCTCTATCTCATGTTCTATCTTGTTTCTTTGTGGCACTTTGATGAGGGGTATTTTATGCCCTACCACTTTATCATTTTCTGCGTAAGAAGTGGAAGTATGCCCGCCTGTTAAAATATCTTCCATATTGATAAGGGGGTGTTCTTCCTTAGTAGTTTCATTTGTAGGTAATATTGGTTCATTCTCGGTGGGCAATTTGGCCCCTAATTCCACGACCCGTGCCAAAACTCTATCTTTGTTTCTAAGGAGAAACTCATCTAGTAGAGCAGGGTCAAAATCAAAGTCCGTGCGTGGTGACTCTAATTTGTTTCCACTATGGTCGACCATTTCTTCTGTTTCCTTTTCTGCAAAAAATAGTGGTCCTAGATCGTGTCTGATAAATGGGTTTGACCCCTGTCTGTTAGAGGTTTCCCAATCTTGCATCTGTTGTTCCTCATATGTTTGTTTCTTTAAACATAGACGCATCTTGGGAGCCATGTTTTCGTGATAAGTTTCACTAAGGTAAGTTGTAGATTTGTTCAAAATTCAATGACTACCCCTAAGTGAAACACAAGATGTACGTGTTAAGAGTAAATTAACAATGTGAGAATACCAATGTGATAGAATGATAAAGTCACCAATGAAACAATCATTTGGTACTAAAACTTAATCAAATGAAGTACTTCCTAGACTACGTTTCAAAGTAATTTGCGACGTCAGATGATTAACAAGATGTCTCCACTTATGCCAAGTTCAAAGGAATGAACAAGACGTAAGTAAATACATGAAGTTAAATGCGATCTCCCAATCAAGATATACGACGAGCAAGCTCAAGTCTGATTAAGACCTATATCTCAAAAAGTGCCAATTACGATTTGTGAATGACACAACAATATCACCAAGATATGTTAACCCACTTTGCAAGAAAGTGAAGTATTGATATCGAGGTGTTATTGATATAACACACACAAATGGTAATGCCTAGCACCTTTTAAAATCGAGGTAATAATAAAACTGAACAAAAAAAAGGCTCAAAGTATAGCTAGGAATAGTTAAGAATGTGTGCAACGTAACCATACAATATAGGTATTTATGTCGAGTTTACAAGAAACAAGACGTAAATATCGAAATTGTAATGATACGAGACAAAAAAGCTAACTCCTCTATGGAAGTCTGCGGTGATGAACCACGCCTAACTACAATGACGATCTTGACATGGGTATCAAGATCACAATGGCTACCAAATGACGTGAAAATGCCTCTACTCACTTTAGATGTTTAACTAACCCAGCTGCAAACATGGATGGGCGTAAATGGACATAAAAGTGAGAGACACAGTCGAATGGCAACAAAAAGGTAATCACACCTCTTTTAAACAACAAAGTGTCAAAAGAATATGAAGGAAATAAATCAAGAAAAATGATGAAAAATGCTAGCCTCACTTCGGCAGAGTTTCACCTCACCCTAAGGCAAGTAAAAACTAGGTGAAAGTAATATGTCACACGTTTCTCAAAAAGAAGGTTCACAACTCAACACTGTTTTAAAATGGTCAAAGTGGGCTCCTGGCCAAAGTATATTCTCCTAGGTGGTTCTCTCGCCCTAGGTGTTACAAAGTTTCCACGAGTGAGCGTGATTTACCCAAAAAGTCACACTGACTAGTTTGGGAGTATCTCAGCTTTACTTTACCCCCTTCAAGAACAGTAGGCAACTAGTGCATCTATGTGTACTATCACTGGGGTCGCCACAACAGACAACCTATAACACTATCTCATAAAGGAATCACTAGTCAAGTAAGTAGTGCGGAGCACTTCCCGTTTCGTCCACAAGGTTCCCTCTTACGTGGACTACTTTAGGGTTCCTAGAACCACCCCCATTGTTGTAGCTTAAGGTGTTATGCCAAAGGGGTTATGTTCCAGTTGAGCGGAGAGGGATGTACCCTTTTCCGAAACCTGCAATATAGTGTTTTGAATATGCTATTCTTTTTATCTTGTTTTAATTAGGCGTGGTTTTCCTTGAACACCTTTTTGGCAACCTGTATAACAATTGTATTAGTAGTTTTTTATTTTGTTTTGATTCCTCCTTTCTTTGACAAGCATTTTTAGGTTCTGTATTCAAGTGTTAGTAGTTCCTCCAAGAATATCACATTATTTAAAAGAGGATTAAGATTTTCTTTTGATTCTCAAGATCAACTAAGGATGCAAGAGAAGAGCATACAAAACAAATAATCCAACTAAAAAGTAAAGAAAAAATCTTTTCAATCAATGAACCATACAAAATTTCTTGATAAATGTTCATTCCCCTAAACCAAAAGTGAAAGATGAAGTTTCCAATTTACCAAATGTTATAAAATGAAGACTAAAGATGTATTTTTGATTCTCAAGATCACCCTAAGGTGCAAGAGAAGAGCGTACACAAACTTTATCCCAACTATAGAGAAATGGAAAACTTCAAATCAAAGGACCATTAAAAAATGCTTTGTGAAAGGTTCACTCTTTTAAACCAAAAGTGAAAGATGAAGTTTCCAATTTACCAAATATTATAAAATGAAGACTAAAGTTGCTTTTCATTCTCAAGACCGCCCTAAGGTGCAAGAGAAGAGCATATAAAAACTTTATCCCAACTATATAGAAATGGAAAACTTCAAATCATAGGACCATTGAAAAATACTTTGTAAAAGGTTAATTCCCTTAAGCAAAATGAATAATCAAATTTCCAAGTTTATTCCCAATATTAAAAAAGATATAGATCAAAGTTGTTTTTGATTCTCAAGATCACCAAAAGGTGCAAGAGAAGAGCATACACATGCTTTGGTTTAAATCGAGGAAGCATGAAAATACAACATTCATCAAAACATTAGACATGTTAGAAAATGACCATTTTTTAAATAATAGAAACACCTATGACTTATGTAAGTATAAATCCCAAATTTATATTTTCAGTACATATTTAATTTCAATACCTTTCCAATGCAAAAAAAATGGAGTCATTTCGAGTTCGGGAGCAAACGTCCTTCGAAAGATGGGTTACGCATATGCTCTTATGCTCACAGGTATGCACTTGACATGCACTAAAAAAATGTCAAAAAAACGTCTCTTAATATAAAAAATGGGAAAAATTTTCCAACCAAGATTCAATTTTGACAACAACCCATCACATTAATATATGAATAGAAGACTCAACGCTATCAAACATTAACATACATGCTCAAGAATTTAAGATTTTCAAGAAATTGACAAAACTAACATGTAGAATGATGAAAAAGTAAGCTCTAAAAATGAAAACATGATGAAATATTGAAATTTTCTCACCAAGATTAAATTTTGACAACAACCCACCATATTTAATTTCAATATCTCTGCAACACAAAAAAAAATGGAGTCATTTCAATTTCGGGAGGAAAAGTTATGGCCTTCGGAAGATGGATTACGCATATGCTCTTATACTCACAGGTATGCACTTGACATGCACTAAAAAAATGTCAAAAAAAAACGTCCCTTAGTCTGCAAAATGAAAAAAATTTTCCAACCAAGATTCAATTTTGACAACAACACATCACATTAATATATGAATATAAGACTCAACGCTATCAAACATTAACATACATGCTCAAGAATTTAAGATTTTTCAAGAAATTGACAAAACTAACATGTAGAATGATGAAAAAGTAAGCTCTAAAAATGAAAACATGATGAAATATTGAAATTTAATCACCAAGATTAAATTTTGACAGTAACCCACCACATTAAGTATGCAAATAGAAGACTTAGCACTATCAAACACTTAACCTACATGCTCAAAAATTTAAAATTTTCAAGAAATTGACAAAACTAGCATGTAGAATGTTGAAAAAGTAAGCTCTAAAAATGAAAACGTGGAGAAATCTTGAAATTTTCCCATTAATTTCAATTTTAACAGCACTTCACCTCCTTTATTACCTACAAGGAAGACTCAACACATGCAAACTCAACAAAACAAGTTAAAGAAAAATAAGTTAGATCATCATGTGTAAAAGAGGGTTAGTAACCAAAAATGAAACTTAAGTACAAAAACTTGAAATTAAGTGCAAAGGAAAATGGAATAAGTCCCACCAGGCGTGCCAAATGTGTGCATGTATACTTTGCTTAAAAAAATAATACTAATATGAAGTACAGAACTAACACCTAAAATAGCCTTAACTTAGCAATTGAATTAAACAACAAAGTATAAACAACATCAAGATAGAGAATTAAACAAGGGTCTAGATGCTAGCATTCATACCTTACAAAATTTGAAATCAAAACAATGCTATGCTATCTAAACATCCTCTATTCTCCTAGATTACCAACATAAATGAATGGACCTAAGTCAGCTCTAATGGCTATCAAAATAGTTGTTCTTAGTATGCGAAGTAACATAGGAATGAGGGCCTATCAAAGTTGGGCTACAACACCCCTTTGACACCTCCCATATGACCTAAGAACATAAGAAAGAGGCTTAAATCTTCAAGATGATGAACTCTCAAAAGGGTAAAAGGAAATCTCTTTGTCTCTTTGCTATATGTTTTGCATTCACTCTTTTAGAAATTTTAGGTGTAAGTAAAAAGGTAGGTGGGAGGGCTATTTATATAGGCCAAAGGAAAAAGGATTCAACACATTCTCATGAATATGGGATAAAGGTAAAACATGATCAGGAATGGATAAGGTTTCTTTATTAAAGGTAACGTTACTTTAGAAGGGTTTAATACATGTTTAGCAAGTCATGGGAGTTGGGGGGTATTTTAATTAATCAACAGGTGATTAATTAATAGGTAGGTGTAAGCTTATAGAAGCCAATTAGAAGAATATTAGTGTGATTTAGGCTATTATAAGGGGATTAAATCAATTAAATATTGATTTATTGGCTAAATGGAAGGGAAAACTAATTAATTAATAATAATTAATTAGTCTAGATAGAAGGGGTGATTTATTAATTGAAATTCGTTAATTAGGGTATTTTTTGGATAGGAAACTTAATTAATTAGCTTAGTGTAATTAATTAATGATGATATGAGGGAAAATGAGTGTTTTTGACGATATGTCGTTGATTTGCGAGAAAGGAGATAATTAGCACAATTTAAGTATTTAAATTACTTGGGCGTAATTATAGGTGTCTACATGTGTAAAGAATATATAGAAAGTATATGTTATCTATCAAACCATAGTGACAAATAACATATAATGTAAAGTGCAAACAATTCAAGCTATGTATATAGGTCCTAGTTTTATATTTTTGTAAATATTTGAATGCTTTGTATTTATAATTTTCACTATGTACAAGGAGGGATTATGGATAAGATCAAGAATAATATTTCCATAAATACATGATATTCAAGGGATTCTTTACAAACATGCCATTAAGTGTGGCCAAATGATAGACATTGAGACTAACGCATTCAATAACAAAATATGGGCCTAGCCAGTTAGGTTTGAATTTTCCTTTTTTTGTCTTTTCTACATTTGTATTCTTATGATTTTATTTAATAACAAGATCACCATTATAATTTTGTTTGATACACTCTTAATACACATGTAGCTGTTCCAAATCTTGCACACATCTAGAATCGAGCATTTATAGCTCATGCAATCATTTTTTCAATAACCATTGTCTTTAATAATATCTTTTAGTGAAACTTGTAGTGAGGGGATCTATAATTATAATGGAAGAACATATTTTTCCCAGTATACTAGAGAAAAGGATAAGCTTTTGTAGGTGTACGAAAAACTAGTACGGTAAGCCCAAATGGTGTAGATATTATGATTATGCTATTTAGTTTCATGTTTAACAATGGTTTTTCGAAGAATTTTGACAATAGTTTTTTTAGTAGCCTCACCTTGGCCATTGCCTTATAGGTAGTAAGGGGTAGATAGGGTGATTTTTGATTAATAATTTAGCACAAAAATTATTAACTGTGCAATTATTAGAAGATATTCAATTATTTGTAAAAATTATGGAAGGAACTTCAAAGTGAGTGATGATGTGTGTAAGTAAGAAATGGTAGATATCATTTCTCGTAGTGGACTCCAAGGGTATTTCTTAAACCCATTTAGTAAAATATTCAATAGCTGTAATGATAAATTTATGTCCCTAGGAGGACTCGGGATTAAGTTTACCAACCAAGCCAAAAATCCATATGGAGAAAGGCCACAAAGAGATAATAATATATATTGCATGGGATGGGGCGTGATTGAGATTAATGTGTCATTGACATTGATCACAATGTTTGGCATATTCATGACACTCCTGTTCCATTTTTCGACTAATAATATCCTTATTAGATTAGTTTCTAACACATAACTTTCCCATTAAAGTGACCATTGCACTCACTGTCATGTATTTGGGAAAGGGCTAATTGAGCCTCATCAACTCCTAAATAGTGTAAATGGTATTCAACAAATCAATGTTGAAACAAATATTCTCCTGAAGAACATAATGAGTGGATTCATGAGGTAGATGAAAACTTTATTGTGGTGAAGCATTCTCTTGTACTATTGTTGATAGAGAAAGAAATTCATATATATTAGTGTACCATTCAGGATTGTCAGCGCTTCGTGTGATGGCTAAGACATTAAGGTAATCAATGGTATTAGTATTGATAGAGGCTTTACGTAATTGGTGAATATTAAAATTGGCACAATCATCTATTATATCAAGAGGAATCAATGAAGTTTTACTAGCCACAACATCCACATGTCAATTGTCCTTACAAGGGATATTAACAATGGAATATGAATTTAAAGTTGAGAGAAATTGTACAACAATTTCTTAACTATAGTGATAATATGGGATTAATCTATCTTCCTTTGTGTGATATAAATCTTGCACTTGGTGAATAATGAGTTAAAAATCGCCAAATATTTGTAATTATGGTAATGTAGAAACCTAGGATTAAGGCCTCATATTCAGCAATATTGTAAGTAGACGAGAATAGGAGAAAATATATGAGATTAACCTGCCACATGTATAGATATAAGTGTGGGATAACATATGACTTATATAACATTTATATATATAATCATTAGGTATAAACTAAAGTTAATGAAGGAGTATGACCTTTCACAATCACACCTATATATATGGGTGAGTAATTCCTCCCCATAGGTGTGAAGAGTGTTAGTTAGTGCCTTATTGTAAGACTTAGGAGGTTTCCCCCTTGAAGTGGCTTAATAATATATTATGTGTTATGAAATATTTGTAATTATATTCAAGTAATTTCATTACATTTGGTATCAGAGCATCGATTTCATAAATGAATGGTTTTTTGCTATATCTCAAGAACAGTTGTGAATTTTCCAGAGTTTTTTTTTACCACATTTGAAGATCAATATTATAAAACTTCAGTAAAATTTTCATAATTGTTTTTGTTGTTTTGTGAGAGTTATTACATTTATACTACTTTTCATAAAATCGACCTACATGCCACATTTTTTGGATTTTTTCATTTTTTTTTAAGTTTTGGAAATCTCTTCGAATTTCAATATAGGTCCATTCTTCACATTTTCAAATTTGAGGTCATCTACATTGAGAAAATCATTGGTCAAATTCGGTCAGACAAGGACAATTGAATTGTGTAAGGGTAATCCCATGTTATTGTAGGTCCACAAACTAGAGGTAAGAACAAGAATTTTGGTACTCCAGGTAAAAAACCTTATAAAGATGATACAAAAACAACAACGAGGCTAGATAAATCATCTCCTCTTGGGTTTTCCTCGACAGAACATAAAGTGAGCCAGGTCGAATATGATATGTGTAACTTACAATTGGAAATGAACACTAAAGTGGACCAGATCAAATGAGCACATAGATGATATTATGCAAAAATTCATTCCAAACTTGCATGTTTCTCAACCTCCACCAACTCCAACACATATTTATACACAATTGAACCATGGTGGATCTTCTACCCATGCCAATGTATATAAAAATGCACAACATGGAAGGAACATCTTTCCGAAATTAAAAATGCATAAGTTTGATGGGAAGGATCTAGTAACTTGGATCAATTAGATGAAGAATTTTTTTGACATACATCAAATGCCTTGTGGACAGAAGGTTATAATGGCATCCTTATATCTTGAGCCAGAGCAGTTCATTTGGTATAGATGGCTTTTTATCCAAAAGAAAAAGAAGGGTTTTAATGTCACTTGGTCAGTACTCATAGATTAAATGCAATTGCACTACTCCAATAATGTAACAAAAAAATAGTTTATCTGGTTAGCCAAGTTACGAAAAAATGGGGACAGTAAAGGATTATATTTAGATATTCCAAAACTTATCCTTAAGGGTGGATGATATCTCTGATAACAACCTAAATGATTTGTTCTTAGGAGGCTAAAAGGATAATATCCAATTGGATGTGTGTGTCTTTAATCCAAGTTCTATAGCTGAATCCATGATATTTGCATGATAGACTGAGGAAAGAGAGCTAGTAGAAAGGAGGTCTTTCAATACTAATACAAAACACATGGGGTCATTACGATTGTTCCCTCGACTGAAAAAATTGACTCCTCAAAAAATTGAAGGAAAATAAAAAAAAGGTTTATGTTTCAATTGTGATAGCAAATGGAATAGGGGACATAAATGTGTTGAAAATAAATTGTTCTACATTGAAGGGGCCAATGCAGATGCAGGAGATGAATATGAAATGAAGGCATAAGAGGTGACCAAAGATGACAATTTTCTACAACACCATCCTGATGATCAACGTTGAGGGTAACATTGTTTTAAAGGGGGTGGGCATGATAAGAGATTAACCTACCACATGTATAGATATAAGTGTGGGATAACATATGACTTATATAACATTTGTACTTATAATCATTAGTTAGTTAGTCATTGGGTATAAACTAATTTTAATGAAGGGGTATGACCTTTCACAATCATACATATATATATATATATATATATATATATATATATATATATATATATATATATGGGCGAGTAATTCCTCCCCACATGTGTGAAGAGTGTGAATAAGTATTTTATTGTAAGACTTAGGAGGTTTCCCCCTTGAAGTGGCTTAATAATATATTATATATTATGAAATATTTTCAATTATATTCAAGTAATTCCATTACAACAATTGCTTAACTATAGTGATAGTATGGGATTAATCACTCTTACTTTGTGTGATATACATCTTACACTTGGTGAATAATGAGTTACGAATCACCAAATATTTGTAATTATGGAAATGTAAAGACCTAGGATTAAGGCCTCGTATTCAACAATATTGTAAGTAGATGAGAATACAAGATAATATGTAAAGGACATGGTCTCACTGTGGGTGGTGAAAAAAAAATGCCAGCCACTGCCCCAATAGAACATTTGGATTGATAAAAATATATAGTTCATACTTTTGTGTCAATATTATAGGCAGTCAAACTATCCCAAAATTCATCATTGATAGGAGAGGGATCGAAGAGTGGGTATTTTGCAAGATAATCAATAGTTACATATCCTTTGATTGATTTGGGTAACAAACTCAAGGTTAAAATTTATTAATAGCATTACCCAACGTGTAATATGGCCCAAAATATGCGTGCGAGATAACAAGCACCGTAACAAATCTACCTTGTGTAGACACTAGAAAATGCACCTTACGTATAAGGTATCCTATTCAAAAATACCAAAAACATCATAAAACTATAATCTCAAAAAAATAAAATAATCCCACAAAAGCAAATAAAAAATATAAAACCTCATAAAATGGTGATAAAAGACACCTCATCTCTCATTTACTAACCTTCACTCACTCGTATTTAATTATGTTCATCCCACCTACCCATTTACATGCCTAATGCACTATGGACCCCTATCATCCCACCCATCTATTCACATTGCACCCATGTGTGTCACATTATTCTATGCACTAAAAAATTATAAAACACCACTCACCCCCATCATTTCATATTCTTAAACACCCTTGTCTCTTTGTGCACTTGAGCCCATACTTGATTTTTTGCTTCTTTGTTCACATATTTCGAAATTGTAGGTCTTGGAGAAGTGAAGGCGATTCACAAAGGATAGGTGCAACTTGTTGCATCACTGTTTTAACAAAATTTCAACATATGTCTCATTCGCAACTACGACTGGCTTGCGATCTTTGTATGATTTTTAGTGAATCGCACTCGTGACTGGTTTACGATCGAGTCAGGTATACTTTTCACTTTCATACATTGTTTTATCATTTTCTACTCAATAAAATGTATTTTATCTCCTTAAATGGTTAGGGATTTGATTGAGGTCTAATAAAAACTACAAACATTTATCTAAGTGCATTTGTGTGCGGGTTTTGATTCAAATCAAAAAGTTTCTACCCACTATATTCATTAAAGAACCTGTGATTTTCCCTCACTTTTTCAATGGCAGTGTAAACCCATTATTTTTAGTAGCATTGATTTGGTGATTTTTATATCAACTAAAACATCTTGTAGGTGATCCAAATCTAGGCATATATTTTGTGGACCACGTTGGGACCATTTTGGTTGTGGGTAAATCACTTTGCTTTCTAAATCTAATTGACTTGTTTTCTTTAGGGTTTTATTTTATTTCAGTTTGGTTTTATTTTTTACCGAAATTTCTATTGTAGATCTAACACTTGGTTTTACAGATCTACTAAAAAAATTGGCCGCAGGCCAGTTACAGTTGCAACTATGTTGCGATTTTTCTCCAAAAAAAATAACAATTTGGTTGTAGGGCAGTCGCAGGTGTGATCGATTGCCTTGTTTTCTTTAGGTTTTTATTTCATTTTAGTTTGGTTTTATTTTTACCTGATGTTTCTATTGTAGATCTAACACTTGGTTTTACATATATGCTAAAAAATTGGTCACAAGCCAGTCATAGTTATGATTGTGTTGCAATTTTTCTCCAAAAAAATATAACAATTTAGTTGTAGGATAGTCGTAGGCATGGCTATTTCTGTAATTTTGTTTTTGTAAAAACATAAACATATTTGTTTCTTCTTAAGGGAAAGAATTGGGAATAAATACACATTGAATACAAGTTTGTATAAGGGTAAATGCTCATTCACATAACTATGGGAATTACTTCTATATAATCCCTGAAACTCATTGTCAGGAGTACCATAGAAACCTCGAAGTAGCTGGCACATTGAGAGGACACACTGGAGAAAAGGGTCAATGACCTAACTTGATTGATTAAGGGGTAAAGCCCGTGACTATTTTTTTTTTGGTGAAATGTACTTATTCGAATAACATTGTTAACTAGAGAGAGATTTTTAAATAGACAACCAAACTAAATGTACCCATATTCAACTTGAAAATTAAAGAAAACAACATTATCCTAATGAAAACATCTCAATTTCCACTGTGTCTGAGTCGCATTTGTGACTGTTTCTGTTCTTAACAATATTCTCTCACATTTCCATATCCATTTATGACAGTCATTCTAAGACCTAATTTTCCCAGTCTTAGTCATAGATGTGACTACCCTATGATTTTCATAACATATTTTCCCCAAAGCTAGTCACAATTGTGACTATTATGTAACCTTCTAGATCCACAGTTCACTCATTTTACATTTTTTTCTACATAACTACTTTTTCCCAAATTTAGTCGTAACTACGGCTGACCTACAATTTTTTTTGGGCCAAATCACTTTCCCATTTTCTTCCGTTCTAGTAATTTGGCTCATTTTGGTCATCCTACTTTGCATCTTTACTACACATTGTGTGCTCCATTCCCTTGCGCCCTTTGGTCATTCTACATTTTTTCTACATCTTATTTTTTTCCCAAGTTTAGTTGCAATTGCGATTGACCTGCAATTTTTTTGGGTTTAATCCTTTTCCCATTTTCTTCTTGTTAGTGCGAAATCACATCACCCCCAAATGAGTTCTAAAAATCTACTTTTTTAAGGAAGAGTCATTTGGTGTGATTGCATAACATTGAACTTTCCCAAGGCATGGGACCTTGAAATATGGAAAATCTCTCTAGATTAAAATGTTGGTTCCTTATTCCTTTGTTCAGGTGCATGCGTAGGAGCTTGCAGAGGATTTATCTCTATACTTAGTCTAAAACTTGCCAAGGAGACAAGGGTAAAAGGAGTATAAGAAATAAAAAATGAATAAACTACTAGGTGATGCACCAAAGGAGTGATGAACACTTATTTTGATAATAGACACAAACCAACAAAATGCATACAATAAACAAGCACATATAGCTAGATATGTAGTGGGAGACCAGATGAAAGAAAAAGAGATAAGAAAGGATCTAAAATCGATCACAGATGAGTTTTATTGCACTATAGATTAATAGAGTCCATTACAAAGTAGCCAAGAGGCAAAAATGTAATGCAATTTTTGATAGAAAGTCTGAACCCCATAGATCCCTTTGCTAGAAGGTGAAGGGAGCCTGCAAAAACAGAGAATGCCCAATCCTTTACAATGAATCCTTCCCCCGTATTTATAGATTCAACTTGAAAGAAGAAGAGAGAGAGATAAATGAGAAAAGAAGGTTCAATCTCAACCACTATTGTTAATGCCTCTGATGAAATATCTTACCCAAATCCATGTTTACTGCATCAATCCTTGGTTTGGTGCCTTGAAGGAAGAGGAAACGACGAACAAATCAAATTCTGATTTGTTTGTTGAGGCAAGAAGATCCTGCATTGAAATCCCAAAGACATTTCCTCCAATTTTCTTCACCTAACCTCCTCAAAATTAAATTTTCAGACCTCCATGACATGGGTGAGGCCGAGATCTTTCCAATGGCATTAGATTTGCAATATTTCAAGCCCTGAGTCAAAAGATATGCCCCTTTGAAGTTTGTATCGGGTCCGTACAGGAGGGCGGGAAAACAACTTGAAAAATGGGTCCCCTTTTGAAACGTGGTAGCCAGATTGGAACAAAATCGGGCATATGGGTCCACAATTTATCTTTTTCCCTTTCCTTCGATTCCCTGCTTTGGCTTTGACTCGGGCCCAAATGTTGACTTTTTCCTTAGGCAGAGTTGCGGGCCATTTTGCAACTTTTACCCATTTTGAGATAACAAGGGGAAAAGAACCAACTTTTTCCCTGACGGTCTGCTTTCACCTGGGACATGTGGCATCCTGGCGCTCATTTAGAAACCTTTTCTCTATTCACCTCTTGAATCAACGCCATACTGACACTTGGAATTCTCCACTTACACCTTTATACTTAGCCAATTTTGGAGTCTTTTCTTTCCGCCTTTTGACTCTGTTTCCTCTTATGCGGGATCGTGGTCGATCCAATATTTGGCACGAGGGTGAAATAAGGTTAACAATTTGTTGACTCTCGGGGGTATCTGCCTGCTAAATGAAAAGACCAATTTCCGTGTCATATCCATTGGGCATGGAGTTGAGAAAGACGGTTTGGTATTACTTCTGCCCTTGATTCATGAGCCCGATTGCTTGCACTCTCAATTTTCATAAGAAATATTGAAATAAAAGTTTCTAAGAGTAGAAAATTGTTTTAACCTGGGGTTTCATCTGTCTTTTTGAATGGACTGTACACAAGATCCGTAAAACAACACCACACTATATACAAAATTTGAAATCATACATGCTCCAAATGGAACATGCAGAGCATGAAAAGCACTTAGGAGAAAAGATAATCTATACTACAGCAAGACAATGTGCATAAGCACTTAGAGGAAAGAGAAAACTAAACTAATATGTACAGGGTGAGAACTCCCCTTTTAGTAGCAATGCTTAAGATAGATCCCATTTACTGGAATCTGTAACTCTTCACCCTCCAATGTAGACAATTGGAAAGCATTGCTACTTTTGCATCTTGTGATCATATAGGGGCCACTCGAGATGGCGTCAAATTTGGAATGCCTTCCTAGTTTTGCTCGATCTGCATCCCATTTCAAAACCAGGTCTCCTTCCTAGAAGGTCCTTGCTTTTATATTTCTTTTCAAAGCATTTATTGATTGAACCCTGATTCTTATCTATTGCTTGGAGAGCATGCTCTCTGGTTTCTTCTAATTCTATCAAGCTTTGCATACTTGGCCTCCATTGGTCCAAATTCAGACATCTCTAGTTGCTTCACGAGCTCCAATGCTGGAAACTCGAGTGATATAGGCAACACTGCCTCTTTCCCATAGACTAGCTTGAATGAAGAGCTGCCTGTAGATCTCTTGGGCGTTATTCTATCAGCCCATAAGGCCATTTTGAGCTTTGTGTGCCAGGTCCTCTGATTCTCATCAAGATTTCTTCTGATGATCTTTAGCAGGTTCTTGTTTGTGGACTCAGCCTGGCCATTACCTTGAGGGTAATAGTTTGATGAAGTACTCAAATAAGTCCCATTCTTGAAGGCCCATCCTGTGATCTTGGACCCTATAAATGCTAATGCATTGTCTGATATGATGGTGACTGGCACTCCAAATCTGGTCACTATCCCTTCATAGAAATCTAGGATACTAGACTCATTTGCTTCCTTGAGTGCCACTGCCTCGGTCCATTTGGTGAAATAATCTATCACTGTCAGGATCCATTTGTGACCTTGGCTTGAGTTTGGATTGATGACTCCAATGAAGTCCAATCCCCATTGCATGAAAGGTTGGTTGACTGAGATTGGGTGCAATGGAAGTGCTGTTAGCCTTTCCTTTCCTTTGAAGAATGCACAATTCTTGCACCTTTTGATCCATGTGTAGCAGTCACTAAACACTCTGGGCCAATAATATCCTACTTTCATGATTTTGAGTACTGTCACTCTTGGAGAAAAATGGCCTCTAGCTGCTTCAACATGGAATTCTTGTAGCACTCTCTCCACCTGATCTGTCCCAATGCATCTCAGCAAAATGTTATTGATGTCCCTCTTAAACAAGACACCATCAATAAGAACATATGGGATGGCCTATAGCCTGAAATGCCTTCTTTTTGCTTTACTCATCCCATGAGGACACATGCCTATTTGAAGGAAGTGCACCATGTCTTGGGTCCAACAAGGAGCAAGTACATCATCTCTCCCTTCTTCTTGATCATCTTGTAGAACAAAAACAACCTCCTTTTCACTGTCTGTTTCATCTTGTTGACCTGAGGCTAGTTGTTCACATAACCCCTTCCCACGGACCAGCTTGGTGACCTTGATCTCAATGTCATATTCCATGACACGAGTGATCCATCCTACACGCTTTTCATTTAGGTCCTTGCTGAGAAGGAACTCTTTAACTCCCACATGGGAGACCAATAGTTGGATCTTTTTGTTTGAAACCAAATGCTTAAACTTCTTCAATCCTCTTATCACCTCCAAGACTTGCTTCTCAACGAAGGAGTACCTCACCTCATAATCTTCCAGACTTTGACTGAAGAAATCAATTGGTTTATCTGTACTTTCTTTGTTATGTTGTACCAAGATTGCAGAAATTGTTTCGCTGCCACCAAAGGCATACAATATGAAATCTTAGAAGAAATCTAGGTTCACAAGAGTTAGGGCTTGTGATATGGCTTCTTTGATAACCTCAAAACTTAATTTTCCTTCATATGTCCACCTGAATGTTAAGCTCTTTCTTCAGCATCAACATTATTGGCTTAACAAGGGTAACAAAGTTTGGAACAAACCTACAGACAAAATTGATTTTTCCCAAGAAGCTTTGAAGATCCTTCTTGTGACTTGGCAATGGCAATGCTCTTATTGCTTGAAATCTTTCCGGGTTGATTTCCAATCCTTCCTTTGATATGATATGGCCTAGAAGCTTGCCTTCATGGGCCAAGAATATGCATTTTTTGGGGTTCAGTGACACCCCAAAACTCATGCATCTTTGGAACACCTGCCTTAGATGGGAAAGATGGTCTGCTGCATTCTTGGAAAACACTGTAATGTCGTCTAAATAGATCAACACTATTTTGTTGATCAGCCCCTTGAATTCCATATCCATTGCCCTTTGAAAAGTGGCTCTGGCATTGGATAATCCAAATGGCATTTTCCTGTAGGCATAGGTGCCCCATTTGGTGGTGAAAGTTATTTTGAATTGATCATCTTCTTTCACCATGATCTGGTTGTACCCTAAGTATCCATCTAGGAGGGAGAACCTTTCTGACCCAGACACTACTTGCAAGATCTTCTCCATTGAAGGGAGTGGGTAGTGATCTTTGAGGGAGGCTCTGTTCAAATCTCTGAAGTCGACACACATTCGAATTTCTCCATTTTTCTTTCTGACTGGGACCAGATTTGCAACCCAACTTGAGTGTTTGATTGGAAATATGATGCTTGCCTCTATCAGCTTGTTCAGTTCCTTCTTCATCAGAGGCTCAATATGTGGGTTGACTGGTCTCTGCTTCTACCTGATGGGCTAAGCAATTGGATCCAGTTCAATTGTGTGTTGTGCTAGTTTTGGATCGAACCGTCTTAGGTCCTCATAACTCCAAGAAAACACATCAAGAAATTCTTGGCAAAGTTATATGAATTCATACCTTTCTTGTTTGGTAGCCACTTTGCCAATTTGAAATGTCTTGTCTTCTCTAACTGGGATTGACTGTGAATCTTCTCCTTTGATCTGCATGTTAGCCTTCTCCTTTTTAAACTAATCATTAGGATTGAAAATGGATTCCAGTGTCACTAAGCCTTTGGGAAGCTTGTTTGTATGCAACTATACTATCTGATTCCCATACTGCTGCTCTAGTCTGCTCTGGTTTCTAGCTGAGAATTCAACTTCTTCTTACAAAAAGTTAATGATCTGTTGATCATTCTCAAACACCTGCCAGCATGTATTATTATCCAGTACTGCTGGCCTCACAACCACATGGATATGTGGTTGTTCTTTGCCTCTTTTGATGTTGTCAACCACATCAAACATTGCTCCAACTGCTGCAAGTCTATCAACAGCTTCATTCTCCTTCCTGGGTATGGACACAATGTTGAAGGCCTCGAAATCCTCCATGAGATCCCATACCCTACTCTTGTAGTTCTTGAGCAGGTCATTTTTGACAACATTAAGTCCTCTGACTTGATTGGCAACCAGCTCACTGTCACCGAATACTCGCAAGTTCTTAATTCCCAGCTTCCTTACCAAATGAAGACCTTGAACTAAAGCCTCATATTCAGCAGTGTTATTTGAGCAAGAAAACTGGAATATGAAGGTTGAATAATATATCATACCTTTAGGGGACACAATCATGGCTCCTCCTCTAGCTCCTTGTCTACTCCTTGAGCCATCAAAGAAAAATTGCCATACCTCATTGTCATCCTTGCATTCTGGCTTAATCAGGGCATGAAGAGGGTGGTTCTCTTCATTAAGGCAGTAAACACCTAGCTCGGATTCTTCCATCTCCCTATAGCGGTCAAAAGCATGGCTTTTGTTGGCCCAATCATCAAGAGTCAAGTCTGGGATACACCCCACCTTAGTATTTGCTGTAGAAGTGCTTAGGAGGTCCTCTTGATCAAAAGCTGAGTAGTTGGCATCGATTGGGCTAGGCACATAGGATTCAATATGATAATCAACAATAGGTTCAGATCTGATTGTGGCCTTCGCTCCATACCAGGGTCTAGCTTGATATTGAGCCTGGGGCTGGTATGGCCTGGAACTCTAGGCTTTTTGTCTTTTGATGGTCATTAGCTCATTCCCAAAGTTTTGAAGTTGCTTCATCACTTCCTGAAGCTCTTTAGAGGTATTATATGATGAAGTGGAAGCTTCAGCTGAGCTTTGACTCCTGGGGGTGGGTATAGGAGCTACTGTAGGCTCTTGGCTAGTATCTGGCCTTCCTAACTCAGGATACAGAGGCATGGATGGCCTAGGGGTGATTTTTCCAACTTGAATCAAACGCTTCTCAGCTCATATGGAAAGGCTATAGGCTACAGGTAATGTAGTGCCCCCATTGACTGAATCATCAAAGAAATATCAGAATTTAAAGCCCTAAGAAAGTATAAGAAGGCACCTTCATTAGTGGGCTTTACTGCTATTGGAATCCTATCCCAGGTCCGCTGGAATATGAGGTTGAAGTCTATTAGCTACTTGTTTGGGGCTCTCTTGATCGTTGTTAGTTGCTCCAACAAAGACAAGTTATCACCTTTATCTCCAAACTGGTTGTGAAGAGCCATGCATAGTTGATTCCAATTCTAGATAGAGCCTACCTCAAGACTCCGAAACCATTGTGAAGCTTTCCCTTTGAGTGAAGAGGCAAACACCTTGACTGCAATGTCAATCTCATGGATCTCGTGGATTGTAGAGACATTTGCAATATCTTGGACATGGTCACCAGGAGAAGTTTGATTTTCCCTAGTGAAATATGGGATGCTCTTTAATGCTGCAATCGGAACTAGGTTTTGTGCATTCAAGGCGAGTGGACTACTATCGATGAAGTTGACATATGGATTTGGTTGTGCCATTCTGATTGGCCTAAGAACCCTTGCAGACTGAAAGAAAGGCCTTACAGGTGGAGGTGTTGACAAGGTTCTACTTGGTGGAGATGGAGACCTCTGAACTCTTCTTCCTCTCCTTTCTCTACCTGGGGATAGACGTAAGTATTCAAATATACCTTCTTTCCTTTCTCTAGACCAGGTTTTTTCATGAATCTCCCAAGCTTGGGCTATTGAAACCAGTAGATTTGTTTCTTTTGGAGTCACCAGATGTACAATTTTAAGGCTTCTTAAAAGCTAGAATCACAGCTAATGTACATCAATTCCTACTATAATAAGATGGAGACTTCTTAGTCCCACCGGGCATGCCAAAACTGTTAGTGTGAAATCATAGCACCCCCAAATGAGTTCTAAAAATCTACTTTTCTAAGGCAGAGTCATTTGGTGTGATTGCATAACATTGAACTTTCCCCAAGGCGCGGGACCTTGTAAAATGGAAAAGCTCTCCAGATTAAAAGGTTGGTTCCTTATTCCTCTATTCAGGTGTATGCATGGGAGCTTGCAAAGGATTTATCTCTATACTTAGTCTAAAACTTTCCAAGGAGACAAGGTTAAAAGGAGTATAATAAATAAGAAATGACTAAACTACCAGGTGATGCACCAAAGGAATGATGAACACTTATTTTGCTAATAGACACAAACCAACAAAATGCATACAATAAACAAGCACAGATAGCCATATATGTAATGGGAGACCAGATGAAAGCAAAAGAGACAAGAAAGGATCTAAAATCGATTACAGACGTGTTTTATTTCTCTGTAGATTGATACAGTCCATTACAAAGTAGCAAAGAGGCTGAAACGTAATGCAATTTTGATAGAAGGTCTGAACCCCATAGATCCCTTTGCTAGAAGGAGAAGGGAGCCTGCAAAAAACAAAGAATGTCTAACCCTTTACAATGAATCTTGCCCCCGTATTTATAGATTCAACCTTAAATAAGAAGAGAGAGAAGCGGGAAAAGTAGGTTGAAGTTCAACCACCACTGTTAATGCCTCTGATGAAATCTCTCCCCCAAATCCATCTTTATTGCATCAATCCTTGGTTCGGCACCTTGAAGGAAGAGGAAACGACGAACAAATCAAATCTGATTTGGTTGTTGAGGTAAGAAGATGCTACATTGAAATCCTGAAGATGTTTCCTCCATTTTTCTTCACCTAACCTCCTCAAAATTAAAGTTTCAGAGCTCCATGACATGGGTGAGGCCAAGATCTTTCCAATGGCATCAGATTTGCAATATTTCGAGCCCTGAGTCGAAAGATATGCCCCTTCGAAGTTTGTATCGGGTCTGTACAGGAGGGCGGGAAAATAACTTGAAAAATGGGTCCCCTTTTGATATGAGACATGTGGCAGCTAGATTGGAACAAAAATCAGGCCTACGGGTCCGCAATTTATCTTTTTCCCTTTCCTCCGTTCCCCACTTTGGCTTTGACTCGGGCCCAAATGTTGAATTTTTCCTTGGGTGGAGTTACGGGCCATTTTGCAACTTTTACCCCTTTTGAGATAACAAGGGGCAAAGAACCAACTTTTTCCTTGATGGTCCACTTTCCCCTGGGACACGCAGCAGTTTGGTGCTCATTTAGAAACCTTTTCTCTATTCACCCCTTAAATCAGCACCATACTGACACTTGGCATTCTCCGCTTACACCTTTATACTTAGTCAAATTTGGAGCCTTTTTTGTCTACCTTTTGACTTTGTTTCCTCTTATGCGGGATCGTGGTCGATCCAATATTTGGCACGGGAGTGAAATATGGATAACACTTCCATTTTGGTCATCTTTCACCGCATCTTTATTGCATGTTGTGTACTCTGGTCCCTCGCACGCTCTAGTCTCTTTCATACTCTGGTCAGCCCCTTGTGTGCTCTAGTCAGCCCCTTGAGTGTTTTGGTCCCTTGCATGCTCCGGCTAGCCCCTTGTATGCTCTGGTCCCTTGCATGCCCTGGTTTGTCTCTTGGGTGCTCTAGTACCTTGCACGCTTCAGTCTTCCCCTTGTGTACTCTAGTATTCCCCTTGCACGCTTTGATCTACACCTTACATACTTCGGACCCTTACACGCTCTGGTCTACCTCTTGTGTGCTCCAATCTCCCCCTTACACAATTTGATTCTTTGCATGTCATGGTCACCCTTTGTACACTTGGGTCCCTTACACACTCTGGTTCATCCTTTTCCCCATCTCTACACTTAACCCTATTCACAAGCGTAACTGCCTTGTAACCACTCTGCAACCATCCTACAACCTCCCCATAACCTCTTCTCACCAACTTGTTGTGACCTTTATTCACTTTGTCATTTTTCATCTCACACCTTTGTCCACTTCTTCTTGGCTACTCCTGTGACTAGGCCGTCCATCTCTAACTTGTTTCCTTACCCCATCTAGGCGTATACCCACCCTAACCCACCCCCTACCCTACCAATCACTATAGCAACCGACTCAACCCCAACCCTACCCCATTGGTCACTATAACGACTAACCCGACCCCCAACCCTAACCCACCCCCTACCTTGTCAGTTGCTATATTGATTGGCTTGATCCTAACTTGCCCAACCAACCTCAAACCCCTCTGTTACTTCTCCTCTAGTCGCTCTTGCAATGGAGACCCACACCGACAGAAGTCACCTCACCCTATCTCACCCTCACCTACATCTCCCCTTAAAGTCCAACTCGGCCCTTATACAAAATATAAAAATAACCAATAAAAAATAAAAATAACCCCCCAAAAAAATTCCATGGCTTTTATTCGCTCCTTGTATGTCGTTAGTATATCACCTTGTGATGTTTAGACCTTGTTCAAGCTCCCTTTTTAGCTCAATTTTTGTGTCATGACTCATGCCTTCTCACTCATCATGTGTTCTCCAATACTCTTGTTTAAAACCAGGTCAACCTCAGCCACACACCTCTTGTACTCCATCATTGTAGCCATGTCACTTTCATAATTACATTCCACCTCATCTAGAATGAACATCTGTGGGAATTAATTGCCTTCTGCACACTTTTGCATAACTACAAATTTTCTTTTCATTTACATTGCAATAATTTTTCACCACTTTAGGCTAGGGAAACACTCCTCTCACACTCTCTAATTTGCATTCATTATTATACATATCTATCATCACATTTTCACCTACACATGGCTAGGGAAACACTGCGCTTGATGTCACTCATCATGCCTTTTTCCAATGTTCATTTTCTATCATTTATCAACTACTACTTTTCATTTTGCGTTATGTTGGGGCAACCTATGGCTCCAAAAATTGTCACTTGAAGGGGGATATCACATCAAACCCTTCTCATCAATCTTACGACATTCAATCATCTTAATCAATTGACTCAATAGTATCTACCTTGTGAAATCAACCTATTGATCCCTTCACAGACTTCGGTTGAAGTGGTCCATTGATCACATTTCTAGGTTCTTGTTTATCTAGCCAACCATTGTCATAGGGTTAGATGACCCCCATCTCATCTTCATTTTTTACGTTGCATCGTGTCTACTACAACATGCATCCCAAAAAGGGGAAAAATGTAGACACTAGAAAACACACCTTTCGTATAAGATCTCTTATTCAAAAATACCAAAAACATCATAAAACACAATAATCCCCAAAAAATCAAATAATCCCACAAAACAACTAAAAATATAAAACCCCATAAAATGGTGATAAAAGACACCTCATCACTCGTTTACTAATGCTCACCCACTCACATTTAATTTTTTCCATCCCACCTACCCATTTGTATACGCAATGCACCATGGACACTTATCATCCCACACATCTATTCACATTACACCCATGTGTGACACATTATTTTATGCACTCAAAAACTATAAAACATCACTCACCCCCATCATTTCGTCTTCTTATACACCCCTGACTCTTTGTGCACTTGTGCTCATACTTGATTTTTCGCTTCTTTGCTCGCATATTCCAGTATTGTAGGTTTTGGAGAGGTGAAGGCGAATCACAAAGGATAGGTACAACTTGATGCACCATTTTTTAAGTGAAATTTCAACATAGGTCTCAGTCGCAACTGCGACTAGCGATCTCTGTGTGATTTTTAGTGAATCACACCCATGACTAGTTTACAATCGAGTCAGGTATACTTTTCACTTTCATGCATTGTTTTGTCATTTTATACTCAATAAAATGTTTTTATCTCCTTAAATGGTTAGGGATCTGACCGAGGTAGATCCCCTAACCACTGAAAACTACTAACATTTTTCCAAGTGTGTTTGTGTGCAGGTTTTGATTCATATAAAGAAGTTTCTACCCACTTTATTCATTAAAGAACCCATGATTGTCCCTCACTTTTTAAATGGTAGTGTATGCCCATTATTTTTAGTAGCATTGATTTGGTGATTTTTATATCAACTAATACATTTTGTAGGAGATCAAAATCTAGGCATACACCTTGGTGATAACATATACTAATGTATTCAACATACAATGTCGTAATTTATCCATAACGAAGATCAAGGATAAACAAAGTTTTTTGATGGGACTATAATTATGCTCATAATGTAGAAAAGTATGACTAATATAATAGATTACACATTCTCAGTTATTATCATCATACATCATATTGTTCTAACAAAAATTTGAGCGTCTGATCAATAGCTTATAACTATGTGAAGGGTTGGGTTTTATCAGCCAATTGGGCCACAAAGTGATGAATAACTGGAATTTTACCTTGAAGAAACCATAATTGCTTTAAATTACGTGGTGGCGGCATATCAATAATAACCTGTATCTTTTTGGGATCAACCTCAATGCCATGATGCGAAATGATATATCCAAGTAGCTTACCAAAAGTAATACCAAAGATACTTTTTTAGGTTTAATCATACATTGTACTGTCGTAACCATTCAAATATGAGTCAGAGATCATGGGCATGACTATGACACTTGCTAGACTTAGCTAGTAAATCGTCAACATAGTATTCAATGATATTGTGGATATAATCATGAAAAATGTGTGTCATAACATGTTGATAAGTGGCACCAACATTTTTCAATCCAAAGGGCGTGACAATGTAACAAAACGTACCCTATGGGGTAATGAAGGAAGTTTTATCTTGATCAGTGAGGCTGATTTTGATTTGACTATATCCCGTGAACACTTCCATGAAGGATAACATGTCATAACCAACAGTGGAATCAAAAATCATATCAGTGTGGGGAATATGAAAGCTATCTTTAAGGAAAACAAGGGTTTGAGCAAAAAAAATTGATTCAAGAGTCGGGTTCACCAAATGTTTACACCCAATTAAATTAATAATGTTATGAATGCACCAAAAGAGGATACAAGGTTTGTTATATGGGGTTATTATGATTAATGAACACCATTAATTGTTCAATATCACAACAATGCATTGATACTTACATCTAGTGATAACGATATGTTATAATTGCAAAAACATAATAGGAGGGATGCATTTAGTTGTACAAAGTGTTAAAGGGGAGAGATGGGTGCACAGACTAGAGAATTCAAGAGTAATGAACCTCAATATGCTTCATTGTTGACACTGCGGCTAGAAAATGTCCTAGTATGGAATTACACAATTATGCCAACAACGTATGTACAATCTTGGCCTTTTTGTATGGTTTTTTACTTTCTCAAAGCATGGATCTGTAACTTCATGTGCCCTTTGCTTTCCTATAAATGTATATCACTTTCAAACCTTAAGTGTCACACAGTTGCATAACTATCAAAATAATCTGAATCGAACTCAAACCATAACCATGGGTGGAAGACCCTGCAAAAATGTTAGTATTTGGGTTGAATTGCAATCTATGCATCGTCTACGTTGGAAATATTATGAAGAGGCCTTAAACCTTACGCAGTTCATTTCGTAGTATGTGGTATCCATATGGATGTAGCTAGTCTGGAAACTTGAACCACTTTGACAATGATTGGGATGATTGTCCTTTTGCTAAGACATTGAATTGGGATCCTTGGAGGCTTGGAAATGAGGGATGCTGGACTCCTTGACCTAGTTGAGTGCTTTAGAAATGTAGTAGTGATTTCAGACACTAAATCACACACTTTGGGTATATTTCTAGGTCCTGATCACATACCACTAATCATATGATTCCTAAGTGAGAAAAGTACTAATTTACCATTGTCTTTGGCCACTTTTCTTTCTTTCTGGTTTCCTTCTTGGTCTTACACACCTTCTTCCCCAGTTTGGCTTTTGAAACTTTAGTTTTTATGAGTCTGGACACCAGCGCGCAACTAGGATGTCAATGCCCAAGTGCCCCCGACCTCTTTATATCTTTCTTGCACCTTTTGGGTCCTTTCTAGCTGTTGGGCATCTTATTTTCTCGGTGGTCAGCCTTTTAGTGGTAAATTACAAAATTTAAAAAAGGGAATCATATAAATACAAAGCTATGTGACCATAATAAAGGACCAAACACTAAGCATCCAATACTATCACCTAAGGTTGCATCCAAAGGCATTACAAGAGCATTAATGCGTCCATCTAGCATCCATTCGAGGGACAAGGGACTGCATTCTTCTGCATACACTTCATAGGAGGGGAAGTTCATTTTTCCATGCACACATCTATCTACATTTTCTACATCTAGTTATTGCTCGCTATCAAGTGCAACTTGCACAAGATCCACCTAGGGCATGATTCTCTACACACACATGCATAACTACATGGAGTCTGAAATGTAATGCAACGTTTGGATTGTAAGTTCACTTAGTCGGGTGACCACCAGGGTCAATCTGACTCCGCATTTGCATATTTTTTTTAGGATTTGATGTGTTTTGGGGTTTTGTAGGTGCTCTTTCTCTTTGCAGGTTTCATGCGAATTCGACGATCAAGTAGCGAGGTACATGTGATTAAAAGCGACATCCAATAAACATCTCGTGACCGTATGAAATCGAGTTTCTAAGGTTCTGAGAAGTCACAGGAATCCAAAGCAGGTTTGCAATGCCCCAAGAGCCCTAGTCCCGACATTCCTGACGGTTTTGCATTTTTTCTGGGCTCGGTTGCGACATTTTGTTTTCCTGTTCCATTAGTTTTCTAGCCTGACACAACTTCGGGATCATTGTGAATCAACTAAAAATATCTTACCATCTCTCTTGCACTTAGGGCTTTCAAATTTGTTAGCTTACTCACTTGGGTCAACTCTATACTTTATTGGTATATCATTGTGTTGTAACTTAATTATAATTTAACATTTATATTTCCATATTTGTTAAATCAGTGACTTCCTTAATGGATGTGCATCAACATTGACTAAATTTAGGGAGCCTTGAGTGCTTTTAGTGTTAGAATTTGCAATGAGAGCTCATAAAAGTGTTAGTTAAATAAATAAAGTGATATTAAATTACTTATAAATGGTTTTGAACGTAAATTGTTATGACAATGATGACCCAAGAGGATGAAATGATCCAAAAATATAATCAAATTGAAAGAAAATTTGGAGGATGTGTCAGTCCGGGACCGAACATGTTAGTCAAGAATGGATTCCACAGCCTGACCAGACTATACAATTTTGGACAGGGTGAAAGTGCATGTAATCTAAAAGATGTATCATGATAAACAAAGGTGAAATACTAATTTTATGCACTTATATTCAGAATGTGACGACACATCAATGTGTAGGAATAAACAAGTTGGGAGAGAGACAATAAGATGTATTGAGCGGAGATAGATGTGGATATTTTTCTTAGAAAAGGAGCATTGTCACAACTAACAACGTCAAAGGGTAAATTACCAAATTTGAGTGTCTACACATCCTTAACATCTTCTATAATTAATGGTCTATTCACCTATAATGACATAATTTAATTATTATATAACAATTGAATATAAAAACTAATGTCAAATAGCTAATTTTTTGATTGAAAATTTCTTCTTGATAATACATAATAATACAATGACATTAGTAAAAAAAGGGGTGGAATGACATCACACCCCAAAATGTGATCACATTGAACAAACCAAGCCTCACAAATAGAAAATTAAATTTTTAATGATTACTGTACAACTGAAAATCACCAAGTGACCTTTAGGCACACTTGACCTCCCAAGGTCGTGTTGGGATAACTAATGTGGAATGGATAAATAAATATGTGTAGCAGAATAAGGTGAATGTGTGGAATACTTGAAAATGGGTGGATACGGTCAACATGTTATCAAGGCAATCTAATGTCCTCTACGAGAACTAAAGGGATATGCTCGTATAGGACAATAAAAGCCTCTCTAACCTGAAAAGGTGTGATGGTACGGTCAAGAAGGATACACACACGTAAGAGTCTATTAATGTCTGTGTGTGAAACTCTCTCAACTGGTTGTGGAATGTGTGGAAATTGTCCTTTGTTTGCCTCGTAGAAATTTTTGGACAAGGTCATGGAAATACTAGAGGAAACAAATGCATAAGGAAAAATGAGAGGGATATGGGCACTAGTTCCGCCCAGGATGGTTCCGCCAAAAGTCATAGACTTTGTGGGCTTCTTTGTTAAGGACTTGTAATTGTTGGGTGATGACAGGTGGAACTGGTGAGGATCTAAAGACCATAATCAAAAGGCTTGTATCAATGTCAGTCTCAAGATAAGTTACGTCTGGTTAAGGGACTGTAGGATCATACACTTCTTTTATTGATCGTTGAGGTCCCTGGATGGTCAAATGGGATAGATAGCTAAGGAAGATGGGTGGAAATGACCAACACGTGATCAAGGCAACCTATAACTACGCTGATTTGCCCAAAATTCGTAAGCTTTGTCGTCTTCGGTGTTTGAAGCTCTCAATTGTGTAGTAATAGTAGGAAAGTCTGAAGTGGTCAAGAAGATGTGAATCTGAAGACCTTGGTCAATATCTGATAAAGATGCTTGTTGGTTTGGTTGTGGTACTACGGGCTCAAAGATGTAATCTCTAGGTTCTCTAGGGCCCGAAATGGTCATGTGAAATGTGTATTGAATTAATCTAATACAAGAAAGCAAACTAATTTAAATAAAGGAAATATAATCTATGTTTTTTGTGTTTTTTCAATTTAATAAAGGAAATACAACAATAAATGAAAATCTAATTAAACTAAACTAATATTTTTGTATTTTATGTTTTATGTAGAATAACAGAGGAAATATGAAGAAATGAAGAAATTGCTTCTACAATTTAATTAACAAATCCTAAACAAATAAATAACGGGATGTGATTATCTATCTATGCTGAAATAGATCTAAGCTATCCTAATTTAAACAAAGATTTTATAAAATGTAATTGTGGATATGAATCCTCTGTTCTGTCTCAGAGGCACGAGAAGAAATCAAAGCTTCTCATAAGCTTTTTTTCCCTGTAACTTCCTCGACAAAGTAAAAAATGATTCAATGGAATATTTACAACTGAATGATATTGCAGTTGATTCTAAATTAATTGTTGGCTTGTGGAGCTAGATTGCTTCACAATGAACATGCATTACAGGTGGCTGGTTTACACAGTAAATGACGTCGGTTGATTAACCACCATCAGTCAACAAATTAATCGCCATCGTCCATTGATTAATGTTAACTTTAGTTATAAAGTGAATCTAAAGGTTGTAATGCATAACTATGGTGTCCTAAGTTTGTATATGCATATATAAGCATGAAATCTAGGGTTAGAAAATTAATGAAGAGAAGGATTGAGTTAGATCCTTGATTCTCCTAGACTGAGAGGATGAAGAAGAGAAAGAAAGAACAGGTTACATGAAGACAAAACTTTCATGGAGAGAAGCTAGACAAAAGGAAGTAACAAGTACAACTATGGCAGGTACATCTCAATGGTGAGAAGAAGGTAACATCTTTTACTGTATTTCCTTTGTATAATTATTGTCTTATTGTAATGGCTTGCATAGTATGCAAAGCACATAGAGTTTCTTCTTGTAGATCCACATGTTGGTGAGATCTTGCATTGTAGATCCATTACATCATGATGTATTGTTGATCCATATAGATCTAGTCTTATATTGTTAGATCCACATGTTGTTGTGAGATCTTGTATTCATAGATCCATGAGATCATGTTGTATTGATGATCCATGTAGATCTAGATATTGTAGAGGAGGTTGTCTTCATGTTTGCACATGTTGATGCAGTGATGGAGATACAAACTTACTTCTTGGTGCACAATTATAGTTGCACATATGGTAGACCCATGTGAGAGGTCTTGTTGCAGATCCATAGAGAGCTTGGTTGTAGTTCAGAGATGCAGTGGTTCCTGGTTACGTGAGATATGTTGGTTGTTTGGAGGCACGATTGTAGTGCACTTATGGAGATTCATTTAGAGATCTGGAGGAGGAGATACTCTTGGAGAGATGCATTGTACTCTTGTGGGAAGAGTTGGTTTGTACTCTTGTTCATTATTATATATATGAGATCTCTATCTTTAGTGGACGTAGCCCATATTGAGTGAACTACGGTACATGTTGTGTTATGTGTGTGTACATTGTTTTGATTTGGATTTATCTTGTTTACACTTCCACTACTATATATTTTGGGGAATCGATTCCATTTCCGCATTCCATATTCCCAACATTAATGTAGATGCCTTCCTCTAGAAAATCTTCCCTTGCAAACCCACGGGGATAGGCAGGAAAGTTATATATCACCAGAAGCTTTACAAAAGAAATTAAAGCTACAGCAGATGATCTAACTATTGTAATGAATTGGATTGAAACGATTTACTACTCTAATCAACAATGTCCATATAGATTAAATAAAAGATTCAAGAAAGCTTCAGGAAATCTAAGTACATCCCCAACCTGGAATTTACAGTGCTGAGGCAAAGCCAGTTGTGGTTTACTTTTGTGTCCCCTCGGTTTCTTTTCCAACTTCAATGTTCATGTGAGTCTAGAGAGTTGCACCGGGAATGCAAAAAAGCAAGGAAGAAGGTGTTGGAGCAATGGTGGCTTGTTTGGCCGTCTGGTAGCAATGCAGGTAGAAGAAGAACAACGCAAGAGAACAATATTTGGTTGTGTAATTTTTAGAAAGATCATGACAACATAATGACGCAAATTACAATAAAAATCTCCGACCATTGCTTTGGGAAGAAGCTTGGATTTTATATAACATAGGTTGGGAAATGGTCTAAGCCATTTGACAACAATGAGATGCCACATCACAATGAGGAGGGAAAATTAACTCTCAATCAACAATTAGAAGAGGAAGAGGAAGTTGGTACACATCTATCAAGCCTACAAACAACCAATTTGACCAAGAAACGTGTGCAAAAGATGAGTTGGAAGGAGTTAACACGTGTCCAAATCATACCTGGGAAGTCTCGGCCAAAACGCACAGAACTTCCGGTCTACACAGGGTGGCGGTTACGCACCCGTCGGGGCGTTTGCGCAACCACTGCTTAGAGTAGATCGACGGTTGTGCAACTGCCGCTAAAGTAAGGCGGCAGTTGCATAACTTGAGGCTAAAAACTAAGGAAAAACGCTGCGGAAAGCTAACGGAAAGTAGGGAATGGCTAAGTAAAGTATTCTAAAATACAAATATAAGCTGTAAAGAGGGAAAGGAGCTCGAACACCATTGGAAAAGATAGTAATCATCATAGGGGACTCTGAACCGTTTTCTGACAATGTAGCACATGCAAAATTGGGTGCGTACAATTACATCTCATGATTATGAATTACATTGTAATATTATTCTACTATGATTTGATTCTAACACAGATGGATTGTCTAGACTAGTGTCTCTTGTCCTTTGCACCTCTTTCTAATGAGGCGTGCTTATCTATATCGATGCATTATACACACCCAAAATTTTCATAGTGCTATATTTTAAAGACCCAATGATGATGCTATAACCTCAAAAACAATAGTGGAGAAATCTAGAATAAATTTCCTCATGTATTGTACTAATCCAAGAAAACTTCTAGTCTCTATGGCCCTCTTTTGTGTGATCTGATTCAATATGTCCTCAACCTTTGCAAGGTCCACTCATAGTTCTCCTCGTTCAATAACATGCCAGAGATAGATTGGTGATTGTTCAGCAATAACTCGCATTTCTTCATATTACACAGCTGTTTTTCTTTTAATACTCACAAGACTTATCTCAAATGTGTTAGATGTTCTTCTCATGTTGCACTAAAAATTAGAATATCATGTAGATACAATATGATACATGTTTTTATGAATGGATGCAATACATGATTTGTCAATCTCATATATGTAACGAGTGAATTACATAAACCAAAAGAAATTACTAACCATTCATACAAACCCAATTTTCTCTTGGAGGTCATCTTCCATACATCCTCCTCCTTCATACCTACTCGATGATATATGGATTTTAGATCAACTTAGTGAAATATTTGGCATGTTTAAGTTGGTCAAATAGGCCATCAATCCACGAAATTGGATAGTGGTTCTTGATGGCGATCTTGTTCAAGGCTATATAATATATCCATATTCTCTAATAGTCATCTTTCCTTTGTACCATCACAATGGGTGACCCACATGGCGAGGTAATTGGGAAAATTACCCCATCTACCAATAATTCATGAAACTATTTCTTAATTTTATCATTCTCCAGGAGTGATTACTTGTACAAACTATTGTTAAATAAAGGAGATTTCAACAACAATCGAATCACATGCTCTACTTCCCATTTTGGAGACAAACCCTTAGGAGTTTGGAACACCTATTGAAAAAATTGCAACATATCATCCAAATCTTTCAATCCCTGGTTAGAAATATTAGAAAACTCTAACCCATCTTCCAATTTATCTTTTTAAATAAGCAATAAAAAATAATTATTAGCCTGAATTAGTCTCTTTATTTGGTTGCCGACTTTCAAATTCACAAAATCACAAATTACTTGTCTTACTTCATTATTTACTTCAAATGACAGAATGATGTCTTAGTCGGCAATAACCAATGTATTTTAGTTGATGTAAGTGAATACAACTACAAAATGATACAAACTACAGCACATAGTCACTGAAAAACAAGGCGACAAAAGAACACAAGATACGATTGCTAAAAAATCCCAATATAGGGAAAAGCTATTAGGCAATGACAACAACTCGATTCCCAGTTTCCTTATATCTAAAGTACGAAGACTACAAAGAAGTCAGAAACAAGTAAATACTTAGCTATCTTGCTTTTAAACTTTCATATTTGTGCTTCAACAAGAAACTTCCTTCTGTAACTAACTACACACAATGAAATGTTCTTTGATTAGCGATGTCTTTTATTGATCCTCAACCTCCTTTTATAATGTTTGGAACAAACTCCCATACATTGAAGATTCACAAGCGTCGATTGAATGTGATATAAACCATTTTTTAATTACTAGCTTAGCTAGTTGGTTGTGTAAATGCAAGGATTAACGATCCCTTGGGGATTTAGGGATTAAAATTTGGGTGGGATGTTGGTGAACACTCAGGCCACACTCCTCTGCCATGAATGAATGAATGATTTTAATAACATCCATGAGACGAAGCAATCTGTGGGACCCAAAGCTGCAATTGAAGTGTACAAAGCCACCCCAAAAGCAACCCTAATAGTTTTGTATAGAATCCATTACCTTTTTGATGTTGCATCTCTTGCTTTGGATTTTTACCAAGAGATTCGTAGTTTGGGCAAGACTTTCTTCTTCAAACAAGGATGGTAGAATGTCTAAAACTGTACTCATACTTGATACACATGTTATTATAAGTCGCACATTCCATGATATAGTGTCATTCTCTTTCCACCACCCCTTTGTCGCAAAACAAGCAAGTTCTTCCCTCCCACTCTTTTTTAGGAGATGGGGATAAACACCATTTCTAGGTAGTTACCGAGCTTTGTCTCTTTTACATGGGCTAAATCACCGATATTGATAGACTCGCACTAACGCAACCGCCGCCCTCCCCATACTCTAGTCTTGCAACCAAACCTAGTTTACTCCCTCTGGAGCCGTGGCGACTTTTGAAACCTCTATCATATGAGAAGAAAATCAAATAATATTTTCCTAGATCCCTACATATCAAGGCGTGCCCTTTTCAAGAGATGAAGCAGGATTTAAATGATGTTTATTGTTTGTCTTTGAATTGCTTCCCGCTAAAACTGAGACTCTTCTACATTTTGCATACATTTCTACCACAGCACATTTCAACAGATCCTCTGTACATAATGTTGTGAAAATGAGATTGAGATCGAGATTTTGCGGTGGATGGCATTGACATTGTATGATCTTTATTGAATCCAGGATGGCAGAGGCATTTGTTCAGGTGATTAGGGTTGGCCTCCATTTTATATTTATTTAAAAATCTGTTCGTCCCCTTTCTATCATATGCTTTGATTTATGCCCAAATCCAGTTTGAAACCTAATTGAAATCTCTCCATTTGGCACAGCGAGGAGCATGCTGATTGGTCACATCTATCCGTGTTAATGCCTCGCGAGAGTAATACTTCCGGAAGCCGAAATTAGGATATTCCACGAGAAATGTCAAGTTCAGTCATTTAGTCCAAAATCTCGTGAGCAATCGCTGAATTTCTTCATCTCCTTCAGGTATTTTAAAAAATTTTGTTTGGGGCAAACTGAAATTCACACGTACTGTTGTAGGACTAGATTTGTTTACTCTTTATAAAGGGATTTATAGGGAATGCTGGTCTTATGGGGGTTTTGTGTAGCAAGAAGAATATGCAACGCCTTCTTCAATCGACACTCATTATGCCGTGCGATTAGGATTGAGATTGGTCATGAACGGCATTGCCGATCCGCCATGCCAATGCCATCCACAAGCTTGAAAAACCAAGTCCAATGATAAAATTGGAAAAAAATGGTGATGCTAAAGTGACCCTATTACTATCGAATTAGCCTTGATAATCCGCGTAATCAGTCAATGTTAAAGTGATGCAAAATTAACCCAAAGTGGGTGCAATTTGAGTTAGTTTTGCATCGCCAAGGTTGATGCGAAAGTTTCAAAAATGGTTCCAAAAATAGTCAAATTCATCAATTTCTGACGCAAATTTGGTGCAAGTCGTGTATTGCAAGTATAGCAGTGACGGACTCTTGGTCTGAATTAGCGAGATTAAACTTGGATTTGGTCACGGATCGAGAAAGCCTTGAGTTTGAGAGCAAATACTTTAACACAGGAGCTCATGAAAAGTAATAACTGGCAACCGCCGCTCAACGGATGTTGGTTGATGGATTAAATCCATTGCCATTCCATAAGAGCTAAGGTTTAATGGCTTCCCAAGCTTTCCATATACTCTTGGCTGCAAAGGTCCCCACAATCTTGATGGAAGCTCAAATGATGAGAAGGGTCTGGAGACCTAGATCTTTCCATGCCGCTCTCCAGCATAGGGAGTATGAGAAAAGATACAATTCCTTAGGAAGGTTTTCCAAGCCTCATTTCCTTCCATGGCTTGGGTGATCCACTTTTGGCACACAGAGCAATACCTTGATGATAGACATCAAGAAGCCCAATGCCCCCAACCTCTTTAGTAAGCAACAGTATTCCTACGCAACCCAGTGGAACCCCTTCCCACAAGAAGACCTGGCCCACTTTTTTTTTTTTGAGATGTTTCCCTTGATAGGAAGCTTTGTAAGGCACCCAACAAGAGTAGTAAACATATTCTGGACTTACTAGCTAGGGAAAGCGTTTTAGTCCAGTAGTAAAGATTATTTTAACAAGAGTAATAAACATATTCTGGACTTACTAGCTAGGGAAAGCGTTCTAGTCCAGTAGGAAAGATTATTTTAACAAGAGTAGTAAACATATTCTGGACTTACTAGCTAGGGAAAGCATTTTAGTCCAGTAGGAAAGATTATTTTAACAAGAGTAGTAAACATATTCCGGACTTACTAGCTAGGGAAAGTGTTTTAGTCCAATAGGAAAGATTATTTTCTAACCTATCAATGACATACTGCCAAAGCAAGGAAGAGGTAGCCTGAAACGCAAACAAAATACCTAGGAAGCGAAATCTCACCATGTTGATTCCATTTCCATGCATAAATCTGAAGCCAAGAAGGAAGAGTAGAGGATTTTTTGTAGCGTTATCTTTCTGCATCGAATATCAAAGCTTCATGGAAGATAGAAAACGTCAAGGCAGTGCATTGCTTGTCTGATATTTTTTTATTCTTCAATTAAAGCGTGGAAGGAATCATTAACTAAGTGACCATTAACTAGTTGACTGGAGCTCTCTGTAGCGAGAGAAATTACTCTAACAAGCCCTTGAGAAACTGCATTTGCCAGCAAGTATCAAAAGCCATCTGCAACAAGCACGCAAACTGCAGGAGCAAGAGAACACCCTTGCCAAATGAAGCCGAAAAGGCCGAAATGCTTAAAATGTATGCCATTAACAAAAAGAAAAGTTGAGGTATTGACAAAAATCATCTGAACTGATCAAATAAAGCTAGGCCCAAACCCCTGTGCTTGCAATGTGGCGAGATGGAAGGCCATTCAATGCAGTCATAAGCTTCCTCGAAATTAATCTTGATGAAAAGGGCTTGTTGTTGAGACCTGCAAGCCCACTCCATATCTTCCCAGACCACTATTATGTTGTCTAATAAATATCCGCTTTTGATGAAACATGTTTGTTCAGGCCTAACAATTAGCAGGAGGAGATTACGAACATGCAGAGCCAGTCCTTTGGCAATAATTTTGTAGGAGACATTCAACAACGCGATGGGCTGCAAGTTGCAAATCTGTTAGTTGCAAATTTGCCTGGAGTTGCCTTTCTGATGTATGAACTCGATATGCCCTTCCTAAACAACTTGGGCTCGAGTTCTAGAGTGGAAAGCCTCCAAGTAAACATGGAAAAATCATCTTCTATGGAATCCCAAAGAACTTTCTAGCATTCATGCAGAAAGCCATCGCACTCAGGGGCTTTGCCATTGGCCGTATTCATAACAACTTCATGGAGGTCTTCTATAGTAAGCAGCTGATCATAAGCCACTCTTTGAGTGAGAGAGAGTTGGCCAGGCACGACATCCAGGGATTGTTGAAGAGGTTGGTCTTGCATGGGAGAAGACTCTTGTGCTTTGAAAACTTCCTTGTAATGGTGAGAAATGCTTGCACAATATAAGACAATTTGGTTAGCTGCTGATCAGCTTCCCGAAGCATTTGAAAGAATTCTCTGGAAACTTTGTCACCGGCCTTAAGCCAATGCGGTCTGGATCTGATTTGAGCACCCCAAGCCTTATATGCATCCGGCACTTGAATGGGGCGCGGAAACTGAGCAACTTGAATTTGGAGAGGCTCATGAAGGGGTTGCAATTCCAACACTACCATGACCCTCCTTGATTTATTGATGAGAAAAATGTAGAAGCCTCTAACTTAGATTGCTTTCTGAGTATTACATTGTGATTGACAATGCCATCTTGAAGAGTGGCCAGTGAGCAGCCTGTATTAATGTTCTGGGTAGAGCCTGGCTGGTCCAAAATGGACAAATGCCCCAGGGAAAGGCTGGCCAGGGCAGCTTACTGGATTGGAACCCGGGTCTTGTAGTAGGTGCCTCTACTTATCACTCCACTGAGTCGGCCCAACCCCAATGCAAAACTAGGATTGTTCAATGATTGCACTGTAGGATTATTTCCCAGAATTTTTAATTTCCCTACCCCCCACCCCACCTCCCTCTATTAATGTTGCAAAAGGCTTTTCAAAGAGGGCTATGCCCCCTCAAGAACTTTTTCCTTTTGGAAAATTCTTCTTATCATGAAGTTTCTGGAAAACTCTAGGTCCCTCATATGGTGTTGTTCAACTTGACCATCAATGATCTCCATTCCGGGGACATTGAAGGGGCAATGTCTGGCTAGGGGACGATATTGGTGACATGTGCGACATCAAGAGATGCTCTCCCATGAAAACACCCCTAATTTGACTCCCATGTAATTTTTCTGGTAATGGCTTACTTAGGTCCAACTCCATGCAGAATCAGGCATTAGATCATGTACTGCTTATGAACAACGATCTCTGAAGATACTATATACAATCGAATACAGTCACTCCTTGCTTTGGAGACCTATTCCTCAAAAATTTAAGGGGAAGATAATACACACGAGTCCAGACGTGTAAACAAGAGATGTTCTCTTTATCATGATTGACATCTGGATTGGAAAACCAGAGATAAATACCTGCATTGTGTCAAAAGTAGGGTCAATTTTCAAAATTTCTTGAACAATCCACAGTGCTGCAAAAACATACCATGAAAAATACGTTAGGCACTATCATCAACTCATATTCAGCTTCTGCTTCCAGACAATGGAGGTTTGATACTTGACTGCTAGGACACAGAAGGTGATACCATTGGAGCGACAGAAGAGAGCATGATTCTTTTAGCGAAGTATCCCATCTAGGATCTGTCTTGCACTGGGACATTGACAAATTTTTATGTTTGCCTTCCTTCTCCTTGTTGTATTGGTCTTCAACCTGCCTCTTGCTTCCACTCTTCAAATCTGCCTTTCTCTTGTCTTAAACCTCACCAAACCCTACCTAAGCTACAGAATGTTCTGCTCTTCTCCAATCTAAATAGTATATTTTAACCAGTAACAATTCTAATTGCATAATTTTTATAATGTTTAAACCAGTAACAATTCTAATTCATAATTTTTATATTGAAAATTACATAAAATAAAACACACTGATTGTCACAATATCATATGTTAAGTTATAGTCATTGTCATAGCAATAAATATATAGATGATTTAAGAAGAAAATCTAAAAAATATCAAAAGCCCAAGATTCTGAGCGTAACTTATGGAAATTAAATATAAAATTCAAATTTGAACCATCAATGTAGTAGCGGTCTTTAAAATACAATTTTTCGACTCTTTTGATTGTTCAATCTGTACAAAAACTATGACTATATTGCATTAGACCAAATGAGACTCTAATATCATGGAGACAAACCACGTACTTGAGTTGTGAGTGCAGATTCAATTTTAACACCACAAAAATGTTAGCGTGGTGTTTCTATCATGTCCCTATGCTTGAAGTGGATGGAAGTCTGCTGCAAATATGGGATGGAAACTTTAATGGTGACTTAATATAATCATAATTCTTGTGCCAATAACGAAAACTCACAAGTTTAGCTGCATGCTTAAAAGATCTGTTCATTACACGATCCTTGGAGGCTGGACGAGTAGCAGACTTAAACTCGATGAATCCAGGAATTGTGGGATCGGGAATGGTCTCTGCGCTGCTTGCAAGCATCACAACAACATGGGACATACAAGGCCTCATATGTTGAACTTGAGTGCAGAGAAGAGCTATGCGAATGCACCTCAACAACTCTTCTTTGGGATACAAATCACCCAAGACTGGATCAATTATACCGACTGTACATTTTTTCTTATGTAGTCTCCAGGCCTGCAAAGCAATAAAATCATTCAATATGAAGGATGAGAAGACTTTTAATGTCCTCTAGGACATATTGGCCTCAGAGCCTATCAAAATGTATATATTTGTTAAAGTTTTTGCTAGGGGTGTCCAGTTTTAAAATTAATTCTCTAAGCTTTGTTTGATTGTATTGATTTCAGATTTTGTGTGATAGGTTGTGACATAGAGTGCAAATCTGTGTAGTTTCTCCTATCATCATTATATGGCGGGCTAAGTTAAAAAAAAATTGTGTTTCATCCTCTACTTCATTACAGTTACACTCTATACAGATTTTGTTGCTCCCAAGGTGTGCCGGTATTGTTTACTTGAATATATCCTACGACATTATATTTATGTATGCAAATAATGATTTATGACACCAGTTTCATATGTAAAGAAATTTATGATGGCATAGTTTAGTTTGTATGAACCAAGAAACAATGCATATATACCAATTCCAAAAGGTTGTCCGTTGAGCTCGATCTAAGTGATATATCTATGATCTTTCTCCCTGCAATGATTTCTAGAACAAGGACTCCAAAGCTGAAGACATCAGCTTTCTCTGATAGTTGTCCTTCCACCATGTACTCGGGAGCTATATACCCACTGCGGAAGGAAATAGATAATTAGAGTTTCTTCAGATTTTGATATAACAATTAGAAACATCCATGTCTATTATGTGATAAATCATTTCTGCTTACATTTAGAAAGCCATTTGACGTAATGATTATAGATTTTCTCAATCATGTTAAACTGGTTACTGAATGCAATTGTTATGGATTACTCAGGGATAGCCATCCTTAGTTTACTACTAACATTTCAGACCTGTTTAATAGCCTTTAATTCTTTCCCCTGGTGCAACAATCAGAAGCAGCCTTGGAAAGCATCTAATTCATATGCAAGTTTATCTGCTTTTCTCATACATTGTTCAAGTTATTCGGCTCCAAGCATAGGGCTCATATACATGTCAGTTATTTCTCATGAAGGTATGAGTTCCACACTCACCAATTATTGGTGTCTTTGTGATGCATGTGAATAAATAACAAGGCAGAGAGGTAGCTTGCTGAAGACAAGCATTTTTCCTTTTGGTTAAGAATCCATATCAACAAGTACAATTTTATGAGTTCTATTCTCAGCAATTCTCAGTGTCTTTACACTGTGGCAAGGCAAACCTATCCATGTGGGTGTGTGAGATTAAATCACAAGCACTGTCTTTATACTGTGGCATGCCCATCTGTTGGGGTGTGCGAGAATAGATAATAACCACAGGAAAATAAGAATCGCTCTAAACTCCATCTTAACAAGATGTGGTCAGTACATTTTAATTTTCTTAGAGCATCGTTGGAAAACTAAATGCCTATTTATGACACCATTGAAAGAAAGTAAAGACAGAGGTCCACAAAACCTGCAAAGGCACATTAACTGCTAATTATTTCTGTTGTAAAATTAAGTCAAATAAAAAGGATATAATTTCATCACAAAAGCCTTGGAAAACAATTAGCTTGGAAGAAACTAAAATCTTAGGTTGTTCACTTACAGAGTGCCTGCAATTTTGGTGCTGACATGAGTTTGGTCATCTGGAAAAATCTTCGCTAACCCAAAGTCTGCAATTTTAGGACTCAATTTCTCATCCAGTAAAATGTTGCTGATTTTCATATCCCTGTGAATTATCCGCAATTGAGAGTCCTCATGGAGGTAAAGGAGTCCACGAGCTATCCCTTGTATTATGCTATAACGCTTTGGCCAGTCCAGAAATTTTTTCTTCTCAGGATCTGTGTTCCACAAACTATTCTTTGGTTAACCCTCCATAACAAACTTGTAAACAAGTAAATACAGCTTGATAGGCATGATTGACCAGTTTGGCCTATAGGATGTTCATCTCATCTCATCACCATAAACAGAAACAGTTTGGCCTAAAGGAGGTTAGAAGTCTCTTCATAACATAAACAATACCAACATGGTAAGTTTCAGTGGTGAAATTCACGACTCAAAACACTACGTTAGTATATAAGAACGGATGTGCCTTACCAAATAGAATATGGTCCAGGCTTTTGTTTGGGAGGTATTCATAAACCAGTAGCCTTTCTTTGCCTTGAGCACAGCATCCGAGCAACTTTACAAGGTTTCTGTGTTGAATATTTCTGAGAGTGGTCACTTCATTATAGAATGAACTTTCATCTTGTCTGGAATTGATTGCCAACCTTTTTATTGCTAGTGTTCTTCCATCAGAGCTTTTTCCCTGCAACAGGGGACAAGATCATGTATGACTTTTCCTGTTTCTTAAAGAAATGAAAGATTTCCTTTCTTATTGAGTCCGGAAATTTAAAGTCAAAAAATTTGTGGGTGGTGGTTGTTCGCCTCCCATGTTTTTGATTTTACTAAATATAGGAACAACTGATGGACACTCCTATCCTCTTGTAAACTCACAGTGCTGAAAATGCTCAAATTTAAGTAGAAAGGCCAAGTGTAGCTCACCAAATTAGACACACTAAAGTCTAAAAGCTAGTAGCATATCAAATTAACATCATAGCATGTTAACTTTTTCTCTAAGGGGAAGGGCATTAGAGTTCTGATTTTGAGTTGGTGAGGCCAAGGGCTCAAAGCCTCAAATGCTAACCTATGCTTATTAGGATGTCCAAATTCAAAGCTCGGCTGTGAGCAAATTCTTCAATAGGGAAGATAAACAGGAGGCCAGGTAAGCCGTTAACTAGAGGATTACGCCTCATTCTACGAAGAATCACTCCAGTCCTGCCAACAGTAAAAGCCCAATGGCCTCACCACTGTGTACTGGCAAGAGAGTTTCCCTGCTAGCATAGGTTTTTTAGTTGGGAAATTCAGAACTATACTGATACTATGCTAACCTATGCTTATTAGGACGTCCAAATTCAAAGCTCGGCTGTGAGCAAATTCTTCAATAGGGAAGATGTACAGGAGGCCAGGTAAGCCAGTAACTAAAGGATTACGCTTTATTCTACGAAGAATTACTCCAGTCCTGCCAACAGTAAAAGCCCAATAGCTTCACCACTGTGTACTGGCAAGAGAGTTTCCCTGCTAGCATAGGTTTTTTAGTTGGGAAATTCAAATCAATACTGATACTATGCTCTTGGCAGTAAGCTGAAGAAGGTCAGTTACTCATGCACTGATAACTACAGATGTAAAATTTCTGAGAGGGGTTTGGTTGTTTCCAACCTTCAGTTAAAAAAACACTGCAAAATTATACACTTTAAATGATGGAATGTTTGCAGATTGGTCACTTTGTGATTGTAATGCTTTTAAAAACACACCACTAAGAGCATCAACTTATTTACTTGTAGCCCTTTTGGTGGGGGCAGATCTAATGAAACCCAAATGATCAGTACGAAACTTCTGTGAAACTTACAAGTGAGACACAGCTCAGTTCGGCAGAACAGAATAAATTTTCAGGAGTGGAATTAATGTTAAGAAAAAAATCTTTCTTCCGTGTGAGCACTATAGTTGTAGTCATTTCAAAAGAAGCTATAAAAGAATTGTAGCACGAGGAGGGAGGCTTGGCACCTTGTAGACTGATCCAAATCCACCCTCTCCCAGCTTGTTTTCATTGCAGAAGTTCCCAGTGGCTTTCTTTAATGTCTTGAAGTCCAAGATGAACTCCTCCCCTTTAAGAATACCTTGCAAATGGTCTTCATCATGATCTGCAAGAAACCACCAGCTCCATAGTCAGAGTAACTTTCGACACCCTCTTCTTAGAAACTTAGAAACAAGACTAAAAACATGGGAACCAAAAAAAAACATCACAGTTCAATCCAGATAACTTATTCTTTATGCACACATATTGGTTAGTTATTTCCCATATAGCACATATCCTGATCTACTAAGAGAAATGATATCAAGCAAGATCTTCCCTAAGGAAATACTGATGTACACACTAAATTATAACAGTGCAAGCTACAAGTGCTATATTGTCACCTCTATCTTGCTTCCATTTTAAGAGAATGGGTAGCCTGCAACTTATTCGCAGTCTACTACATATGAAGGAAGCAATAGATGTGAGCACTGCAGTTGCAATAACTCTCAGAAACATTTTGTGAAATTGTCTGAGGACTTCTGAGCTATTGCAGCTATGGCTAACTCATCATACAAAATATGGGCTAAGAAAAACCAGGACTTGTTATATCAAAGTCAGGGTGTGGAAATCCTTGGTGGAGATACATCATCTCATGATGGAGATGGAGGCCCTATTCATGAGAGAAATTAAAGTAATATTATACATTTAAAAAAGTCTGGTTGCATGATATATAGAGGTGACATTAAAGTAATATAATCTAAAAAGTAGTGTATAGAGGTGACAAGTGTATCAACCTTTTTGAAGTTCATTCCAAACCATCCAAAAAAGAATATATATGGGGAAAGCTATGGTGGACACCACACAAATCGAATGGACAGTAGATGTAGATATTTTTCTATATTTTCCAGGACTATGTTAGTGAAATATGCAATTTTCTTTTATTTTTATTTATTAAGGTGTGCATTCAATTGGGTACTAGTTTAATATAGATTGTCGACTGCTTATACTTCGGAGGAAGCATATAGTGGGTTGACAATTATGAGTAAGCATATAACCATATTAGTGGTCTCCTTCAGCTAAGCAGTTACGAGTGAGGGGCATCCACGCCGTCAAAGTCACCCAGGACACAATCCTAGCCTGAATTGTTTCGACTCTCCGTGTCAGGTATCTCCAAGCCTTGCACTCAACAAGACTTACTCCTCGGTGGGCTCTATAAGAGCCAACATCATCACCAATGGACCAAGGGCCGTTCAATCAATTTTCTTTTATTCCTTAAATATATTAGAAAGGATGTAATTATATTAATTGGTATTTTATAACCATACTTAGATGTGGGGTTATAGATACATATATGGGATAATAAGAGAGAATTGAGGTTAGTCTAGTATCTTAAGGTTATAAAATTTTAATATAGGATGAATTTCCTAAAACTTTTGGGTAATACGTAGGAAGCCTTTATCATGTATTATACGTAAGATGTGAGATTTGAATCTATGACTTGAGTCACTTAAACAGGCAAGGTCATATTGATAGACCTCCCTTAATAGCAGGTGAGGTAGGATTGGTACTTGGTAGACTACAATGTCTAAGAATTGTTAATAACTAGCAATTGCACATGAGTTGCAAATTACACCGGAGAGGATAACAATGTTAAGTTTGTTGGAGTTGTAATTTATAGTGAAGTGTATGCAAACTTAAAACTAAAAAAAACTTTCTCCTCGCCTTCAATCCAACTAGATCCAAGAATCTTCTTAATTTCTCTATCTTTCATCAATCTCTATATCATTTGAGTCTCACCTTCCCCGCGCTATTCTACATAGATGTTTGAGAAAAGAAAATAAGCTACATCATTTTTAGGATCCAAATCAAAATGCATTATGGATGTAAATACTCCTAAGCCTATATTCATATGTGATCTAGAGGAACCAAGCAAACACTTCCACATAACCCCCATAGGTCCATATGTGCATATCCTGCAATCAACGATGTCCATAATACCACGTTTTTTGAGGCATTTTGTCAAATAGTTCACGTGCTTTATGTAATGTTCCACATTTTGCATACATGTATACTAAAGCATTTGCAACTACAACATCCGACAAAATTCCTCTATCTTTTATGCTTTGATGGATGTCCACTCCCTATTCTAGAGCTCATATTTTGGCACGGATTGGGAATATGCTGATAACTGTAAACTAAATTGGTTGGAGATAGGTTTGTTGCATACAGTAAAACAATGATTGTTTCTTGAGGAAACCCATGTCTTTTGTTTGTTGGCATAATCCTATTCCATGAGAAGTTGTCTTGTATTTTAATTGATTGTCAAATTTCCTCTCATTACAAATTGGGACCATAAATGCACTTCCACAACCCCAAAAATGTTGTAGTGGGAAAAAATGACACCTAAAAAATCAATAAAAAATTAAATACCATACACAAATCAACAATGTCATAAAGAAACATATAATTTAACAACTACAAAAACCCTATCACCATTTCTAGGAGTCTACAAATGTAAAATTTAATTCATATAAAATCTCTGAAAATTAAGTCGGTGCAAAAACCAAAGTTCCATCAAATCTCTCCCTCATATCTCTTCCCTTCGTTTTATCTAGATGTAAATTTGGGCTCATGTAAAATACGCTTGGCGATTATTCATTTGCGGACGGTGCATCCGGCCTAACAACGCAAAATGTGTCTCCATTAGGTTTGTTTTGTGGCGTTTTCTCACCGGTTACAGTGAGACCAATGCCTTTCATTTTCCATCATCACATTCGTCTATTATTTATTATCAAGGAGAAAGATTAGAATCCATGCAAAAGACCGACAAGCTACATTCAACGCAAAAGATATATCTTCCTCTTGGATGGTCGAAGTCGATTTGGGCAGGTACCCTGGCCTTTAGAATGACTTAATGAAGAAACTGGATTACTTGCCTTAGAATCCTATGTGTTTTTCACATTTGTGCAACTTAGCGAATGCAGGGGAAGACGTGAAGAGAGAGAAGTAAATATATGTGGAAAAGTAGGATGAACATTATATAAGGACTTTGCAAGAAGAGAGATGGAATTTTAGACGGCTCTTTCAACTCTTTCCGCCATGCATTTATCAACCATGTAAAAATGGCGGCAGGCAGGTAAGAGAGAGGACATCTATTTAGTGGACATTTAAGGCAAAAAGTCTTACCATCGTAATAAATGGTGAGACAAGAAGACAAGAACATTGTTACCATCAGCTATACTGTTAGACTGTAACCTATTTGATATTACCCACCCTTAATACCAAAAATAATTGTCTAGCAGATACAAAATTTGCTATTGCCTTGAAATAAATAATGACGGTGGAACTGTACAATGCAGGATGACCTTTCTCCTCAGACCGCCAGGCTTAGGGAAGACAAGTTTATTGTTGGCTCTGGGTAACAAGCTCGAAACAGATTTAAAGGTAGTTTTTTGTCACATTAGTTTTATTTCACTCTCTGTTAATTTATAGATAGCAGAAAGGTGTGAAATGGTATGAAATTGGATGTAATGGTGCAAGTAGCTGGAAGTGTGACATACAATGGAGAAAATGTGGATGAATTGGTGGCTCAAATAATATCGGCTTACGTTGCCCAAAACGACATTCATTCGACATTCATTTTGGAGAGATGACTGAGAGAAACCTTTTTTTGCGCCGCTCGCTGCCAGGGTTTCTGTAGCCGAAACATCCAAAGAGACGACACAAAATGTTTTACAGTATTAAAGCATCAACTGAAATGGGTGGTATTGTTGCTTGGAACAGTGACATGGAGTATAAACAGTGGTGAAAGAGACAATCAACAATAAACAATATGAAAGAGAAGACAATTTACATGTCCATCTAATAAAATTTCCCTAAAAATGCAGTCCGACCAAATAAATAAGATGTAAAAAGGGTCCACCGATTTTGTAGGGGAAAATCATAATTTTTTTGAACTGCTGAAAAGACCCTGCCGGAATTTGACGTTTTCCAGCAGGGCTCTCTTCAAAGGAGACACCTCCGGTGTAATTAATAGTTAATTTTAAATTTGATGTCTATTTAATTATGGATATGATTAAGTTGGAATCTTTTTTTTTAAATTTTTTCTTAATATAATATTATAAAAAAATTGAGATTATCTATTTTAAATCATTAATATATCCATACAATTATGACATATTTGAATAAACACATCAAAATTAATATCTCTATATTTATAAAATATCTAAAAAAAAATCTCTATCCTTAACCCACTTTTACCCATAATCTAAAAAAAATATCTCTATATTTATAAAATATAAAATAAATATTTATAATTATATTTTAAAAGATAGTCAAACGGTTGAGGCCAGAATCGTGCCTTTGGTGATTTTGACGGCGTGGATGTCCTTTACCCGCCACTGTTTAGTTGAAGGTGCTCACTGGTTTAGTTTCTTCACATACTTTGTATCATTGAATCTATATGTTCCCTCCAGAACTTAGGCAAAGATACCATTAAACTATATAATCCAGTGTCCAACTGAACATTGCTCAATAAAAAATGATTATATAAGAACTTATTTTTTAGAAAAGTGGTAGATAGTATGCAGGTGGTGTGAAAGAGTGATTTTTTAAAATGTCTCCGTCACTAAAAAAAAGTAAATCTCAGATTTATTTTCTGCCTTCTCCATATTCTTAAAATGTTATTTAATTATCTTTGTAACATGATAATTTAAATTGATTTGTATTTACGCTGAAATTTGCACTGTCGGAAGGCAACACCCTGTCTTGACAGCGTCCAGAAATGGAGGGCCAAGATGGACATATTACACGTGGCAGAAAAAGGAAGGGTATGCAGTGAGACGTGGTGGGAGAAGGAAGGGCCGCGAGAGAGAATGACAGAGACAGGTTTTGAAGATTAACGGTTCTAATTTTCATAAATTAATTGTTTGCATAGTTTTGTTTTGAGATTTTACTGGTGCAGGCATATGGTTTTGTATTGTGTGTGTATTTTCTAATGCTCTGTATTTTCTATTACTGTGCTTTGAGTCTTTTAATGTATGAGATTTTCTGATTTAAGTATTTCCCCTGTTTTTTTGTGGTTTGAGTGTTTATTTCCGAAATTGTGGATGATTAATTAGTGCTTGGGATTTGTCAATTTTGAAAAATCTGTTTTATTTTATGAGGAAATGCACAAGATTTAGATTGGAGATTACGATTTAGAGATATTTTTAGGGCTTTTGAAGTTAATGTACAAGGCATATGTGGGTTAGGGTTGTTTGCGTGTGTTTAGTGTTATAAATTACTATTTAGAGTTGTTGAAGGGTTTTTGAAGTTGACGTACAGGGTACAAATCACCATTTGTAGGGTAGGGTTTATTAATTTTATTTTTGTTAATAATGTTCTGCATTGACATATTGAAATGTTCAAAAATCAACCAACAGGGCAGCTGGGCCACCATTTCCAACATCGTCACCGCATTCCTCTTAATAACATCAAATATTTTATTTATGAGAACACTTGTTTTGAGGCTATTCATCGTCCCAACTGTTTTGAGTTAATAATTTATGTTGAGGAAAGATCATTTACAAAGCATAAAGTCTCCATTTTTAATCAAGATTATGAATCAAGAGAATTTTTGATCCGTAAGTTTGGGCAAATAAAATACTACATGGCATTTATGATCCATATGATTTGATACATTTTTATCATGTTCCTTGCAAGTGAAAATAACGAAGATATGAAATTTGTTTGTTTCATTTTTATGGAGGGGTCGTTGGGTCAAATATTGTTAGGGTTGCATTTGTCTTCTTTTGGCAGGTGGGACTTTTTCTCTGAATTCGTTGTTGTGTAGACACGCGAATATAAGCCTTTTGCCCTCGTTGTTGTGTAGACATGCCAATTTAAGACTTTTTCCCATCTACTAGGCTTTAGATGAGTAGATATCGACCTATAGTGTTGATAGAGCGTGAGAATGCGAGTTTTCAAAAAATCACTGTTAAAAAATTGTCCGAAGTTTTGTGTTGGGTTTTTGGCACTTGTGCGGCACATAGTGTCCGTGGTTATCAACTACAGTTTGGTCACACCTGCAATTTTTGGTAAGAATCAATTTGTTTTTGGGTTGGTTATTTGTAAAATAATTTACATTGTGTGGGCACAGTTAGTGGTTCTTTTTGGGCATCATGGCAGCCATTTTGTTAATTCCGACACACACATTATCCTCGATCTTTCGAAAACAAATTTCTATGGCTAAAAAAGCAAAGTTGAGTGTCAAAAATCATATTTAAAAAAAACTAATCTCGACTATTTTGTATGATGGGTGCAGAGTGCACGGATGATTTTGGCCCTGTAAGTGTAACAGAAAAAAAAGGAGCAGGAACAGTAGTGGCTTGGATCTGCATTTTGTTATATTTGATGTTTAGTTGTAAGGTCGTATATTTATACATACACCGTGTGTGAGGTTTTTAGAGAGGTCACTATAACATATAGTGTTGCTTAGGGTTTCTATCAACATGATGTATGTTGACTAATGTTCAACTCCATCATTTTCTGATTTCACCCCTAACATTTAAAACCTTGGTTTTAGAGTAGGAAATGCATTGTTATCTTTGAATTTGTTCGGGGACTTACTAGAAATAGTTTGACATGGTACATTGTTGTAATTTCCCTTGTGATCTTCGTGTCCCTAGTCGCAATCCAACATTTTGGGACGTAGACTGTTACCTTTACACCCATTCTAACATGGTGATAGTTTGGCGCAATTGTGACTGACCTACAATTTTTTTGGGTCAAATCATTTTCCCATTTTCTTCCATTCTAGTCATCTAGCTCATTTTGGTCATCCTACCCTGCATCTTTATTACACGTTGTGTGCTCCATTCCCTTGCGCCCTTTGGTCATTCTACATTTTGCTCTACATCTTAGTTTTTCCCCAAATTTAGTCGCAATTGCGACTGACCTGGAATTTTTTTGGGTCTAATCCTTTTCCCATTTTCTTCCATTTTGGTCATCTGGCTCATTCTGGTCATCTTGCCCCACATCTTTACTACATGTTGTGTACTATGGGCCATTGCGCGCTTTGGTCTCTTGCATACTCCGGTAAACCCCTTGTGCACTTTGGTCAACCCCTTGAGTGTTCTAGTCCTTTGCACGCTCCGGCCAACCCCTTGCACGTTCTGGTCCCTTGTGTACCCTGGTTTGTCCCTTGGATGCTCCAGTACCTTGCACGTTTCGGTCCGCCCCTTATGCACTCTGGTATGCCCCTTGCGCGCTTTGATCTACCCCTTCCACGCTCTGGTATACCCCTTGTGTGCTCCAATCTCCCCCTTGCACAATTTAATTCTTTGCATGTTATGGTCTGCGCTTTGTACACTCGGGTCCCTTGCACACTCTGGTTCATCCTTTTCCCATCTCTATGCTTAACCCTAGTCACAAGCGCAACTGCCTTGTAACCACCCCACAACCATCTTGCAACCTCCCCATAACCTCTTCTCACCAACTTGTTGTGACCCTTATTCACTTTGTCATTTGTCATCTCACACCTATGTCCACTTCTTCTTGGTCGCACCTGTGACTGGGTCGTCCATCTCCAGCTTGTTTCCTTACCCCCTCCGGGCATATACCCACCCTAACCCACCCCCTACCCCACCGGTCACTATAACAACCAACTCAACCCCAACCCGAACCCAACCTTACCCCATTGGTAACTATAACAACGGACTCAACCCCCAACCCTAACCCGCCCCCTACCTTGTTGGTTGTTATAGCGATTGGCCTGACCCCAACTTGCCCAACCCATCTCAAACCCCTCCCTCACCTCTCCCCTGGTCGGTCTTGTGATTGAGACCCACACTGACAGAAGTCACGTCACCTTGTCTTGCCCTAGCCTACATTGCCCCCTGTAGCCCATCCCAACCCTTATACAAAATATAAAAAAACCAATAAAAAATAAAAACAACCCCCTAAAAAAATTCCATGGCTTTTATTCGCTCCTTGTATGTCATTAGTATGTCATCTTGTGATGTTTAGACCTTGTTCAAGCTCCCTTTTTAGCTCACTTTTTGTGTCATGACTCATGCCTTCTCACTCATCATGTGTTCACCAATACTCTTGTTTCAAAACAAGTCAACCTCAGCCACACACCTCTTATACTCCATCATTGCAGCCATGTCACTTTCATAATTACATTCCACCTCATCTGGAATGAACATCTGTGGGAATTCATTGCCTTCTGCACACTTTTGCATAACTATCACTTTTCTTTTCAGTTACCTTGCAATCATCTTTCATCACTTTAGGCTAGGGAAAGACTTCTCTCACACTCTCTAATTTGCATTCATTATTATACATAGTATCATCACATTTTCACCTACACATGGCTAGGGAAACACTGCCCTTGCTCTCACTCATCATGCTTTTTTCCAATGTTCATTTTCTATCATTTATCAATTGCTACTTTTCATTTTGCGTTATATTGGGGCAACCCGTGGCTCCAAAAGTTGTCACTTGAGGGGGGATATCACATCAAACCGTTCTCGTCAATCTTACAACATTCAATCAGCAATCATCTTAATCAATTGACTCAATAGTATCTACCTTGTGAAATCAACCTATTGATCCCTTCACAGACTTCGGTTGAAGTGGTCCATTGATCACATTTCCATGTTCTTGTCTATCCAGCCAACCATTTAAGCCCGTGATTACAACAACCATTGTCATAGGGTTAGATGACCCCCATCTCATCTTCACTTTTTACGTTGCATCATGTCTACTGCAACATGCATCCCAAAGAGGGAGAAAATGTAGACACTAGAAAAAACACCTTTCGCATAAGGTCCTCCTATTGAAAAATACCAAAAAACATCATAAAACACAATAATCCCAAAAAAATCAAATAATCCCACAAAAACAACTAAAAAATATAAAACCCCATAAAATGGTGATAAAAGACACCTCATCACTCGTTTTCTAACGCTCACCCACTCACATTTAATTTTTTTCATCCTACCTACCCATTTGCATACCCAATGTACTATGGACACTTATCATCCCACACATCTATTCACATTGCACCCATGTGTGTCATATTATTCTATGCACTCAAAAATAATAAAACATCACTCATCCCGATCATTTCATCTTCTTAGACACCCCTGACTCTTTGTGCACTTGAGCCCATACTTGATTTTTTGCTTCTTTGCTCACATATTCAAGTATTACAGGTTTTAGTGAAATTTCAACATAGGTCTCAGTCGCAACTACGACTGGAAATCTTCGTGTGATTTTCAGTGAATCACACCCATGACTAGTTTACGATCGAGTCAGGTATACTTTTCACTTTCATGCATTGTTTTGTCATTTTATACTCAATAAAATGTTTTTATCTCCTTAAATGGTTACGGACCTGATCGAGGCAGATCCTCTATCCACTGAAAACTACTAACATTTTTCCAAGTGTGTTTGTGTGCATGTTTTGATTCAGATCAAGAAGTTTCTACCCACTTTATTCATTAAAGAACCCATGATTGTCCCTCACTTTTTAAATGGTAGTGTATGCCCATTATTTTTAGTAGCATTGATTTGGTGATTGTTATATCAACTAATACATCTTGTAGGAGATCCAAATCTAGACATACACCTTGGTGATAACATATACTAATGTATTCAACATACAATGTCGTAATTTATCCATAACGAAGATCAAGGATAAACAATTTTTTTGATGGGACTATAATTATGCTCATAATGTAGAAAAGTATGACTAATATAATAGATGACACATTCTCAATTATTATCATCATACATCATATTGTTCATACTTTTTTAGGTTTAATCATACATTGTACTGTTGTAACCATTCAAATATGAGTCAGAGATCATGTGCATGACTATGACACTTGCTAGACTTAGCTAGTAAATCATCAACATAGTATTTAATGATGTTGTGGATATAATCATGAAAAATGTGTGTCATAACATGTTGGTAAGTGGCACCAACATTTTTCAATCCAAAGGGCATGACAATGTAACAAAAGGTACCCTATGGGGTAGTGAAGGAAGTTTTATCTTGATCAGTGAGGTTGATTTTGATTTGATTATATCCTGTGAACCTGTCCATGAAGGATAACATGTCATAACCAGCAGTGGAATCAACAATCATATCAATATGGGGAATATGAAAACTATCTTTAAGGAAAACAAGGGTTTGAGCAAAAAAATTGATTCAAGAGTTGGGTTCACCAAATGTTTACACCCAATTAAATTAATAATGTTAGGAATGCACCAAAAGAGGATACAAGGTTTGTTATATGGGGTTATTATGATTAATGAACACCATTAAGTGTTTAATATCAAAACAATGCATTGATACTTGCATCTAGTGATAACGATATGTTATAATCTCAAAAACATAGTAGGAGGGATGCATTTAGCTATAAAAAGTGTTAAAGGAGAGAGATGGGTGCACAGACTAGAGAATTCAAGAGTAATGAAGCTCAAGATGCTTCATTGTTGACATTGCAACAAGAAAATGTCATAGTACGGAATTACACAATTATGCCAAGAACGTCTGTACAGTCTTGGCCTTGTTGTATGGTTTTGTACTTGCTCAAAGCATGGATCTGTAACTTCATGTGCCCTTTGCTTTCCTATAAGTGTATATCATTTTCAAACCTTAAGTGTCACACAGTTGCATAACTATCAAAATAATTTGAATCAAACTCAAACCATAACCACGGGTGGAAGACATTGCAAAAATGTTAGTATTTGGGTTGAAATTCAATCCATGCATCGCCTACATTGGAAATATCATGAAGAGTCCTTAAACCTTACGTCGTTCATTTCCTAGTATGTGGTATTCATATGGATGCATCTAGTTTGGAAACTTGAACCACTTTGACAATGATTGGGATGATTGTGCTTTTGCTAAGACATTGAATTGGGATCCTTGGATGCTTGGAAATGAGGGACGCTTGACTCCTTGAACTAGTTGAGTGCTTTAGAAATGTAGTAGTGATTACAGACACTAAATCACACACTTTGGGTATATTTCTAGGTCCTAATCACATACCACTATTCATATGAATCCTAAGCGAGAAAAGTACTAATTGACCATTGTCTTTGGCCACTTTTCTTTCTTTCTGGTTGTCTTCTTGGTCTTACACACCTTCTTTCCAAGTCTGACTTTCGAAACTTTAGTTTTTTATGAGTCTGGACACTAGTGCGCAACCAGGATGCCAACACCCAAACGCCCCTGACCTCTTTGTATCTTTCTCGCGTCTTTTGGGTCCTTTCTCGCTGTTGGGCATCTTATTTTCTTGGTGGTCAGCCGTTTAGTGGTAAATTACAAAATTCAAACAAGGGAATCATATAAATACAAAGGTATGTGACCATAATAAAGGACCAAACACTAAGCATCTACTAATATCACCTACGGTTGCATCCAAAGGCATTACAAGAGCATCAAAGCATCCATCTAGCATCCATTCGAGGGACAAGGGACTACATTCTTCTGCATACACTTTATAGGAGGCGAAGTTTATTTTTCCATGCACACATCTATCTACATTTTATACATCTAGCTATTGCTCGCTATCAAGTGCAACTTGCACAAGAGCCACCTAGGGCATGATTCTCTACACACACTCATGCAAAACTACATGGAGTTTGAAATGTAGTGCAATGTCTGGATTGTAAGTTCACTTAGTCGGGTGACCACCAGGGTCAATCCGACTCCACATTTACATATTTTTCTTTTTAGGATTTGATGTGTTTTGGGGTTTTGCAGGTGCTCTTTCTATTTGCAGGTTTAAGGCGAATTTGACAGTCAGATGGTGAATTATAGGTGACTAAAAGTGACATCCAACAAACATCTTGTGACCCTGCAAAATCAAGTTTTTAAGGTTCTAAGCAGTCACAGGCATCCAGAGGAGGTCTGCAACGCCCCAGGCACCCTAGTCCCAACATTCTTGACGGTTCTGCATTTTTTCTGGGCTCGGTTGCGACATTTTGCTTTCTTGTTCCATCGGTTTTCCATCCTGACATAGTTTCGGGATCATTGCGAATCAACTAAATATCTTACCATCTCTCTTGCACTTAGGGTTTTCAAATTTGTTAGCTTACTTGTTTGGGTCAAATCTATGCTTTATTTTTATATAATTGTGTTGTAACTTAATTATAAATTAACATTTATATTTCCATATTTGTTAAATCAGTGACTGCCTTAATGGATGTGCATCAACATTGACTAAATTTAGGGAGCCTTGAGTGTCTTTAGTGTTAGTATTTGCAATGAGAGCTCATAAAAGTGTTAGCTAAATAAATAAAGTTATATTAAATTGCTTATAAATGGTTCTGAACGTAAATTGTTATGACAATGACGACCCAAGAGAATGAAATGATCCAACAAGATAATCAAATTGAAAGAAAATTTGGAGGATGTGTAGGTTCGGGACCATACATGTTAGTTAAGAATGGATTCCAAAGCCTTAGTAGACTATACAGTTTTGGATAGGGTGACAGTGCATGCAATCTAAAAGATGTATTATGATAAACAAAGGTGAAATACTAATTTTATGCACTTATATTCAGAATGTGAAGACACATCAATGTTTAGGAATAAACAAGTTGGGAGAGAGACAATAAGATGTACTGAGCGGGGATAGATGTGGATATTTGTCTTAGCAAAGGAGCATTGTCACAACTAACAACGTCAAAGGGTAAATTGCCAAATTTGGGTGTCTACACATCCTCAACATCTTCTATAATTAACGGTCTATTCACCTATAATGATATAATTTAACTATTATATAGCAATTGAATATAAAAAATAATGTTAAATAGCTAATTTTTTGATTGAAATTTTCTTATTGATAATACATAATAATACAATGACATTAGTACAAAAAGGGGTGGAATGACATCACACCCCAAAAAGTGATCACATTGAACAAACCAAGCCTCAAGAATAGAAAATTAATTTTTTTAACGATTAGTGTACGACTGAAAATCACCACGTGACCTTTAGGCGCACTCTACCTCCTGAGGTCATGTCAGGACAACCGATGTGGAATGGATAAATGAATATGTGTAGCGGAATAAGGTGAATGCGTGAAATACTTGAAAATGGGTGAATACAGTCAACATGTTATTAAGGCAATCTAATGTCCTCTACGAGAACTAAAGGGATATGCTCGTCTAGGGAAATAAAAGCCTCTCTAACCTGAATGGGTGTGATGGTACAGTCAAGAAGGATACACACACATAAGAGTTTATTAATGTATATGTGAAAAACTCTCTCAACTGGTTGTGGAATGAGTGGAAATTGTCCTTCATTCGCCCCGTAGAAATTTCTGGACAAGGTCATGGAAGTACTAGAGGAAACAAATGAATAAGGAAAAATGAGTGGGATATGGGCACTAGTTCCGCCCAGGATGGTTCCGCCAAAATTCATAGACTTTGTCGGCTTCTTTGTTAAGGACTTGCAATTTTTGGATGATGACGGGTGGAACTCTTGAGGATCTAAAGGCTATAATCAGAAGGCTTGTATCAATGTCAGACTCAAGATAAGTTACATCTGGTTAAGGGTCTCTAGAATCATACACTTCTTCTGTTGGTCGCTGAGGTCCCTGGATGGTCATATGGGATAGATAGCTATGGCAGATGAGTGGAAACGACCAACAAGTGATCAAGGCAACCTATAACTAGGCTGATTTGCCCAAAATTCGTAAGCTTTGTCGTCTTCAATGTTTAAAGCTCTCAATTGTGTAGTAATAGTAGGAAAGTCTGAAGTGGTCCAGAAGATGTGAATCCAAAGACCTTGGTCAATATTTGATAAAGATGCTTATTGGTTTGGTTGTGGTACTATGGGCTCAAAGATGTAATTTCTAGGTTCTTTAGGGCCCGAAATGGTCATGTGAAGTGTGTATTTAATTAATCTAATACAAGAAAGCAAACTAATTTAAATAAAGGAAATATAATTTATGTTTTTGTGTTTTTTCAATTCAATAAAGGAAATACAACAATAAATGACAATCTAATTAAACTAAACTATTTTTTCTGTATTTTATGTTTTCTGGAGAATAACAGAGGAAATACAAAGAAATGAAGAAATTACTTCTACAATTTAATTAACAAATCCTAAACAAAAAAATAACCGGATGTGATTATCTATCTGTGCTGAAATAGATCAAAGCTATCCTAATTTAAACAAAGATTTTACTAAATGTAATTGTGGATGTGAATCCTTTTTTCTACCTTAGTGGCACAGGAAGAAATCAAAGCTTCTAAGAAGATTTTTTTCCTTGCAACTTCCCCGAAAAAAAGTAAAAAAGGATTCAATGGAATATTTACAAATGAATGATATTGCAGTTGATTCTTAATTAATTTTTGGGTTGCGGAGCTAGATTGCTTCACAATGAGCATGCATTACAGGTGGTTGGCTTACACAGTAACCGACGTCGGTTGATTAACCGTCATTGGTCAGCAAATTAACCGCCATCGGTCAGGGAACTGGCATCGGTTTCTTGTGCGTGAAAGTTTATATTTAACTCACGGGAATTAGATCTAACTTTAGTTATAAAGTGAATCTAAAGGTTGTAATGCATAGCTATGCTGTCCTAAGTTTGTATATGCATATATAAGCATGAAAGTTAGGGTTAGAAAATTAATGAAGAGAATGATTGAGTTAGAATCTTGATTCTCCTAGATTGAGAGGATGAAGAAGACGAAGAGAAAGAAAGAACATGTTACTTGAAGACAAAACTTTCATGGATATAAGATGGACAAAAGGAAATAATAGTTACAAGTATGGCATGTACATCTCAATGGTGAGAAGAGGGTAACATTTTCTACTGTATTTGCTTTGTATAGTTATTGTCTCATTGTAATGGCTTGCATTGTATGCAAAACACATAAGAGTTTCTTCTTGTAGATCCACATGTTGGTGAGATCTTGTATTGTAGACCCATGAGATCATGATGTATTATTGATACATGTAGATCTAGTCTTATATTGTTAGATTCACAGGTTGTTGTGAGATCTTGTATTCACAGATCCATGAGATCATGTTGTATTGATGATCCATGTAGATCTAGATATTGGAGAGGAGGTTGTCTTCATGTTTGCACAAGTTGATGCAGTGATGGAGAGACATACTTACTTCTTGGTGCACAATTATAGTTGCACATATGGAAGACCCATGTGAGAAGGTTCTTTTGTTTATCCCACCAAAGGCTCCTCATGATCTATATGCAAGTTTTTGTTGTAGCAACCTAAACCTCAACTATTTGTTATGTGTCTCTTCATTTTTGATGATTTTGAAGAACTTATTCCTAAGTATCTTCCTTTCTTGAAGGCCAATGTTTTGTCATTGTTAATCTTGCTCAACTTTTTTAATGTCTTATATTTAGGCCTCATATACATATTGCAATGTAGGTAATTATTTTTTATGTTAATTTACATGTTACTAAGTATTCAAACACGTTGTCACTCAATGTATCTCCAAAAAAGCTTCAAGAGCACAACAGTTTGAGGATTTAACAAAGAAGAAAATTGTAAAGAAGTGCATTGTAGGCAATTGGAATGTGATTTTTTAGTTGTGATTCAACACTGTTTTCTATTTCAAGTCTCCTTACCTTATCTTGAGTTTTATGTTTGTACTTACAAGATTTATCCCAAAACACATTTGTTGATTGATCATTTATTATTAAAGGGGAAACATTAAGATCCATTTATGTAATTTTGGCATCAAGGAATGAGCTGTACCCATTCCACCAAATTTGTAGACTTGCATTATGCCTTCATAATTTTTGTTTTTGCTGGAATTTAGATGGCATGACAATGCAATTTTTACTCGCTTGCATAATGCACACGCATGCAATACACATTTAAAATGGCAATCCCAATATTATAGGGGAATAGGTGATGCTTGAGTAGATTTCCACAAAATAATTGGTGGAATAAGTGTGGGACATATAAATGTTTAATTCTCACTTTTTAATTAAAAAAATCCCGTGTTTGAATGGTAAATGAAAAATACCTTTCACTCAAATTGCATTGATTTGAATAATGTGGACGAGATTGAGACAAAAAAATGGTGCACATAACATTCTTTAAGCATACATTTTCACTTTTCAATTTCTAACCTTTGATTCATACATTTCTGTTATGCATACATTCTTTAAGCAAATATTCTGGCTTTTTTATTTGTAACCTCCGATTCGTGTCTTCGTTTTCCTTGAACATTCCTTTTACATGTCCTAATTACATGATCCCTTGGGATTACTTTTAGTTGTCAAGTTGTCATCGTAGTAGAACTCCCTCTCGAACATCTTTCTCGTCTAAATCACATTGCATCGTCTTTTGCACTTCTAATTGGGGAATAGGTGTGGGACATGCAAAGATTTAATTCTCGCGATTTAACAAAGTCATGGAGTAGGTGTTGGGTATGTAGGTATTTAATTCCATGGTGTACTTCAGCTACATTCTCCACACATGTAAAAACTATGTGCCTCATGGCTAGAGACAAACCTTATTCTTTTCCCTTATAGCTACATAGAAATCCTGATCCTGATTCCTTTTAAAACCTCTAATCGTAATCATGTATAGAACCCTTTTTTGCATTTGTGTATAAGGTAGAACACATAACATATATTATTTAGGTAGGAATAATATAAACTAAGGAATAGGTGTGAGACATGAAAGGATTTAATTCCCACCTTTTTACCAAATCGTGGAATAGGTGTGGGACATGTAAGTATTTAATTCTCATGTTTTTATTTTAATATCCCTCTTTCAAAAAGATAAATAAAATACAACTTTTTCTCATATGACCAATTGTTAGAGTCACTCAACTATCAATAATTGTTCAAGCATCATCTACTCCCCTATAAATACTCAAGCTTGAAACTGAAAATTGTTGTTTATTGGGTTTTCCTCATTTTAAAAACATTTTTGCCCCTTTAAATGCAAATTGCATTCATGTGCATAATGCGTGTGAGATAGAGATGAAAAAATGGATCAAATGATACGTTTTTATTTTTAACCTTTAATTCATGTCTTTGCCTTCCTTGAACATTCCTTCTATGCTTCCTTGTTACCTTATCTAAAGGGAGTAATGTCAGTTGTTGGGTTGTAAGCTCAACAGATCTCCCTCCCAAATGTAAGCGTCTTCCTGGCCACAAGCACATTGCATCACCCTTTACATTTCCTTGTAGAGTTCACGTACATCAACCACTCTTGGATCCAAAACTACTTGCCTCACGATTAGTGACAAACCTTGTTTGTTTCCCTAATAACTACAAAGAAACCCTAATTGTGATTGTGTATGCGACCCCTTCCCTAGAATTTTAGGTCCACACCACATTTCCTTGTTTCTAAATTAACCCTCGAAACACATAAGTGAATTCCCCTTGCATTTATTTGTGATATTGCAAACAACTATTGACATTGGTAGTACTGATAGATCACTCTTTTCTTTTTTAGATCTCCAAAATATGTTTCCTCTACCTCTTCTGCATTGTATGCACTTTCTCTTTCAAACAATTGACATACTAAATGTCACGCAGTCAAAAAACTTTTCCACCATAAAATACAGAAAATGTCAAAATAACACAATTTGCTTGTCAGATAACATCTTCTTCTACCCCTTACATCTATTCCTCAGGCGACCTTTACTATCAATGATTGTTCCTGCATCGGCTACTTCACTATAATTTCTCGAGCTTAAAATTGTAAAACACATGCTTGTAAAGTGCTATAAGAAGTAAGCAACACGGTTAGGTCTCAAATTGGGACCCTAGACGATTAAGTGGAGCACATATAGTAGATATTATTTGAGAAGGAACAATATGCTTCATGGAATAGGTGTGGGGAATGCATGTATATAATTTCTCGCCTTTTAATTTACAACAATCCATCGATGTCTACATCTTGCCTATCCAATTAAATTTCGTCCAATCGAAAACCTTGAAGTCATTAAATAATAAACAAGCTTGATTAACAGATATAAGACATCTTTCACTAATATGCTTAATTGCTCCTATGACTCAATTAGTGATGTTTGTTATTGCGCCATTTATTTTCTTCCACTTACTTGAGCTTACAACTTGAAAGGGAGGCTAAAAATTACTTTAGGATGCATCCATTCAACTTGGGTTTTGAACCCTTAAACTTTGTGATTTTCCCCTAATTTTATTGTGCCTCTTTGTGAGATTGAAATGCTTAATTGAAGCACAAATAACATATATTATTTGGGTATGGACAATGTGATACTTGGAAAACATGTGGGGCATGCACTCCAAAGCCTTAATCTACCTTTGACTCATATGACCAATTGTTAGGTGTCTACTATTGATACATGTCTATGCATCTACTCCCTGAAATTTCTTGACCTTAGAACTGGATTAACAAGCTACAAAGTTATGTAACAAGTAGTCATTGCGATCAGGTTCCAAAGTCGAAACATGTTGGATTTTCCCTTTTTTATTTTTGGCCTTTAGACGCAAATTATACTCACGCGAATATTGCACTACCCTGATCATTAACATGATAGTTAGAAAAAAACACCAACTTGAATTTTACATGAAATCGCTACCTGACTATTCGACATACACTCTGCATGTTCAAGTCCCTAACGTGACTTGTGATACATGCATTCAAATTCCCCTTACATTTACATTTTTCTAACAACCCGATAAAGTCAAGACTTACAAATTCAAATAAGTATACGCCTTCACAACATTTTCCATCAGCTACTTGAATTTTGTGATATCTCCCTTAACAGCTTCATTTATGTTTTCCGTAACACAAGTTCTCCTTACAATTAAATACATGTTGTCCTCTTTGTAGTGGGTATTTTTTCACATAGCCTACTCCATCCCCTTTTCTTTTCCTATTCACTTCTCCACCCTCAAACACCATTCTCTACGCCCATGTTCCTTTCCCATTATTCCTCTTAATTTTGTTTCACTTCTTCCTTATATCCCTTTCGGCGTTCACATTGTACACTTCACTTATGATTGCTATTTTTAGACCACCTTTCTTTTAGATCCGGGTGGTATGTTGAATGGTTGAAGGAGAGCCACACATTTAGTGGGGGAATTTGTGTATTTATGTTTAAATATTAAATTATTAAAAAAATAAGAATAATTATTTAAAGGTATTTGTAAATGGCTGATAGATACTTGTATTTATAGGTTTATGACCATACATATAATTTTTGATAACTAGTATGTATTAATAATTGTATAGGAGTTGCAAAATACACCAGAGATGATAAGAATGTGGGTATACAAAGGGTTGGAGCATTTTTTTTTATTGATGAGGGTGTGGTTGTATTGGATGCATATATTAATTGCAATTGTAGAGTGCAATTACATGTTTTTTGTAGCTTTGTGCCTAAATTTGTTGTATGTGGAGGGGAAGTTGTGTACAACGTAGTCTGCGCTCCTCTTCTTTGCGTGCATCACCATTTTTTGTGCACTTCATTCTTGTATAACGCTTAAATGTAAAAATAGGTGAGATTTGTAGGTCAACAAGGGCACACACTCTTGAGATTGTTGTAAATGATAGTCCTTGATAGTCAATGTTGCCAATGTCTATTGTGGCCTTGTCCAACGTCAACCCTTGTGCCTTATGGATGGTGAAACCCCACGACATTTTAAGTGGAGTCTGGTGAGGAGTTCCTCGTGTGACAGGAGGCGATGATAAGTGCGTTGGGTGGAAGATGTCCCATGGGGGCCCTTGGTAGTTCTTGAAGTTGACAACAACAAAGGATGACAAGTTTGGGGGCTATGATTTTGGAAGTGCATTGGGTGGAGGATGTAACATGGGGGCCCTCGATAGTTCCTAAAGTTTAAAACAAAAAAGGATGGCAAGTTTGGGGCTATGATTTTAAATTGTACACGATCTCCTCAACCTGCCCGAGTACTCCATTAACCAATCTTGATGCGACACACATCTTAGATGTCAACATGACCTCTTGTCCTTTGCACAAGAACATTGTTGGGTCAAGTTGAGTGTCATTTAGATCGGACATCATTATTTGTCTGCTTTCCTTTGTGGTGTAACGAACAATTGGAATGTACAATTATTTAAGCATCTACTTATTGTGTGAGGTTGCTAACTCTTTCGTAGTGAATAAATGCTTTTAACCTGTGAAGATTGCTTGTTCTGCTGTAGGAATGAATGCCTCTATACACGATATGAGGAGATTCCTATCGGAGGAATGACGAAGATTTGGAGGGAATCCGTGAGTATCAAAACGTTGCACTCAACCGCAAAACGATGTAGCTTCAAGATCAAATCAAGAAATCATGCATGAGAGCAATGTGCATGCATTGAGGGAAAAAGGCTGAAAAAATAAACTCTATTCCATTCCCCATGTGTCGGTCAAGATGAAAGGGTGTACAAATAGTAGTGGGGTGTGTAACTCCCCCACAAATGTAGCCGTCAATAAGTGGGAGTTACATTCCCGGAATAACCGGTCAAATGTAACTCCAATGACGCTCTATGACATGTGTAAGAGCCATAATGACACCCTAGGACACCTAAACATGGTGAATCACCTATGTGGAGGTATTCCATGTATTTAAAATAAATACATGGAAAATAACCTACACCAACACCCCCCCTGAAGCATAGGTTAGGTGGAGACATAGATGAAAACAAGGAGAAGTGGGTCCCGACAAGAAGCCTAATGAGGTACCCACGTACAAGAAGCTCTCGAAAAGTGGAGTAAAAGGAGAAAACCCAGTGGGAAAAAACTCCCCCCCAAAAGAGAGACAAGTCCACTCTCTAATCTAAGAAAGATGCCAAGGATGGGTCCCGGCCACAGACAAGCCTGTAAAGGTACCCATGCACAAAGAGAAAATCTCTCAGAAAGAAGAAGAAGAGAGAAGAAGAGGGAGACGAGAGGAATGTAGAAGATGCCATGGACGGATCTAAACTCTGCAGCTCTAGGAGGTCTACCAGAAGAATGTTGATCACGAGATCCTCTGCCTCTGGACTGAAGAAGAGCCACTCGCAACGAACTGTGTGCCTGCTCTTAGGAAGGACATAAATGACGTGCTGGAAGTCCGCCCACTCCACAAAGGAAATTGAAGGTAGCAACATGAAGAACTCCGAGTTTGGTGCATGGAAGTGTGACATAGGTCTAGCAAGTGAGTGCCAAGGAATCGAAGGTAATGCCACGTGCGTAGAACTGTCAGAGTGTTAAGAGTGAACACCTACAAAAAGGATGTCCATGTGATGTGAAGGGAACAAAACATCCTCCGCAACAAAAAAGGGATCCACAGCTGAGGGTGGATCAATGACGGTCTTCGGAAAAGTGGAAGTGGTAAGAATCCCATAAGGGGCACTCCCAACAACGAAGATGATGAACTCCTCTGAAACACCTGTAGATGGATGAGGGACCTGTAGTGCATCACAAGTAGACTTTGCGAAAAGACGATTAAGGTCAGGCAGATACTCATCCCAATGAGGGGGCTCAACAAACAGAAGAGCGATGTTAGATAGGTATGAGTCATCCAATGAAGGTAGAGGAGTGAAGTGGGCCTCGCACACTGGAAGTGGAAAGGAGGCTACTGTGATGACTGTATGAGATTGAGAAGGAGACTGCTCGATATCTGATGAGATGTGGGAAGTGTCAACACTCTTTGGAATAGTGATAGAAGGAGGAGAAGAGTCCTCTGTAGTACTCTCGACATCAGAACTGGGTGCACAATCCTTATCATTAGAAGTAGAACCAAGCGAGCCTGTGTCAGTGGAACTGTCATCACACAAAGAAATGGAGGAGACAACTAATTCATCAGCAATAACAACTGTAGTATGTGAAGGGTCTCCATAGAGGGACTGAAGAATGCTCCAGACACGGTGAGGTGGATCTGAGTGTGCCACTTGAAACCAAAGAGAACGAGAGACATGCATCATCATGTGACCAAAGACATGGTCACAAGTGTCAAGAAAGTCCTCTAGATGACGATGATCAGCGGGTGCAGGAACTAGCCCAAGTAAGAAGGGTGAAAGACCCTCGTGAGTGAAGTAACGTTCCATGGAAGCACGCCAAGCTGAATAGTTCCCTCTCCCGGTGAGAAGTGGTGGGGGCTGTAAAGGGATCCTACGACACTCAAGTCTGGAAAGAGCACTCTCCATGATGAAAAATGCAAGATGCACAAATGCAAGACGTCAGACTCTGTTGATAATGCGTCTGCGTGTGAAAGCCCAAGAGTATAGTCAACCCCCCAAAATGCGGCACTTTATAAAGTAGTGCGTTTACAAAACTGATAATGTCATCACGTAAAGTGTGAGAAATCATGCAACTTTGACTAAAGAAGTGCTCAGAAATGAGCAGCGAGTCAAAAGTTATAGCATTAAAACGATTCCCGCAACTGATGGAAAATGTCAATAAACGTTGCAAACGCATTAAAAAAGTGCCCGAAACGAGTGCAAAGGGTATCGTGTGGGTACTCGTTGGAAATGACATCAAATTTTAGGCATAGTTTGTTTTGCTTGTGAGGGGGGATTAGCCTCCTGCCAACCTCAGACCTCGCCCTCCGTCTTCGACGCTTGTAGGAGGGTATCAATACAAGCCAAAAACAACCTTACAAATTTTTAAAATGTTACAATGCCATTTCAATGAAATGAATGTTTTAATCCTTAAAACATTTACAAAGGTGATTGTTTTATCCTTTAAACAATTTCTAAAAGGAATGAAAATGCGTGGACCTTGGTTTGACTAAACCCATGGGCAAGTCGGTGGAGCCGTTCAACGGTGCAGAGTCTGAGGTAAGTGGGTAGAGACTACATGTCGAGCGATAGGAACAAAGTCGACAGGTCCACGTGAAGGTCGGGAGTGGGTTGCGCCGGTCAAGGGGTGAGCTGGCGGAGTGGTGTGAATGTTGTGTTCGAGCGGACAATCGCAACAAACAAAGAACCAGTCGAGCAGAGGTTGAGGGAGCCGTTGGAGTTTGAAGCGTCGATGGGATCAACGCCTAGCTGGAGGGTTTGTTGGGCACGAGCAGTATGAACAGTAGGAAGCCGAGCTTTGTGGGAAACACAAAAGCAGCAAGCGGATGCCAACAATAAGCATCAAACCCAATGCAAACAATGGCCAAGCGAACCAGGGGCATGTAAAGATCATACAGGCTTGGCAGAATATATAACAGCCTGGGAAATAACCTTTACAGGAGCAACATAGTTCGAGTGCCAAAAACAACAAACACGAACTAGTCAAGCTACCAGTCTAAGTGCTAAACATGTGCCAGACTGAGCTGGTCACATGTGGAGATGTGCGTTAAAGCTGAATAGGAGCGGTGTAGATGTTCCAGGCTGCCAAGCTATCCAAATGCGTCGAAGGGTCTAAGAGACACGACGAGATAAGCACCGGTGAGCTGTCAGTCAGACACGCACAATGCTCCACAACAAGCACAGTCAGACCAACCAGCGAAGGCAAACAAGCTATCACGAGGAGCATGAGCGGTCCAAGTTCGAGGTAAAACACGAGCAGCGAGTCATGAGATAAGAGTGACGAGCTAGGGCATATTTGAGCCAGAAATAGCTCCAACAGTCCTCCAAAAAACTAACAAACAACACTTTTAAACTCAAATCTAAACCTCAAACAACACCCAAAACTGCAAATCACCTCTGAAGACCGCATGCAAATGCCGGAAAACCATGAACACCCCAAAAAGAATCACGATCACACGAACAACTCGAATGGAGGTATAAACGCCTGAATCAATGGAAGAAGAGCACATGCAAATGATAGCTTGCACAAGAAACTACGAGACAGAGAGTAGTAAGCAACTATTGCGAGCAACACGATTCCGATCCCTGAGCTCTGATACCATGTCGGAGGAATGACGAAGATCTGGAGGGAATCCGTGAGCATCAAAATGTTGCATTCAACTGTAAAACGATGTAGCTTCAAGATCAAATCAAGAAATCATCCATGAGAGCAATGTGCATGCATTGAGGGAAAAAGGTCGAAAAAATAAACTCTATTCCATTCCCCATGTGTCGCTCAAGATGAAAGGGTGTACAAATAGTAGTGGGGTGTGTAACTCCCCCACAAATGTAGTCGTCAAGAAGTGGGAGTTACATTCCCGGAATAGCCGGTCAAATGTAACTCCAATGACGCTCTATGACGTGTGTAAGAGCCATAATGACACCATAGGACACCTAAGCATGGTGAATCACCTATGTGGAGGTATTCCATGTATTTAAAATAAATACATGGAAAATAGCCTACACCAACAATTCCAGTCTTGCACTGTTGGTTCTTCATTTTTGATGTTGATTAACAAATGCCTTAATTGAAGTTGCACTGGGTTCAAACCTTATTGTCTAAAGTTTATATCTAAGGTAATGACTATGTTAAATTCGTGCCAAAGGGAGTGCCCAATTCATCTTCCTGCTTAAAATGGTATGCCATTAACAAGTAGAGTTGGCCCAAGGCCTCGACCAATATAATCAAACGCCCATCGAAGTCAATGTTGCTTTGCTGGGGGAATGCCTCACACAATCTTGAATTTATAGTGCTCAACATTTTAGACCCTACGAAGCTCATTTTGTCTATAAGAACATATCCTATGGCCCTCATATGCTCTTGAAATAGAGCCAGAGACATTTTGAGGGCCTTTAGTCATGGATGAGTATTCAGAGGGGAAAGTGTATAGTAGATGCGGTTATGTTGAATGTTGCAGTTTTTGTTGGAGCTAGTAGGAGAATGGAGGAGTTTCCGTTTCTTGTGAGTGTCTGTAATCCCTTTTCTACGCATCGGATGAGGTAGGATTTTCCTGTACTAGATGTACCTTGGACGATCATCTTTAATGCTGGAAGTTGGCCTTTTTGTGTGCATGCACAGTCACACTTAAGTATGCTAGATGTTGTTTGGATGACAATAGGAGGGGATCAGGTTGGTTGGATGAAGCAACGAGTGGTAGCTCATTCTCGAGCCACATTTGATCTATGACTTTAGGCGTTGTTTGCTGTAAACCAGTGTGCACGCTATGTGTTGTCCAGTCGTGGCTAATGTCAAAGTCTCGGAGGCCTATTTTGTCCAACTCATTAATCATTGTATTTTGAGATGGGTGTATGCGAGATATGTTCTTTCATTTCTGCAAATCCATATGGGTGGGGCAATATGCTTGTGAGTTGTTATCACTGCTTGTTTTATTGGTGGTTTGTACCCGAGTATTGTTTCTTTGTATATGTAAAGGGATGTAGGAGTTTTTGAATTCTTCCCACCAACCAATTATTTGAACTGCAATAACGTCGATATTTGTTTGGATATGTCTGAATGGTTTGTAAAGTAAGGGTTCCGACTAACAAAAAACTTCATAGGTTGGGGCATCCTTATTGGGTACGTCATAGTAGCGAGGGAATACTTGAATGATTGCACGGGTTTTCCTTTATAGCCACAAGGATCCTTACTATTTATTACTGTAAGACCATGCACAGACAATGTCGAAGAGGGAGATATGTTGTAGCTATACAGGGTGCTTCATGTGTGTATTTATGAATGAAGGCAATGTTGGTGTTGTTATTGTGTCTGCAAGCACACATTTGAATACCTATTTACCAACAGAGAGGGAAATAAATGTACACCTATAGATGGACAAGAGAAGTTTTGGTAGCATGCGACATGTCTCTTGTGCGCCAATGTCACCGTCGACAACAATTTCTGATAAGAACTTGTTGTATGCGTCTTTTGCAAGTTTGTCGATGCCAATTGTATTAGATATCCTAGTCAACATGTGGTGGTAGCTCTATGATTTTGTCTTTGCCTTTGTTGCGTACTTTGTTATGTATTGTAGAACTACATGGCGGGACACAACGAGTTGACAATCGACATTGGCTCTCCATAGTGTTAGCATGTCAAAGTTGTGTATGTTAACTCGCTTGTCATTCTGTGCGTGGGTGTATGTCTTTTCCCTGTTTCGTGTATGGCCAGAGTTGAATGCTTTTGTAGTGGCCAAGAGGCTTTGTATCTACATTGAAGTATCACACCCTTCCTTTATAAACAGGTGGCTTTGCTGCATTTTGTGTGTCATTGCATGAAGTTTAACATGTCTTCATAATTGGTTGAAGCGTTTCATGTAAGCATCCCTTATGTGACTAATAAGCAAGGGTCATCGAGGTGGAATGAGGAATCCCGTGATTTACATTTTTAGGGACCCTTGGATTCCATGTTATTACTATTTGGTTGAAGAAGGATTTTGTTGCATCCAGTTGGAGGGGGTCATCCCAATTCAGTGCATCCATTTTTGGCTCATTTGGAAAACATACGAAGCCATGAATATGAGTGTGGCCTCTATGTTTCCATTCATACCTGAATTGCGAATGACAAAAACATGTTCTGTAAAAAAAGGAAGTGTCTTATAAGTATGGAAAGGTAAGTGACATTGACGTCACTTGTACCAATAGTCCTTTTTTTTTTTCTGAAGCACCTCCTCACATAAGATTGTGAATCTTTTTTTCTATGTATACAAATATAATATGGGGGTGTGTGATCAAGTTGTGATTCCTCCAACAATGGTTATGTATGCATGGTGTTGCAGGGGTTCTTAGCATCACTCTATGTAAGTTTGGCCATATAGTGCTAGCTACACTCAAGGTGAAGAAAAACATAGGGCTAGCTAGTTGGGTTATCATATCTGTGAGCTCATGTCTGTGCTTACACCAAAATGATCTTAGCTCACGCAAAATTGACCCAAAATTCATTAGTTGGTCTACATTGTGGGTATCATGCAAGTGTTATAGATGTTGCCACAACATAGAGCTTGTAGTTGGCAAAGTGTCCAAACTGAGTACCGTGGAGAGAGAGAAAAAAATACTTTATGCCCCCTAAATCTATGGAAAATTGAGTCAATATGAGTATAAAACCATATGAAAACCTGTGCCAATGGTGAAAAAATTGAAACTGTTGGAAAATTTGTAGAAAATGCCCCCTGGGCAAAATCATATAGTAGGGTTAGAACCGTCAGTACGGTCCTGATCAATATGTACATTTATGACCTTGTGTAGATTTTGATAGATTTTTGTGTCTAAGTCATTTTTGACTACTTCTACATATGTCTGTGCTGAGAAAAATGCATGTTTATTGGAAATGTGGAATAAACCTTGGATGTTTGCCCCCTCTTTTGAGGGGCGTTTGATGAAGAATTTGAGCGCACAGCTCAAAAGAAATGATGTATGCCCATGTATGAGAATCTGTAAAGCTGTGTATAACCTCCAAACTATTGATGTGGTGGCCACCGAGAAGAAATTGTATGTGCATGGTAGAAACCATGGCACAAAACAAGAGGATAAAAAACAAGAAACATTATAACCATAACAATGTCAATACAACAAAAACAATAATAACAACAATAGAAAACCATGTGTTAGTATAAAACAAGTGCATACAATGTAGAAACAAATGTAATCATATCAAGAAATGTCACACAAAAGCCGAAGTACTTGCAAACATGGGACACCCACTGTTTCGCAAGACAATCAAGACCATTAGGCTATAATTAAAGTAATAAACAAACATACACACACAACTAGCAAACATGTATGAAAAGTAAGTGTATCCAAATGTGATGAAAAACACATAACATATGATGTAAAAGAGTCAGTGAAGTAATAACTATAAGCAATGCACAAGACACATGTGTTAGTTATGTTTGTTGACCAAATTCCCTCATTCTTGTTGAGATTAGTAAACTAGTACTAAAGAAAATAAGTAACTCCAAATAATCAAGGATTTAAGGTACCTTGAAATGGGATGACGATGGATGTGTGCACAAATGATAGATCCTTATCTGCAGCGAGCTAAGTGACCTTCAAATCAAGTGAACTCAACAAAAAAAGATTGGATTAATATATAAGATGGGTGGGTTGCCTGACAAAGTTAGTCCCGAATAGTGAAAACTTCCTAGGATGGATGTCAACCCACGTTTTGATAAAGATAAGATAAATTCAATGATTGATAAATTGGATGTAATGTATGCTGTACCAAAACAGAAACTGAAATGATAGATGTAAGATGAAGATGTAGATCTGATCTAAATGCAAGCAAAGTAATTCAAACCTAGGTGGGTCGACGGTGACCCAAGACTGCAAAGGGCCAGTCGACGGCGAGCGGGGCAGGATGAGAAGAAAATGCAGAAAAGAGGCTTGTAAGTCCTCATGTAGCTGGATCTGAAGCTTATATGGATTTGGAACCCTGCAAAATAAGTTAGAAATAAAAAGAATGCAAGAAAATTAAGCAAATTGATGATGAATACAATAAAGACAGATGTGGTTGACGGTGACCAGGCTGAGTTGGCAACGACTGGGGATGGAAAAAATGGATATGAGATAACAGAGATGCAAAATGACTAGATATGAATGCTAGATGGATGTAGAAACATAATGATGATGACAAATGATCCGTATGATAAAAAATTGATAAAATGAAGGCTGGGTTGACGACGACTGGGATTGATCTACAGATAGCTTAAAATGAAGACTTGCAAATGAAAAACAAAAGATTGAGGTTGAGCTTTTGATGACGATTGAACCTACACAAGATTTCAGTGATGGATATGGATGATATATTAGCAACAAGGAAGCGAAACATGCAAAAATGAAATAGATCTCCCAAATCTCCAAAGTTGAAGCACAAGATCTCCAAGAAGACTCCAAGATGGATGTGACAAATGCAAAGATACTCAAGAATGAAAGCAAGATCATAAGAAAGCTTGAAGATTCCAAAATTGCATCCTGAGAGAAGTAGGGGTAAGGACGACTTTATAGGGTTGATGATGACCTAGATGGGTCACCACCAATTGTGGGGACCTGTCCATTTGGGCGGTGGGAAGATGGTGAACTTGAGATAATGAGCCCATTTGATGCGGGATTAGGGTTTTATAATGCTCAGACGGGCTAGGGTTGTATATGGAAGTGAAATGAGTAGATGATTGATGAAATGTAGTAAATAAAGGCAAGGGGTGGATGAAATCATTAAATGGGGGTGGTTGAGAACATAGAAATGATAAAAATGGAAGAATCTAGAGAGGGGAAGAAAATTAATGAAGGATTAGAATTAATTAGTGAAAGTTAATGAGTGATTAATTAAATATGGGGAAATAATGATATGGGATGGATGAGATGGGATTAAAGGTGGAAAATGATGTTATGTGGGATAAATTGAATTTAGGAGGGAAAATGGAAATTCGAAAGTAGAAGAGAGATTTGTATGAACAAGATGAAAAAGAGCAAACACGGGGCAAACACGGGGTGAGGGGTAGCGATACCAAAAATTGGTGTTTATAATGTTAGTCCGAAATATAGCAAATACACAATGTGTGTGTGTGTGTAAACAAGCGTAATGAGGAATGAACTAGAACTGGTGAATGGAGGAAAGGTCGAGTTGGTAAAGTCAATGTGAAGCCACACATAGTCAATTTTGAGTCACATGGATATGATATTTCTCCAATCCGAGCAGGGACGTCTGACTTGAGTTAAGCGAGCTTGTGAGAGGGAAACAAGGCTAAGATCGAGCTTAGGAATGCATAACGTGGAGAGATGGATTGATCCAACAAAGTTCAAAGCTGAGTTGCTGGGAAAGTTGATATGGGTCGAGCCATGGGAATGGAGCATGGGTTGCGCTAGATCGAGTAAACACACTCTGCAGGAAGGAGTTCGACAAGGGAAAATCCTCCGCCAAAATTGTCAAATCCACCAAATAGTCTACAAAATGTAGTAGTTTCACCAGATTGAGCCATAGATAACTACATTAATTGAAAAAATCCTAGAAAGGTCCCTATCAAAAAATTTCTTTGTGATTTTGAAACCCTAGAATTTGTAAACCCTCAACTTATGAATCTGCAAACACCAAAACTCACAAATGCACTAAATCAAGACGAAGTCAAATCTATTTACACATGAATTGTTAGACACCCAAATAAAGTATTTGAAAATCTTCAAATAACTCAGTAATGAGAAATTTTTCACTAGAATTTCTTTGATATCATATTAGAGTTTTTGGATCTCTGATGAAAACAAATGCACGAGCAATTGCAGAAATCGAAATAACTAAGAATAAGATGCGATATGATCAAGGACTCACAAGGAAAGAATGACTCCAAGTCAACTCAAATGCTCCATATCATATAAGGATGCAAGTGATGTACATATATAAGAGGAGGAAATTGCAACTACCACCTAGATTAGTGATGAATAACTCTCACTAACTGATATTGGAACTAGAGTTGACTCCACACAACTAGTAAACTAACTCTACTCAACAGGTAAGCTAACTCAACACAACTAGTACACTTACACAAACATACCCCACGAGTGTAGGAAAGCTCTAAGCAAATAAAAATATATAAGGAAAATGAATATCCTACACTAATAATTCCGAGATTGTATCATGAAGGAATTTGAAAAGCCTTCCTTAACTAAACAACCACCTAAAAACACCCAAGTCCTCATGCATCCTAGAAATAAGAATGCCACTGATGACAAAGTCACATACACTCTTCCTCATGAGACTTCCTCTAATAGGATTATCCACAACATTGATAAATCTAAATCCAAACCACAAGGAAATTCCATTTCTTCTTGCCCCAATGACTTTCACTAACCTCTATCTAAGGAGTTAAGATGCATTTTACCCTAATGACTCACCATGGTTGTAAACTCTTCTTGACCTCTTCCTCAACACATAAAGAAAGAAAAAAATGTTTTTAGAACACTAATTTGGGCGGTTCTTACGACAACTTCCATGCACTTTGATCCTTCGCTTATACCTTCCTCCTAAGACATAAATTTAACCATGAATCCATCACATAGGAAAAGTTAGATGAGGCCACATCAAGGTATGTGACAGAGTTCAACAACGTGATTGACATGAAGTGATTCATCAAGTTAATGGACATCTCAAAGTTTACTGTGATACCCTTCTTGATTAATCCAATCTTGAGAAAGCTAACCCTGGTCTTTTTCAGAACAATAATGTAACCACCAATTTAATTGACACCTCATATCTCTCTACTAGTACATGTACAAAAAAGTGGTTGATATTTATGGTGCCAAACATATTATTGCATATATGGAACATCTCCTTCTTCTACCCAGATAAAATCTTATAGAGTTATCTATCTGTGCTCCCCAACCCAAGCCTCACATTAACATGCGTCGACTCTAGATTCCATAATGCAAATAAATTCCATTGTCCCTTGTGCAAACATTCCTACATGGCCAATCTCGTTTATAAATGCATCATCCCCTTCAAATTCAAATGTCATCAACCCCTATGTAGATATTCCTACACAACTGATCGTGTCTGTGATGTCTTCTACTAATTTCTACGCAATTGACCCATTTGAGAACCCTTCCACCATGGTTGATCCCATAAAAATAGAAGAAAAAATCAAAATCTAGAGCTATTTGCAATCCTTCCTTCAGAACCTGTTTAGACTAATGCTAGGTAAAACCTTGTTGTAGGTAATTTTACATTGTATTATTAATCTTATCTTAGTTACTATTACCTTATGTAGATAGGTTATTTACATGGGTAATTAGTTATATATATTTTGTTATATGGTTTTATTAATTTGTTATGTGGTTGTAACCATATATCTGTTTTATTTCTCTCCCGTATGGTTTTGGTTGCACTTGTGTAACCATTTGTAGTTATGCAACTACTGTCCAATATCTATAAATATTGCAACATTCTATTGCTCTGTAACTCAATTGCATATCAATAAACTTATCATGCTTCTTTCCTTGTTCTTCATTTATATTTGGTATCAGGGCAGGACATGAAAGGTATGTTGTGTAGGAGAGGTTGCATGAATTATGGAGGACTTAGAGAAGCTTGAGCATAAGTGAGGATCCATTGAAGCCTTTAACCACTTTCTAGCTCCATACACAACCTCCCACACTCATTACAATGTAAATCAAGACCTTCAATATGTTTACAAGCATTTCAATCAAAATTGATGTTTTGATGTGCATTAGGAAAGGAGTCACCCAGACACTACCTCTTGCACCAATAGCTCTCATCATTATGAGAATTCAGATTTTTTTTCCCCAATACGGGTTTTGTCTCTAAAATTAGAGACAAGTTTAGTTTCTGCTAAGGTTGGTAAAACTAGTAAAATTGGCAGAATTTAAGAGTCAACTCTGCAAACAAGGGCAAGCTGAGGAGTTGTAGGCAAGTTGATTAGGAGAGTCGGGTCGCATACCAAGTTGTGTTATTAAGAGACTGAGAGAATTGGGTTACAAAGCACTGAATTGATCCAACTTTGACCGAGCCTTTACAAACGAGCCGAGCTTCGGGCTATGAGTGGCGAGTTATCTAGATCCAACATGACCTAGACCCAAATTGGGTCATACAAGGCCAAGCTCATTGACTGAACCCCCTCTCCACTGTCGACCATGCTTGTGCTCCAGGTGATTCAGATCCAAATATTCGTGTTGATTTTAAAGAGTGACCGATCCATAGAAAGCGGTCCGCCAAGCTAACACGCGAGTTCACAATCAAGTCACTTTCACCATTCAACTAGGCGAGCTCCCAAGTGAGCGACGGGTGATCTAAAACAATTACATTGACCGAGCCACAATACGAATGGACGAGCCATGCCTCTCTCATGTGTAGTAGACTCGCGCCACAAGTGTGTGGGCAAGCTAAACAAACATCAACACGACAGACAAACAAAAAAATAAAGCAAAACATACAAACCATAACCCTATCCAACACATCAGACATGTGGCCCTACCTCCTAATGCCACATCAATAAAAAGGCAACACATTTGTTAAAAGAATTTGATTACATTTGCATGAGTTTTAATATTAACACATTCACATGTAGATTAAATTGCATATTGCGCCCTATTGGCTAGATGGTATTTGATAAGGCATTATAAACATGAGGGCAAGGGGTCGAATCTCCCCACCCACCATCCATCACATAATTTTGAAGGAAATTTTAGTGGAGGCTACTATATTTAGGTGAATTACAAATTTATCTCTCTACTAAATTCGATAACAATAACCATAAGAACTTCTAAATTTAGCTAGAAAAGCCCTATTGTAGTGAAAAAATTGTTTTTCTCCCATTTGGTCCTAACAGTGATTTTGGACTTTTGTAAAGGGTTTTTTTTCCTAGAAAGGCACTTTTTTTTATCGGTTTTGTCATTTTTAGCCGTATTGAGCTCCGAAGGCCACTAGGGTCCCGAAAACAAAAAAATTACCTGTTAGTTAAATTTTTCCACAAAAGAGGTTATATTCATTTTTTCAGTGTATTGTATTCATTTGTATTGTGGTAACGATCCATGTAGTTGGGAAATTCTAACAACCCACTATTGCAAACAATACTCCAAAGATCTTTTCGCTTGACCGACAACTGCTTCATGTCGACAACTATGCCGTGTGGAAGACCAAAATTCGAACTCAAATCGAGTTTGAAGAACCGTGGCATGTTGTCAATGGTTCAATAACCAAATCTGTAGATGACACAACACAATAATGCCCTTTTGATAGGGCCAATCAGAAGGCCAAATTGATCATCTTGTTCGCAGTGTCAGATGATGTGTAACCGCACATTCGAGATGCAAGAATGGATAAAGAAGAGTGAGATCAGCTGAGCATAATGTACGGGGACAAGAACAAGAACACTATATTTAATTTGTTGAGTCAGTTACATATGCTAAAATTCAAGCCTAATGAGAAATTTGAGGCTTTCTTGTGTAGAATTGCAACATTGAGGGCTTCACTTCTATCCCTAAGAGAGGAAATATCACATGACTCTCTCGTTCCACATTGCTTTGAGAGCACTTCCTCCATCATACATGATTTTTACGATGACAATCAATTTATCTGATCAAACGATCAATTTTGAGAAGCTTGTGAACTTATTACAAAAATAAGAGTCATTATACAACAAAGATGAAGAAGAAAAACTAATCTCATTCTTCTAATAAGTCGCAAAAATAAGATCAACAAGGGGACAAACAGAATAAGAAATGTCTTATTTGTAGTAGAGGGCATGATTTGAAATATTGTTGGTACAACACATATAAGAAAGGGCCATCTAACAATTCCAGACCTAATAATCAACAATTTCAACATGGACAATCTAGCTAGAAACAAGGGCTAAAGAAGGGGAACTGGAGGAAGAAACCCCATCAACAAGGCAATGTTGTTGAGCAAGAAGACCTCTAAGAGGATGAGGACTTCTTGTACACTGCCCATTCTAGTGAAGCAACCACGTTTTCTAGTGATATTTGGTACATTGATTCGGGAGTCACTCGATACATGTCTAGACATAGAGACCGGTTCTTCACAATGAGAGACACACCCTCTAAAAATCATGTCTCATTGGGTGATAACTCTTCCTACATTGTCCAAGGTATTGGGAATATTTCTTTACCTCTTGGTTCATGAAATTGTAGGTTTTAGAGGTAGTGTATGTCCTTGGTTTAATAAAGAACTTGCTATCATTCAGTTAACTTCTAGATCACAATATGAATATTTATTTTGATTGTAAATTTGGTAAGAAAGTATGTTTGATTCGAGATAAATCCAGAAGCTCTAAAATTGTTGCAAGAGCTTCAAATGTGGGACGAATGTTCCAGCTTGATTTTTTCCATAGAGACGATCAAACACTTGTGTCTAAAAACACCAACTCCGAACAGTTGTGGCATCAGAGACTTGGTCACATATGTTTTGGATATCTCAACACACTTCTCTAGTATGACATGGTGAGAAGTTTTCCATCTCTCAAGAAGGATACACACAAGTGTTCTAATTGCTATTAATGCACAAAAGTAGCACCCTATGATTTGATCATGGAAAATCAATACTTTTGGGTAACATGGGAATGTCTTCAAGGTGTGGGACCTTGCTCCTTGAGACAAAACTTCAGAGAAGGATGGCTCCTTCTATCCTATCTCACTAAAAACTAACCTAAACAATTTCAAAAGGTAATTGCCTAAATATAATCGAGAAATTTCCAAGATCCAGGGTTTAGAGGGAGAGAAAATATTGCAAAATGAAGGAGGTGATGTACCAAAACTAGAACAGGGATCAATTCTGACCTTTAATAGACAAAGAGATAACCACACATGCAAGAATTTAATGAACGCACATAGTTTTGGAGGAGAGAAATGAATAAAAATCAAGGAGAACAAGAGGGGAAAACATCTATATCAAATATAAATGCATCCAAAGGGGCAAACCACAACTCTATTGCACTTTGGAAATATTCATTTACATTTACAAAAGGGAGGTTTAGAATTCTCACAAAATATGAGGTACAAAGGTCTGAAGGAAAGAAATGAGAGAGCTCCAAGGTAGAGTTTCCAAATCAACAGAAAAAACCACTTTTTTGTGCCTAAACACTTACATTTATAGAGAATGGGAGAGAAATAGTGTGGAGTAACCAATCAAGCATAAATGGCTCATTTTCACCTATCAAGGATCTAATGTTAGCATTCTCACCGAACAAATCATGGGCACCCTATCATCTTGCAGTTTGCATGCCATTGGGCTTACTACAGAAAGCATGAATGTTGTTGAGCCAGAAATTTGGGTAGGTGGAGTTGTTGACCGTTTGTGACCAAGTAAATTGCCCTTTCCCACCTGTAATCCCGTGTTTTTGTGGATTTCCTTCGAAACATCCTTTTCTATGTTTATTTAGTGTAAAATGTATCTTTGAAGAGATTAGGTGAATGCAAAAAATCTCATGCAAATAGGAGCTCTATGCCGAAAGTTATGGCCAAAAAACCATTGCATAGTCGGGGGCCGAAATGCCTTCGTAGTTTATGATTTTAACTTATTTTTTGGCTTCCAAACTTCTGCAGGTTCCTTTATTACGCGGTTTTTAAATGTTCCGTGACCCGTTAACCTTTTTCCAACTCACACAATACTTTTCTTGCCTCCTCAACCTTACTTTAGTCTTTGTGGCTACTCTTTGTTGCGCGAATTCTTTTAAAATTCCTGCACTTAGCTGTTTGATGCTCCCACTGTGCCATGAAACTCTGTTAGGCTGTGGAGCTTGTTTTCATCTGAGAAAGTGTTGAAGACTGTACCCTAAGAGTAATGTACACTTTCCATAGTTGTGAGAACAAAAATTTGGCTTTAAAACATGCTTGATATATTGGAAAACGTGCTTTTCTCATACGGATGAGATTTTTGACCCATAGGTTTATGGGAAGGTTTTTGCCCATGGTTTTGATACCCACGGTTTTGTAAAACTACTTAAGCAGTTGTCTACTTATGTGGTTTTGTGCATATGGTAGGGTTAATGTAACATTGTAGATGTGTATTGAATACGGGTGTGAATTCTCTAGAGTTTGTTGAGCATAGCTCCAAACAGATTTGGGTATTGTACTGAGAGAGTGGTGGCTTGTAATAAAATCTGAGCAAGTGATTCTTGGTGGACGTAGCCCAAATTGGGTGAAACATGTTAAATATTGTCTCTTTGTGTTGTGTTATTTTATTCTGCATATTAATTTCTACTATTGCAATTCTGCGAGAGATTATTCCACATATTTTATCCCTTATTACCTAACAATTTGTATCAGAGCCTGGTTTGGTTTGTTGAAGTGTTGAATCACAAGGAAAGTTTTATCTTGAGTGGGAGTTATGGCAGATGATGGAAGATCAAGGGTTGATAAATTCAACGGGTAGAATTTAAGCTTTGGAAGATGAAGATGGAGGATTACCTTTATTAGAAGGATCTTTATATTCCACTGTCTGAGAAGGTGAACAAACCCTCGAGCATGACATATGCAGAATGGGATTTGTTGGATAGGAAGGCGCTTGGGACAACCCGACCGTGTCTTGCATCTTCAGTATTATTTAATGTTTCAAAGGAAAAGACTACAAAAGAACTGATGGATGCATTAGGGAAGTTGTATGAAAAACCTTCTGCCTCTAATAAGATATTTTTAATGAAAAAGTTGTTTAATATTAAGATGTCAAAGAATGGTTTAGTAGCAGATCATTTAAATGATTTTAATATGGTTGTAAATATGCTAGCTTCAGTTATAATAGAATTTGATGAAGAAGTTAGGGCTTTATTACTTCTGTGCTCTTTACCTGAGAGCTGGAATAGCCTGGTAATGACGGTTAGAAACTCGGTTCCAGCTAATTCAAAGTTGAAGTTTGAGGATGTTTGATACCCACGGTTTTGTAAAACTGCTTAAGTAGTCGTCTATTTATATGGTTTTGTGCATATGGTAGGGTTAATGTAACATTGAAGATGTGTTTTGAATTCGGGTGTGAATTCTGTAGAGTTTGTTGAGCATAGCTCTAAACAGATCTGGGTATTGTATTGAGAGAACAGTGGCTTGTAATAAAATATGAGCAAGTGATTCTTGGTGTACGTAGCCCAAATTGGGTGAACCACATTAAATACTATCTCTTTATGTTGTGTTATTTTATTCTGCACTTTTATTTGAGATCTGTAATATTTTTTGCATATTAGTTTCTACTGTTGCAATTTTGTGAGGGATTATTCCACATATTTTATCCTTTATTACCTAACAATTTCTTTGCCCTTGTTACATATTTTTTACCTGTGACCATGTTCCTTTGTGCCTTCTTCCTTCATTGTAATAGACTTTGTATCCTTATAAAGCAATGCAATTCATGTTTTGTGGCTATTTTTTACCCTAGTTTCTTTCTATTGCATTCTCTTGCCTCTCCATTCATTGTAAGTATGATGTGTATGTTTTATCTCCTTAGTAGGGTTTTATTTTTGTTGTGCTCCATGAAAATGGAAGTTTGAATGTTGTTCTGGACTATGGATATCATGTCTACCCTCTCCTCCTTCATTTTACTCCCATTTCCCCTAATTTGAGAGTGTATTTCCCCTTTTCTTGGTGCTATCAGCTCCCTTTAGCTTGGGATTTCCTCTTTCATGCATCTCTCTCTTACCATGGTCCCTTGGATTATTAGATTAGAATTAGATAGCTGCATTTCCAATTGTAGTGGTAGTTTAACATTATGAATAGGTAGAGGAACCGACATTCTCTGGAGGTTTGTCTCATTTGCAAGGTCCCACATCTTGAAACAATCCCATGTTAGCCAAAAACACTGATTGTTCATTCATGACAAATCAGAGGGTGTTGTTTTTTGGTGATAACAAGACTTGCTGATGAAAGAAGCCTAGTTAAGCCTTCAACATCAGATAAAGGTGTTAGTAAGACTACAATCAATATAGAATATGTTGAGAGTATGGCCATGGTAGAAAAAACTTTGAGATAATATTCCACTAAACCACTACACAACACGGCATGAACCCAAACTCTACAACTGAACAAGTATAAGATTTAGTGTTCTACACTAGCACAAATCAAAGAAATGATTAGTTGCTCAAATGCTCAACTTCTCTTAGATCACAAGGATCCGCGCACCATAGTAAAAACCATTGTCAATGGTTTCATTGGAATTTCTAAAGAATGGTTGGATTCTCTTAATCATCAATAACATGAATCCATCATAATGAAAGGTACCACTGCTCTTACTGCTGCTCTCATTGGTGAATTCTTAGGAACATTAGACAACGATAAAATAAAGAATACATTTTTATTTCTTAGAGCTAGAATATGTGATATGAGTAGGGTAAAAAAATATCAATGTTATATGCAATGCCTATATTACAATTCGGGTCACATAGATGACCCTATTATGAAGCTTAGATATATTAAATCCTTTCCTCCCTATTTTTCGATTGAGTACAAAATAGCTATGAATTCACACCCTGTTGAAGAACTCAACTTTGGAGCCATTAACCAAATAATAGATGAGACTAATGTATGGATTTTTCCAAGAAAAGCATGATCACAAAGAAGCTCTAAAATTCCAAAAGGCTCTTAGGACTAAGCTCTGCGCTCTCATAGATAGTGACCATTTTGGTTGCCATCCAACTCATAACCCAAATCCGCATAAAAAACCTTACAAAGTATGTAATTTGTCTGTTTCGAATGGGAAAGGTAGCTGGTATAGAAAAAAGAAATATTCAAAATATAAATATAAAGAACATGAAGAGTTTAGACCAAGAAAAAGATACTTCAGAAGAAATAAGTATTTAGGAAAAAAGAAACATATCAATCCCATTTGCTAGATATGCAAAGGACTCCATCATGCTAATGAGTGCCCACAAAGAGATTCAGAAAAAGGAAAAGCTAAGATAAACTATCTTAAACAAAAGGGGATAAATGAAGAAGAATATGTTTTAGTTTCAGGATTTGATCACTATAGCTCTGATATCTCTTACAACTCAACTAAATTTTGTGAAGTAAATTTTATTGCTCATTTTAAAATTGATTCTGAAAGTATAAAATCTAATTATGATTCTTTCCCATCATTTGTAAATATGCTTTCATGATTCCCACATCCTTTTGTACCTCCAAAGCTAGATTTGTTAAAGAGACAACTTGATCAAATTCAGAGTGAATATGAGGTTTGCCCCATGGGACAAAGTAAAGAAAAAATATTTATTTCAAAAACTCCATGATGTCCAAATTAAGCATCAAGCCCAACTTAATGTTGAGGTCCACGAAAAACAAAGAGAAGAAAAAAAAAAGAAAATAGCAGAAGCTCAAAGGATTTCCCTAAGAGTATCTTCCTCTCAATCGATGCGAAAAAATTCCCAAACAACGTCAACCATATTTCTAAGGAAGAGTTCGAGTACATGGACAAGGACGAGAAAGACACTTTCTATTTATAAGAGCAAGTATATGAAATTTGGCTTGTAGATATAGAAACAAAGTTCCTTTTTCCTAAGCAGGAGTATAGAAGAATGTGGAGATGAAACATAATCCAGTTCTTAGAACAATTCATTAGCAAAGCCATTGCAAAACAAAAAAGATTAAAGAAGAAGAAAAAACTTCTAGAAGAAACTTATGAAGAAATATTGCTTCAAGAGGCAAAACCAGAAAAGGAATCCAAAACAGAAAACTCCTCTCAGTTATGCACTATAAAAGGAACACATAATCCTTTCATTACCATTTAGATTTGCATTCATAATATAAAGCCTTATTCATTATATGAAATGATTGATGTTGGTGTTGATATCGGTCTTTTTAGGACTAGAGCCTTCCCTTTTGATTATTGGATAAAGACAACATTAATGATTACTTTTGACAAAAAAGAAGTTGTATCTAGATACATGGCTTATGTTCCAGTTTGTGCTGAAGGTTTTTATAGAACCTTAATATTCTACCAACATGAAATGCAATCCTATGATTGATTGTTAGGAGTAGATACCCTACAAGAATGTGGAACCTTTAGCCTATCAAAATATTTTATTTCTCTATTTAATCCTAGTGTCCAAATCCCTAGGATGTATTCATTCAAAACTATCATCCCTTTTAAAAAAAAATTAAAACATCCTGATAATGAATGGATTCACAAATTCATTACTTTATGTAAAGGGAATATAGATTATATTATTGAAAAGATTAAAAGAGATTTATGTTTTGGTAATCCACTTGTCAATATCAATATAAAAAAAGCATGTTTTCTCACTTGATTTTTAGATCAAAGAGGATGTCAATCGAGAATAGGTCATTCATAAACTCAAAGCCCATCATAGAGGAATGAAGCTAGATAATAGAAGAGAATGTTACGCTGAAATCAAGAAGCTACTTGAAGGAAGATTAATCCAAGACTCCAACTTGTTAGGGAGCTGCATTCGCCTTTTATGTAAATAAAAGGAGTGAATAACAAAGAGGAAATAAAAGGATTTGGGTAGACTATAAGCCTTTGAACAAGTTCATTAAGTCATTCCAACATCATATTTCTTCAAAGGATGAAATTTTCTCTAGAATCAAAGTTTCAAAAGTTTATAGTAAGTTTGATCTAAAGAGTAGATTATGGTAAATCTTCTTAAGGCTTGCAGATAAATTCAAGACTACATTTGTTGTTCCATGAGGTTAGTATGAAGGGAATGTACTTCCATTTGGTCTAAAAACTGCACCTTCTAATTTTCAGAAAGTCGTGGATAAGATTTATGGTGAATTTTTTGAATTCATCTTAGTATATATTGATGACATTCTAATATTTTTGAAATCTCCAAAAGAACACATAGAACACTTAAAACAATTTTATGATATTGTTTATCAAAATGATTTAACACTACCATTATAGAAAATGGAAACCTTCAAACATTCCATTGATTTTATTGGCGTCACAATCAATAACTGTGACATTGAGATGCAAGAGAATATTGTGTCTAAAATTTAGACATTTCTTGATCTAATTCCTGATAAACTGCAACTTCAGAAATTTCCTGGTTGTGTAAATTATGTTGTAGGATTTTTTAAAGGAATTGTTGTTGATCGCATACTACTCAATAAAGGGATTAGGAAAAATGCTCTTGCTTGGACAATAGAGATGTCAAATCCCATGAGAAGAATTAAGAGACACGTTCAAAATCTTCCTCCAATGATTATGCCTGGTAACAATTTAAAGATTGTTGAAACATATGTCAACAACAACCATTAGGGAGCTATTCTCAAAGAGAATGAAGACAATGGAAAAGAAAAGGTTTGTATATATGCTTTTGGAGCTTAAATGCCATTATGCTCACATGGAGATTCTTGTTGCTAAAAGGTCCATTAAGGCTTTTATGTTTTTTCTTTAGTCTAAACTTTTTGTTATAAGACCTAATTTAAAACATTTAGATCATGTCTTAATAATGGAGACCCATCTTATAAAACTTCTTTGAATAGATTATAGTGATGGGGTCTATTGTTTGATAACTATGACTTTCATGTTGAATACATCAAAGGAAAGGATAAATTTCTCACTAAATTTTCTAGCATAGAAGTGAATAATTTTATATTTGTAAACTGATTTCAAGTTTCGTCTTAATTTGTTATTACAATCTAGAGAGGAAGCAATTTTGAAAGAGCCATGCAAGTCATAAAAGAAAATGATTGGTGTATGTCTTATGAATCACAACACACACTTCTAGATAGACGAATCATTTTTCTTACCTCATTTGACATGACATAGCAGTTCATAATGTTTATAAATCCTAAAAAATTAGATGTTCCATACCACAATGTTTAATATCCTTTAACGGTGTGTATTTTAAATTGGTCATGGAGACAATATAGGTTTGTTGAACCTGTTTGTCTAGAACCACCAATTATGGGAATGAAGCTAAGGCAATTAATTCCTCTTCCTAACACAATGTGGAGGTTTGAATTATCTCGAATGTGGCAAGAGGATCATCCCTTATAGAATGATGTATGGAACAAAACAACAAGATTGGGAGCACATGACTATTTTCCTGATTATTTCAGATACTTTCTTGCTAAGTATTTTCCTACAAATTATTTGATAATCCATTGTTACAGATGCATCTAGATATTGTCTGCAATATTATAATCAATTACAAAATTTCTTGGTGTGTGAAATACTGTTACTTCATAGTATAACAAAGAGGACCTTCAAGATATTGCCATAATCTTGAACTACAACTATGGATAAATATTGATTTAAATAAATTTAAATCTTTATTAGAGGACTGAGATCAAATGAAAATAACAACGATAAACAATATCTAGCATGCAAAGTATAAACAAAAATGCAAGATTGAAAAACGAGAATGACTTAGCTTGTATTGGAAGAATTGGGTTGATTATGGGTTGCATGATGACTGGAACAAGATGGATCTGGACTGTGTGAGCTCTGTCTGGAAAAATAAAATTTGAGACTTCTTTAGACAAGAGCGCCCATAGGAGGACAAGATCTCCCAAGCGCTAGTGTCTAATCTAGGCACTAACGTCCTTGTAGCAACTCTGCTTTTGGTCCTTTCGGGGTTTGAACTTGGTTCCTTCCTTTCATTATTTGTCACTCTGGATCTTTCATAGGGTTCATGTATCACGCTTGTTCTTGCAAGACAAACCCTGACTACCTGCACAAAGTTCAAGCAAACATTAGATGGAAGAAATAATGCATATGCTTGAGTCAAATTAAGCTCTACTGTCACCGCAATGTGATTTTCACCAAGTGTTGCACTACATTTCAGACTCTATGTAGTTTTTCTGTGTGTGTGTGTGATTGGAATCATGTCCCTTGAAGCTAGGTTTCCCGTGAGTCAGTCACATCAATATAATGGGCTACAACTACTTTTCCCTCCAAGATGAATGTGTGAGATGGAACATATAAATTTCCCTTACTATGTAGTGAATGATGTGGCCCAAATGCAATCTTCGAATGTTGTTCTTTGCCTAAGTAGTAAGTAGTAAGTATTAGCCCCAAAATTTTCTCTCTTTTAATAATTGTATGTAAGTCATGTATATATATTATTCCCTTGTTTGAATTTTGTCATTTACAACTGAAAATCAAACCCAAAGGGATAAAAGAGACTAAATGATATGGAAATTCAAAAGCAAGAAAAGGAGGAAAGGGAAAAAAGTGCCTAAAGGGTACAATAGCTCATGTCCCTAATGGACGGTACTGTCTGGGATGCTTGAAAGATGTAACACTCAATACAGAGATGGCTCACATGTCGTTTAGTATTCAAAATTAAAGTGGTTATTACATAAAAGCAAATAAAAAGAGCATGGGAAAGATAAAAGTAATGAAAGAGTAAAACAAGTGTTGTTAATGCCTAGTCTTCTTGCTTAGGAATCATATATATATATATATATATATATATATATATATATATATATATATAATGAAATACTTATAGGCATGATGTAAGTAGAAAGTGTGCGATTTTGTGCCAATATTTTCCCTCACTTTATGTTGGTGAATGAATATTCAGTAACATAAAGTAAATAAGAAGAGCATACCTTGTGGAGAACCGAAGGGAGTTGTAACTGATGGTGTGTCGGATGAGAGTTGTATTTGATATTGTGTTGAATTGAGATAGCATAATGTGCATCATGGAATCTTGAGAAGGACAAGGATCCTAGGGGGGACCTTTGCATGTATAGTAGAAGTGATGTATGTGTGTTTTCCTTGGATATTTTCTTTACCGAAGCGTCGTTGTGCTTGATATTGTTTTTTATTCCATGTTGGGTGCTTCACTTTTGTCGGAGTAAGGTTAGACATGCAAAATAAAATAAGTGTAGTCAATTCTCATGACAAATGAAATTGAACTTTAAATTAGTACATGTCAAAATAGAAATGTGTGTTGAAAAACAAGTGCATCAAGGGTAGGATACACCTGTGTGCCGTGAGAGAAGAGATATAATTGTTCACGTATGTTTGCTTCCTTGGAGATGGTTGGAATAGTACTAAGGATTTGGGTGTCTTGTTGCCAAACTTTGGATTTGAACATCCTGCCGCTAAACTTCGGATTGAAGCGTCATGTTGCTAAACTTTGGATTTGAGCATCTTGTCGCTAAACTTCGGATTTGGCCGTCTTATTGCCAAGGGAAGAGTATTCAGAGAGAGGTTAACTTTTCTCTTTAAGCCTTAATGCTTCCCCATGGATAAGTGCTACTACAGATGGTAAAAAATCCAATAAAAATTGGTAACAGAGCAATATGAATTAATTAGTTTTATTGCGCAAAGTGTGTAATTGTAGACACAAAATCACGTATTTGGGTACATTTCTAGGTCCTAAAAACATGCTAACATTTATATGATTCCTAAGCAAGAAAAGTAGTGGTTGACAACTATCTGTGGTCTCTTTTCTTTGTCTTTTGCTTTCTATTGGTCTTCCACACCCTACAACCGACTCGAAAGTTTAGTTATATTTTATGGCTTCAGACACCAACGCCTAGCCATGAGAGTAGCGCCAAGGTGCTCTTGTCCCTTCTCAGCACCCCTGACCCTCTTTCTACCTTACTCTTTTTGGGTCTCTTTTATCTTTTGGGCATCTTTTCCACTTATGGGTCAGCCTTCAAGTTGTCAATTATGAAATTCAAACAAGGGAATCATATAAATATATAGTTATGTGTTCAAAATGAAGGACTAAAACACTAAGCATTACTATTATCAACTAAGCTTGCATTGCAAAGGCATAAAAGCACTCTAAAAGCATCCATCTAACATCCATTCAAGGGACAAGGGTTGCATACTTTGCATAGACAACATAGGAAGGGGAATTATATTCTATTCCATCCACACATACTATTACATTGCTACATTCTAGCTACAACCTACTATCATTTGTGCAACTTGCACAAGGGCATCCTAGGGATTTGTTTCTACACACACAAAATAACTGCATGGAGTTTGAGATGTAGTGCAATGCTCGGTCATAAGTTCACTTTGTCAGGTGACCGTCGGGATCAGTTCGAATCCTCATTTTGCATTTGCCTTTTTAGGTTTAATGTGGTTTGTTGGTATGTGCACGTGAATCTTTTTCTTACAGGTTATAGGTACCATCGACGATCAAGGAGTGAATATCATGTGACCAATAGAAATCAACAACGAAGCCCTTGTGACATAGATGAAAGTAGATTCCAAGCTTTTGCATAGTCACTAGCGCCCAGGTGCCCTTGCCCTACTGTGGGCACCCATTTTTGGCTCTATTCATGAATTTCAAAATTTACAGTGACCAGTGATGACCCTGTCTACAGTTTGTTCAACAATTACACCTGCCAAAATCACTTCCTGTCATTCAAAAATCAACTAAGTCATCCTATCTCCCCCTCTTGATTAGGGTTTCATACTTTATATGTTTATTTGCTTACGTCTTACTATATATTAGTATTTGTACATCATTATTTACAATAGTTACTCTGTAATTATATTTAATTCTATTTTTATTAAATCAGTAATATGCCACTAATTTATTTCATATTGTTCGTGATAATAACTTGTAACCAGGCCGGTGTTGCTAGAAATTGGAAAATATTGTCACTGAAAACCTGTTGATTATGTACTGTAACATTTTCTACCCCCAAGACAGGAGCACCTAGGTGGGACACTAGTGTCCATAGTCCTGTCTGTGTTAAACACTTCTATCCTGGACTAATTTTTGACCCAATTATGATTCTGAACTTGTTTCTTAGCTTATGTTTACCCTGATTTTTCTGTTATCATTCTATATCTAGTTTGTGAACTGCTGAGAGGGTGAAATAGTCTCTCGATTGTTTCCACCACTCATTTTGGGTGCGTGAGATGGACAAAGGTAAGTGTGGCCGAAATGATGAAATTTGAAACTGTTGTGCACATCTTAAATGGAACTATTATAGGGGGATTAGGGAATACACATGGTAACAACTATGGTGTATGCAAACAATGGGAAAAAGTTTAGCTAAAAGTGTTAGTCATAAAGAAACATACATGATGTAAGATAAACAAGTCACAACACGTAGTAACATTACAAAAGACACAAGGAGTAGCTAGTTGAATACATGGGACACCACTGAGGATGTTGTAAGACAATTGAATCCCTCAAAGCCGTACAAGAAAATAAGAAATGAACATAGGGCATACCCCACATGACAATCAAGATATATATAAGGAAGACAATATATAAGAAAATCAGAGAACGATGATTGGAAGTAGGTCTGTAATACAAATGCTACACATGAAGCACCCATTAATGTGTTAAAAAGATTGATATTATGCCACAATGTATAAAGGTTTAAATAAGAATGAAAGTAGTAGATATTGCGATGATATAACTTGAATATATGAAAATAGGAAATGGATATACCCCAAGAGCCTCAGTGGGATAGGTATGGTACAAGGCCAATCATCATACATCGTGTAGAAACTTGTAAGTGATATGCATTCACCTCAAAAAGTATCGTGTGAACACGAATGTGTGTATAGAAAAAAGATAAAGCATATTTTGAACCTAAGTAGCATGATAAGTAGTGTGCCACATAGAATAGAATGAACATGCAATGATATATCCAATCAATATCTAAGCTAGTTTTTTTTTTTTTTTTGTGAATGTGAACATGAAACATAACAACTAAAAGAGGGGAGCAAGGTTACCCCCGATATATGTGTGAAAAGTGAGGTCCATGTAAGTAAATGCACCCTCAATAGTCATATTTGAATCTAGAACAAGAGTGTGTCATCAGGTAGCGAGGGGAGGGGCGAGAATATGCCCCCAAGTGTGTATGCCATAGTGATCTAAGTGATGTCATCGAGGAAATCATCTAAGTTAGAAAGATAGCCAATGGGATTTGGATTAGAGGTATGGTATGCAAAGGATTTTGGCCTATTTTTGAAGAAACCCGTGAGGTGTAAGTCATACATGCCCATGACATATTCTTCATCAGTAAAGGGTGTACAAGGGCGCTTATGTATATTCCATCATGATAGATTAGGAGTGTAATTAGGGAATGAATAATTACGAATCATGATGGTCTTGGAGGCGATGGGATAAGTTAGAATAATATTATACATATCAATTGTACCACCAATGTAATCCAACAAAGATTTCCCAAGTGTAAGCGGAAAAGGTCGGCAATCAAGTGTAACCCAAACCTTAATATGGAAGACCCTGGTACCATAAGTTGTTAGGAGAAAGATATAGCCATGATATTCATTATGTTGTGTGAGAAATGGTATGATATCGGTATGAGTGAGGCCCAAGTGGGTTAGATCCTCATAGGTACATATAGTTTCAGAGTAATGAGGATCATAAGGTACATGCTGCTAATACTGCTAATTAATAGATAATGTGCAGGTAAATTGGCCAAAAGAGAAGGGTGGCCTAGAAGAAGAAGAACAAATATGAATTGTAATGGGTTCGAGGGTGTGCACGATATTATGATAAGGAATCAATGTAGTGGTAATAGTTGGTGGAGTTGGAGATTTAACGTTGTATTCACCGGGGCCTCTAGCAACATAGTGGTTATGAAATAAGGATTCATCAAAGTCCATGGGGGTAAAGTGCAAAGTGCGAAGATTGTCATCAATAAGCTCAATATCATCAATAACATCAGCATCAGTTTCAACATGGCAGTATAGTTCAGAATTTTCTAGGGGAATGACAATAAATATGGAGGGTGTATGGGAGGAAATGGTATGAGAGATGAGATCAACAATGTTAGTCTGAATATATGAAGCGATGGGAAGCGGTGATATAGGAGTACAATTGTTGGGATCCCCAATATCATATGTATCAGAATAATGTGAGGGGATTGGTTGAGCTAGGGGAATAACCATAGAGGTGGCATAGTCTATGCAATAATATTTGAATGGTTTAGGATCAGAACTAATAATATGCTCATAGCCATGAAATATAAACTTGACACAACGATGAACTGTAGAATGGATAACTTGCATGACATGGATCCAAGGTCTAAAGAGGAGAAGATTAAATTGTGATGCGACATGAAAAGGAGTAAGGAGCTTATGGGGCCCTACTTGTAATTTCAATTTGATATTACTGACACATGCACGGGTGGTGGTGTAATAACCACTAACAACAATGGTAGATTGCTCAATTGCACTATGAGTAATATTGAGTTGGGTTAAGAGGCATAAAGAACAAATATTCAGTGCATAACCATTATTGATGAGCACCCGCTTAATTTGGAAACCTTGAATTCGAGCCATGATAAGGAGAGGAGAATTAATTTATGACTTAGGTGAAATATCCTCATTAGTAAATGTAATAGAATTGCTAATGCACTTGAAAGATTCCATTAGATTGACAAAGGCAACGACACAGTCATCACTTTGTATTTGAATAGCTCGTAAGTAAGTTTCAAGTGTGCGATAACAATTAGGGGCATTACATAAAAGATAAAAGAGAGATATTTAGTGAGAATATTATTTAATCGCTCAATTATATCATACTCTTTGGATGGAACAATAGGTTAAGGAGGTGGTGCACTGAGAGGAGAAAGATAAGTAGAAAGCTGCAAAGGTAACTTGGCCTGATGAGTAGTGATGACATTGACAATTGGGTCTGCAAAGGTAGTTGTGAAGTAAGGTGGATGTTGAGTAATGATAGGGATATACTCAGTTTTGATGGCCGCTTGGGAATAAACACGAGTCGGGAGGAAAGAGAAAGAATTAACCATAACCTCAGAAGATGAAGAAGGAAAAGGGATTCAATGCATGATCACGACATGGGTTCATTAAATGATTAAAAAAAAATTAAATCTTTATCATAGGATTGAGATGAAATGAATATAACACTGATAAAAATATATATCATGCAAAGTAAAAGCAAGTATGCAAGATAGAAAAAACGATAATGACTTAGCTTGTATCAGGAGAGTTGGGTTGATTCTAGGCTAGAGGATGTCTGTAATAGGTTGGATTTGGACTGCGTGAGCTCTTTTTGGAAAACTAAGACCTAAGACTTCTTCAGACAGGAGCACCCACAAGAGGACATGACCTCCCAGTCACTAGTGTTTGATCTAGGAACTAGTGTCCTTGCAACAACTCTGCTTCTAGTCTTTTCGGGGTCTAAAATTGGTTCCTTCCTTTCGTTGTTTATCGCTATGGATCTTTTACAGGGTTCCTGTATCGCACCTGTTCTTGCAAGACAAACCGTAGATACCTGCACAAATCTCAAATAAACATTAAATGGAATAAATAATACATATGTTTGAGTTAGATTAATGTTTACGGTCACCCTAATATGATTGTCACCGAGCATTCCACTACATTTCAGACTTTATGTAGTTCTTTTGTGTGTGTGATTGGAATTGTGCCCCTTGAAGCTAAGTTGACCTTATGCCAGTTGCACCAAGATAACGGGATACAACAACTTTACCCCCTAGATGAATGTGTGAGATGGAATTTAGAAATGTCCCTTCCTATGCAATGAATGATGCAACCCAAATGTAGTCTTTGAATATTTCTCTTTGCCCAAGTAGTAAGTATTAGCCCCAAGATTGTTCTCTCTTAATAAAGGCAAGTAAGTCATGTATATATATGATTCCCTTGTTTGAATTTTGTCATTAACAACTAAAAATCCAATGCAAAGTGATAAAAGAGACTATAGAAACGAGACCAAATGATATGCCAATTCAAAACCAAGAAAAAGAGGGAGATAAACAAAAGCACCTAAATGGAATAGGAATGCTTGGGCTGCTCCTGTCCCTAATGGGCGGTAGTATTAGGGATGTTCGGAAGATGTAATTGTTAATACAAATTTGGGTCACATGTCGTTTAGTATCCAAATGTAAAGTGTTCATTATAGAAAATAAAATAAAACAGAGTGTGGGAAAGATAAACACAATGAAAGAGTAAAATAAGTGTTGATTTATGATTTCATAAAAATTGGATTAAATCTGATTGTAGAGTATCTACTGTAAATAATGATGTACACGTGCTAATATATAATATGACACTTGCAAAATACTATTTATAATATGAAACCGTAAGCAAGAGAGGGAGATAAGATGACTTAGATGATTTCCGAATAAATAGGATGTGATTTGGGCAAGTGCGAATTATGAACAAACTATAAACAGGGTTGTCACCGGTCACTATAAAATTTGGAACTCGTGAACAAAGCCAGACATGGGTGCCCACGGAAGGGCATGGGTGCTTGGGTGTTGGAGACTGCTTCTTAGCGTCAGTGACTGTGTAAGAGCTCAGGCTCTGGCTTCTTCTATGTCGCAAGGGTTTCGCAGTTGGTCTTTAACTGTCACTTGATATTTGCTTATTGTATAGATGAAGGTACCTTTAACCTGCAAGAAAGAAGTTCACCTGCAAATACCCACAAACCACATATGTTAGTGTAGGATATTTATTTTCCTTGTATTTTCTTTATTTACTTGGAGCTTTCCTACACTCATGGGATATGCTTGCTTAGTTGTAGTTGTGTTGAGTTATCTTACTAGTTCTGATGAGTTAACATAAGAATTTTGTTGAGTTAGCCTACTAGTTGTGTGGAGTCAACTCTACTTCTAGTATTAGTTAATGAGAGTTATTCCGCAATGATCTAGGATGTTTGACATTCACCACCTATATGCAATTGACTTGCATCAGTCTATCCTATGGAGAATATGGAGTATATAAAGCATTGAGTTGATTTGGATTTATTCTTGCCTTTTTGCATTTTATCTCATTGTTCTTCATAGCTTGGAGATTTGTATGTGTGTGCTTAGTTTTTCCTTTGTGCAATTCAAGTCTCACATTTCTTACTGGTGCATTCTTCGATTCAGCAGATCCCTGGTGTTCCCAATATGGTATTAGAGCCACGTTGGTATTAAGTGTGTCTACTTTTAGCCAACAAGTTTTTCAATTGAGATTGTTATTTGTAAAAAAAATTAAAAAATCACATCAGTTTTTTACTGGTAAAAGAGAAATCTTTGTAGTTTTTCTGTTGTGGAGGCCATTTCTACGCAGGAAAAAGCTTATGGAAACGTGTTTTTGCCATTGCTTATTACAAGGAATCTTTGAAAGGCATTTTTCGGTGTGATTCTGATTTGGTTTCTCTCAAAAATCAACTAGGTGTCCTCAGATCTGGGTTGCTATTTTGACCTTTAATGCCACGTGTTTGCTATGTGAAGGGCGTTTTTGTTACTCATAGCCAAGTTTTTACAGTCTGGAGGAGTGTTTTTGTTGTGTGAAGGGTGTTTTTGGATGCCTGAGGGTTTCAAAAACATTTTTTTGCTGGGTTTTAGTCATTCCATGCTTGAAATGACACCTAAACCTCTGCAACGCCCTTAGATCTACTGGTATTGAGCTATATTTACCTGCATAAGACTATTTTTGGTTTGTGGCGGCCGTAAATCAGACTACAACAACAAAGAGAGGTGGTTTTTTCTTGCATTGGGCTTTTTTTGCAGGTCTGAGTCATTTTTTTGGCTTGCATTGAGTTATTTTTGGCTTCCACAACCCGCACTTACCTTCCTTGGTGGTCTCTATGCCTTTAGATGGATATGCAACCTTCATTTTGTAGTTTGTGGAGGCGCCAAAAGTAGCAAACAATTAAAAAAAACCAACAACAAAGATAACGTTCTTTTTTAGGTTTTTTAAAACCAAGATTTGTTCCTCTCCATGTGGACTCCACATTTAAGGAGTAAATTGCATTAATTTTCTCATTTCTCATTTTTCTTATTTTAGCATTTTACGCTTTTGAAACATAAGTCAATCTGCTTTAATGTATTAAGGGAGAATTAAGTGTTTTTTAAATGCGTATCTTCACCTGAGGAGACGAAGGGTGAGGCCTGGATTGGCAGGAGGCCAATTTCCCCTCTTAAATTAAACCACTATATTCTTCATTATTTTATGGTTCCAACGAGTATACACACAACACCTTTTCCTCTCATATTTGGCAATTTTTAACCAGTTTGCAAAATTTTAATTAAATAAGTCATTATTTACGAGAAATTGTGTTTGCTATAACTTTTGATCAGTAGCTCGGATTATAGCACTGTTTTGGTCAAAAGTGCATGTTTACTCGTGTTTAACATGATGGATTCATTAATTTTTGTAAATGCACTACTTTATAAAGTGCCGCATTTTGGGGGTTCTTGCAAAACTCACTGGGGACTTGTACTTTTCACATTAAGTTATAAAGTGCCATCTGGGATAATTTTGGGGGTTTATCTGCATTATGAAGATTCATCGTTCTGTTGTTATGCTCGACGCTGAGAAATTTATATCTTGGAAGGCAAGTATTCTCAATGATTGCACTATGCGTGATTTGCTGCCCTACCTCTATGGTCTTGTTCCTGAGCCTGATGAGCCTCTACAAAAGAATTAGTGGTTTAACCAAAATGATGAGGTCTATGGCCTTCTTGGTCTTATTGTTCCTAAGGATACATTGCGCTTGTTTGAGCACACTGACTGCCCTTTCACTGCATGTACCATTATTTGACAATTGTATGGCGATCTTGTTTCACCATTTGAGAGAGGCGCTTCCCTAGACCACTCTAACGCCTTCATAGATTCTCCCCCTTCTCACATCCCTTTCATTGTTGAGTGTTCTTTTGCACCTGTTGTTACCCATGAGTCCCATGTTGACCATTCACCACAAGATCTTGCTATCAGGGATAATTTTAGCGGCGAATATTCGTAATATGGTGAAAATTTCATTTTAGGAAAATTTGAAAAGGTGAATTATTCGGAGTGGGTTGGTGTCCTGTTCGCCTAAAATATATAGTATATTTTTTTTGGGGGGTCGGCTTCGCCTTCATTTGAAAACATCTCCTATAAAAACCTAGGTGATTCGCCGGGTAGTATACCTCAAGTAGCTTACCAAATTACCAATACTGTGAAATTTGAACTCGCATACCCTTGAGCACCAGAGATTCATATTACTGTTAGCCTGTGATTGTTGACGTGCGAGAAATGCAGTGTTGACGCACAAAAAGGGTATTGTTGACGCGTGACAAGAGCTGTACTGACGCGCGACAAGAGCTGTACTGACGCGCGACAAGAGTTGTACTAACGCACGACAAGAGCTGTACTGACGCACGAAAAAGGTGTTCTGACGCGCGACCAAGGAAGTGTTGATGCACGACTTGGGCAAAGAAGTGACGCACGACAGAGGAAGTGTTGACGCGCGACTTGGGCAATGTTGACGCACGACAGTATATTAAGACAGTGGACGCGCGACCTCAGACAGTGGACGTGCGACAAGACCTCAGACTGGACAGAGTCGCTACTTGGTTCTTTTGCTGATGCAGGACTCTTTTCAGAATAATGGAAGGTGCTAGCTCAAAGAATACAAATAACCTAAAAGTAAGTAAGAAATCTCAGAAATCACTCTTCAAGTATTTTGGAAACTCTGCGGATACAAATATTGTAAATACCAATCATATAGATGCCACCACAGAGAATTAGAATACTGACTGTGTGGAAGGAATTATTGAGGTGGACATGCATTCTGCACAGTATCAAAGTCAAACAAATGAAACCTACGATAATATGCTAGATCTTGAAGATATTGTTCCTGTTGGGGTGCAACCAGAAGTGCAGCTAGATATCACAGATACAAACACTCAGCAAAATGGAAGACATAAATCAAAATCAAACTCCGGTCCAAGAAAGAGGAAACCAGGTGATTGTGATATTGCTTAAAATTCTACTCAAAAAAGTAAAGCATTAAAAACGAACAAGAATATGTGGACTATTGGCAGGACATACAAGTTTGATTGGGCAGCTAAATTTCCGTTTATTGAACCTGTACAATCATCTAATTATGAAGAAATCCCATCTGAATGTACATGTAAAATATGTACGTGGAAATTGGGAAAGCAACAAAAAATGTAACTGAAGTTGGACACTATAGAAAAACATTGTGGAAAACAATATTTAATTGTAACAGGGGCGGATGGCCAAAAAATCAAAACACAGGTGGAAAATTGAAAAAGAATGCATGCATGTTAGATACGCAGCGGAATATGAGGCAGAGCAGAAAAAACACAGACATCTATTGGAAAAGGGAGGAACGATCACATCGCATATTGGTAAGATGAAAGAAACAAATCTACATGCAAAATTCATACAATTCTCTACTCTTTTTCAAATACTTAAAAAAGGAAGAGCGATTTCAGATTTCCTCGATTTCAAAGTTTTGTATCAATTTAACGGAATGCTGAATGTACCTCAGTCTCATTGGTCTGAGAGTAGTGGATGGGAAATGGCAAAATGCCTCTCGATGATAGAGAAGGAAGATTTGAAAGAGAATGTAAAAAAAGCAAACTTTATCTCTCTTTCAATTGATGAAGTGACAGCAGTCGACAACACCGCATGGGTATGTATCCACATCTATACTTTAGAAAATCATATAAGGACACCTCATCTGTTGGGTGTTATGAAAATGGTTGAAAACTGCAATGCCGAAAACCTATATAAAATAGTTGTTTCTCATTTGAAAGATGTTGCTGGTATGACTGATTATGAAATTGCTACGAAGTTGGTATGCGTTGGAGCAGATGGTGCATCTGTCATGCAGGGTCACTGAACAGGGCTCTGTGTTAGATTACAAACAACAGTGGCCCCATATATGCTACCAATTCAATGTATGGCTCACAGAATGAATTTAACGTATAAAATGGTAAGCAACCACGAAAATGTTGCTAAATTAGAAGACCTTATAAGAGAACTTCATGCCTATATGTCAAGCAGCCCAAAGCGTTTTCTTGAGTTCCAAAAATTTTCAATTGGAATTACAGATGGCAAAAAACTTCTGAAGGATGTGGAGACTAGATGGATCTCTTTGTATGAACCTGCATGCAAAGTTCGTGAGGAGTATCCTTCATTGGTTGGTTTCATGCACAAATACCGTCATGAAGTTGATAGGGCAAGGGACTTGTTGTTCCGTTTAACTGATTTGGAGACATTGCTTACATTGGTTGGTATTCTTCCAATGTTAAAGGAGATCAATACACTGATGAAGCATGCACAGGGCAGATTAATCTATATTGTGGATTTTATACGGATGAGGAAAATGGTATGTCAAAGTCTTGATATATTGTATTGTTCCAATGATAGTTTTGATGCACCTGTTTTTGAAAATTGGAGAGATTTACTAGATCTTAAAAATCATAACACCTTTTTGAGATTTAATATCCACGATCACCTCTGCATCCCTGTTAATGGGAGGGAAATACCTGTGCACATTTTGTAAAAATGTCAAGCTATTATAGGATCAGAACGAGAAGATGTTCCCGTGACACGTAATTTGTTTGAGTCTGTTATAGTTGAAACAATAATAAAGCTTAAAAAAATTTCAGAAACCTTGTCATCAGAAATTAGGGAACGTTTCTATAAAGATAAAATTTTGGAAGCCATGGGTGTGATGAATCCTAATTTTTGGAATACTGAAGGTGGCCGTGCAGACTTTGTCAGTAAGCATTTCCATAAATCAATGGGTACAATAATGGAACAATTTACAAAGACGTCAGAGCTCAAGGGTGTGGAAATCAAAGGTATACTGAATGCCGATTTATTAAAGTTTCAGTCAACAAATTTTGCAACAACAATGAGGAACCAATATAAGAATTTAGATCAACCTTCTGAAAGTGGTGCTATTACAAGGCTGTGGTGAGGAATCTATCAAAGTTCTATTTTACAAGAAGATATCAGTGAATATTTCAGATTATATGAGTTATGCCAAACAATGATTTTGGGGTCTGTGGAGGATGAAAGGGTTTTCAGTGCATTGTCATTTATAAAATCAAAACTGAGAAACAGGTTGGATAAAAATCTGGAAAGTTGCATGAGGTGTTATGTTTCTCGATACTCCATCGAAACCTTTCCGTTCGACAGAGCAATTGCGCACTGGAATTCCCTTTGCGAAAGAAGAGGTGTGAATAATACAGCTACAAGTACAAATATTCCCAACCTTGAGAGTGTAATTGGCTCTTCGTCACATTCTACAGAAGACAACATCGACTTTGATGAAGCTATTGATAATGGATTGTTTCAACTTTAAATAGGTATCTTCTTTATCTATCTTTTATCTTTATCATTAAAGATGTTACAGGTCTATATACTAAAAATGTCAGGCAATTCACCCATCTATCTACTAATACATTTCTCGTGTTGGGTTTTTTTAAAACACAGATCTAGCTCATTACCAGTGGCAATGATGATTTCAACTTTAAGGAGGTATCTTTTTCCCCTTAATCTTATTGTTTGTTACTATTCATTTTTTCAGCTCTGGTTATCATTAAAGATGTTACAGGTGTATGTATTTACATTTAGTTAAATACAATATTTTTACTTTTTGAAAATGTGGGTTGACATCCGTCCGAGGAAGCTGTTACTTCTCGGCACTGACAATGTCAGGCAACTCACCCATCTATCTACTAATCCATTTTTTGTGTTGAATTTTTTTTAAGACAAAGATCTAGCACATTACCGGTGATGATTTCAATTTTAAATAGGTATCTTCTTCAACATAATCTTATTGTTTGTTACTATTCATTTTTTCAGCTCTGGTTATCATTAAAGATGTTACAGGTGTATGTATTTACATTTAGTTAAATACAACATTTTTACTTTTTGAAAACGTGGGTTGACATCCATCCGAGGAAGTTGTTACTTCTCAGGACTGACAATGTCAGGCAACTCACCCATCTATCTACTAATCCATTTTTTGTGTTGAATTTTTTTTAAGACAAAGATCTAGCACATTACCGGTGATGATTTCAATTTTAAATAGGTATCTTCTTCAACATAATCTTATTGATTGTTATTTTACATTTTTTCAGCTCTTGTTATCATTAAAGACGTTACAAGTCTAATTCTATATATTTACATTTATTTAAAGATATTGTTGGTCTATATATTTAAAAATGTTGCTGGCACTTCTCAGGAGTCAGGATTGACAATGTCAGGCAACTCACCCCTATATCTACAATGTCATGTAAAACAAAGATCTAGCACGTTACCCTTGATGATTTTACAGCAATCTAATATGCAAGAGGTAAGCTAAACCCTAGCATATTTGCAATTATGTTTAATTTCTTACCAGTGATGATTCTTTCTTGATTTCTCAGAATTATATTTAATTTATTTTTAAATATAAGTCCACATTATCTTAAAACAAGTTCAAAAGTCTAGAGAAGAAGAATTACTGTGCTTGATGATAAATCTACGTCCACATTAAATTGATCATCGTCTTTCATCATCATCTATCATTAATTATCAATTATCATCATTCATCATCTACGTCCACATACAATTCATGACAACTCAAGTAAACAAGAAACATACATATAATTCATGATAATCACCATCTAATGCAATTAAAATTAAAGATTGTATATAAATCCATATAATTAAATTCAAAAACCATAGTACATACTCACTAGTAGAAGTTTTCAAATTCAATATTTAAAGTTTCCTCAATAATAAAAGTTTCTAGTTTTCAAAACCCTCTCTTTCTTTATCCAATTCTACTCTGCACTCTTCCCCAACGGCTTCTTCCACTGTGGCTGTACCTCTTTCCCCAAAACCAGGAATCTCCATGCGACAACAAATTTGGATCAGCTACAGCGTATAAACTATCCCGTTGCCAATAATTTTCATAACGACTAATAATCTCATTGATAAGAACCTTAGCCCTTCTCTCCCATTCTATAAGCTGATTGATATGAGGAAGCATCTCCATCTTTCTCATCAACCCACACAAAATCTTTTTTGTGCTTGTCCAGTTGTATGAAATACTCCTTGCCCTCTTTAGAAGTACTTGTGCCAAAACCTTGTATGGTCCAAGCAACAAGTGATACCTAATCAGCAAGTGAACAAAACCAGAACTTGAAAACATATAAAGAGAAAACAAACTAGCATTACTTTGTAGTACTATATGGTCTAGCCAGTTATCGATCCACTCAATGATTCTCTCCAAGCTTCATACTCAGGAATTGTGTAAAAAGATAACACATTTCCATTTTTGTGAGTTGCCTACATTAACATGTGCAAAAATTAGACATGGAGATAAATAACATCTGGAGGCTTAAAAACAAATATAAAGAGTCTCAATACACTCAACCAACTATACAGGGGGAACAGTTACCCTGACAATAGGAGTGATAAATTCCACAACAAATGAAGGAATTTTAAGCAGTGATGGCCAGGTATGGTGTATGAAATTGATCAACAATCCTTTGATGTGGGAACCATCATGGTCCTTTAAGAGACAAAGGACAAGTCAAAAAGGATCTCACTAGAAAGGATGTGTCAGAATTAAGCAGAAACTAAACAGCGCTATACAAAGATCATGTACCTGGTCTGTCATTATCATCAGATGGCCATATCTTAAAGATTTAATGCTGTCATATATTTTATCTTCCTGTAGACCAAGGATTTTATCTTTATTCTCCATTTGTTGGTGAGTGGTAGCTTCCCTGACATTGAGCAGCTTACCTCTGAGAGGAAACACGCCATAATAATATTGACCAACAATAGATATTCCTGCCACTTGATAGAATAAAGATAACTAAAATAACAAAAAATTAAATTGGAAAGTGATGTCGAAACATGTCACAATACTACCAAATTCAGTATTCACATTTCCCTGATTCAAGGCACAAACACTTACAGCAAGAGCCTTGGCTGAGTCACCCTCTGTTAATATTAAAGTACATTGATCAGAATTCTTCCCCCTTGATTGATTTGCATCATCAAGTTTGGGAACATCAATTAATTTCCCCTTCTTGGTTCCATCAGTTTTCTTAAGATCTTTTTTTTGTTTAAACTTTTCCACTGCAGTGTGCACTCATCAGGTCAATCAAAGTTACAAAGCTCATCTTAGACACTAGCATTGCAAAAATTACATGTACTCAGAAATGCTACATATTAGACACCACGCCTTTATTTATTGACATGGGCTGCAAATGTGAAATAGTGAAAATTACTATAAATTTATAACAACAAATTGTTTCAGAAAAAATAAAATGAATTAAAACGAATTATACTTACGATCAACATGGAAACCGAACGTTGATTCGAGAAAATTCTTTTCTTCCACAAGTGTTGCCTTGGTTGTAACAATTGGTAAATTTTTGAACGAAAGGGCTGTAAACCGATGGATGTCATTTGCTTCGATACTGAATTGAAAAATTCGGCCATCGTTCAGAGTCACATAAAAAATGCTGTCCTCTGAATTGTAAGATGACAGAAAGTAATTCAAAATATCCAGATCTGTTTCGAAATGGGGCATATTAACGAGCCCTGTAAATTCACACGCATCCATTAAATCTTTATATTCTGAAGACATCTTTAAAACAGTATGGATGTGAGGGCATAAGATACAACGATTGAATTAGATTCTCTTGATTTTTGTTACTGAACTTGCAGTTGGGAAGCATCGAGACCTGCAAAAAATCAAGAGCTGGAAGGTGAAAACGAGAAAATGACCGGTTGAAAGGTATTTATAGGCTAAATTAGGCGTCAATGGCTTCACTTGACGCGCGTCAAAGGTTCTAGCTGACGCGCGACGATAGTCCTAGTGACGCGCGACAATAGGAGTGAGCGACGCACGTCAATAGGAGGAAGTGATGCACGTCAATAGAATCCAGTGACGCACGTCATTAGGAGTCAGTGACGCGCGTCAAAAAGAGCCAGTGACGCGCGTCAAAAAGAGGCAGTGACGCACGTCAAAAGGAGTCAGTGACGCGCGTCACTAGGAGCCAGTGATGCGTGTCAAAAAGAGCCAGTGACGCGTGTCATTAGGTGCCAGTGACGCGCGTCTTTATACACAGAGAAAGCCTGAGCCTACTAAATAATTGATTTCTTATCCAAAATTTAATGGAATTTGAAGTTTTCACCTCTTTTGCTCTAGAGGAAATTCCCTTCATGTTTGCAATGTAGCCAATTGAGATGAAGCCTTCAAATTTATCCCCAGACCAAAGAAATAGTGTTTGGTGTGTACTTGATGATGATATAGGGTCTTGTTTGATAAGTTCAAAAAGAAACTTCATGATATATGCTAAGACTGAGTTTGAGATGAGGTACCAGTAAGGCACTCTTGACAAAATTTACACAATGTTACCTTTTTAAGATGATCCAACCTTGCACAGAGAACTTTATGTTGAGCTGTAAATTTTTTTTCAATATTTGAGACACTTGATTTTATCAATTTTACTTCAAGAAGATCATGATTAATCAATTCAAGGCATAGAAATGGGGGAGCTTCAAGAAAATTGTCTCAAACATACACTTGAACATTGTATCTTCAGCAAAGGAAAACAAAACAAGGTGGTAGCAGGAATTTTATACTTTGATACTCATTGCAATGGTCAACCAAGTATTTCATCAGCTCAACAATGATAATTAGAAAGTAAAAACAACTTTTCGTTACACAACAATTTTGATCACTTTACCCTTATTGTATCTTTCAAACCTCATTCTTGTAACTAATGTGATATGTAAACAACCTTATTGAGCTATGATCATATGCACCACCTTAAAAATTTGAAAAAAAAAGAGACATATTTTAATTCAACCACTCCAAGAAGCAGTCCTGAAGAGAGAATCTCAAGATGTGAATCCTATACAACATATTTTGATACTGATCCATTTTCCCCAAAACATTTTGCAATATCTCAAGATGTGAATCCTATACAAAATTAACTTCTATGATTTATCTGAAGAAGGCACTGTATTTTTTCTTGGATGCTAAGAATACAGGTTTGTTTAGTCTGCATTTCAGACAATTCACCCATCTATCTACTAATCCATTTCTAATGTTGGGTTTTTTTAAAACACAGATCTAGCTCATTACCAGTGGAAGTGATGATTTCAACTTTAAGCAGGTATCTTTTTCCCCTTAATCTTATTATTTATTACTATTCATTTTTTCAGCTCTGGTTTTCATTAAAAATGTTACATTTCTATTTACTAAAAATGTCAGCCAATTCACCCATCTATCTACTAATCCATTTCTCGTGTTGAGTTTTTTTGAAACACAGATATAGCTCATTACCAGTGGCAGTGATGATTTCAACTTTAAGGAGGTATCTTTTTCCCCTTAATCTTATTGTTTGTAACTATTCATTTTTTTCAGCTCTGGTTATCATTAAAGATGTCAGGCTATGATCTAGTTTACAACCTTCAATATTTTCTTACACACGCAAAATTATTCCAACTTATAGCCTCCCAGTTCTAATCCACAATTATTCTTCACCCTTATCAAATATTAAAAAATGATAGGATTCTTCAACCTATGAACTTGATCTATACAGACTAATCTTCATGATAAGAACCTTATATGTTTTACATTAAACTTCAAAGTTCTATATCGAGCTTGACCTATCTTTTAATCACATGGTTATTCCAACTTTGGTTAATCTAGCCTCCATAACCTTGACTATTTACAGCAACTTGTCAATCTACTCTACACAAAAAAATATCCATGATAACAAAACCATATCTTTTAAACCATGGTCTTGATTGTTTCCAGCAAAACGTTATTTTCTGACAAATGGTCTTGACTATTTTGGATGTCAAACAACCTCTCTAATGAGAGATTATACACTTATATAGAGGTGAATCTCTTTAAAATAGAATTTTCCTACACCATAAGTCTATTAAGGAGAAATCCTAAAGATCTGCTTCAAATCTTAGTTGCTATTTTTTCCCAAAAACATAATTTTTAAGATAATTAAAGTCCCACAAGATATTTAGGCACTACATTTTACATTATACACATTAAATTGATCATCGTCTTTCATCATCATCTATCATTAATTATCAGTTATCATCATTCATCATCTACGTCCACATACAATTCATGACAATGCAAGTAAACAAGAAACATACATATAATTCATGATAATCACCATCTAATTTAATTAAAATTAAAGACTATATAAATCCATATAATTAAATTCAAATACCATAGTACATACTCAATGGTAGAAGTTTTCAAATTCAATATATAAAGTTTCCTCAATAATAAAAGTTTCTAATTTTCAAAACAATCTTTTTCTTTATACAATTCTACTCTGCTCTCTTCCCCAACGGCTTCTTCCACTGTGGATGTACCTCTTTTCCCAACACCAGAAATAACCCCTGAACTTATAAAATCTTCTACAGCACTGTCCAGATTTTTTATAATTTTTTCTTCTTGATTTGTTGCATCTGCATGCGACAGCAAATTTGGATCAACAGCTGCTTTGGCTTTGAATAATATGTCAGGGTCGAGACCATGCTCTTTAATTATCCGCTTTAGTGTATTGTTTTGTTTGTTAACCAAAACAATATTTTACTTCAAATTTTTTGTTGCGGATAAGCTGTTCTTTGCTGTTTCCAAGTGAACTTGCAAAACCTTTGCCTGACTCTTCAAATTTTCATATTTCAACTGCACAAAAAGAGTAATGTCAATTCAAAATATTAATGTAAATTCAAAATTTCAAATTAACAAGAATGATTGTTTAAATGTAATAGTACTTACAACCGCTCTATCTCTTTCGGCATTTGCGATTGATACCAAATCCTTGTCCTTGGACCATTTGTTAAAATATGCCTGGGCCTCGGCACTAATATTTTCCAATTTGTTTAGTGCCTTATCTAAAATGTCGTCTTTATAGTTGTTAAAGGTGACAGTCCCACATCTTACTTGGGTAAGTAAGGAATCCATCTTCGCAGATTGATTTTGGACTGCAGCGTATAAACTATCCCGTTGCCAATAATTTTCATAACAACTAATAGTCTCATTGATAAGAACTTTAGCCCTTTTCTCCCATTCTATAAGCTGTTGGATATGAGGAATAATAAACTCACTGACATGGGATTGACAATCATTACCAATTAAGTTCTCCAAAGGAAAACGTGGCAACTGTTCACTATCTAAATCTGATGCAGACGATCTTGCTGGAGAAGAATGGGGGCTTTCACCAAGATCAACTGCTCCTTGTTTCTGCCTTTGGGTGGGCTGATCCTGTTTTTGAGAAAATTAATCAAGATTTAGATAAATAAATTTAAATCAGAATGTAATTAAAAATTGTAAAGCATATTAAAATTGAAATTTGAAGTATACCTGCTAGCCTTGAATCATCTCGCGGGTATCGAAAAAACCAGTTGGGTCATTGCTATCAATGCCCAAATAATCTTCATCTAAATTTATATTGTTCAAAACAGATATGCCCGTTGCACTGGGCAAGCCACCAAGTGATAGAGTTGGAATTCGAAACGAGGAGGCAAGGTTTAGTGTCCCACTAGGGGCCAGAGCAAAAGGCATGCGTTTACCAATGTTCTTTTTCACTGTTCCTCTGGTTGGCATTTTAAAAATTAATGGTTGAGTGGGTGTCGGTGCTGTGGTTTGATCATGACTGACATATGCTGAAAAGTACAAGAAAAAAATGAAAAATATTAAAACAATTCATAAAGTCAAAACTACGAAAGTAAACGTACTATAGAAAAGTTGTACCTTGTTGTCGAGGGGTTGTTTTTCTCGGTGCTACGGGTGGCCTTGTAGGAGTTGTACTCAGTGGCTGTTCAGAAGATATGAATGCATGCGACTGTATGGAGTGAGTTGGGGAAGAAGGTTCCAAAGTCCCTGCAATTCATCAGTATTAAATAATGTTAATTCATTTGGTTAAAATTTAAATTGAAAAAAAAATGCAACTTTGGAAATTGTAAATAATATATGAGAATGTATTACTTCTCTAGCGTTTAACGAGTTCAAACTGTTGAGGGTTTGGAGAGGAGTGAGCTTCCATTTCAGATTGGGAGTCCCCCGAAGCCTCCGCGTGTTGTTGCCCTCTTCCTCTCAATAACTTCTTTTTTCGGGGAAGGGCTTCAAGATATCTTCTCTGCAAAACATTAAAATTTAAGTTTTAATAACTGTGCACTGTAATGTCGAAAATTGAAATACAATTACAAACTAAATAGTTTATACCTGTTGTTCTTCAAATGGAATTGAGAATTTCTTCAAAGCCTCATCAGAGCAAGTAGGAATTTTTTTATCTTTTAAATTTAAAATTGCCTCATAGTAGAAGCCGAGGAGATAGTTTGTTGAATAAATGAAAGGTTTATCTGAGAGTTTTGAATTTATTATGTCAGTTCTTATCTTTTTGGATAGATATGTGCACCAATCGAATTGTCGTTTTGAGATAGTGGCACAAATGTATGCGATGGCCCAATTTGTTATATCTGTTTGGTGACCCTGCAAAACAATTCTGGCTTGAAAAAACAAAATAAGTGCAGCAAGAAAGTGGTGTGCAATTGATTGTGTATCTACACCACGCCTGGATTTATTGACATGGGCTGCAAATGCGAAACAATGATAATTACTATAAATTTATAACATCAAATTGTATCAGAAAAAAAACAATAAAAAATATGAATTAAAACAAATTATACTTACAATCAACATGGAAACCGTACGTTGATTCGAGAAATTTCTTGTCTTCTTCCAGGAGTGTTGCCTCGGTTGTAACAATTGGTAAATTTCTGAAAGGAAGGCCCGTAAACCGATGGATGTCATTTGCTTCAATAGTGAATTGGAACATTTGGCCATCGTTTAGAGTCACATAAAAAATACCGTCCTCTGAATTGTAGCATGACAGAAGGTAATTCAAAATATCCGGACCTGTTTCGAAATGGGGCATATTAACGAGCCTTGTAAATTCACACTCTTCCATCAAAGCTTGATATTCTGAAGACATCTTTAAAGCCGTATGGATGTGAGGGCATAAGGGATTCCTGTAGTTGATCTTGGAAATCGATTGAGTTAGATTCTCTTGATTTTCTTACTGAACTTGCAATTGGGAAGCATGTGAAGTCGACATTATAGCTATAATTGCGTCTTTGACAAAGATTTAGACCTGCAAAAATTCAAGAACGGGAAAACGAAAAAGAGAAAATGAACGACACAAGGGTATTTATAAGCTAAATAGGGCGTCACTGGCCCCTATTGACGCGCGTCATTTGCCCCTACTGACGCGCGTCACTGGCTACTATTGACGCGCGTCAGCTAGGACTTTTGTTACGCGTCAGCTAAGACCTTTGACATGCGACACTGGCTCCTAGTGATGCACGACACTGTCCCCTACTGACGCACGTCATTTCCTCCTATTGTTGCGCGTCAGCTAATACCTTTGACGCGCGTCAACAGGTTCCAGTGACGTGCGTCATTAGGGTACAGTGTCGCGCGTCAATAGAAGCCAGTTTCACGCGTCAAAGGTCATAGCTAACACGCGACAACAGTCCTAGCTGACGCACGTCAATAGGAGCAAGTGACGCGCATCAGTAGGAGTAAATGACGCGCGTCATCAGGTGCCAGTGACGCGCGACAGGAATCAGTGTCGCGCGTCATTAACAGACACTGACGCACGACAGTAGGAGACAATGTCGCGCGTCATTACCAGCCAGTGTCGTGCGTCATTACGAGCCAGTGTCGCGTGTCATTACGAAATTGTGTTGCGCCAGTGTCGCGCGTCATTACGAAGTAGTGTCGCGCTAGTGACGCGTGTCATTACGAACTAGTGTTGTCGCACGTCACTGATGGAGCCATGAAAAACCAGGTGAAAAATTTGTTTTTGAATACTGTCAAATTTGCCTTTCGCTGAAACTGGTTACGGGGATATTCGCCAGGTTTTTTCCACCTTCAATTTTATAGGGGTGTCTTAAAATGAACCCTGCTTGCTATTGAGCACACTCTCCCTACTGTTGCCTCCATAGAGTTCATTGTCATCCATGTTCATGCTTTCATTCACTCTTCGCAACAATGTTCTATTAGAGAACCTTCCTCTGAAATGGATGTGACCATTGCCTCTCGTGCTGCATTGCATCTTGATTTCTCATTTGATGACACTGCACATACCAGTTGTTACCTTTGAATGCAGTGTTGCTTCATCTTGGACTTCCAGTAGCTCTTGGCATCAATCTTCGCCTCCTACTTCATGCGGTGATGTTAATACATTCTTGCCATACATTGCTCTCATTGAGCAACCCCATTGGAACGCGTATCTACCCAACCTAAGTTGTCTATTTGCATATTCCACTTGTGTTTCATTATAGGAATATTCTCTAATGGAGCCATCACACATTCTGGAGGACCCTTTCATCTCTCTTGTTGGGAGTGCCCACCTTGGGAATTTTATCACTTACACTATTTTAGAGATGTTTCATGATCCACCTCTTCTTGTGGATCCCTTTCTGAGGGTTATTGGCCCCCCACCATCTTCTCTCTCTGACACGTATATTCCAGTGGCATTACCATTGTGTTTTGTGCACATGTTTGCTAGACCTATGCCACCTTTCAGTTGTAGACTAGATGTAGAGATCAAAGTATTGCAGACTTCTTCTTCCTTTGTGGAGTGGGCCAACTTTCAATGCTCCTTTTTTGTCCTCCCCAAAGGTAGGAACATATTTCGGTGCAAGCAGATTCTCTTCAGTATTTACATAGAGGACCACATCATCGACACTCTTCTAAGGGGACCTTCTTGTCCTCACTTATTTCTCTCTACTTTGGAAGATGATCATTGTACGTGGGTACCTCATCGGGTTGACTTACTGTGACCCACTATTTCTTCTCTAATTTTATTAAGTGAGTTTCATGTCTCTCTTTTAGGGGGATTTTTTTCCGATTGGTTTTTCTGCTTTTCTCCACTTTATGAGAGATTTGCATTGTACGTGGGTACCTCATCAGGCCTTGTTGCCGGGACCCACTTTCCTTTTAATTGCCTACCTAACCTATGTTTATGGGGGGTGTTAGTGTAGGATATTTATTTTCCTTGTATTATTTTATTTACTTGGAGCTTTCCTACACTTATGGGATATGTTTGCTTAGTTGTAGTAGTTGTGTTTAGTTATCTTACCAGTTTTGTTGAGTTGGCCTACTAGTTTTGTGGAGTTGACTCTACTTCTAGTATGAGTTAGTGAGAGTTAGTCCACATTAATCTAGGAGGAGGTTGCACATTCACCACCTATATGTACTTGACTTTCATCAATCTATCCTATGGAGAATATGGAGTATATGAAGCATTGAGTTGATTTGGAGTTATTCTTTCCTTTTTGCATTTTATCTCTTTGTTCTTCATAGCTTGCAGATTTGTATTGTGTGCTTAGTCTTGCCTTTGTGCAATTCATGTCTCACATTTCTTACCGGAGTATTCTTCGATTTAATGAATGCCTAGCGTTCCCGATAACATCAAACCTAAAAAGGAAAATGCATAATGGGGAGTCAGATTGACCTCAACAGTCATCCAAAGAGTGAACTTACGACTGAGTGCTTCACTACATCTCATACTCCATGTAGTTCTTGTGTGTGTGTGTGTAGAAATGGTGCCCTAGGATGCCCTTGCACAGGTTGCACAAATGATAACGGGTTATAACTAGAATGTAACAATGTAATAGTATGTGTGGATGGAATAGAATAGACTTCCCCTCTTATGTTGTGTATGCAGAGTGATGCAACCCTTGTCCCTTGAGTGAATGTGCTATATGGATGCCTTTGGAGTGCTTTAGCGCCTTTGGAATGCAAGCTTAAGTGATGGTAGTAATGTTTAGTGCTTGGTCCCCGATTTTGATCACATAACTATGTTTTTATATGATTTCCTTGTTTGAATTTCGTAATTGGCAACTGAAATTCCGACCCATAAGTGAAAATTATGCCCAAAAGATTAAAAAAGACCCAAAAGAAATGAGTAAGCTAAGAAAGGGCCAGGGGCACCCAGAAGGGACATGAGCACTTGGGTGATGTTGTCTTGGATGGGCGCTAGTGTCTGAAGCCATGGAAGAAAAATAAGTAAAATTTCGACTAGGATGTAGGGTGTGTAAGACCAAAGAGAAAACAAAAGACAAAGAAAAGAGGCTAAAGATAGTTGTCAACCACTAGTTTTTTGAAATGTCCCTCTTTTCAGATAGTTCATATTGAAGACCTTTGGCCCATTTTTGTCTACTCGATGACCAAAGGGTAAGTCAAGGGTGACTAAGTTTTATTTTTTATATTGTGCAAATCTTAAAATATAAAATTATAAAATGCACATATAATAAAGTAATAAAGCTTAATATTAAAATAAAAGTTAGGAAAGTGCCAATGTAAAATTACAATTAATTTGAATTGTATTTATAGGGGAAATGCGACTTCTACATGAGGTTAAAAAATAGAGAAATGTGCCATGAAGCCTCATTAGAAAAATGTGACCTGACCTAGGGATTGTATAAAATTTGATTGGTTACTTTGGAGGTCTATTTGGGCCATTTCTCCTTTATAAGGAGAAGTTAACTTGGGTACGAGACATTCCAAATTTTATACATCATATTTTCTCTTACATTGAGCTTCCAGCTTTTGTAGAGAATTCCAAGGACAAAACCCCTTGTGAATTTAACTCTTATGGACAAAAACCCCAAGACTTTGAGAGGTATTTTCACTTAGAATTTCCCATTGGTTGTAATCAGATTCGTGAGCATTTGCAGTAATGATTTCCAGAAGTTTTTTCGAAGTATTTAGGTGTATAAAATTGCAGCAGTTTTTATTCTATTGGCTCAATTTGTCTTGGAGCTATTTTAGCATTATTTTGGAGGTAATTTTATCTGAAATTTATTGGCTAAATTCTCCATATTTTTAGAAATCAAGCGCAAAATTTTTATAATTTTCTGAGTGGTTTTTAGAGGATTTCTAGGCAATTTTATAATCTGATTTTAGATTTGATTTTCTGAGTTATTTTAGCTACAATAAATTCTGAATTTTATATATTCTGGCTTCAAAAAATTGTGGCAATCAATTATGATAAAGGAATTAATTTTTGAGTGTCATTTGCATGAGTTTTAATCCTAAACCCTAGTCGCATTTCCTAGAATAAATCTAGTTTTTCCTTAGTTTGCTTGCCGTGGTTTCCAACTGAGACATTTTATTATTTGTAAGTCATAAAAAATCTGATTTATGGAAAAATATGTATTTGGGATCTTTCATTTTCTTTCTTAGGAATCATGTAAATGCTAGCACGCTTTTAGGACCTATAAATGTACCCAAGTGCGTAAATGTGTATCCACATTTGCCCCCACTTTATGTTGTTGAGTGAATACTCGATAACATAAAGTAGTTAGAAGATGATACTTTATGATCATGTAGAGAGTGTGGTTGATAGCGTGCCGAGTGGACAAGTGAAGTGTGGAATAATCGCGAAGTGAAGCGTGGAGACTAGGAAAGGAAAGTGCCCTTAGGGGTGATATATTTGTGTAAAAATATGTTGCTAGAACCTGTGTTTGGTGAAGTAAGTTGCTCCTTGTTTTGTATTAAGGACGGATCTGCAAAAGATGAATGAAAGAGTAGTCAAAGTCGTGTATATGAAAAATATGAGTAAAACATGTATAAGTATGTAAAAAGGAAAGTGATAAAAAAGGTGTGCACCTGATGTATAAGAGTGTAAAGAATAGAAAGATGTCCTGAAATACTGTGGAGAGTGAGTTTTTTGGGCGATCTCATGCCACAAACGAGTGTTTTGAGTGATCTCACGCCAAGTACAAGTTTTTTGGGCGATCTCATGCCAAGTACGTGTTTTTTGGGCAATCTCATGCAAAGTGCAAGTTTTTTGGGCAATCTCACGCTAAGAGTGAGTGTTGGGGAGAGAGGTATATTTTTACTCCCCTTTCATGACTCTACCCTCATAAGCACCACTACAAATGGTACCTCACGATTTAGTTTTGATTGTCTCGAATTAGTTCTGAATTATTTCTGATTGAATTGGTTGTTCCGATTGAAGGAGATAGAATTCATTATGTGTTTGGAGGCTTGTACCTACTTCTGTAGAATTGCTCTGAAAATTTATGTAAATTTTGTTGATATGAGAAAATGATTGTATGTGCCCCCATGACATTAGCGCCCAAGGGAAGACACAAGCGCCCATGCGCTACTGTCTGATTCTGGGCGTTGGTGTCTGCTTTCTGATTCTTACCCAAGTCTGATTCTGGGCCATTATGTGATTGTATGCTTGTGTTGATTTTGTATTATATTGATCTATGTAGTAGATTTTTGTTGTATAAGTGATTTGTTCACCCAATGTATGCCCCCTCATTTGGGTTGCATGCGGTGATAGTATGAGAGTGTAGCCCATAGTAGAGGACTTGATGTTGATCTGAAGTGGATACCTGTAGGGGGTTGGGGATGTGCATGGTAGAAACCAAGACACATGCAAACAAAGTAGGCTAATAACAAGTGTTAGTATAAAATCTAGCATGCAATAAAATACAATGTAATAAACAAGTGTGAAGACAAGATGGACCGCAAAAAGTGGGTTTTATACATGAGACATCGCTCACAATGTCACAAGAGAATCAGGACCGAAGCGGCAAAAAACATACAATGATCACACCAGACATAGGGCATAGCCCGCAAACAATATCATACAATAGAAAGCAATGGGATGCAAGTAGTGACAAACAACCATGGTTTTATATATCCTGCAAGAAAAATGCTACATAGAGATGGATAAATAGTATGTTAATGCTACATGGAGGAACATTAGAAATGATGGAATGATGCTCACTAGATAGAGATGGATCAAATTTGGGAGTCCAGTGGGTTTCAACAATTGGGGATGAGCAAGCAATAGATTTTTTTGTAGAAAATGAAATGAAACCATGATGTTTAAGGTGGCCAATTCTTTGTTTTAAAACATAACAATCATTTTCATTATGTGCATTGATTTGATGATAATTACGAAATGGGAGACCTTGGTATTTGGCAAGCCGATAAGGAGGGTAGCAATGAGTAGTTGACAAGTTGATCACTTGATGATTGAGGAGCTCAGGAAGAATATTACGTTGCTTAACATTTGAATCAAACTTTAGAGGTGTTGGTAGCGGTAAGACTTGGGGTTCACTTATACGAACACATGTAGAAGACATATAAGTGGTATGAGATGTAGAAGAATAACTAGCATGGGCTTAAGAAGCATTCTTAAGATGTTGGATTTTAGCTTTAACAGATGTAGTCATTGTTTCCATAGCTTGAATTTTTGTCTTGAAATAAACAATGTAAAGCTTGAATTGACTCTAAGATGGGTTGATTTGATGGAGGATTAGGACCGATAGAGTCATTAGATATACGATTGAAAATGACACTTACTTGAGCGGATGGCATATTGCGAGTGAGATACATAGTTTCTAGGGCTTTTTGGAGAACAACTTTGTAAGGTGGATGCATTTGAAGGAATTCATTGTAAGAGATTTGAGGAATTTTAGAATATATGAAAGAAGATTGGATAGAATAAGAAAAGTGATGACCCAAGTGTATGATCACGATTGGGGTTCACTAAATGATTTTATAAAAATTGAATTAAATATGATTGCAAAGTAACTATTGTAAAGAATGATGTACAAGTGCTAATATACAATATGACACAAGAAAAATAACATGTATAACATGAAACCCTAAACAAGAGAGGGATATAGGATGACTTAGCTGATTTTTGAAAAAAAAAATTGATTTAGGCAGGTGCGACTGATGAGTAGATTGTAAACAAGGTTGTCACTAGTCACTGTAAAATCTAGAACTCACAAACAGATATGGACATGGGCGCCCATAAAAGGGCAGGGGTGCCTGGGCGCAGGGGACTGATTTTGGACTTTGGTGACTATGTGAGAGATCATGATTTGGTTTCTTTTATATCGCATGGGTTTTACAGTTGGTCTTTGTCTGTCACCTGATATTCACTCATTGAATCGCCGAAGGTACCTATAATCTACAAGAAAGAAGTTCACATGCATGGGAAAACACAAAATGGGGAGTTAGACTAACCCCAACGGTCATCCAAAGAATGAGCTTACGACTGAGTGTTGCTCTACATCTCAGACTCCATGTAGTTCTTGTGTGTGTGTAGAAATGGTGCCCTAGGATGCCCTTGTGCAAGTTACACAAATGATAGCGGGTTGTAGCTAGAATGTAGCAATGTAATAGTATGTGTGGATGGAATACAATAGACTTTCCCTCCTATGTTGTGTATGCAGAGTGATGTAACCCTTGTCCCTTGAGTGAATGTACTAGATGGATGCTTTTGGAGTGCTTTAGTGCCTTTGGAATGCAAGCTTAGGCGATGATAGTAATGCTTAATGTTTGGTCCTTGATTTTGATCACATAACTATGTATTTATATGATTCCCTTGTTTGAATTTCATAATCGACAATTGGAAGGTTGACCCATACGTGAAAAAGATGCCCAGAAGATAAAAGACACCCAAAAGGAGTGATTAAGGTAAGAAAGGGTCAGGGGTGCCTAGAAGGGATATGAACGCCTAGGTGTTGCTGTATTAGATGGGCGTTGGTTTCTGAAGCCATAAAAGATAAATAAGTAAAGTTTTGAATGGGTTGTAGGGTGTGTAAGACCAAAGAGAAAGCAAAAGACAAAGAAAAGAGGCCAAAGATAGTTGTCAGCCACTAGTTTTCTTCCTTAGGAATCATATAAATGCTAACATGCTTTTAAGACCTAGAAATGTACCCAAGTGCGTGATTTTGTGTCTACAATTTGTAGTCTTCTTGCTTAGAAATCATGTATATAATGAAATACTTAGAGGTGTGATGTAAGTAGAAAGTGTGTGATTTTGTGACTATAAAAACCTATCTTTTCGATTCTATAAATATTCCTCTACCTCCTCCAGGAAGAATGTTGACTATTCCTAGCCTCTACTTGTATCCTACCAGAAGGCTTGAATGGAATACATCTAATGCATCCAATAATTCATGGTGGTGGCGGGAACGAAACTAGTGGGACTTGTATGCAGCTGAAAGAGAAGTATCATCATCATCATCATCAGATTCTGACTCTTCTAACAGTCCTCACGCCCATTACAATCCTTGAGGAATTGTATAAAGCTAAGTGACAAGCTTGTTATCGTCAATTTAGATAGTCATTAGGAATTCAATATAGCTATTTTGACAAGCTTGTTGACACATTTGTCTCCCATAAAATCATGGTGGACCCTCTTTATTTTTCTAGTGCACATTTGCTTTAGTTTGTGTGCATCTTCTTTTGATTGTCTTTATGACTGTTTTAACTTTCCGAGGTTTATCGAGTTATGCAATAAGATTCCTTTTCTCCTCCTATATAAGGAAGGACTTGATTCATCCAAAGACATGGGCATCTGACATCTAGATTCATAGGTGGAAATTAAGTTTGCATGTAACTTTAGTTTCATGTAAATAACTACAAGCTAAATTTTGCTTACTCATCAATTAAATAAGCTAATCATTGTTTTTTGACTACTAATTTTTATGAGAGATTTAGGGGGTGGAATAATGTTATGGCTTGGTTACAAGAGTAGAAGGAAAAGTATAAGGAGTTCGAATCCAATGTTTATTATTTCAAGAACAATTTGAGTGCCAAAGGTGCGAGACTAAGGTTATAGAGTTCAAAGATCACATCACCAAGCAGTACTCTATGTTGGAAATAATGTTTTCTAACATTAAATTATATGCAACAAAGGAAGACGAAATTTTAACTGATGCATTCGTAAATAATTGATGTGCAACTCAACAATGAGGAAGAAATGTGAAGATATCACAGATAACTTGGTAATGATGTAATCCTTCACACTAGTTACACTCGAAATAATATCGCAATTCAATATTGTTATTGCACAATGGGATATTTTTAGAAGTAAATTCAAACAAAATCACTTGAGGTTTTCAAAACTCGCGCTAGTGATATGATGGGAAGTAAAAAAGGGTTACCATATTTTAGGACAGACAAGCTAATTAGTTTTAAGAAATGATGAAGCCATATTTTATACGAGTTTCTTAACCTGGGATTTCAACCAGTATATGAGGTCATGTACATGAAAATTACACAAAATATTGTTCCCTCAGAGGATATTGTGCATGAGGAGAACTTGTGTACGAACAAAGCCTCTATATGTTATAAAGGAGATGAATTATATTCATATAACTTTCCCTAGGTTGATGTTATCCACATGCTAAGAAGATTCTAGATCTAATATTTGTGGCCAAAAATCAAGAGACAAATACATCATGTAAAAAACATTGGGCACATGTAAGGCCTGAAGATGTCCACCTATCTTTAATATAAACATGCTTTTGTATGTAAAGCATGGCGATGGGGTGCCTATATCAATTTTCCCTTTCTAATCTTGAAGATATATATAGGGAAGGAGAGGATATTCTATCTAGAAGTAAATTTCATTGAAGCACATATACATGCTCTTATGAGTTTGCAATAAATGGTTTATTAGGTCTGGGTGCCTATATAAATTTTCCCTTTCTAGTCTTCAACATATATAAAGGGGATGAGAGGATAATAAAGCTAGAAGGATATGTTGTTGAAGAACATATGAGTGTTCTTATGAGTTTGTAATAAATGGTGTATTTGGTCTAAGTAATTGATTTTTTAAAAAGGAATGCAATGTCATATCTAAGTACATTATATTTTGTGCTTAATATTGTGTTTATAGTTATTACTAGGAATGGAAATTTTCATTGATCTTAAATGGCTATGCTAGTAAGTTATTAGTGTTCCTTTATTATTTATGATACTTTTTTGTTATGTGTGGTTAATGCTTGAATTACCACTCAGGATCTCTATTTTCCATCATGCAATGAGGATGTAGTGTTCTCTTTAATCACCTAAGGTAAGTGTTTAACTACTTCATGAGTGCTTCACTTTGGTGGTAGATGTTGTAGGAGTGTCTTATTTATTGACCATGCAAAAGTAACACATAAATAGTATATGAAATATGAATTAATCCTAACATCGTAAACGCCATAAGCATAGGAAATCCAAGTAGAAGCTAAAAGTGGATAACATGAGAGGAAGCAAAATAAAAAGTGAATTTCAAAACCAAATAGAATATTTTTTAATATAATAAATACGTTCAAAGAATAAATCACATAGTACCAAGACTCGTGAAGTGAAGGAAAATTGAGAGTGTTCATTTGATCATAAGTAACTAATAAGCAAATCTAACCAATCATACCATCATAATAAGGCAAGTCATAATAATTATCATAAGATATAACAAGTTGAAAAAGAATGATTATTAGCAACAAAAATAAGGTGTTGAGGCACCCATGGATCAAGGAATGATAAAAAATTATCATTGTCATTTTCATCATCTTCTTCTACCACATCATCCACTAATTGATCCTTCTCATCAATATTATCTTAAATAATTGGATCTTGTTTGATATATTCTTGTTGTACAATAATTGTAGGTTGTGATAGGCATATTTTGTTACAATTGATTTATGTACTTGTGCCTTATGTTCTATTAACTTAGGTATAAATCTTAGTTCTTCTTTGTATAGTTCCTTTTGTAAAACCTCTACTTCAATTATTTGTTTTAGAAATTTGGTATCCCTTTTAATTGTAATGACTTGGTTTGCAAGTATGAATTTCATACTTTACATCATGTGGTATTTAATTCATTTGATGTATATTATTTCTACCAAAAAACATTATAAGATCCGTTATTGGGAACCATGTGAAATAATAATTGAATTGACTTCAGGACCACTCCAATTAATAAAATTATACAACCAAGAGACTCTCTATTTATGATATCATGTCCCATGATAACTTTTTGGAGTACACGTCCAAATAACCTTTATAAATCTTAGATTATATATAAATTCCTCAGTAAAAATATTCAATCTTGAATTGTTGTGAACTATTATTCTCCTTTTTATATCTAACTATTAAATCTCTTATGAATAAGGATCCATTTTATATGATATCACTTGGAATCTTATTATCATCCAACATAATCAAAGGAGGTTTTTCTTTCTCTTAATTGAACCAAATACACATAGGTCATGTCCCTTTATTTCTCTTGATTGGTTATTGGCATTTGAAATAGGGTTGGTAAAAAATCACAAGTGTTGATTTCGTGGAGCTACGAATTCATTCAAGTTTTTAGTTATTCTGTCTACTTGAATATGATTGTTGTTAATGAGATCTTATATCTTATGCTTTAAAGTAACATCAATATGTATTTATTTGAAGAATATTCTAGAACTATATGATAATCAAAAAATGTATTTTTGTAAAATTTTATAGGAAACAGTCTTGAATGATCCAATTATGTAACACCACTTTTCACCGCACCAAGAAAAAGGGCCGATGACTCCATTTAACATAACGACAAACAATCATACGCAAAACGACTAGAATGTTAAGGAAAAGTAGAGGTTACTATATTAGGAATATATTTCCACTTTTGAGCTTTAACTTATGACTTTTTTATTTTTTGAAGATAACAATCATTTAAAATAGAATTTTTCTAATTTGATTATAATAGAAAATGGTTACTATTGCAATTGCCACTAGTATATTAGCATTTTTATATTATTTAAAACTATAATGTATTAATAACACTATAATGGGACCACATAATACTATATTCCGATATAATATTAAACTATAATAGTTTAATAAACTATTAATGGAATAATCCTAAATTTTTAATCTAATAATAATAAACTATTACAAATGTTTACTTGTTTTCTATTTTAACTTAAGTGCTAGTTTTTAGTTTAAATATACAAATTAGCGCTTCTAGTTTAAACATAGATTAGGAATATACAACTTGGCATATATATAAGTAAATATTATTTCTAACCATATAGTTGTAAAAAAAATAGAAGTATGGGGCCAAACTAGGTCATAAGTTTTAATTTAAATATAAACTTAGACTATAGTTTTTAATTGGTTTTTACTCTATAATATAGTTTATATTAAAAAATAAATTATAATATATGGTTTTTAATAACCTAGGTTGTAATTAAAAAAAAACACACGGTTTAGAATTTAATAATAAGCATCAATATGAATGTGGCACAAATACTATAGTTTATTCAATTTATAATTCAAATCCTATAAAATTTTTAAAGGGGTTTGGGGACCTAGGCCAAATACATAGGTAAAATTCAATTTAAAAGTTAAAATTAGGTTAGGTGGTAATTTTATTTTAATTAACCACTTAGCATATGATAGACATAGGTTACATAACCCAAAGTTTAAATATTAATAGCTAGAATTGAATTTTGGCTCCATTTAAATTACCCGTATGTCACATACCAACAAGGAAAAATTCAAATTCCTATTCTCCAAGAGGATTGTCTCCCTGTAAAAGACCTTAGGTAAATTGAATTTACTTAACCTTTAAAACTTAAATAATCACACTTAAATATGATGGTTTTAATATAAGGGTAAGTTAATAATTTAAAGTTGTTAGAAATTTTAAAACGGGTTAGGATATAGTTATAAGTTTTTAAAGGATTTACAAAATATAAAATTTATATGCAGGTCTTTTTGTTTAACCCTCTACACTATTTTCAAAGGTATATATAAATAAAAAAATTAAAATTATTTTCTTGATTAATATGTGTAAATTAATATTATATAAATATTCAATAAGTCTAGTTAATATCTACTACTCCTTGTCATATTATTTTTCTCAAAGTTAACTATTGAAATGCACTAAAATAACTTGAGTATTCTATTTAACTTTATCATACCACTAGAAACAAGAGTTAACAACTCTCCACTCAAGTAAATGTTCGACTATAATATAAAATTTATTTTGTTTTCTAGAATTCAATTTACAATACGACAATGTATAAAATAAATTAGCAAATACAATATCACTTAAGATAAATTCATATCACAATTAAATTAACTATCCATTCCAACAAAATATTACAAATACAAAAGAACCATAATAATTTACTCCTGTATTTAATTTTTTTCCATAATGGCATAGTGTAAACCAAAATACAAAGAAGGAACTTATCTCAATTTGGCAATCGGTTTTGCTATGATCAATTCCCGGTCCACTTGGATGTAAGTACTGGAACCATGGCCACATTAATGAGGGGAATAAAATATGCTTAGAAGCACAAACCGATGTCCTGGCCAGGAACCATCTGGGGTTGTACTTTGTACCCCTGGTTAGGACTCCTTTAGAGCCTCTCCCTCCTGCCCACAACCCTGCTTACAAACCTCACTTCCCTGGAAAATATCCACAAGTTCTTTGAATTCGATTGCATTACCAACGGTTACAACAGTAAATTTCCAATTACAAATTTATAATTAGTTTAATATAAATAATAATGTCCTGACAAGTTCCTCTCTAATTAAACCTTTTTACTGTAAATTTTGGAATTACATAATAATATTCCAAAGTGCTCATAATAATTTATTATTATTTTTTAAATAAAATATTAGGGATTTTGGCACATCACAAATTATCTTATTAAAGCCATAGTAATCACATTACATTCCAACAATCTTTTCCATATAATTTGTATACTTTCACTAAGATTAGTAAATTATCTTTGATCCTGTTGTTAGGGTAGTACAAGCTTTCAAAATTGTTCTTTTGACAATATTTTTAACCTCATTCTTGGGTTGAAATCCATTCTCATGGCTTCTAATGTTAATTTACGTCATTAAATGTTTGAACATTTTACCTATGTTTAAGTGAATTTACATCTAGAAGTATGACTTTAAATTCTCTAAAAACATGACAAATTTCATCTAAAAGTGATAAGTGTTTAAGAGTTCTTATCCTTTATAATTAAAAGCAATTTATTACCAAAAATACTTTGAATTTCACTATGTGATGGTTGATAATTCATCCTAGTAACCATGTTCTTAAATCAATGCACATACTCACAAATAGTCTTATTTAGTCCTTGTTTGATTTGATCTAATTTTTAAAGTGTGATTTTCATACAATTTTTGATTTGAGAATTGGCCAAAAAATCAACTAAGGTGTTGAAAGAGTGTACAAATCCACATGCTAAAGTATAGAACAATTTAGGTACATAATCATTCAAGCTCCTTGGAAGTAACTAAATAATCTATCATTGTGATAAAAGTACATAAAAGAAGCATAAAAGGTCCTTATGTGATGAGAAGGATCTCCCTTCCACTAAACAATTCAAATTATAGAGAAACAAATTCTATTGAAAATCGATATGCAAATACTATATAATCGAAAATATTTGGATAAATTTTACCAAAAATAACCCTAAATTTTGGATTTTTAGATCCTTGAGAAAGAATTTGGATTTGATTTCAAATCATGTAATGAACATATCCTAATAGTCAATTCAATATTTTTAATAGTAGTAGTAGTTTGAGTTGGAACAAAATAATTTTTAGGGATAGAAAGGTGAAAATATGTGAATAATTACAACCAAAATATGGTTGAAAAATAGGGATAGTTTAATAAATATGTTGAGAAATTTGAGGAACTTGAGAAGCAATAGGTATATGTTTGAAAATTGAAAGAATTTGAGAAACAATTGGAACATGTTGATAAATTGGGGGAAGTTGAGAAGCAACAGGAAATATGTTGAGAAATAAGAAAAACTTGAGAAGGAATTATAACATGTTGGTAAATCGAAAGAACTTTTGAATAAATTTGAGTAATGATTGCATGAGAAGTTAATTATTTATATAAAATTTCATTTAATATATTCATACATCCAATTTCTTCAGTAGGGTTTTCCATGACATGTTATATAAATTTACAATACTATCAATCCTATCTTGTTCATCTAAGAAAGCTTGTTGGTTATGATCTACTCCACATGCATTATCCATTTGAGATTAATTCACAACATAATCATTCCAAGACACATCATTCCCATACTTACAACATAAATTATAAGTTTTTAAACAAAACTACTTGATTTCTCTTTCTTTTTCAAGCTAGATATAGAATTAAGCAAAGGAATTTCAATAAAATCAATGGGTTCTAAATTAATCCTAACACTCTTCCTAGTTTAATTATTAGATCAAATCAAATTTTACAACATAAATTTAGATCAAACACGAAACATACACACCATATAATCAACCCAAGAATTGAAAAAAAGGGGTTTTGGGATCAAGAATGATAAAGCCATAACTATTGGATCTAAAAGCATGCAATAAATAAACCCTAAAATTTCAAAAAAATGAATCTAACACAATATGAGCAATATTCAGCATTATGAGAGTTTAAGAGATCACATATTCACTAGAATGTATTGTGGATATATGCATTACGATTAATTTTTGATACACACACCTAATTCCGCTTAATTAGGTTTTAAAAACATGCATAACACAAAAATATATCTTAATTAATCAATTATAAAACTAGAGAAAAGAGGTGGCATGCAAATTTTATAGGTGTCTCTTGAATATTTCAAGATCTAGTGATAGATGTCAAGAGCTAACATTCATAATGTGTGCCCATCAATGACATAGAGTTGACCTAAAATAATTTGCAACAAACTAATAGCTTTTTCTAAAGCATATTTACTCTCTTGGTCATGTATAAAGCTATAAGCTTAGGAAAAAAAGTTGATAAATCCAAAAAATTTGACAAATTGTATTAGCATGAATCACTTTTGGTATTTTTATCCAAACACCTAGCTTAAGTTTATGGACTTTTGCTTTGATCACCTACAAAATAAAAAATCTTCTTGCCCTAATTAGGTAAAAATATCTAAAAGCTTAAGGGAAACAAAATGTATTTTGGGGCTTGTGGAAAAATAAATATTAGTATGACTATCTTGATATTTGGCATGCCCCTAGACAATAACAATATCAAAAGCAACACACGTCCTCGTAAAAACTAGTGATGTGGTGTATGCATATATACATAATGTTTTGTGCTCTAATGAATATTTTGATCATTGCTTGATTTCCTCTTGAAGTATTGCAAGTGCTCGATAATTTTTTTGAAGAGTGCCTAGTTTGTTTACGATTACTTCTTGATTCTCCAGAGATTGCTTATTAATAAATGACTTATAATGCATGTGTATTTGTATACAAACTAAATTTAAATTAGGTCCCTATGAGTGCCTAAAGTGACCTCTAACAGTAAAAAGTTCAAAAAGTAAGGACCATGGAAATATACATTGAAATGAAAAAGGGCCACTCACAAAGGTGTCACGAGCATCGAAACACTCATTACAAGCCTCAGATGTGTGCTCCAAACAAAGGGGTCAATTTAAGGGGAAATCATAGTAGGAATAAAAAAGAAGCTAAAGGACATTGTTAAAAGGGTCAAGGTCCATAAGAAGTTAACAAAATGCACTAATAACACCAAATTTAGACCAATAATTGACAAGTATAAAAATATTATTATATCATACAATTTAATAAATGATAAGTGCTCAGGGGCCATTTGTGAGTGTCTACAACATAATTGATAAATATGATATCAAACATATTATGGAAAGGTATACATTATTGGATTTTGTTTTTTTGTTTAAGGTACCTAAGGTTAAAGGGCCCTACATCGAGATAAATTTCTAGATGAGATATCAAGTCCTAGTTGGTGTTCACCAACCAAACTCAAAAAATAAAAATGGCATCTAAATTTCAAAAATCAAATTCAAGCATACCCTTATATGTCGATAGGAAATTTTTCATTCTTTAGCTCTAAGTGTCATAATTTTTAACAAAGAGCATTTTTAATGCTTTATCACACTCTTCTAAAAGTAGCCTAAATATCATTTTCCACCTTGTAGTTGGTCATTATATTTATCATTGTATTTCTTGTCTTCATATATTGCCACGGGATCTCAAAAGTGTCATTGTTGTCTTAATGTTGAATGATATTGTTTTTTTTCCAATCATTATATGTTAACATAAATATAATCTAACAATATATGTTAAAATGTCCAAGTATATTAAAATAATAGTAATAAACATCAATTTTAAAGGAACACCTCACAAAATTTGAAGTTTGTTGTGATTAATTATAAAATTTTAACCTTTTGAAAGTTATAAAATAAAAATAATGTTATAAAATATCATGCACGCGATTTAAAATTATGTATTTCATCCACTGAAACTTCACAATTTATATGGTAAAAAAATTGATAATATGGAAAAACACTAATGTAATATCTAATTTTTCATATTTTTATAAATTATTTTAAAACATAAATTTAAGGGAGGGGTCATTGTTTCATATTCAAAATTTATAAAGTTCTAAAGCTTATTCAATTTAATCATATATAATTTAATGACGATAAAAATATATGTTTGGGTGTGTGTGTGCACATGCGCGCATGCATGCATGTGTGTGTGCGTGTGTGTATGTATGTGTGCATGTGTATATGTGTCTGTGTGTATGTGTGTATATGTATGTGTGTATGCATGTGTATGTCATGGATAAACAAATTGGATTCATCTACTTAAAATGTCTTCGTTTAACATTTAGAATCCCAAAACTAAATCCATCTTCTAGGGAATATAGAATAAAGTCAAAAAAATATTCTTATTAAAAATCAAAGTTATGAAAGTCTAATTTGAAAACATTTACTTTTTTATATTTTAATAAATTATTTTTAAAAATAAATTTAAATGAGGGATCAATGTTTCATATTCAAAACTTCCAAAATTTATTTAATTTGACCATATATAATTTGATGATGATAAAAATATAGGTTTGTGTGTGCGTGCGTAAATGTGTGAGTAATTGATTAAAAATTTAGATTCGTCTACTTAAAATATCTTTCAACATTTAGAATCCGAAAACTAAATTCATCTTCTAGGGAATACAAAATAAAGTAAAAAATATTCTTATAAAAAATAAAAATTATGAAAGTTATTTTCCAAATATTAAAAAAAAAACTTTTCTCTGAACTTTTCAATGTTGTGGTTTGTCTTTTAAAAAAATGTGTAACATAACATAAATATGTTAACATGTGATTAACTAAAATGTGGGATAATGGTAGTTAATCTAACTAGGAACAACAGTAAATAACAGTAGATAAAAGCAGTAAATAAATATAGAATGACCCAAGCAACTAGGGTAATGAAAATAGAAACCCTAATATGCAAAGAAGGGTTGGAAGGAGCTTAGTTGATTCAGCGAACTTGCTGGACTATGTCGTAGAGCTAATTGGAGAAATATAAGGAGGAAACGATTGTGTCGAGGTCTAAAAACTTGCAAATCCGGGCAATCCGAGTGGACTGGGGCGCATGGGAGTGTATCAGGGCACTTGTGGGTGCCCTAGTCTGCGTTCTAAGCACCCTGGTCTGTGCAAGAGGTCCAAAAACCAGATTTGCAGGGTCGTTGTATGATCTAAAGCCTTAGCTACCTATCGCACTAACTTCATTGGACTGCACGGTATGTCACTAGTAATCAATAATGAAGAAAATACCTGTAAAACCCCAAGACAAACATCAAACCCTAAAAAATAAAGATGCATATAAAGGGGTTGGACTAACCTCAACTACCACAATGGTGGACTTACTAACTGAGCGCTACATTACATCTCAGACTCGATGCAGTTCTATGTGTTAGTGTTTGCAATCATGCCCTAGGTGCTCTTGTGTCAGTCACACTTTGTGAAAGTAGTGAGCAATAATTATTTTTAGAAATGTAATAGAATGGAGGATGGAATAGAATAAACTTCCCTCATATGTAGTGTGATGCAAATGAACCAGCGTTGTGCCTTATGATGGAGCTAGATGGATGCAAATTGAGCCTTTGATGGATGCAACCTTAGGTGATGATAGTAGTGACTAGTGCTTGGTCCCTCATCATGGTCACATAACTTTATATTTATATTGTTCTCTTGTTCTTAATTTGTAATCAACCTAGAAAGGCCGACCACAAGAAATATGAAATGTTCAAACAGCTAGAAAGTGCTCAAAAAGTGGTGGGAAAGTGGAAAAAGGATCAGGGCGCCCCAGTTAAGGCTAAAATGACGAAAATAGACTAGGCAAGTGTGTATAGGAGGTTGACAGTGATGACATAAATCAAATAAAAATAGCCAAAAGACGAGGGTTAATAAGTACTTTCTTCACTCAAAACCCATATGAATAGTATGAAACCGGGACTAAATAATGTCTAAAGTGTGTGATTTTGTGACTAAAAATGAATTTTAAACGAAATGTAAGCCACCCTCAACTCTCATTTACTTGATGATAACATGATTTTCATTCATAATTCAAAGGATGATTTGATTCACACGTAGATATTTGGAAAAAATTAAGTCAACATATTTGGAAAGCCAGAGCTGAAGTAAAAGCACAACTTAGCCCATGGAAAGTACTTTGTGTTAAATTATCAATTGGTGCTTGACTGAAATTCATTCGCCATCACCAATCTACCCTTTATATGATTCTTATGAATGTATTAAACATGCTTTCTAGTTTTATGTGCATGCCCACAAGATTTGGCATTGTCTCATGCCTTCATTGTCTACCCTATTCTCCCATAAGCGTTCATGGAAATCCATGATTTTAGGTTTATCTACTTCCCACCATGCCATCTTTGATTCTTGAAATCCACAATTTTCAAGTTGTTAGAGTTGGTATTTACCTTAGCTCATGTTCACCTAGGTACTTTATTTACCTTTATTATATTTATCCTCACCCACTTATGTGTGTGGATATTTCATTTATCTTATTTAGATATTAGGAGATATTATCTGGTTGTTAGGTATAGTTCTTTCCTTGATCTATGGTATTGACTAGTTCTTTCCTTGATCTATGGTATTGACTAGATCCTTGATGTCTAGTTCTCTCCTAAATCTATGGTCTTGACTAGTTCTTTGATGACTAGTTATTTTCTTGATTTATGGCTTGATCTAAGACCTTGACTGGTTCTTAGATTGTTATTCCTTGCCTATTTAATCAAGGCCCATTCTCAATGTATTGCATTGAGTTCCATAATAATATATGATATTGCTTCTCATTTATTTGCAAAGGTTTTATGAAAAGTTATTCTGGCGAATTGCTTTCATCTTACTGATCGTGGTGTTTGATTAGCATATGTGTTCTTGGATTGGTACTGTAATGCCCCGCCACGGGACACCGAAAATTAGACCAATAAGTCAGTAATTTTTTTTGAAGGGGAACTAAAGTTCTAGTTACCCCTTTTCATTAGTATTTAATTCATATTAATTATTAATTTTCGAAGTTACCTAAACGTTAGCCCATCACAACTTTCTTATTTCATTCTATTAAGTATTAATTGAAATCACAAATTTATTTAAGTTTACACAACCTTTTAAATAAATTTAAACTTCCCTTTTTGTTATTTAATTAGTTTTCCCTTTTTTATGTTTAATTTGCCCGCAAATGCCCATTCAATTTTATTTTCCCAAACCCATTTAAAAATTGCTCATGACTTAAAGGTGAACATGCTTATTTGTGAGCCCTTGAATCTAAGCAAATTCTGGCCCTTGATTTAAAATTTTCCCTAATGTGGCCCTAAACATCTTTATGTTCTTCTCTTTTCTTTTTTTTCCATTTCTCTTCTCATTTTGTTTTGTATTTATTTTGTCTCATTTGCAGTTTGGAAGAGGAAACTATGGGGTTTGATTGATTTCACATTGTATTGTTTGAGTTTCAAACAATAACAATAAACATTTTTTTTTTGTAGAAAAAGGAGGCAGATTTCAAGGGGAAGGGTTTTGGCTGCAGTTTGGAGGGTGGCGGTGGTAGTGAGGGAGGGGACTCAGAGTAAAGGGGGTCGGTGGTGGCATGGGCGGTAGGGTGGCTGTGTGGCAATGGCGGTTGGGGGCAGGGAAGGTGCACAGGGGGAGACAGTGGGGGGTGAGGTGCTACAGTGCCGGCAGCATAGGCAATGACGTTGGGGACGGCACAGGGGCACAACAAAGGCGGTGGAGGATGTTGTGGGGTCGGGTGTGCAGGGAGGCGGCGACGCTTGGAGTGGCCGCATCGGATGGGGGGAGTGTTCGACCTTCCCCCCCAAAACCAGTTTTTTTGTTTTAAAAGAAAAACAAACTTTGTTTTTATATATATTTTATTTATTTTTATTTAAAACAACATTATAACATACATCATATATATTATATGTATCATATAATATATATAATAATATATATATATATATATATATATATATATATATTCCATAATATGTATACATTTTACTTTATAAATTTGCAACACAGATTTGTTTTAGGAAAACAATAAAACTAAGGCTATTAATATTTTAATTCTGAATAGGATCTTTTTTTTTTACTCAATGATAAAATGATGATGATTTCAACTTATAAAATAACAGGTTTTAATTTTATTATTTTGAAGCAAAAAGGAATTTAAAATTTTTCAACTCTTCACACTAAATGAATTATCTACTTTGTGGTAAAGGGAAGCACAAGTATTTCAAATGAAGATACTAAGCACAAACCATTAACTTCTACACGGAAAAGAATTCAAAAACTATTCACATTCCATTTAATAATGTTTCAAAAAGAAATAAGAGTAGTTACTTTCTTTTCTAAGGAAATACTAAATGATTAATTCAGATTTTTTATACAAATGAGACTTTCAACAAGGTATTAATATTTATTTCCAAATGCAATAACTCAATAAACATTTCAGATTTTTAAACAAGAGGGATATTCAACATGAAGTGTGTGTATATGTTCACAAGAAAGACATATTACCAATCTATACATTTTCTTTTCAAAATGGAGAATACAATCAAATTTTCATATTAAAGAAAACCAACTAATACAATATTTCATTTTTAAGATTTGAAGTTCACATATACAAACATACACAAATACATAACTACACAAGAAGATTTATCACAATATTTTTACAAGGTTTTTGGGGTAGGTTACTAGCTCAATAATGGCTTAAGTTTACAAGAATACAAATTACAAAATAAGGATTTTACAAGGAGTACAAGTTTTCCACAAGCCATACTCAAGAGGTTACAATACAAGAAATGTTTGACAAAGATTTGAGAGGACAATGAAACTCTCATTATCTCCAACTTCCAACTTCAAAATCTCCCAAGAATCCAACACAAGGAGAAAAGCTTGTTTTTCCACCAATCATAGGCATCATTACATACCTTTCCAAGGTTAGGATGCATGTTAGCCTCCCCCAAGCCCATGGGAAAGAGGACTGCCATCCACAACTTGCACAAGAGTGAGGGTGAACAAACAATGATACATCCACATGAAAACAAGACAAGTATAAATGAGACTCCAAATTTTACAAAGATGAAAAAGAGGAGAACCCAAGTTCTACCTCTACAACCAATGGGGAAGAGAGAAGAGGAGTTCTCCAATAGTTGTAACCAACAATAGTTGCATAAAAAGTAAGATTTCCCATACCCTCCTGATTTCTCCTAATTCATTCAATCCCTCCTTATTTCTTCACCCTTTTAACAAATCCTTCATGGAAGGATTTTCAAACCCCAAAGGGGTTTCCTTACCAAGAATGGGGAAGGAGGTTCAAGCTAAATGAACCAACTTCCCCACCTCAAACCATTTGAGGGGAATAACTAAATTCTACAAGGCTTGCCCATCAAGCCTATGAGGATATGAGAGGGAAGAATCGCTCCTCTCTTCCCTTACAAACTCCAAAACTCCATCATGCCATATGATGGAGGGGAGTAAAAATCAAGTAATAACAAACACAAATTCTACATGCAACAATAAGCATTTCCAAATAATCAAATACTAATATCTAGCATGATATATCACACAGCATACCATAAGGCTGAAGAAATCTTACCTCAAAGAAAAAGCTCTCAAAAAATATTTCCAACTTCAATATTTTCCACTTCTTGACCCAAGAAAACTCTAGCTCCAAATCCACAAGAATCCAAGCAAAAGCTCCCAGAAAAAAGATCCTCTTCTTTTCCCATGAGGGGGAATTTGAAGAGAAGCAAGAAAAAATCCTCACTAATGAGGGGGTGACATGTGTCACCCCTCTCCTCCTTCAAGGTCAAAGATGCCAAAGACAAAATGAGAGAAAGGATAAAATTGCTTTTATCCCTCTTCTCCCAAATTACTCTAAATTGATAACAAAACAAATTCTTGTGCAACTTTTTAACAAAGCACACTAATCCATACCCCTTACTTGGATGTGACAAAAGGAGAGGAAAAAAGGGAGGCAAAAATCCCTCTATGTCTTGGAAATAAGCCCCCCTACCTATTAGGTAGGGTCCAAGGGCTCAATTTTCATGTTAAGAGAACCCCCAAAATAAAAAGGGGGTCCCTAAAAATACCATAAAATAACCCAATTTCGGGTTTGGAAGATTTGGCACAAGTTTAGAGGGTGTGGGGCCCACTCAAAGGGTTCACATGTGACCCTAAATCCTCTTGATTAAGTACATCATTAAACAAAATTCAAATCCTAATACAAGTGGGGCCATTAATTCCCCTAAACAAGTTTATAACACAAACTAAACACCCTAAGCAAGATTAATAATTACAAGACATATTACATTACAAATGAGGGTCACCCATGGTGCCCAAAACAATAATCCTAATGCTAAGGCCTCAAGTAATAAACATGGCTAGGACTTAGCCCCGATGGGATGCTTGTGCAAAGTTACGTAGATGGCCTAAATCCCACGTTCTCCTGTGATACCTGTCACCTGCACACTCATTACAAACATTAAACACACATGTTCTGATAGAATATAAATCAACTACTAACTAAGATATCAATGAATTCTAGACTAAACATATCATCTTTCTGGAATCAAAAGTGTGACAATGTGCACAACTATACATAATTCACCCATAAGTTAGTCATAATGATAAAATGACATGTATCCATTAGAATCCCAACATGCAACAAACTGAGTTTCCATCAATGTAATTATGTTCCAAAACAACATCATATCAATTAGTATCCATGAAATCATAAGATAATGAAAACAACATAGTAATCAAGCTAAATCGATGCGTTATACGCCTAAATGTCCATACATGTCCTAATCAAATCAAATATTCTAATGTAATGTCCAAAATATAACGAATCCCTGTCAAAACATGTCTAATAGTAAGAGGAACAACAAGTAATTGAGCTATAAAAGTGGGGGCACTACACCCCCCTCTACTAAAATTAGACTTCCTCCTGGAATTCACTGAAAGAGATAAGGATATTTAGCCCTCAAAGGTGTCGCATCCTCCCAGGTTGCTGCTTTCTCACCGTATCGGTCCCACTGCACTCTAACCTGGTCCAAGTCTCGACCCCAAAGGGTCAACCTCTAGTGCTCCAGTATGCGTATGGGCTCCAGTCTCCACTGTCCTCTATCCTCTACCCATGTAATGCTCGACCAATCCAAAACATGAGAAACATATGGTACATATCTACGTAGTTTAAAAACATGGAAAACATCATGGGCCCATGCAAGGCGTGGTGGAAAAGCTAGGTAATAGGCAACTAGATCGATGACCTCTAAAATATCAAAAGGCCCCACAAAATGAGGTGATAGCTTAGAACCCTTTCCATAATGGATCAGACTCTTATGTAGATGAACTCTTAAGAAGACTTTGTCACCCACTGAGAAGTGACGATCAATCCTCTTAGTGTCTACATGCACCTTCTAGACATGCTCTAGCCTGCTCAAGACATGTTGTCTAATTAGAACAACCTGCTGCTCTAAATCCTGTAAAGATAAGTTAGTCCTAGAATAATCCTATCATCTAGTCTGTCCCAACTCAAAGGTGTCCTACAAGGTCATCCACACAAGACCCTGGTAAGTGATCCATACCAATGGAACTATGATAGTTGTTGTTATAGGCAAACACAACTAAATTCAAGTAATCTTCCCACTTCTTCTACTGGTCCATCACATACATCCTCAACATGTCCTCCAGTACCTGATTAACTCTCTCTATCTATCCATCTGTCTCTGGATGATATGCTAAGCTGATATTAATCTATGTACCCATAGCAGTCTGAAAAGAAGTCTAGAAAACTGAAGTGTAGATAGTATTCCTGTCATTGATGATGGTCTTCGGAATCCCATGCAACCTAACAATGTCCTCCATAAATACTTTAGCGATGGCTTGTGCATTATAGGTGTCCTTGGTTAGCGAGAAGTGCGTAACCTTGGTCAACTTATCCATGGTGACCCATAATGGCATCATGACGATATGAAGACATAGGGGAGTCTGACTATAAAATCCATGGAGATCACATCCCATTTCCACTCAGGAATATCATGAGGATGTAAGAGTCCTGCGGGACGAGAATTCTCTGTCCTTGACCTTCTAACACTCAAGGCAATGTGTAACAAAATCTAGCTATGTCCCGTCAAAGACTTGGCAAAAAATATAACTCCCTCATATCAGCGCATGCATTTTCTTCACTCCTGGATGTGCTGCATATGGGGCTCGATGAGCCTCTATAAGGATGAAGCTACGTAGATCACCAGCCTTAGGCACTTATATGCACCTATGGAACTGAAGTAAACCATCTGTCTCTAAAACACACCTCAGAATATCTTCCCTCTAATAAACCCTATGACTCCAACATCTATCTAGCTCCCTCATAAAACCTATCCTCTAGAAGGTGCTCAAGAATCCTACCTCTCAAATTTGACTGAAGTGTCAATGAAGCAAGCACATTTCGTCATCTACTAAGTGCATCTACAAACAACATTTTCCTTTCCTTTGATATACTACACCTCCATGTTACACTCACATAGGAACTCCATCCAACGCCATTGACGAGCATTGAGGTTCAACTGTGAGAAGATATACTATAAGCTATGGTGATTTTTCCTCAAAATGAAAGGTCTACCAAAAAGAGAAATGTTGCTAATGCACAAGCACTATAAACAACTGCTGTAAGCTCCAAGTCATGAGAAGGGTAGTTAATCTCATAGTCCTTGAGCTTACGAGACTCAAAAGCAATAACCCAATGCTCCTGCATAAGAACTACTCCTAAACCCTTTAGCGATGCATTAATACAAACAACAAAATCCTCTATAGGGTCCGGAACTACTAAGATGGGAATGCCGTGGTTAACCTTTCCTTAAGAAACTAAAATGCCTACTCACACTTTTCTAACCAATCAAACTTCTTCCCTTTTCTCTGAAGAGAAGTGATAGGGTGAGAAATCCTAGAAAATTCCTATACAAACCTGTGGTAATACCCTGCTAAACCCATAAAACTCCTCACCTCAGTAACTAATGTGGGTGCTGGCCAGTCCATGATAGCCTATATCTTAGAGGGATCTACTGAGATACCCTCACCTGATAAGATGTGTCCTAAGTACTAAATCTCTGTCTGAAAGAAGATGCATTTTTCCAAGTTCCCATACAACTTTTGTTCTCTCAAAACCTATAGTACCTTGCCTCAAATGATCCTCATGTTCCTCCTTAGAATAAGAATATATCAATATATCATCAAGGAACACTAAGACAAAGTGATCTAGAAAGGTCCTGAATACTCCATTTATGAGGCTCATGAAGACAACTGAGGCATTAGTCAAACCAAATGGAACAAATGTGAACTCATAATGCCCCATAACATGTGTGCAAAATGTTGTCTTATGATTGTCTGCATCTAATATGCACAACTGATGGTACCCTAACTTGAGATCAATTTTGGAGACCACTTTCGCTCCCCGCATCTGATCAAACAAGTCATCAATTCTGGGGAGTGGATAACGGTTCTTTATTGTGACCTTGTTGAGCTGTCTGAAATCAACACAAATTCTGAGAGAAACCGTCCTTCTTTTTCACAAATATGACTAGTGCTTCCCAAGGAGATACACTAGGATGAATGAGACCCTTCTCCAAAAACTTCTCTAATTGAATCTTGAGCTCATGAAGCTCTGGAGTCATCATCTGATAGGGTGCCCTAGAAACTGGTGCTAGATCCAGGTACTAAATCAATGGTGAAATCCACATCTATGTGGGGTGGTATCCCTAGAAGCTTGCCTAGAAACACATCGGCATACTCCCTCAAAACTACATGATCATCCAAGAGATGAATTCCTCTAGAGTGCTCTCTAATCGGTCACTGATGGTGATAACAAACAATTGACAACCCTTATGCATGCTTTGCTTGAGTTGCTTAGCTGATATCATGCGCAAGGAGATAGGCCTCTACATCCCTGATATCATAATTGCACTCCTAAGATCATCCTGACACTCAATGACCTTATTTATACAATCCACCTTAGTTCGATGAGCCTCGAGCCAATCCATACCCAATACTACCTGATAGGTTCCTAACAGGATAAATCAGAGGTCAAGTGTAGTGGAGAAGGCTCTCTAAATCAAGTATGCAACTATCCACATACAAGTCCATGACGAGCTTAGCCCCAAAGGCCAACTCAACCTACCAACTATCTGATTACTTAGCCACCACTAACCTACACTGGTCCACTATAGAATGTGCCTATAAAAGAATCTGAAGCACCTGAATCAAAAATTACTGAGATAGAAATACCCCTGATAGTACTTGTCGTCTCAATGACTGTGGCCTGATGCTCGGCCTGACAGTTGTCAACCGCTGCATATACATGATGGGTGCATCCCATGTCACCCACCATCTGCTCAGATCTAATGGCTCTATATGCATCCATGGTATTGGGTTTGTGCGGGCACATATGCACATAGTGAATAGGATATCCACAAATGAAACATCCTCCTATACCCCTCTGAGATGGGGCTCCTCCTGTACTCTGGTGTACTGATCCTGCCGAGTCCAACCCTAACAGACTACTATGTGCGAGATGGATGTACCTGCTGAGTACCCTACCTCCTATCCTTGGCTCCACCAAAACCTCCTCTAATGCCAACTCTCTGAAATAGCTTTGAGTCTTCCTAGCCTTTTGCCGCTGGTGGCCATGACGTTGCGTCTACTGCTACGAGTGTGCGGTGGAGCCCTCATGGCTACTGGTGGAGGCCAAAATCCTCCTCTAGGAGGTAGTGTTGTACCTCGTGACCTCTGACTCTGGAAGGCATGTATCATCTCCTAAAATTTGCTCATGTTTCTATCTTAGCGCTCCTGTGCCTTTGTCCTATTCTCCTCAGCTAAGTAGGCCTTCTCGACGGCCTTCTCAAATGTGGGAGGGGATAACATCCTAACTGCTCCTACTATATTTGCATTAAAGCCCTTGAATAAACCTATTAACCTACAATTTATCATCTTGTAGGTAGTTCACATACTGCAGAAGATCTAGGAACCTGCTCTCATACTGTGCTATCATGCCAGATCCCTGTCGTAAGTCATGAGATTCATCGATCCTCTTCTGCATGAAATTTTCTGACATATAATGAGGCCCTGAAGTCACTCCTCAAACATCTCCTAGGTCACTATCTCTCAAATCAGATGGAGCTTCTGCTCCTCATTCCTCCACTTAAACACCTACTGCGTCTTCGGAGGAGGTGTTATAGCGAACCTTTCCCTTGACATTACTCTCGTAAGAGTGTAAGCCAAAGAAACTATACAAGCTAAGGAGCCATGACTCAGCCCCAAAGCCATCTGTAGAGCCAGTGTAGGTGGGCGGCTACAAGTGAAGTAGATACCTTGATCACACTCCCTGTATCCTGATCTTGGTGATGTATTCTAACAGGTGAAAGGGGTCACCTGTCCCCAAATGGTCCCTTGAGACTGATGTGAGGCAGCTACGACGGTGCGAGGGCTACCCTCTCGTGATGAATGGAAGGGCTACGTGACCTCTCCTACCTTAGTGTATCATTCTCTGGTGGATCTGAATGTGTGTCCTCACCTATTAGCTCCTCATCTCCTAATGGAATATCCTCTCTTGCCTCCTACGGTGGTGGAAGACGTTGTTGCACAACGCCTAGCAGCTGCTGTAGGACCTTTAATATCTAAGGCCCAAATTTGGGTGTCATTGACTCCCATGAAGGTGCAATATGCCTTAAGCCTCTAGCTGATCATCCCCTCTTGGGTGCCATCCTATACATGAGGTGGGCGAAGAGGTTATTAAATGGTTGTGGGAAAATGTTTAGTTATTTTTATTTGTTTATTTATTTTTAATGTTATCACCAATATTGTTAACTGGTTGATTAATTACCCAGAGTGTCCACGTGTACGAACTTCTGCTCTGATACCAAATGTAATGCCCCACCTCAGGACATTGGAAATTAGACCAATAAGCCGGTAAATTTTTTTTTTGAAGGGGAACTAAAGTTCTACTTACCCCTTTTCATTAATATTTAATTCATATTAATTATTAATTTCTAAAGTTTGCCTAAACACTAGCCCATCACAACTTGCTTATTTCATTCTACTAAGTATTAATTGAAATCACCAATTTTATTAAGTTTACACAACCTTTTAAATAAATTTAATCTTCCCTTTTTGTTATTTAATTTGTTTTCCCCCCTTTTTATGTTTAATTTTTCCCCCACATCCCCCCTTAATTTTATTTTCCCCAAACCCATTTAAAAATTGCTCATGACTTAAAGTTGAACATGTTTATTTGTGAGCCCTTGGATCTAACTCTAATCCTGGCCCTTGATTTGGAAATTACCCTAAAGTTTTCCCTAAACTTCCTTATCTCTTCCTTTTCATTTCATTTGAATTTCATTCTTGTTTTCTTATCTTTCTTTTCATTCTTTCTCTTATTTTGTATTGAGCTTGTTTTCTTGCATTTGCATAGGTTATGGAGGAGCTTAAGGAAACTGATGGGATTCATGGAGCACCCCCTCTGATTTTTTTTTCTTTTCTCTTTGCAGTCTTTGAGAAGAATAACCACCATATTATTTCAGTGGTATATTTTTATAAACAAATAAATCTAACTACATATATATATATATATATATATATATATAATATATAGGGGGCGGATTTGAAGGGGACTAGGGTTTTGGCATATAGTATAGAGGGGGGGGGCAATGAGGGAGGGGTGAGTAAAGAGTGGTGAAATGGTGTGGCGTTGTACGCAGGGTGGTGGGTGGCCACAACAGTTGGAGGCAGAGAAGGTGGTGAAGGCGAGCCATTTTGTGGGGAGCCGTAGCAGTACTACAAGGGGAGCAGCATGGGGACCGACCGCTGGCAGGGTGGGACAGTGTGCAGGACAGGGGAGGCGGTGGAGCAGTGGTGCGCGGTTGGAGTGTGCCAGGGAGTTTGGTGGCTTGGAGTGGACGCAGTCAGATGGGGGGGGGAGGGTTTCGCCCTCCCCCCCAAACTAGTTTTTTTGTTTTAATATAAAACAAGTTTTGTTTTTTTTATATATATTTTTATTTAAACATAAACATTATAACATACATCTATATATATTATATGATATCATATATAATATATATAATACATATTATAATATATAGTATATATATATTTATTTATTTATTTGTATATATATATTTATTACATTATTACTTTATATATGTTGACAACATATATAGATTGTGAAATTATAGGATAATATAATAAAATATAAGGCTATTAATAATTTTAATTTTCAATAGGATCTTAGATTAATATTTTGTAGAGACATGATGCAATGTTGATGATTTTAACTGTATAAACTAAATGAATGTATTATAATATATTCACTATTATGAAGCTAAGAGGAACTAAAAGGATTTCCAAGTCTGTAAGACTAAATGGATTATATTTAATTTTGTAGTACATTTTTATCCCAAGCATCTTCGTCATTTCAAGTGAAGAAAAAGAAGAAGAGAATGTAGTATGATAGTTCTACAAAGAGAAAAGCTTGTAATGTTTACAATTTGTAAGGTATTCACATTCACATTCAAGGATGATGTTTCTACTAAGAAACAGAGCCCTTAAATCTCACATGGAAAGGAAATACTAAGACTAGATTACATTCCAGAATAATATTACAAATGAGACTTACAACAAGGAAGTTAATATTTTTTTCCATTGTAATAACCAAATGATTATTTCAGATTTGTTTTAAACAAGTAGGGACTATTCAACAAGTAAGTATGTATTTCTGTTGTACAAAAAAGACACTATTCTCCATCTAAATACATTTTCTTTATCAAAAGGGAGAATTCAATCAATGCATGTTAAAGGAATTTAAATATATTATACCAACATTCTAAAGGAGTATAAATCATTTTACAAGACTTGATTTTTCACAATTTCTCAATACGTCATATTTTACAAATACATAAAAACCCATAGAAGATACATCCCACAAACTCCTTCCCAAAGTTTTTGGGGTAAATTACTAAATACAAAAAGGAAAGCTCAAGTCTTGCAAGTGATGTTCAAATTACAAATGGATAGAGGATTTTACAATAAAGTAGGAAGTTTTCCACAAGCCATGCTTTTCAAGGATATAATGAGGTAATGTTTCACAAAGGGAGAGAAGATGCCAAAGAAACTCTCAACTACCACCAACTTGAGATCCAACTTTAAATGCCTTCAAGGAATCCATGCAAGGAGAAGAAGACTATTTTTCCACCCAACCATAGGCATCATTACATGCCTTCCCAAGGTTGGGATGCATGCTAGCCTCCCCCAAGCCCATGGGAAAGAGGACTACCATCCACAACTTGCACAAGAGTGAGGGTGAAAAAACAATGATACATCCACATGAAACACAAGACAAGTATAAACAAGACTCCAAATTTTACAAAGATGAAAAAGAGGAGAACCCAAGTTCTACCTCTAAAACCAATGGGGAAGAGAGGAGAGGAGTTCTCCAAAAGTTATAACCAACAATAGTTGTATGAAAACAATATCTCCATACCCTCCTTATTTCTCCACCCCTTTCACCAAATCCTTCTTGGAAGGATTTTCAAACCCCAAAGGAGTTTCCTTACCAAGAATGGGGAAGGAGGTTCAAGCCAAATGAACCAACTTCCCCACCTCAAACCAATTTGAGGGGAATAACTAAATCCTACAAGGCTTTCCCATCAAGCCTATGAGGATTGTGAGGGAAAATCCCTCTCTCTTCCCCCACAACTCCAAAATTCCATCATGTCATATGATGGAGGGAGTAAAAAAAAAAAAACAAGTAACAAGAAATAAAAATCCACATGCAACAACCACATTTCCAAGTAAACAAATCTAACAAATAGCATGAATACAACACATACAATAAGGCTTAAGAGACCTACCTCAAAGAAAGCTCTCCAAAAAGCTTTCCCACTTCAATATTTTCCACTTCTCGACTCAAACAAAATCTAGCTCCAAATCCACAAGCATCCAAGAAAAATCTCCAAAAAAAAAGTTCTCTTCTTTTCCCATGAGGGAGAATTTGAAGAGGAGCAAGAAAAAATCCTCACAAATGAGGGGGTGACATGTGTCACCCCCTCTCTTCCTTCAAGGTCAAAGATGACAAAGACAAAAGAGAGATTGGGTAAACATGACTTTTAGCCCTCTTCTCCCCAAATCACCTAAATTGATAACAAAACAAATCTTGTGTAACTTTTAACAAAGCAAACTTATGGAAACCCCTTACATAGATGTGACAAAAGGGGAGGTAAAAAAGGAGGGAAAAATCCCTCTATGCCTTAGAAATAAGCCCCCCTACCTATTAAGTAGGGTCCAAGGGCTCATTTTTATGTTAAGGGAACTCCCAAACTAAAAAGGGGTCCCTAAAAATGCCCAAAATAACCCAATTTCGGGTTTAGAAAATTTGGCACAAGGGTAGAGGGTGTGGGGCCCACCTAAGGGTCCACATGTGACCCTAAACCCTCTATATTAAGTACATCATTAATCTAATTCAAAACTTAATGCAAGTGGGGTCATTAATACCCCAAAACAAGTTTACAACACAAACTAAACACTCTAAAAAAAATTAATAGTTACAAGACATATTACATTACAATTGAGGGTCACCCATGGTGCCCAAAACAATAATTCTAATGCTAACACCTCACACAATAAACATGGCTAGGACTTAGCCCATGGGCTGCTTGTGTAAAGTTACGTAGCTAGCCTGAGTCCCACGTTCTCCTGTGACCTGTTACCTGCACACTCGTTGCACACATTAAATGTACCTATCTGATAAAATGTAAATCAACTACTAGCTAAGGTATCAATGAATTATAGACTAACATATCATCTTTCTGGAATCAAAATGTGACAACGTGCACAACTATACATAATTCACCATAAGTTAGTCATATTGATAAAATGACATGCATCCATAGAATCCCAACATGAAACATCCTGAGTATCTATCAATATAATTACGTTCCAAAACAACATCATATCAATTAACATCCTTGACATCATAAGATAATGCAAACAACATAGTAATCAAGCTAAATCGATGTTATACACCTAAATGTCCATACATGTCTAATCAGATCAAATCTCCTAATGTAATGTCCAAAATATAACAAATCTCTATCAAAACATGTCTAATAGTAAGAGGAACAACAAGTAATTGAGCTATAAAAGTGTGGGCACTATAGGTACGACCTGGTTATCGTTCCTTTCACAAGTTATAGTTGTTTCTTTTTTCTAGTTTTAGCTATCATTGGTTGACTTTTTTATGTTGTCAATGTTTGCATAATTTATTAAAAGGCCCTATCCAACTGATGTATTTGCACTATTTTCAATTTCAACACCTTCAACGACCAGTGATTAAAAAGTCAACTATTTAACACTTTTTGTGTGTGACTGTATGTTAAACCACAAACAATCTTTGTGAACACCCATGTTTTTTACGCTTAACCCCATTTATACAATAGGAGACTATTTTGTTGGTTATTATTGTTATCATTTTCCCTCTACTTACAATCAATTATAATTGTTCTTTATAATCTTTTGAATGCTTAATATAATTGTTATAATTAAATTAACACATAGAAATACGGTTGTAATATTTAAAAAATATTTATATTTTAATATATGTTGAATCAATAAATTATTATATTAAAAATATTTTAATGTCACCTGTGACTTTATATATTAGATTATAATATAAACACAATTATAATGAGCTTAGATCTTATCTAAAAGGATTGTTTTAAAATAAAATTTTCTTGTAAAATTATAAAGTATTAAAGAAAAATATCTGCCATAATCACTGATTCAATTACCTAAAAAATTATTACTTATAAAAAACATTTTAAAGAAAATTAACATTAAATAAGAAACCAATTTAATATATATGAGTTTTTAATAAAATTTTGAGGATTATTTTTCCATTATTTTACATATTCAAAAGTTGTACATTATTTACTATCTATTCTTTGACCAAACTTACAATGATTCCAAGTGTTGCCAAAAATAGAAGGGCTATTATTTCAATTATCAATTGTTTGCAAAACAAGAAATCAAAGAAATTTTGGAATTTGAATTGTAGTGATTTAGAAGAAATGATGAACTAATCTTATATGTTTTCCTATTCAATTTTTATCATCGAGTTTCAAATTTTCAGGGGATAAGATCGTACTAATTTTATGGAAAGTAATATATTAGCACATGCTTAAATAGTTTAGGAAGTGTTGAAATAAATTGTGTTAAGATGGTAATTACTTCCACATAGAAAAATAAAATCATAATTATAAAATTAACATATTAGAATATTTGTGTGGGCATATGGAGTAAGGGGTTTGGACTAAAAAAATATTTTACACTAACTCTAATCCATCTTTAATAATAAGATTTAGATTGTTATAAATTGGTAAATCACATTTAATTATGGAATTAATGGTAATTATATGAATGTAATATGCTCTGTAAATATTTTTAACCAACATGAAGTAGAAGACGAGTTTTTATTGTAAAGATACAAATTCAAAAAGAATGATGAAATCCAACAGTATTGACCAAAATTGTATAAATATGGGTTTGACTTAGCAAGAACCATAGGAGTTGGGTTTTGGAACCCTCCTACAAATAATTAATAAATATAGAGAATTTGGCCTTCCACTTTAGGACTCCATAAACCTTGTTCGTTTTCCCAAAATTTGTTCCAAGTCATTCGATAATTGTTCTCCTTCCTCCAAACCTTTATCCGATCTCAACACCTTGCAAGGCCCATAGAAAATGGAGGCATGTGTTATCTCTTCATTCTTATGAAGTCCCTCATTTTTTCACTAATTTGAAAACCAACATTCAATGCAAGTCAACATGAAACCCATTATGTGCAAGTGTTGCAACCCTTATCCTTTTGATGAATGCAACAAGTAGAAATTGTTGAATATTATGTAAATGCTTAAACTTTGCTTTTTGTGCAAGAATTCTCTTGAAAGCAATAAATTCAATATCACTCTTATGCATCTCAATTTCTCTCTCTCTCTCTCTCTAACACACACACATCGATTCTTCTAAACATATAAATGCACTCACATATTCTTACACTTCTCGAATTCAAAACATGACTTTATTGATGAGAAAGCTAACACATGAACTGAAGAAATTGTAGACAAAAGAGACACAAAATCTTGAGGGACCCACAAACACGAGTCAAAAGTCCTATAGAAATAAGACCCAAAATCGTACAAGTATGTTTATGGAAAACTATCATAAAAGTGACAAATGTAACATCCCCATTTAAGACACTAGAACAAGGGAATTTTTTTTTATATATATAAATAACGTTCACTGTTCTGAATTATGTAATTCAAAACACACGACCAAGTTTTACTAATTGTTCTCTGTCTGATTAATGTAATTCAGATCACACAATTACTTTTAAAACCAATGTTCTCTGTTCGCGTAATTACAATGTGGAACACACATTCATTGTCATTCAATCATATAACAGATACCATATGCAACTGTAAATGACTCGAAGAACTACTGATCTCCCATTTTATGGCTCGGAGTTTCAGCGATCTCTCATTTCATGACTCGACAACTTACCGATCCTTCATGTTAATCCATGCATTGTATACTAGGTATACAAGGTTCTCTTTACCGTTTCTGGTTACCGAAGTGTTCCATTTAAGAGGCCTATCTGAATATCTATTATTGATATTCATCTGATATCCTGCTTCTTAAACTAGGTGATTAGGACAACACAACCAGAAACATGCGATACTTTGGCCAAAGATTTTCACATGCTTTGCATGATCTTATTCCCAGATGTTACACGCCTCAAAGGAATACGTCCTTCACCTCACTTCGTCTGTTATCTAGAATGGTCTTTTCTGACCCCAGTCAGTCCTTCTGTCCAAGGTTAAGCTCTAACCCCAACTAGTAATATGAAAGAGTATAGGAAGACACTCGCGGTGACTAAAGGTAAGAAAACATACCGTGTTGACCCTAGATGACAGCGTGTGTCTAGTTACCTTTAGTCCTCAGGAGTCACCCTGTATATGCGGTCACATTCCTATCCTCGTCCACGTAACTTAGTTCTAGCTTATGTAAACTTGATGATTCAATTCAGGAGGGTGTTGTAACATGTCAGCCACAACATTGTGTCGTCATGAAGGCCCCACCTTCATGAAGACACTAGATTGCAGCTGGTGTGTGTCAAGGTCCTACAGAATCCTCTCATCAAGGGATACACATCCAGCCTGAGTGTGATTGGCTTTAATCTTAATTATTTAAGATCAATTTTCAGCAACCATGCCGATCCTTTATCCCCATTGTTCGTTACAGTTTTATATAGCTAAGAGAGACTCAATTTGTCTTATAGCTTAATATACGTTTACTCCTTCATACCGAAGGATTGCATATTTCCATCTTGGTTCTTTACTTTAAGCTTCGGACTAACAGTCCACTACAGCTTAATGTAGTAATTTCAACCTATTAAACTCAACCAGTTTTATCCACAACTGTATTAAATTCAGAATTCCATCTTATTAGACATCATTTGAACGAGGTCTAATTCTAAAAGAGTGTATTCAATTATTCTCCTTAACCTTACTTCAGTTAAGGTTTGTTACGAATAGATATGTTTCCTCATATCTAATATCCTCTGAATTTAAAAATTTCGAGGATATTAACGGAGTCCGAATACAAGGTTCAGCTGTCTTTTTTTTTTGGATATTCCTTAACTTATAAACTAATCCCGAATATCGTTCAATTAAGAGTTCACGTTCATTTAAACCCTTTTCAATGTCAATCTAAAATTCATATTAACCCAAGTATGAATTAATTACACATTCCAACTTAAAAGTTGTATTCAAGTGAAGAATAGATATTATGTCCTTCTAAAATCTATCCACTATCATTTGAATAATTCCAAATCAATGAATAATATGATATTCTCAATCTTATTCAAACAGTTTCAAAGTGATATAGTCATTAAAATATCACATCTTTCCTTGTATTCAATCCATAAGATTTACAATCTATACAATTACCAGTCCAAACAACTGGACTTCATATATATCAAACAACATGACAACACATAAGGAAAGTAGAATACAACTTTTTCTTTTCCCATTTCCTCGTAGAGGAATAATAAACTATCAAATATGATCCATCCTTACCTACTCAGAAGAAGCATCAGAAAACAACCATGTCTTCTTCTTTTTTTTACTTAAGGAAACCATCTGCAAAATTTACTTGCACGGGTCAGTTCATTGAACTGAGCATATTAAGCACTTATCATTAAAATGAGGTGCTCTTAATTAACTGTCTCAATAAAAGAACCCTGCTTTTATGAAACATGTAAAAAAAAATGAGATGAATATCATCCAAGAATTAAGTGCTGATAAGGAGGAACAACCTTAGCAACCCAATCATCTAATTAGCATCACAATCAAACAACAGATTACTAACTTTCTCCCAAATAATTACTACAAGAAGTAATTTCCTCTAAAATAGTTCCAGATTAAAACATTTGTAAGAACTAATACACAAATGTCTACAATGTTGTTATAATGCAATTGCTATCAATTCCATTTCCTTATAATAGTTAAAATTTCGAGAGATAAATTTTAACTAAGAATTCAGACAGAACTACTTCCCTTTCGTACTACTCATTCAATTTCCAACAATCAAATGCATAAGAGAAAAGTAGTCATTCACCACGAACACCCTGGTGTCAAATCTCATAATTTAATAAACAACATAATACTTTTTCCAATCAGAAAGAAAGTAGACAGCAATTAAATGCAAATGCTTACGCCTAAGGCAGTAAGAAATTCCTTCAATATCATATATAGAATTTCCACTGTATAAGAGAAGAAATAATCATTACTTCAAGTTATCCATTCAATATTCTCTTTCTTTTCATCCTAGCTGTACTGAATAGTTTAAACAAGAATGATATCAATCAAGATAACAGCCAAAAGAGAAAGCGATTGAAGTTAATAATCGAATGAAAAGAAAGAGTATCCTATTACCTCTTCTCCTTGCTTAGCTGAATATCAACTTATTCAGTGCCAGCCTATTCCCCATAGGATGATTTCTTTTAACATTATATTTCAATAATTAGAACTTACTAATCACCATTCAAGGAAGCATATAAGAGCTCATTGGCATCTGATTCCACAATATAAAAAAAACAATAGAACCTTTCAATTAAAATCCTTTCCAATAGTTATTCCCCAAATGGACATTTCCAGCTAGGTCTAAACACACAAGAATGTACAGCTAGCTACAAATCATGATTCTTATCATAATAATAAAAGAATCATTTTTCAACATTAAGGTAAGAATTCAACTTCAGTTCAATTTTAATGAAACAACAAAGAAGTCTAGAATGCAGTTTGTATATATATACATACATACATACATATATATATATATATATATATATATATATATATATATATATATATATATATATATATATATATATATAGATATATATATACACACACACACACACATACACATATACGTATATTATATATATATATACATATAATTTCATCATCCAACCCAAAGGAGACTGAAATAGTAAACTCTATTCCATCCGGCAGATACCCTAGATATTCAGCTCCAGAATTAGGTAAATAATTCCTAAAACAAAATCTTTCACGGATTTCAAACCAAATACGGAGGCATTTAATCATTTTAAATTGTGTAAGAGTAAAACTATGAAACAACCCACTATCCCAAAGAATTTGTATTCTATGTGCTGTAATACAACCAGGGAAAAAAACTCACGCAACAGTTCCATTAAGCACTCTCATGGTTTTACCAAAATTGTTCACGCACAGAACTCAGAAAACAAACTACATATCACTATCACTTCCATAAAACCGAATCCATAATGCACAATAAAATCCAATTACCATTACTTTCAAAATTCAAAACAGCAGAAAGAGAAAACTTGTTTCATTAATAATTGTAGTAAGGAAACACTCATTTTCTTCAAAACGCAACAAGAATACCCAAGTCGTGTTCGTTTTATAATGACAGCTCAAACCAGGGGGCATACCGAATCATTTTATCCTTCCATTTTTACAAGAATGCATAGAACTCTGAAAACATTACTCACATCGTTGGTACATTTACCAACTCGAATCCATAATGGGTAGTAGAAACGATTACACAATACTTATCAAAGCAAAATCATACAGCAAGAACAGGTTCATTTAATTTACCCATTTGCAAAGAAATACCCAAGTCGCATTCAGCAAAAGAAAAACGACTCGACCCAAAAAAAAAATCACTTCACACAAATCAACAACTTCATTCAACTAAAACACCCATCATAAGAGTAGGGTTGTTTTAATGGGACGCTTAAACAAGAGCAAAATGATTTAAGGAGAAGGGCTCAACATGCCTGTTAATTTTTCTTGTGGTTTGAAGAAAACCGCGCCCACAGGAGCTATTTTTCTCCACGGCGTCCACAGAAAAGCTTTCCCAACAATCCACTAACTTCCTCAGGCTCAAAAATAGCCGTGGCTACTCCAACAACAACAACAATAACCAAAATAATAGCAGGTTCAAAATAGCCATGAAAGAAATACAGAGCAGTCTCAAAAACCCGAAAGAACACAATGACCATCAAAATTTCCTCTATCCTCTTTCCAAGGCGAGCTGGTCGCTAAGACCAAGATCATTAAATGCATTGAATGCATTGCTTTTTCCTCAATTTTCACGCCACCGCCGACTCAGGTTTGGCGAGTTCATTTTAAACAATTTTTGTATGTAATTCCTTTTTAGCTTCATAGCTAGTTGGATGTCCCCAACTTTTCCCATGTTCTTGTCAAACTTAGCGTTGAAACTGCAAGGACATCATTTACCATCATAGTAAATCTCTAACCTCTCCATCTTATCCGCTCACCAGCATGTGTCCATAGGTCCCCTCCTTAGATTAGTAATAGTTTAGGATCTTATTGTCCATAGTTGGGTTTTTCACCTAGGTTGCAAGCCATTAGGATTTGCCATAACTTACACCCCATGCTATTTAAAATCCACGTAGGGTAGGTAGTTAGGTTATAGGCTAAAACATAGTTGTAGGTTAGAATTTAATCCCCATACTATTTACTTAATAGTTTCCTTAGTAAGTCTTACAACTTACGTTCACATTCAGCACAATGCAGGACGTTTCGTCTATGTTCGACATCATACCTGTGTCTGCTTGCATTAAGGCTCTTATTGCCTTACGTTGTCTGGCGTTACAACGTGTTTGTGGTTCGGGAATCGAACCTTTTCCATCGGCATCAAGGTACCGGATATTTATACTGGTAATCTGGTGCTGTAACTTTTATATCAGCCTTCAGTCTGGTTCAGACTTCATTCCGTTTTAGAAGTAAATCGACAAAGCGATCACAAGAAGGCCACAGCATACCTTGGATCAATGGAATTGATTCAAGGTGTGTTGTCAATCAACGATAAGAGTTCATCAAACATACAACAAGTCTGTTGTCTCATTCTTTTAAAACACAAGCTATAATAACCTCCGTTCCAAGTAAACAAATTACAGTAAACAAGGGTCCAGATGCGTAACACATTCCTTTTAAGATTAAAAGATATATCTTAACATAATTATCCTCATTTCTACAGTTACAACATCATGAAAAGAGGTTATCATAATAGCTTATAAAAATCAAGACTGTTACATTCCTCCCTTCTTAAAGAATCATCATCCCGATGATCAAATTAGCCAATTCATAGAGTTTCTAGGACAAAATTCAATTATCGTCCTTCCATTCATAAGTTCATACCAAAACAGATTCACTCATTAAAACAATGTTTTAAGATAACTGTAAAATAGACCAGTAATTGTCTAAATTTGGTAGAATTATCAGTTTTTCGAATTCAATTTCGATCAAACAAGTATGGAAAAGCAGTTCTCATTTCTTCGAGATTTTCCCAAGTTGCACTTTCTTCGCTAAACTGGTCCTATTGGACCTTACATTGATTCACTTCGCGATTTCTTAAGTACAACTGGCGAGTTCCCAGCACTCGAATGGGCTTAACCACGATTATTCCTGGGTCTTGGACCTGCAAGGAATTCCAATTCAGCACATGTGATAAATCTGTTACGTATTTCTTAAGCAAAGAAATGTGAAAAACATCATGCATTTGTGATAAAGCAGGAGGTAATGCTAGACGATAAGCTACAGGGTTGATTATTTCAACAATTTCAAAAGGTCCCACGTAACGAGGCGATAACTTGGCAGCCTTGCCAAAAGTTATTGAGCTCTTTTTCGGCTTAACCCGAAGAAAGACCTTCTCACCAAGTTTATAATTCCTATCAACCCGCTTTAATTTTGCATAACTTTTTTACCTATTGGAAGCCTCCTTTAGATGTTCCTGAATCATTTTAATTTGTTGTTCCATTTCCGTAAGGATTTCTGGCCCAATTACCTCTCTGTCCTCTACGTTGTCCCAGCTAACAGGGGTTCTGCATTTTCTTCCATACAATGCTTCAAAAGGCGCCATTTTTAAAGAGGCATGGTATGTATTATTGTAGGCAAATTCAACCAGCGGAAGGTATTCCTCCCATTTATACTGCTGGTCCATGCAATACATTCTTAACATATCCTCTAAAACTTGATTGACTCTTTCAGTCTGTCCATCCGTTTCCGGATGATATGCAGAACTAAAGTTTAATTTAGTTCCCAAGGCCGCATTAAGCGTTTGCCAAAACCTTGATGTCATCCTCGGATCTCTGTTTGATATGATCAATTCGGGTATTCCATGCAATCTGAAAATTTCATGTACAAATCTTCTTGCTAACACTGGTGCATCGTCTTTTAAATTACCAGCAATGAAGTGTGCCACTTTGGTTAATTTGTCGACAACAACCAGGATGATATCATGCTTATTCCTTGACATAGGCAATCCTTGAACGAAATCCATCGTTATCACTTTCCATTTGTACTGCGGAATGCTGTGGGGATACAGTAATCCAGCGGGATGCATATGTTCCGCCTTAACACGCTGACATTCCAAGCAGTGTGTTACAAATTCCACCACATCCTTTTTCATTCCCTTCCAGAAGTATTGCTGCTTGAGATCAGCAAGCATTTTTGTAATGCCAGGGTGTCCAGAAAAAGGTGAATTATGAAATTCAGTTAACAATTTCTTTCTTAAATCATTTGCCAAGGGTATATATACCCTGTTTTCAAACCTCAGAATTCCTTCATTATCAAAACGAAATCCCTTATACTTCACATCCTTTGGATCTGCAGCAAGTGCTATTTTAACTTGCTGGAAATAAGAGTCAGATTCCATGACATCTTTCACCTCATCCTTAAACTGAGTTCTTAACGTTATAAGAGCAGAGATGTGCTTCCTTCGACTCAGAGCATCTGCTACCCTATTTTCTTTGCCTTTGATATAGCTTATATCAAAATCATACTGAGACAGAAATTCTAACCATCTTTGCTGTCTTGCATTCAGGTTTGGTTGAGTAAAAATATACTCCAACCGCAGATGGTCGGTTTTTAACTCGAAGGGCTTGCCAAGAAGGTAATGCCTCCACATTTGTAGTGCATGAACAATGGCAGCAAGCTCTAGGTCGTGTGGAGCATAATTTTGTTCATGTAACTTAAGTTTTCTGCTTTCATAAGCTATGACGTGGTTATTTTGCAACAGAATGCCTCCGAGACCCTCTCCAGACGCATCCGTTACGACCATAAAATTTCCATTTGGGTCAGGTACAGTCAAAATAGGTGTTGTAGTTAACTGTTCCTTTAAAATTTTAAAGGCAGATTCACATTTGTCAGTCCAGACAAATTTCTTATCTTTCTTTTGCAGTGAAGTGATTGGGGCAGCAATTTTTGAAAAGTCCTTAACGAACTTTCTATAATATCCTACCAGGCCCATGAAGCTTCTTACTTCATGCACATTCTTAGGCGCAGGCCACTTGGTTATAGCTGCAATCTTTGAAGGGTCTACAACTATCCCGTTCTTGCTTATAACGTGTCCCAAATAGTGCACCTCTACATCATAAAAGGAACATTTAGACAATTTACCATACAACCTCCTCTTTCTCAAAACTTCCAGCACTATTCTTAAATGTTCCTGGTGCTCTTCGACATTTTTGGAGTATATAAGAATGTCGTCCAAGAATACAAGCACGAACTTGTCTAGGTATTCTTGAAAAATATTGTTCATCAAATTCATGAAGGCGGCAGGTGCATTCGTTAACCCAAAAGGTAACACCGTGAATTCATAATGCCCGTACCTTGTTCTAAAAGTTGTTTTATGAATATCTTCTTCCTTTATTCTCAGCTGATGATATCCAGATCGAAGATCTATTTTTGAATAGACTGATGCTCCACGCATCTGGTCGAACAGATCATCAATCCTAGGAAGTGGATATCAGATTCTTAATGGTTGCCTTATTCAACATTCTGTAATCAATGCACAGTCTTAGTGTGCCATCCTTCTTCTTTACAAAAATTACCAGCGCTCCCCAAGGTGAGACACTCGGTCTTATCAGCCCTTTAGTCAAAAGTTCCTGTAATTGAGCCTTAAGCTCCACCAACTCGAGGGTGGTCATTCTATAAGGTGCCTTAGATATGGGTTCAGTTCCCGGCTTGATCTCTATTGCAAAGTCAAACTCCCGTTTGGGCGGAAGACCTGGTAACTCCTCCGGAAATACATCACTGAAATCCCTTAATAATGGATACTTTTCCATGAAATCATTGTCTTCCTCAGCATTTTCTGTCATTCTTACGGCATACAAAGTGCAGCCTCTATTTTTAGCCCTTTTTAGTTGCATAGCTGTTAGTTTCCTAACTGCAACCTCACGCTTTACACCTTGAATGACTGCTGCTTTCTGCAGGTCATCAAAATAGCAAATCTATTTTTCATAACAGTCGACCTTTGCCTTATGTTCCGCCAACCAATTAACTCCTATAATGACATCATATGACCCTAAAGGAGTGACATACATGTCAACTTCCGTGGAGAAACTGGGCAAGTCAAGAATTGCCCCAAAAAGGCACATTTCGACTGTATGGACAGCATTATTCCCATAATGCACTGTCCAAGTCTTATCCATTCATTCAGCTTTTCTTTTTAATTTCATGGCAAGTTTAGTAGAAATAAAACATTCAGTAGCTCCAGTATCAAAAAATATGACTACAGGTGTACCGAATAACTTACCCGGAACTTCTATGGGTGTAACTTGCTTTTCAGCTTGTTTGTTAGCCACCGCAGCGTGTATCTTGTGTTGCTGATCACGATCATCCTTTTTCAGAGGGACAGTGAATCACGTAATGGTCCTTTCCACAGTTGAAGCAACCTCCAACTGGCCCTTTCCTAAGCTCGAATTTGTTACTAGCCTTGAAGTTATCACTCTAGCTTCCATAGGACTTTAGTCCATTACCACTAATTTTTGCAAAGCTGCTCCGCATGCTATTTACAGGTTTGTTCATTACTAATTTCTTATTGTTATCCACAAAAATTTTGTTTTTCGTACCAAACCTTTTCCAAGGCCCCTTTTTTGGTGCGAGAGATGAAGAAGAGTTGGGAATCTTCTTCCTAATCTCCTCTCTATGAGCAGAAATTGCTCTCAATTTCTGTTCCTGTCTTATTGCCTTTTCGACAACTCCTTCCATAGTAGTTGGACCGTGGACATCCACTTCGCCACCAATGATGGGATTTAGTCCCATTATGAACTTTCGTATTCTGAACTTCTCGTCAGCTTGGTACTGCGACACATACTTAAGGAGTTTAGTAAACCCTTCCCAGTATTCTGTCACCGTCAGCCTTCCTTGCGACCAGTTCTGAAATTCAGTCATTTTCCTATCAAAATAGAGTTGAGGCAGCCACCGTTGCCTAAAGTAACCCTTAAATTGATCCCAAGTTATGTTTGTTTCGACAATATTCAACTCAACCTTACGGTTGTCCCACCATGATGATGCTTCATGAGAAAGCTGATATGCTCCCCATATCTCTTTGGTCTCCTTGGAGAAGTTTCTTATTGCAAAGTACTTCTCCATTTCACTGAGCCGATTTTCAGCCCCATCCCCAAGTGTTGTTCCATAAAACTTTGGAGGACTTATTCTCTTTATGTCATTTGTAAGTTCAGCTGCTAATCTTGCCCTTTTATTTTCAGGATGATTAGGAGCATTCGCATTACTATTATCAACACCCGGATTCCCTCCATTGATGTTGTCCACAGGAGGTGGCTGATCATTCATATCAGCTTCTTCTTCCTCCTCCTCATTGCCCATTGATTACTGTTCCAAAACAGTCAAACGATCTCTCGTATCTAGTAGGGCAGCAAGGATTTCATCCAGCTTTTGAGCAGTAGTTGCTTCTCCACCCGGTAACGGGTTGTTCGCAGCATTTCCTCTTGTTCTGACCATTTTCTGTTCAATAAGAAAATGTAAACCTTATTAAATTGTAGACTCATTAGGTCCAAGAGCTGCAACCTTCAGCTCTGATACCAAGATGTAACATCCCCATTTAAGACACTAGAACAAGGAATTTTTTTTTTATATATATATATATATATATATATAATAACGTTCACTGTTCTGAATTATGTAATTCAAAACACACGACCAAGTTTTACTAATTGTTCTCTGTCCTATTAATGTAATTCGGATCACACAATTACTTTTAAAACCAATGTTCTATGTTCGCGTAATTACAATATGGAACACACATTCATTGCCATTCAATCATATAACAGATACCATATGCTGCTGTAAATGACTCGAAGAACTACCGATCTCCCATTTTATGGCTCGGAGTTTCAGCGATCTCTCATTTCATGACTCGGCAACTTACCGATCCTTCATGTTAATCCATGCATTGTATACTAAGTATACAGGGTTCTCTTTACCGTTTCCGGTTACCGAAGTGTTCCATTTAAGAGGCCTATCTGAATATCTGTTACTGATATTCATTTGATATCCTGCTTCTTAAACTAGGTGATTAGGACAACGCAACCAGCAACTTGCGATACTTTGGCCAAAGATTTTCACATGCTTTGCATGATCTTATTCCCAGACGTTATACACCTCAAAGGAATACGTCCTTCACCTCACTTCGTCTGTTATCTAGAATGGTCTTTTCTGACCCCTGTCAGTCCTTCTGTCCAAGGTTAAGCTCTAACCCCAACTAGTAATATGAAAGAGTATAGGAAGACACTCGCGGTGACTAAAGGTACGCAAATATACCGTGTTGACCCTAGACAACAGCGTGTGTTTAGTTACCTTTAGTCCTCAAGAGTCACCCTGTATACGCGGTCACATTCCTATCCTCATCCACGTAACTTAGTTCCAGCTTATGTAAACTTGATGATTCGATTCGGGAGGGCGTTGTAACATGTCAGCCACAACATTGTGTCGTCATGAAGGCCCCGCCTTCATGAAGACACCAGATTGCAGCTGGCGTGTGTCAAGGTCCTACGGAATCCTCTCATCAAGGAATACACATCCAGCCTGAGTGTGATTATATTTAATCTTAAATATTTAAGATCAATTTTCAGCAACCGTGCTGATCCTTTATCGTCATTGTTCGTCACAGTTGTATATAGCTAAGAGAGACTCAATTTGTCTTATAGCTTAATATACGTTTTACTTCTCCATACCGAAGGATTGCATATTTCCATCTTGGTTCTTTACTACAAGCTTTGGACTAACAGTCCACTACAGCTGAACGTAGTAAGTTCAACCTATTAAACTCAACCAGTTTTATCCACAACTGTATTAAATTCAGAATTCCATCTTATTAGACAACATTTGAAGGTCTAATTCTAAAAGAGTGTATTCAATTATTCTCCTTAACCTTACTTCAGTTAAGGTTTGTTACGAATAGATATGTTTCCTTATACCTAATATCCTCTGAATTTAAACATTTCGAGGATATTAACGGAGTCCGAATACAAGGTTCAACTGTCTCTTTTTTTTTTGGATATTCCTTAGCTTATAAACTAATCCCGAATATCGTTCAATTAAGAGTTCACGTTCATTTAAACCCTTTTCAATGTCAATCTAAAATTCATATTAACCCAAGTATGAATTGATTGCACATTCCAACTTAAAAGTTGTATTAAAGTGAAGAATAGATATTATGTCCTTTTAAAATCTATCCACTATCATTTGAATAATTCCAAATCTATGAATAATATGATATTCTCAATCTTATTCAACAGTTTCAAAGTGATACAGTCATTAAAATATCACCTCTTTCCTTGTATTCAATCCATAAGATTTATAATCTATACAATTACCAGTCCAAACAACTGGACTTAATATATATCAAACAACATGACGACACATAAAGAAAGAAGAATACAACTTCTTCTTTTCCCATTTCCTCGTAGAGGAATATAAACTATCAAATACGATCCATCCTTACCTACTCAGAAGAAGCATCAGAAAACAACCATGTCTTCATTTTTACTCAAGGAAACCATCTACAAAATTTACTTGCACGGGTCAGTTCATTGAACTGAGCATATTAAGCACTTATCATTAAAATGAGGTGCTCTTAATTAACTGTCTCAATAAAAGAACCCTGCTTTTATGAAATGTAAAAAAAATGAGATGAATATCATCCAAGAATTAAGTGTTGATAAGGAGGAACAGCTTAGCAACCCAATCATCTAATTACCATCACAATCAAACAAAAGATTACTAATTTTCTCCCAAATAATTACTACAAGAATTAATTTCCTCTAAATAGTTCCAGATTAAAACATCTGTAAGAACTAAAACACAAATGTCTACAATGTTGTTATAATGCAATTGCTATCAATTCCATTTCCTTATAACAGTTAAAATTTCGAGAGATAAATTTTAACTAAGAATTCAGACAAAACTACTTCCCTTTCGTACTACTCATTCAATTTTCAACAATCAAATGCATAAGAGAAAAGTAGTCATTCACCACGATGACCCTGGTGTCAAATCTCATAATTTAATAAACAACATAATACTTTTTCCAATCAGAAAGAAAGTAGACAACAATTAAATGCAAATGCTTACGCCTAAGGCAGTAAGAAATTCCTTCAATATCAAATATAGAATGTCCACTGTATAAGAGAAGAAATAATCATTACTTCAAGTTATCCATTCAATATTCTCTTTCTTTTCATCCTAGCTGTACTGAATAGTTTAAACAAGAATGATATCAATCAAGATGTAATGCCCCATCTTGGGACAAAGCAAACCAAACCCAAGTGTGACTAAAATTAGGGTAATAATTTTTTTTGAAGGTGATTGCTAACACTACCAAAACTAATGATGCAAAACTGATTCCCGAATTATTTAATTTAAACTAAATTGAACAACCCAATCTCTCAACTACTAGCCCGAAGACAATTTTCGTTTAATTAATTATGATTAGATTTACTAGGGACACCCTAAAAAATGAGGCTTCACTCCTTTTTATTTATTTAGATTTTCCCCTTGTATTTTATTTGCCCACATGCACACCTCTTAAACTTTATTTTCCATTCATATTTAAAAACACTTGGTTCCAAAAGGATGAAGAATTGATTGGGAGCCATAGGATAAAATCTACCTCAGCCCTAGATCTAAGTTGCCCTAAAAAAAAATGCCCTAAATTTTCCTTATATCACTTTTTCTTTTCATATAAAATTTCTCTCTTATTTTCTTTCCCCTTTTTTTTTCACATTTGCAAGCTGAAGGAAAGAAGCTAAAGAGTTTATTCTTTTCCTTTGATTTTGAATACCCTTCCTATATTGTTTTTTTTTTTTTTTTTTGGAATAAATATATATTTATATTTATTATTTGTTGTTGTCATATAGTGAGGGCGAATCTTACTTTTGCTGGGGGTTGAGAGAGGAGGCTGTGCCGAGATGTGGCCGCATGGGCGACTGAAGAGAGGGTGTGGGGTTCGAAACTGAGGTGGAAGGGCTGCGGAGGGAGACTGAGGTCGCGGCAGGGGCGGTGTGAGGGCGTGCAGGTTTTGGAGGGGCCACGGGCCCGTGAAAAATGCGCAGGGGGGAAGTGTTGGTGGGGTAGCGTGGCCGCGGGTGGAGAGGGAGCTGCGTGGGGCAACGATTGGAGAGTGGACAGGGGGCGCAGCAGCAGGGTTGTGGGGGGCAGCGCCACCACCGTGGGACAGTCAGCTGGGGGGGGGGGGGAGGGGGCCGACCCTCCCCCATTTCAATTTTTTTTTTTTTTTAATAAAAATCTGTGCAGGTTGGGGGGGCCGAACACCCCCCCCCCCCCCCCCCCCCCAAACATTATTTTTTTTTGTTTTGATTTGTAAAACTGTACACTAACAAAAACGTTTTTATTTTTTTTATTTTCATTTATTTTATCCTAAACGTGTTTAGCTACAAAATTATATCCATATATACATATATATATATATATATATATATATATATATATATGTATATAATATTATATCTGTGCGTGAGTAAAAAATATGTGTATATAAAATTCATATTCCATTATAAGTGTATTTCAGTTTATAAATCTGCAATGAAGTAATATGTTAGTAAAACCATTAGGTTAAGACTTTCATAGACTAGAATACAGTTACATTTAGAAAAAAAATATTGAAATAGATAAATTCTGAGTGAGATAATTTGTACACAATAAAAAGGAAATAAATATTTCATACTATGAAGACTTCATTCTTAGTTTATTAACTTGGAAAGACAGAATTTACAACTTGTGCTATAACTATTTAAGTTATGATGATTTACATATTGGAGATAAAAATAAATGTAACAAAGTATTTCCAACCAGAAAGGAGACTTATGTCTTAAAAATTTCAAAGGAGATTACCTATTCAAGTATGATTTATTAATAAGAACAGCTCATTAAATTTCACATGGAAAGAAAATAATGAAAGAAGTGTAATATCTTCTTACAGGGTTAATCCTAAAATTCCATATCATACTAACTTTCTTTAAAAAGGCTGCCATCAATTTCCTATTAAATAGATCAAACTTGTTACAACATTGTTTTCCAAGGAGCTTGAGCTCTCAACCACAACATGATTCCAAAATGTTTAAAATACATAAGGGTTCAAACTTTCAAGTTCTCTTTCCAAGAATGAAGAAATGTCACAACAACATATGTAAATCAAGATTACATGAGAAATTCAACTTTCGAGAGGGAGAATTTCCAAAACAAGAGGGGAGTCAAATAAGACCATGCCACCAAAGATACACAGCACACCTCAAGTACAAGGCTCCAATCTTCGAATGCTATGCAAGGATTCAACTTCAAGAGAACAAGGCTTGTTTAACCTCCCAACCTTCAGGCATCATTACAGGCCTTTCCAAGGGTTGGAAGACATGCTAGCCTCCCCCAAGCCCATGGGAGAGAGAGCTAGCTTTCACAACTTGAGCACAAGATCTTTAGGGAGACAAACACCACAATACACTCAAAATCAAGACCAAACTATGCACAAAGGAAAAACACAACATTGAGCAATAAAAGAAAAGAGGAGAAACCATATTCATCCTCTAAATTTGGGGAAGAGTAGATGAGATACCCGAAAATGACATAAGGTGTGATCTAACAAAAGAGTGCACACAACAAACTTCCTTCTCCACCTTATTTCTCCGAAGTCAACAAGATCCTCCTTATTACTCCATCCATTCTCCAAAATCCTTCTTGGGAGGATTTTCAAACCCCTTGGGTTTCCTCTCCAAGAATGGGAAAGGGGTTCAAACCAAATGAATCCCCTTTACCCACCTCAAACCATATGAGGGGAGTAAAGAAACCGACATGGCTTGCCCATCAAGCCATGGGGTTTGAGAGGGAAAATCCCTCTCTCTTCCCCCAAACAACTCAAACATCCATCAAGCCATATGATGGATGGAGTAAAACAAGACACAATATACTCAAGCAACAAAACTATACAAGCAACTAAACAATTAAACCAACTATGAGCAAGTTAAGATTTAGCAAGGAACATACCACATAAATGAGCTCAAGAGGTTACCTCTAATAGCTCTCCAAAATAAGATTTTGTAACTTTCTTCCTTATGCAATCCTCAAGCTCCAAATCTCTCAAGCACCAAGCCAAACTCCAAGAGAAGAAGAACCAACCAAAAGAAGAAGAAGAAGAAGAAGAAGCCCCTCACTATTCCCATGGATGGGAATTTGAAGAGGAGAGAGTAAGCATCCTCACAAATGAGGGGGTGACATGTGTCACCCCTCTCCCTCCAAAAAGGTCAAAGATGCCAAAACAAAAGAGAGAAAGGGTGAAATTATCTTTTTGCCCTTTTCTCCCAAATTCCCTAAAATGTTAGCAAGACAAAATAAGAGCAACTTTTGATAAATACACAAATCCACATCCCTTACATGGATGTGACAAAACAAGGGTAGAAAGGGAGGGAAAACTCCCTCAAGCCTTGAAAATAAGCCCCCCTACCCATTAGGTAGGGTCCAAGGGCTCATTTTTGTGTTGGGGGAACTCCCAAGCTAAAAAGGGACCCCCAAAAATGCCCAAAATACCCTAATTTCGGGTTTTGCATTTTTGGCACAAGGGTAGAGGGTGTGGGGACCACCCAAGGGTCTCACATGTGACCCTAAACCCTTGTTATTAAGAGACACATTAAACATAATCAACAATTTAAAAGAAAGAGGAGTTATTAACTCCCAAAACAAGTTTACATCATAACCAACTACCCTAACCAAAATTAATAAATCAACACACAATATTTTACAAACATTGGGGTCACCCATAGTGCCCAAAATAATAATCACCTATACTAAGGCTTCACACAAAGAACATGGCTAGGACTCAGCCCGTGGGCTGCTTGTGTAAGATTGTGTAGCTAGTCTGAATCCCACGTTCTCCTATGACCTGTCACCTGCACACTCATTGCACACATTAACCGCATCTGTCCAAAACAAGAGTAAACTAGCTGCTCACTAAGTGAATAGATTCAAACATGTAAATTAATGATATCACCATCATCAATGTGGAATGCACAATCTCACACAATTCGTCATATGTTAGGTATTATAATACATATCATGTCATAACACCCTGTCATCATGTATCCTCATCAGCAAAACAAATACGTTACAAAATCAAGGTATGTGACTAACTAATTATCCAACATGTATCAATTTGACCTAAATCACATAGAGAAGTGTTAGTGTCCACAATATCAAATAAAAGGTGTCAACCTACTAATCTAGTTAAATTAGCGTTACGCATTCCAAATCACCATACGTGTTCATGAAAGCAAACCAACATATCCAAAATCCATAACTGTGGTTTAAGAATTCAGCAGATCCTAGAGGCTAGCAAAAAGGTGGGCACTACACAAGATAACAGCCAAAAGAGAAAGCGATTGAAGTTAATAATCGAATGAAAAGAAAGAGTATCCTATTACCTCTTCTCCTTACTTAGCTGAATATCAACTTATTCAGTGCCAGCCTATTCCCCATAGGATGATTTCTTTTAACATTATATTTCAGTAATTAGAACTTACTAATCACCATTCAAGGAAGCATATCAAAGCTCATTGGCATCTGATTCCACAATATAAAAAAAACAACAGAATCTTTCAATTAAAATCCTTTCCAATAGTTATTCCCCAAATGGACATTTCCAGCTAGGTCTTAACAAACAAGAATGTATAGCTAGCTACAAATCATGATTCTTATCATAATAATAAAAGAATCGTTTTTCAACATTAAGGTGAGAATTCAACTTCAGTTCAATTTTAATGAAACAACAAAGAAGTCTAGAATGCAGTTCGTATATATATATATATATATATATATATATATATATATGTATATATTATAATATATGTATAGAGATATATGTATATGTATTATATGTTATATGTATATGTATATATATATATAGATCTATATATATATATAAATATATATATATATATAATATACATATAATTTCATCATCCAACCCAAAGGAGACTGAAATAGTAAACTCTATTCCATCCGGCAGATACCCATATATTCAGTTTCCGAATTAGGTAAATAAAAAAACAACAGAATCTTTCAATTAAAATCCTTTCCAATAGTTATTCCCCAAATGGACATTTCCAGCTAGGTCTTAACAAACAATAAACAGAATGTATAGCTAGCTACAATCATGATTCTTATCATAATATAAAAGAATCGTTTTCAACATTAAGGTGAGAATTCAACTTCAGTTCAATTTTAATGAAACAACAAAGAAGTCTAGAATGCAGTTCGTATATATCTATATATATATATAATAATATATATGTAATATATATTATATATGTATATAGTATATATATGTATATGTAGATATATGTATATGTATATGTATATACTATATATATATATATATATATATAGTATATTAGATATATAATATATAGATACATATAATTTCATCATCCAACCCAAAGGAGGACTGAAATAGTAAACTCTATTCACATCCTGGCAGCTACCCATATATTCAGTTTCCGAATTCAGGTAAATAAAAAAACCAACAGAATCTTTCAATTAAATCCTTTCCAATAGTTATGTCCCCCAAATGGCCATTTCAGGCTAGGTCTTACCAAACAAGAATGTAGTAGCTATACAAATCATGATTCTTATCACTAATAATAAAGCATCGTTTTCCAACATTTAGAGGTGAGAAGTTCAACTTCAGTTCAATTTAATGAAAAAACAAAGAAGTCTAGAATGCAGTTCGTATATATATATATATATCTTATTTATATATATATATAATATTGATTATCTATATATATGATATATAATATAGATATGTATATATATATATATGATATATATATATATATATATATATATGTATATATATATATATATATGTATGTATATATATATGTATGTATATATATATGTATGTATATATATATATGTATATGTATATATATATATATATATATGTATATATGTATATATATATGTATATATGTATGTATATATATATGTATATGTATATATATATATATATACATATAATTTCATCATCCAACCCAAAGGAGACTGAAATAGTAAACTCTATTCCATCCGGCAGATACCCAGATACTCAATTCCAGAATTAGGTAAATAATTCCTAAAACAAAATCTTTCACGGAATTCAAACCAAATATGGAGGCATTTAATCGTTTTAAATTGCGTAAGAGTAAAACAATGAAACAAGCCCACTGTCCCAAAGAATTTGTATTCTATGCACTGTAATACAACCAGAGAAAATAACTCACGCAACGGTTCCATCAAGCATTCTCATGGTTTTTCCAAAACCATTCACGCACAGAACTCAGAAAACAATCTACATATCACTATCACTTCCATAAAACCGAACCCATAATGCACAATAAAACCCAATTACAATTACTTTTAGAATTCAAAACAGCAGAAAGAGAAAACTCGTTTCATTAATAATTTCAGTAAGGAAACACTCATTTTCTTCAAAATGCAACAAGAATACCCAAGTCGTGTTCGTTTTATAATGACAGCTCAAACCAGGGGTCATACTGAATCATTTTATCCTTCCATTTTTACAAGAATGCACAGAACTCAGAAAACAATACTCACATCGTTGGTACATTCACCAACTCGAATCCATAATGGGTAGTAGAAACGATTACACAATACTATCAAGCAAACTCATACAGCAAGAACAGGTTCATTTTATTTACCCATTTTGTAAAGAAATACCCAAGTCGCATTCAGCAAAAGAAAAACGACTCGACCCAGAAAATCACTTCACACATATCAACAACTTCATTCAACTAAAACACCCATCATAAGAGCAGGGTTGTTTTAATGAGACGCTTAAACAAGAGAAAAACGGTTTAAGGAGAAGGGCTCAACATGCCTGTTAATTTTTTTTTCTTGTGGTTTGAAGAAAACCGCATGCCCACAAGAGCTATTTTTCTCCACGGCGTCCACAACAAAGCTTTCCGAACAATCCACTAACTTCCTCAGGCTCAAAAATAGCCGTGGCTACTCCAACAACAGCAACAATAACCAAAATAATAGCAGGTTCAAAATAACCATGAAAGAAATACAGAGCAGTCTCAAAAACCCGAAAGAACACAATGACCATCAAAATTTCCTCTATCCTCTTTCCAAGGCGAGTTGGTCGCTAAGACCAAGATCATTAAATGCATTGAATGCATTGTTTTTTCCTCAATTTTCATGCCACCGCCGACTCAGGTTTGGCGAGTTCACTTTTAAAAAAATTTGTATGCAATTCGTTTTTAGCTTCTTAGCTAGTTGGATGTCCCCAACTTTTCCCATGTTCCTCCCAAACTTGGCGTTGAAACTGCAAGGACATCATTTATTGTCCTAATAAATCTCTAACCTCTCCATCTTATCCGCTCACCAACATGTGTCCATAGGTCCCCTCCTTAGATTAGTAATAGTTTAGGTTTTTCACCTAGGTTACAAATCATTAGGATTTGCCATAACTTACACCCCATGCTATTTAAAATCCACGTAGGGTAGTAGTTAGGTTATAGGCTAAAACATAGTTATAGGTTAGAATTTAATCCCCATACTATTTACTTAATAGTTTCCTTAGTAAGTCTTACAACTTACGTTCACATTCAGCACAATGCAGGACGTTCCATCCTATGTTCGACACATACCTGTGTCGCTTGCATTAAGGCTCTTATTGTCTTACGTTGTCTAGCGTTACAACATATTTGTGGTTCGGGAATCGAACCTTTTCCATCAGCATCAAGGTACCAAATATTTATACCTGTAATCTGGTGCTGTAACATTTATATCAACCTTCAGTCTGGTTTCAGACTTCATTCCGTTTTAGAAGTAAATCGGCAAAGCGATCACAAGAAGGCCACAGCATACCTTGGATCAATGGAATTGATTCAAGGTGTGATGTCAATCAACGATAAGATTTCATCAAACATACAACAAGTCTGTTGTCTCATTCTTGCAAAACACAAGCTATAATAACCTCCGTCCCAAGTAAACAAATTACAGTAAACAAGGGTCCAGATTAGTAACACATTCCTTTTAAGATTAAAATATATATCTTAACATAAGTATCCTCATTTCTATAGTTACAACATCATGAAAAGAGGTTATCATAATAGCTTATAAAAATCAAGACGTTACAGTTTTATCCTCCTGCATATTTCCTTATTTGAGACCTCATGTCGTAAATGCAAAACATAAAATTGCTTAAGTACAGATGTAAGTCACAATAGTTCACACAAACTTGAAAATGTCGATAATCGCATAAAACATGTGAAACAAAGTTGAAGTTCAAACTGGAACATCTGTATTTTCTTCAACAAAATTACATTGTTAATTTACTTGGTCAATAAGCATTGAGGATACACACTAGAACCATACATGTTAACTAATCTCATACTACAACATGGATAATGGATTAGATGTCTCTTTACATGGGTTTTTATTTTACTACTAAAACTGACTGTGCTTCTTATTAAAGATCTTCTCTTTGCAAAATTCTGTCCACTGTTGATTATGCTTTCAATAATATGGGAATAAAACTTGCATCTTATTTAGACGTGTATTTCTTCCCTACATTATAAGGCAAAATCAATTGAATATCTAAAATAAAAATTAAGTAAAAAATTTAATAATAATTCTAATTATGACAAAAAAATAGTGTGTTTTTACAACATAGAATTATTTAAGTCAATTGGGATGGCTTCAAAGGTAATAATTCACACAACAATAACTATATATTAGTGAATAAGCATAAGCATTTGTTAGTATGGAGGAAAAACAATGAATTTATAGAAAAACTATTATTTTGACATTTTCACTTTGCTTCTTCTTTTAAGCATGTGTTAACATGGAGAAATAATAAATTTTTAGAATATCCCTTTTGTACAAATTGTCGAAACCCAAGAATCTCCTCATCATGGACTCACTCCAATCATAGACATTGATTATGTGCTACATCATTTATACACAAGAATAAAGAATGACAATAGTATATTATTCTCCCAATCAGTCACAATATACAAATAGAGGTAGTCAATATAACAAAAATAAGAGTTGGTTCCAACTTTGTTTTTGACTATGTAAAATAAAAGTTGTAAACTAACTCTTCTTTTGACTAAGTAATTGACACGTGGCTAAAACGATGGACACATGTGGAAAGTGGTGTCAAATGATTAGTGGTGTTACTTATCATATTCTAATCCTACAAGGTGTACACAAAGCAAACTTAGTATAGTTAAGTTAACCTAAGTCAACTTAATATTAGTGCATGTATAATATTTCACTAAACCCCCTTTAAGTGTAACTTAAGGAGGCTTTTACAAAGTGATAAGACTAAAAATCCTCTAAAATGGGTCCCAACAACTAGACCTAATGAGGTACCCATGTACAATAAGTAAAACCTAGAAAAAATGAGATACAAAACAAATGTCTCTAAAAAAATGAGACCAAGTACTAGGAAGATTACAGTAGATGGGATTGAAGCCATCACTAATTTTTTTTTGGATGGGATGAAAGTTTTCACTAAAAAATACACAAGAAATATAAGTGAAAAGAATGGTGAAGAAGTCAAATTTGCACGAGTGGTTTAAATCCGCTACTCAATCACTAAAGAAGACAAGTTAGCATTGTATGCACCGGAATAACTCTAAGGACACTGTTAATATGTGAAATGAGGTGACGAAAGTACAAAAGAATACACAAATAATATCATCAATTTCCTCAAGTAGATGGTGTGATGTGCCAAGGGTAAGCAAGGGACATAACACACAAAGGAGCAATATGACTACAAACACCCTCGTAATACATAATGGGTGGAGTGGACAAAATATTATATCTATATGAATGGTTTGAATCTACTACCCAAACACTAAACAATGAAAAAGTTGGATATTCAAGAAAATGCTCGCTAAAGAGAGATACCCTGACTATCTAGGTGTCAAACAATATATAAAATGGTCCCTCACAAATAACATGGCATTAATAGTGATGGGAATACATAACAACTAAGAAAGGGGTGTGCAAAATAAGCCACACACAAAAAATAGACTATGTTGTGAAAAAAATACCCCCATGGTACTTTATAACTTAGTGCAAGTATACATTCCAAAAACACTAAACAAGACAAAGTAAGACATTGTATACACCATAATAGCCCCATAAGGATATTTCTTATCTATCGCAGAAATACCAATATCAAAATGAGATTCGCTCCAAAATAAGGGAGCAATGTCAAATAGAGTTGCTCCAAAACAAAGGGATTATTGCTAGGCAGAATGCACAATTTATGGCAGATGTAGATGAATAATAGAGGATCCATGTCTATAAAGCACATGGAAAGAATACAAATGATTTTGTCATGATAGATTTGAAATCTATCCTAAATAAACACTAATATTATATGCACATGTTTTCATGTGATCTGGAGGCATGTGCACAAATGATACATGTGAAGAATCATTTATATAAGTGTGATGACTCTCACGTATGACAAAAGTAATCTCAGGTATTTCATTCCTGAGAAGATGTGTGGAAGGACTCATGTATCACTCATATATTCATGAAGAGTGGAGCAAACAAAAATATGTGAGTTTACACAAAGTGGACCCGATGAAGAATCATATGTTCTATACCCAATGTCGTGGCGAAAAATCCAATGAATATGTTGGATATGGGAAGTGATGTCTTGCAAATGTTTACTTATGCCTCGTCCAAATTGACACATAGAACAAAGAGTGTGGGATCCAAATCCTTTTTGTGCTTCTCAAATGATCCAAATTTTCATGCCCCACCCTCTTATTAAAAAAAATAAAAATAAAAAATAAAAAATAAAAAAAAAGGGAAGCCCGTGACTTCTTGGGAGGGTGGATTAGGGCAAAGAAGGGGAAGGGAAGAATGCAAACACCAGGTGGGGTTTGTGGGCGGTGGCTGAACAAAACAGGGCATTTTTTTTTTACTGTCCAAAGGAATGCTTTGCCAAATGTCATCTCTTGGGGCGCCATCATTATTGGGCCTCCTCCTAACCTCCTAGCCGCGCCAGCATGCTCCCAGGCCACACCACTCACACCTGCCACATGGAAAATGATGTAAAAATGAAGTGGTTTTGTGTTTTTTTTTTTGGTAACGCGGCTAGCACCCTTCCAGCCTGTGCCCAGACCTGCGTGGGCTCCAAAAACGCAGAGGAAATGTGTCATATGTTGTTGTTGCACGCGTCCTAGTAGATTTGCATATGCCAAAAACGTGGCAGCATGTAAACTGTTCAAAAATGCCTGAAAGAAATGTGTATTACAGACTGTAATGATGGCAGGATGTGTAAAAAACAAGGTTGTTGAAAAGGCCTTGGAAATTTTCAAGCAAATGCATTTGGTTTGTGTAAAGCCAGAATCCACAACCTTTGCCAGCGTGCTTCCAGCCTGTGCCAAAATGGCTCTTATAAGTCTATTGGAACATGGTATGAACAATAGAATGTGGTTTTGTTTGTACTATTTTGTGCTTGTTGGTGTCATAGTTGATATGCGTGGAAAATGTGGAAGTGTATTCAAGGCATGTGAATTGTTCGGCAAAATGCCTCAGATATTTCATCTCTTGGAATGCAATGGTTTTGGGATATTTCAAATACATGGGCTGCATATGAACTTTTCCCGATGAATACATTTGAATATGTAGAGGATTTGTTGAGAAGGTGCATGAACTGTTTGGGAGAGTGCCTCAAAGAAATGTTGTCTCATGGAATGCCAGGATTGCATGACATGCCCATAATGGATTCATAGTACACATGACATTGTTTGTTATCCCAAACACATTGATAAGCCTTTTTACCGTGGGCTTGTTACTCAGCTGGAGGCACTTGTTGTTCGTTTCTTGCCACCAGAGGATTTTCCAATAGAACTGGCCACTGATTTTGACATTATTGTGGATGCTATTTTTGGGTTTTCCTGCCGTGGCTGCAAGCAAGTGAAATCGATCGGTGCGATGTCAACTCCTCGACTTCTGCCTCACCAGTTCATTTCCAGGCATGGTCATTCTTCCCTTACCTCTCCTAATTCCCGTATTTTAGTTCTCTTTTGCAATTAAACAGAATTTTAACTCATTAGGATTTTTAAATACAGTTAAATGTCTCTTCAACTCATTGCAAAACAATAGTGTCTTGTCGTAACTCTCAGAGCCATTATAACTCACCTACTTTAAAACATGAACTATCACCCTCGCTTCGAGATGATTTAGAAATCTCTTACCCTTCTTGACCGTCCCAATATCATTTTGTTGACCAGACAAATTTGACTCTCCATTGATAAAGTTGACCTTCTCCTTGTTTTAAATAGTTAAATTTTGCAATTTGCAGAGACTCACCAGGTACCCTTCGCCACTCTAGAAACAAGATGTGAAGTTTCATTCGGGTACCTTGGTATACGAGGAGTCACCCTGATTTTTGGTTTGGCCCGAAACGATCATATGACATCCTTTTGACGCCCTTATAGGAGTCCTGTTACACTGGTTTACAACAGTAGAGAGCTCTTAAAACTAGAAAGTTGGCTTTCGTTTGGGACCACCAGTTGAACCCCGGAAAGAGAAATCACGTTTTGTCTTCGCAAACCCCTGGTGTGTATACGAGACAAATGCATGGAACATTCGGTATAGGAAAGAGCACTCTTCGGGATAGTTTGGCAAAGCCGTTTTGTAGGCTTCCGGTCGTAGTTTGACGAGGTCAAACTGTTCCAATTTCGTCTTGTCACTCCAAGAAACTTGTTGTCGTTTGAACATGGTTGTCTAGTTCTCAGTCCCGTTGACTCTGATGAATTCTTGTTACATAGGGGAACTAGTAGGAGATGTCTCGTTGCGTGCTTCTCCATCAAACGTCAATTATGGATGCGGTTTTCTAGGTGCTCGAGCTAACTTTTGTCATTTTACAACTGGGTGAACTACGACTAGTGACCCCGGAAAACTTGCCGCCAAACATAAACCGTGCGCTCCTTTTCAATTATGTCAATTGCAATGAGCTCTTGGTATATCTGGGGTCACGTAGAAAGTTAATCAGGACGTGAGTGCTCATCGGAAGATACCCTTTGGAAGTAGTTTCTTAGCCTCCGAGCCTGTTTTGTACGTTTTGCAGCTAGTGAGAAAATGTAAAAGTAGAAAGTTGCGGACTCTCGTAGGGTTGCCAATTCACCCTGGGAAACTTTTTACACACGTAAATAACTGTTTAAAACACTAAAATGAAACTTGTTGTGTGTATTGTAACTTTTGACAAAATGATGTTTTCTCTCTCTTCCTTTCTCTTTCTCTCTCCTGGTTTTATAAAATGTAAAAAAATGAAATGCAAGGAATACATGTTTTTAGACTTTTTATTTCGATTGGCAAATTGTAATTATTGTCTGATGTAAATGGGAAACTGAAAAAGGACAATTATGATTGATTAGGGGGGATGCCATGCCAGCGAATTATCGCTGATATCATGCTCACGTGGGTTTTGCAGGATGGATGAATGACGACGAAGAAGGCGATGTGGAATTTAATTATTATTATTGTAATCCTTATAGGTCATTTTAAAATGAATAATTGTGTTATGTAGTCTCTTGTTTCCGAAAAGTTATAATTGAGATTTGTTAACATGCAAGATATGCTAGTTTTAGGGATACTTAAGAAATGTGCATCTAATCACCAGTTCAATTTGATTTTTAGTTGTGTATATATAAAAAAGGGGGGTTTGATTTATATAAAGCAAATTTTGAAATCGAAGTTAATACATTGTAGCACCTTCTCAGTATTTAATAAATGCTTAAATTAATTATAGGGTTACCTTCTTACCTTGCAAACACAATAATGAATTTTAATGGGAACACTCAACCCTAATAAAATATTCATGCATAACTTGCCTGTATGTGTGATCCCGTTCTACCATATAAGAAAATTAAAACCGAAGAACGACCTTAAACTTTGCACTTGATGAGACCTCATAGGTTAGGTAAATAAAACCCCTCGTTGCAGTATACTGTCATAGTCTTTTTGTCTAGCGACATTGTTGCGAACCCATATTTAGGAATGTTATGGTCCAACCTATCCGGAGTATGTGGTTTCCTTTTAGATTTGGCATTTGCGAGAAGAATGTACTCTCTTCAGGCCCGATACCAGGCTGAGTGTTGAAGACTGCCTTAGGAGTCACCTTATGAGTCCTTGTTCGAAGGATCGACTAAGCGGTGCTACCTTGGTTTCTATCAAAATAATATCTTGGCATTCTCTTGAATGTGGTTTAGTATAATTATGTCCACTTGCCTTAAAATCACATGTAGTAGAGGCGTAGATCGCTAGGTGCATATTGGAATTAAACTAAACCCTAGTGGTTTTTGTCTGCTAACTTGTGGGTAGAAACTGTATTTTAACTCCTTGTATGCAAAATTGAGTGGAAGGATGTTGATTCTAGAGAACCTTAGAAATTGTAATCTTGTCCCTTAATCCCTTGTTATGTCATTTATGGCATTAAGGAATAAAGAATATTCCTTATGCGGAATCGTGAAGTGTAGTGACATGGGATCTTCGTGTACATAGATCCCTTGTGTTCATGTGTAGTTTATTATGCTCCTAGCTGTGTACTTCTTTAAGATGTCAGACATGGGCTTTTGTATCTCTTTGTTTCGAGATGATGTTAAGAACGAGACCTTAGTGCGATATAAGAGCATATCATATAATGCTGGACACGAGATTTGAGTTTAGGACTAAGGTCAATCTCGGAGTCTTTATAACTTAATTAAACTTTTTCATGCGTTGCAAAGAATATAAGTTACCTTGGTGCGACCAAACTTTGAGAAAACAAAAGATATGTATACCTAGCTATATATAACTCTTATAAGAATTCAATAAGTTTTCAAATTATAATAACAATGGTAGAGAAATAAATATAGTGTGAATCGAGAAATATTTTGGTGAAAAGCTGCCCTGTGTCTAAATCTCCGTCAAATCCTTGATTTCGTTCTGGACATCAAGTCACTTTCGCTTGAGTGTAAGGGTAAGATTGTAGCCATTAAATAAATGTTTGAGAAGCAAAATCTTAACATAAGAATGAGAGAATTAGAATCTTGTAGGCATTTTGAAATATGGAAAAATACTTATGTAAGTTCTGAAGATTGTCATAAGGGTAAAGAGCAAATTAAATGGTTGAACAATAAGTGAACTATGAAACGAATTTTCAGGACATGTAGGTGGAAAAAGGGAGAAATTCATGCTTACCTAATAAGGATCTTGGGAAGTTAGCCGTAACTAAAATACATTTAAAGTAATGTTTTGTCGTGGGTTCGCCGTTCCTAAAGTCACGTTTCTTGTGGTTGGGTCTTTGCTAGTATTTGTTCGTTGGGAAGAGTGTGGTATCAACATGTTGATGCCGTCTGCATGTGTCTATGTGAGTCGATGACTTATGTGATTGTCGCATGTGTGTCGAGTTCTGTACTTGGAGCCCTTACTGTGTTGTGTGTCGTGAGCAATGTAAGTCAAAAAAAAATTATCCTGGTATTTTACTGTTGTATTTAGGTGTGTAAAATGTGGGCACTACACAAATGGAATGGTGGGTGAATCTAAAGTGTGGGTTGCAACAAGTACAAAAATGGATGCATCAAATTCAATGGGAAACTCATGATTAGGCAGAGTAGAGGATGGCGATGTGTCAGTAGGATCTAAATCAGTGGCATAAGGTAGACTATGCTCAATGAGAGGTATGGATAGGGAGTCAATCTAATGTTGTAAGCATACAATTGTCTTACAATCATTGAAGGAGGATGTATTTTCTAGAAATTAGTGAGAGTAATAGAGAGTTGTTTTTGTTTTGTTATTCTCTTCAACAAATCTAACAATTTCTTCTTGAAGTGAACATACTTATATAATGAGCATGGTGTTTTCTGTTGCATGTGTGATAGTGTGGAAGTCACAGTTGTAATTCATTTACAATAGCAAGGCAAAAAATGTCTCAGAAGAACCTCAAAAAATAAACCTCCCTAACTACTTACAATGATGTGACTTTTACAGAAAAAAGCTCGATCGAATGGTTGGCATGCTAGCAAAGAATCAAATAAGCTCAAGCCAAAAACGATTTGAATGCACAAAAATGAACCCCTAGCTGAAAATAGGTGGCACTTTATAAAATAGTGCATTTATAATAGATTTTCAGTTGAAATATGACAAAAATTGAAAAAGTAAACGTTTGATGTGGAATGGCATAGATTTGAATCTTGAACTGCTAATAATGTGAAATACTACACACTTTTAAAAAAAATGAAACTAAAATATGTTAGACAGATAAAAAAATATGGTCCTTAAAAGGTCTAAAATTGAGGACGAAGGGGTAACTTTTGGCAAAAACTAAAATTTATTGAAATATGTGTCACCGAAATTTTTAAAAAAATAGCAGCAATGTGTAGAGCTCAAAAAAATAAAGGTGAAAAAATATCAGCCTCTTAAGCTTCTTTGATCAAAAGATATGACTTTCGAAAAATTGTAGCAAAATTCAAGGCTCAATGATGCAAGCAAAGGCTAAAAACCAACATATTGGTTTAATAACACTAGCAACATGTCATAGGGGCTAAAAATATACGACCAAGGCTAAAAACAACACGAGGCTAATTGGGAGCATCTTATAGTCATATGCATAATTGGGGGCTTAAAAAAGTCCACTTAAGCTTTAAATATCTATTTGTTATTAAAAATATATCCAAAGAGACTTATCATTAAGACCTATTACAATTAAGTGCCTTGCACATGCACTTATAGCCAATGCACTAAGAAATACACATTATAATTAATGTGAACAAAACAAATTTTGTTTAAGTATTTATATTTAAGAATTTACCATTGAAGAGCATGTCAAGCATTTGTAAACTTTAAACTGGCGTCCTGGGAGCACCGTAAGTCCAAATTTTAAAAAATTGGATTTTCTAGAACTTTTGTGAAAAAGAGAATCCATAAACTATATCTTGATAGCCATATATATATATATATATATATATATATATATATATATATATATATATATATATATATATATTGATGTGCAACTTGTCACCTCGTGTTTTTCCTAGAAACCTAGAACTTCAACTGGATGCCATAGGTGAACACAATATCATTTTTTTGCAAACTAGGAATTTAAAAAAATCTCTCAAAAAGGAAAAGTGAAAAATGAAGATTTTAAGCCTTCAATCCGGAAAAAAAAATTATGTTGTACACGTTGCTCCTTATTTGCATGCAATTATGGAACTTTAAGAACTCATGGAAAATAATTTGTGAAGCAAAAAAATCTCTTTTTTGTGTAATGTGCAATAAAAATATATTGAAAAAACAAAAAAATTATAAATGTTTTCATAAATAAAAAAAGTAGAAAAAAAACATTAAAAACAAACTATTTTTGGAAAAATTAAAAAACCCATATGATTTTTTTGGAAAATCGGAATGTTGGTTGTGCCAAAAAAAATATGGATGATGGCTAAATAAGTATGTAGGAAGAGAGAAAACGTAATGATTCTTTAGAAATCCACAATTGCCACTTGATGAAGAAAGGCTCTGATACCATGTAAGAATTGTTGAAATCCAAGAAGCTCTTCAACGTGTACTCACACCAACCATTGACAAATTGATAATATGTTATGGCAGATACACAGGACTAAGTAATGTCAATAGTATATTATTCTCACAATCGGTTACAATATACAAACAGAGGTGATCAATATATAGCATAAAGAAGATGTTGGTTCCAAATTTGTTTTTGACTAAGTAAAATAAGAGGTATGAACCAACTCTTATTTTGACTAAGTGACTGTCACATTTCTGAAGTGATGGATGCATATGAAAAGTGGTGGCAAGGGATTAGCGATGCCACTTATCTTATTCTAAGTCTACGAGGTGTGCACAAACCAAATCTAGTATAGTTCAGTGAACTTAAGTCAACTTAATATTAGTGCAAGTATAATATTGCACAAACAACTTTAACATATTCACCCTCTAGTTGCTTTCTTAATTTTCAAAACTTGTGTGTGCACATTATAGCACAATTTTTGTAGCAAGGAGGGATTTCATAGTGTACCAGTAAATAGATATTGTATTTTTTGTGAGATTTGTGAATAAACTTGAAGCAAAGGGATCCACAAAACACCCAAGCACTTATAAGCATTTGTTGGTATGAGGGATAAACACAACTTATTAAGAAAAGACATTGCATAAAGTTTTTCCCCCAACTTTTCTCACAATTGACAAAATTGTGGCTTTTAATGTTCGAAAATTGTGAATTAAAATTTGGTTATGAGGATAATTAGTGGATTGAAAATATGGTAATTGTAAATATTTATAGTTGGAAATCATGTTAGTGATCAAAGTATCTAATAATTGAAAAGTGTAGGCAATCAAATTCTCTTATTAGACATAAACAAAATCCAAGTTTGTGATGGTGTTCTAGCCTTTTTAAATAATATTAATTGAAAAATATGGGTAATCATATTGTCTTATTACACCAAAAAAAAAAGTAAATTTGTGATGATAAAACTTTTGGAAACCCTTTCCAATATGACTCTCATTAATAGATAATAATGTAAAGCTTGTGGAAACCAGCCTCTCCCTTGAGGGTCACTTCTTTATTTGCTAAGTGAAGTTAGAGTTTCAATATCTTTGTTACCTTAAACAAGGTGTGTATGCATATTGATCTAGCTGAATCACAAATACGCATTAAGGACATCGAGTTTACCTTACACAACATGTGATGTAGAAGTTCCATGATACTCTATACAATCTTGATCACATATAAGATGACATGTAATATATGTGTAGTATCTATGTTTGTCTCGTTCTTTTTAAATCAATCAAAATGTTTTGACACTTAAATCAATTACATAAACATTTGCAATCATAAATTGGTACAAGAAACCTTATATCACGGTAATGAAACAAAGTTTGGAGGGTATGTCATAAAGCTTAGCAATCGTAGAAACAATCTTTTATCTAAACAAGATGAACTTTATCAACCAATTTTACCTAAATGATGTTTAAAGTCACCATCATAAATATAGACATTTGCAAAGAGCTTTATGAACTAATTTGATCGAAACAGTGTTAAAAGTTGTCATTATTGGGATGGACTTGATACTGGATGCACGCCCAAGTGTTTGTCAAAATGCCTCTTTGCACCACGATCCCATGGACTATATTGCCTCTGTGAATGTGTTCTCACAGACTGTGTGCTTCTTCAAAACATGATCTCATTGAATGCAAGGCTTTGAGGATATGACATTCTTGGAGGACAATTTCAAACATGTTGTTTTGGTTGAGCTACGAAATAATCTAGGAGTACGATGGTGAAGCACTTTTGGGAGAGACGTCCATAAAGCATGGGCGCTAAACAATGATTCATTATAGAATGAACATTGCAAACCAAGTGTTCAACAAAATATTTGAGTTTTTTCTAGTTCTTTGGCTCGTATGTCTACCCTTTCTCCTTTCCAACACTCCCGATTGGAAAGTAGTCAGCTTTGAGGGGCTACTTGAAGGCTCAATTTGTTATCAGTTTTATACAGCTCACGGTATTCTACATAACCAACATCACATCATCGTAGAACGATAGAACACAACAACACAATTATCGTCTGGTGGAATGGTTGCAAGATCTTCACACTATGGGAGGGTATAGGAGCTTTCTAGACATAATATATTCAATAGCATTGCCCACAATTATCTACATATTGGAACATTGCATCTTAGTTGATCAACACGTCTCAGTAACTTAATATAACATTATAATGCAACAAACAAATCAACACTTGGTATGATCCATGGAGGAAGAGGATGTGAGAGGTCAATGTTTCAAGATTTTGGAGTCGTATGAGAGAGAAAAGGAGGTGGATTACACATAAGACCCTTATGAAGATACCATAATGTTCACATTGGATGGTTGTGGTAAACCTTTTGCTTAAGGACTGGGGGAGGCGGTGCTCACTCAATATTTTACACATTCTTTTTTTTAGAGGGTTGATTTAGGTTCTATTAGTGGTAGTGAAAGGGTTGATAGTAGTTTCAAGGCTATTGGAGGAACAAAATTTGGAGTGGAAAGAGGCAGGTTCTCTAATAAAGGAAATGTAGAGCAATTTCAATCTTTGAGCACGGGATCAGTGGATTTATAGGCAAGTAACCTTGATGTGGTTTCAAAAAGACAGAGAGATATGTCGGCTCTATATTTGGATCACAAAACAAAGGTGGATCAAGGTTGTGGGAAGAATGGGAGTATACCTAGCGGTTTTGTCAAAAATCTAGATGCAGAGGGTTGTTGGGTGGAAGGACTGCAAAACCCTGTGTCTAAGGGCGGATTTGCCCCAATTGTTAAGCCAATACATGCGTCTTTGGGTTCTCCCGAAGTGGTTTTAGGGAGGAATGGTTGGACGTGTATAAAGCTTCAAAACATAGGGTCAAATTGGTCTTGGGAGAAGATGTGAAGTTGGTTCAAGTGTTGGAGTTGACTAATACAACTTTGACTTAATGTTTTTTTGGGAGGAAAATCTTAGAGAAAAACTTAGAACATTGGATTACTCGTGTGTGGTAGTCATTGTTGGGTTATTCTCGTATTTTTCACATATTTTTATGGAGTTGGCTGGCATTTATCTCCAAAAATGAAGATGATGTTGGAAATATTTTGCATTCGAGATGGTTTTGTGGGTCATCTCTATTATCTTTAAAAAATTGGACTTCAAGTCACACGATTAGATCCTAAATTTTATCTATTTGGGTTAAGTTGTCAAGTTTGCCTATGGAGCTTTGGTCACTGGAAGTCTTTAATGCCATAGGAGATAGTATGGGAACCTTCATAGCAGTAAATGAGAGTTACCACTCGCAGTCGTCTTAGATAGTGGCCAAAATATCGGTAGATCGAGATCTTAAGGAGGGACTAGACGAGGAAATATTATTGGAGTGTGGTTGTTGGAAGCATATTCAATTTTTGGACTATGTCAGGATTCCCTTCAGGTGTGTTAGATGTCACATTTATGATCATTTAGCTTCATATTGCCTACTACATTTCTCCTACAAGGAGTGGAGGAAGTTGAAGTTGGTTTTGGACAATACGAGGGTGAAGCAAAAGCATGACATTCCGACATTAAATAGTGGTATGCAATTTGAGGTGGCCATGAGACATGACTTTTTGGAGACGTTGGTGGCTTCCCAAAATTTGATGAAAATTGTGGCTCCTAAAGGATCTCAACAAATGGGTGATAAAGTTGTGGAAGAAGATTTGATGTTGTCTAAAGTACATGCGCTTGTTGAAGAGCTAAAGCATTTTATGGATGACTCTATCCAAGATGTGATGATGATGGATCCCAACATAATGAACATTCAACATCTGGGAGCAAGATTGGGAGGTCCACTATTTGTTCTTTGCTAGTAGAGGCAAACCTTGTCCTAGTATCAACAAAGTAGGGGCCTAAATGGGGGAGTCATAAAGGAGTGGTTAAAAATTCAGGGAAGGAAAAGAGGTTTGTTGATTGACTAGACCGAGAACTACAAATTGTTTTTGGAATTAAAAGGGCCTCTCCTCTAATTGGGCAACATGTTAAGCATCCACAAATTTTAGGGGGTCCATCGTGGACGAAGAAAAATTCATCTAGACATTTAAAAGACACAAGCTTTTTCCTAATAGCCCGAATATCCTTTGAGATCTAGGATGGTGGACAAGGTTGTGGAGAATGGTGGCATTGAAGAGGCATTGAAGAGGGATTGTGCTAAGATATGAACAGAGATGAGTCTCATTTGGGAAGGTTAAGGATTTCCCTTTTATCTCATGCACAAAACAAAACAGTGAGAAAAATATTGCAAGGAAAACAAAAAACTTTATTTGGGGCCCTTTGAACAGGGCAAGCCCCCGAGTTATTGACCCAATGATTATTTTGTCCCTCAATGTTAGAGAGTTGGGAAATCCCTCAAAAAACTTGACCCTAAGGAGGTTAGTGGATTCTCATAACCCTAACGTTGCAATTATCCATGAGACTAAGGGGATAGGAAAAAGGCCATAAGAGAGTTGACTAAAATTTTGAAGTGGAATTTTCTTCTTATTGATTTTGTCTGGCGTTTTAAGGGAGTTGATCTCAATATGGTGAAAATCTTCTATGAAGCCGGTTAGTTCATCTTCCTTGTTTCAGGGATTGGTGTTGAACTCTTCTCTATGGAGTTAAAGAACACTCTATGTGGTCAATATTTACAGTTTGTGTGAGGGGGGGTGTCTTTCTAGGATTATTTTTGCAAACATCAAGTGGGGTTTAAATTTCACTATTAGTAGAGTTGACATGTGGGGGTCAATTGCTAGGGTAGACCCACTTGTTGATTTCTTCTTGCACAAATTTGAGGATGTTGGATTGGTGGATATGGAACCAATCAAGTTGGTTCCAACTTGGAGGAATATGAGAACTAGTGTATATAGGTTGGCTAAGAGATTGCATAGGTTCTTTGTCTTAAGAGTCTATGTTGAATGGCTCAAATTGGATTAGATCCTGGGTAGAAATTGGAGAAGAGTTTGACCATCTTCCCATTGTGTTGTGTAATGAAAAGGAAGATTCTAAACCTCCTAGTTCATTTAAATTCAATCCCACTTAGCTAAAGGAAGAAGATTTTATCAATTTATTGGAAGACGAATGGATTGTCTTCAATGCTTCCTCTTAGGAATCACCTAGCCTTCAATTCGTTGCAAATTTGAAAAATATTAAGAAAGTTGTTACAAGGTGGGCTTTTAATAAGCACGAGTATGAACACAATATTATTACTTTAGAACATTAGATTACTTGTATTTTCGACTAGGACTTTGAGATGGATTTTGATGAGGCTTCTAAAATTATGTTTAAATGTTTAGAGCAAAAGAAGAGGAAATTGGAGGATATTGAAGCTCAGTGGAGACTTACAAGTAGAGCCTTGTGGTTAGCAAATGGTGATGAAAATACAAGATATTTCTACAACCATGCTAATCATAGGAAAAATAAAAATACTATTTGAGAAATGCAAAGAGGATGGATCCAAAGCTAGGACTTTTATGGAGATTTTAAATATGGGGTTTCTCAAATTTGAGAATTTGTACAAGGAACTAAAAGAGTCAATACTGCAGAGATAGAATCTTTACACACTTTCCCAACTTTGTTTGCAAAGAAATAAATGGGAGTTTAGTGGAGGAAGTCGTCAAGAATTGAAGTTGGTTCTTTCATCACTCCGAAGGGATAAAAGCATGTGCCCCAACAAATGGACGAGTATTCTTTCTTGGTTTCTTTGACATTATCTCTAAGGTCTTGCTTAGGGTGGAGGATTCTAGAAGAATGGGGAAGGTGTTGGGTATATTTCGTAAGTTATTCCTATCTATCGGCTTTCTTCAACTCATATCCCCAAGGACGTACTGGAGAAGATAAGGAAGAAAATTCTCAAATTCTTTTGGATCGGTTGGAAAAAAAGATGACATTACTCTCATTAAATGGCAATTCTTGGCTATGCTAAAGGATGTTGGGAATGAAGCCTTTAAAATATCCATTATTTTGGGTCGACGCTAGCTACCAAAAGCCTATGTAGACTTATTTTGAAGGCAAGCCTTTGGAACCAAATTATTATATATAAGTATATTGAACTTCTTATTGTCAATAGAAGGATAAGAAGGCAAACACTATTAAACCTATTCATAATGTTGCTTTGGTGTGAAAGGCATCTTTTCAATCATTTCCACTTGTTGGGAGTTCATTAAATTGGAGGGAGATGGTGAAAGAGTCGCTGGAGATGACCCTTGGGTTGGGTGTGGTGGAATTCATATATTAAATGCAAACCTAATTATTGTACTACATGTGCTAGGTATTACTACTCTTGCACAAGCGATTGAGCCCTATTCCGCTAACATCTGGCACCAAGGTGGAAATGTGTTGAGATGTTAAGTTTAGATGGAGAGGTTGCAATTCAATGGGAGGGTTTTGTAAATAGACTAGAGTGTAGTCATGTTAGAATCAGTGAAGATGAAGATGTGCTACTTTGGTACAAAAATCCATCATTGAGCAAGTATATTGTTAGGTTGGGGTATAAGGATATGTTTACAAATGTGGATCGAGGAAGTGTTGCCAAAAACAATTGCATGGATATGGGTGTTGCACTATGTGCAAAATGGAGGTCAAGTCCATCAATCATTTACTAGTCACATGTCCATGAAAACTCAAAGTTTGGGCAAAGATGGAAGGGCTTGTTGGCATTAGGGATGGTGGGCATGGGGACAACAATGGACAAGTGCTTAGAAGTAGTATTTGAAGATTGAACTAAAGGCTTTTAGGGCCCTACCACTAATTATGGCTTGGGGCATTTTGTTGGCTAGGAATACAAGTATTCATCATGATAGTTATATTCCTACCTTACAATGCTCCTCAAAAAAATTCATACCATTTTTGAACACTCTCACTATCCTAAGCCTACGATTTCTAGACAATTAAATCGCCCACCCATTGATAAATATGGTGCATGGTGATACTTTGATGTTTCACACCAAGGCAAACCAGCCTTGTGTAGAATTGGTGGTATCATCTTTTTCAAGTCTATGCATTTCATCAAGTTTCAACTAAGTCTAGGAGGAGGAACTCGTAATTTTGAAGAGCTTATGGCCCTAAAACTTGTGCTAAAATTGGTGGTGAACAAAAGGGTGGAAATGATGAAGGTTTTTGGTCACTCAATGATGTTATATATTAGCTAACTAGGGTTTACATACTCCAATATTTGACTTTATCGCCTTTTTTTCAGTCAGATTAACAAGATGTTGCAATATTTCATCAATATTTTTTTCACACATGTTTTAAGGGAGAGCTTAATACTAAGACCATCTCTCCTTCCAAGGAGAATTTGGTTAGGGGCTGACAGATGGGTAATTTATAAATTCATAGAAGGGGAAATATTTCTAAGTGCATTCTTTATGTGAGTCCTAACTGAAGTTGCGCTTACTTGGGTTTGGTTTTGTTATGGTTTTGGTGATTGGTGATTGCAATTTTGTGGGGTTCTTTTTTTTTTGCCCCAAAGATTGTGGACTTTCTTTTTTGCTTTTTGGATGTTGGTCCTTACGATGAACTTTGCACTAGGATGTTGTGGTGGGTGTCTTCATTTTTTTTCTTGGTATTTGTTCAATGGGTGGCGAATGTTCTTGGTATTTTCCCCTGGGAGAAAAAAAAACCATCATTATAGACATTTCTAATGATAAATTAGTATAGGAACTATATCAAGACAATGAAACAATGTTAGGAGAATTTATCATAAAGCTTAACTGTCATAGAAACAATCTTCTAGCTAAACAGATGGACTTCGATATGTCCAATAGACCCATTCAGCCTAAAGCGTATTGACTTGGTCATAAATATATGCACACTATGTATGTTTGTTTCAAAAAAACTTAACTCAGTCAAAATGTTTGACATTTAAATCAATTACATCAACATTTGCAATCATTAATTAGTACAAGAAACCCTGTATCAAGACAATGAAAGTAAGTTCGGAGAATATTCCATAAAGCTTGACAATCATAGAAACAACTTCAATCTTCTATCTAAACAAGATCAACTTTATAAACCTTACCTAAACAGAGTTAAAGTTGTCGTCATTAAATAGACATTTGCAATCATAAAATAGTACAAGAATTCTTATATCAAGACACTGAAACAATCTTAGGAGAATTCATCATAAAGCTTAACAGTCGTAGAAACAATCTTCTATCTAAACAGATGGAGTTTCATAGTTGTTAACGACCAATTTGGCCTAAAGGGTATTAGAAGAAGTCATCCCTATAAATAAATGTTCGAGGACATCTAACAAACAACACTCTTTTGTATATATATTTGTCTTATCAAAACTCGATATAATTGTCTCAGCCTCTCCTAGATAATATGTTTTCTAAAGCAATTTTGGCATCAGATCCTTCTGAATACATTTTGGGAATTATTCTAGAGTTCTGAAAACAATGTGTCCTTTGTTAATTTAGTTTGTATTTGATCTCAGCCTTTTGAGATTTCAAAATAAACTCGCAAGAAAAACATAACCAGCAAAATAAGAATATCTTGTATTATGATGGCTGCAACACCGTAAATTCCTGTACACCCTTTGTTATTTTATTTAAACACATCAATTGAAAACACAATATATGCACATATAAAAAGGAATAAACTATGAGTTCCAATCTACTTAACCTTCTCACAAGAATAAAGATGACAACTGAACATATCATTTTTACTCAGTCAAAAAGGCCTACTACAGGATCACCACTTACTAAGATATGGAGCATGATGGCAAAAATAATTAGCTAAATGGTACATGCAAAACATGCACCGGTCTGAATTAGTCCGTGTTAGAGACATAACAGAAAGAAGATAATCCTTAGCAAGCATCTTGGAGGCATACGGCACACCCTCCCACAGGTTACAATCAAGGTTTGTTTAAATAATATGTGCAACATTTCTTTACCTTAGGCACAACAAGAATTTCTTGCTCTTTCAGCAGGTCTGTCTGTGAGAACCATGCCTGTAGGATGCTGCACAGGCTGAGCTTTAGGCAATCTCCGTGCTGCACATAACACAATAAGTAAAGATCTCAGTTTAACAATTGAATACAAGATTAAGATGATATCAAAGAGAAACGAATTTGCATGGGAGAGTGTCAAAGAAGAGATAAACATAAAGGAACAACCTAAATATTCAATTTTAATTTTTAACAGATATGAGCAAATAATAAAGTTGTTATGTTTATTATTCTTGGTGCGTTCAAATAATTAAAACAAACATGAAAATTTCTCAGCAATATTGTTAAAGCAGAAATCATCTGGGAGAAGACAGCTAATAGTCCAATCTTGCAGAGATGCAAACATCAAGGTGTAAAACCAAAATAAGACTACAAATTTCATGGCTGACTGTTAATTGCACTGCCATCATGAAAATTTGGCAGAATATGTTTGATATACAGTATTCCAGCATCTTTTGCTCCATTCATCCTTTGTGTGTTTGATAAACAAACATCCAAGGTGTTCAGCAAGTATAAACTCTTGACAACTTATTCATTAGAATTATTCAAAATACTAGAATTTTTTGACACTTATTCATGCGGGATAAAATATATTTAACAAAACTTCAATCAAAAATCAAACACTATATTTAGTAAACATCCACAAAATTTGAATACTCTTTCAAGGAATTAAAATGCACTAATGTTACAACAGCCTAAATAGGTCAAGTAAAAAGAATTTTGTAATGGAAAGGGGACCTATTAGGCATTGAAGGGAGGCCACTGTAGCTCAAAACCCATCCTCACATAAGCCACTAATTAAACACCAATTACTACCATGAATAAATATAAATGATAAGCCAAACCCCCATGGTTGGCCCGCCTCAACGGTATGTCATTGCGCTGGTGACCACTAGGTCATGGTTTCAATCTTGGTTAAAATGTGGCATCACAGGCTAGGGCCCTTCGGGTGTGCCAGGTCACTGGGTCCTTCCAAAGCCAAAAGGAGAGATATAATATGATACCTCAGTTAACAAAAATATATATAAAAGATAAGTTGCAATTATTCAGGAATGATGTCCAGCATGTGTCAATGTGAAAACATATTGCATGGCTGATCTGCAATGGATCCTAGGTACACATTCAGAGAACAACATGTGACGTGGATGATACAGAGTAACTGTGTAACTGACAAGGTGAAGACATGGGGTATTGGACCAGCCTCCAAAATCTCCAAAATGAATATTTGACAAGAATAAGAATTATGTCAGCATCATGATGCACAATTCAGATTTAAGAATAAAAAGTTTGTCCTGCTGTTTTCACTGCCAAAGACAACATGTGGCGAAACTTTCAAGGGAAGTTTATTAGCCAGCAAAAATGCCCAGGTGGGGAGTTACGGGACAAGCTGGAAGGAAGAATGACACGTGAGACTCCCAGAGTATGGACTGAAACAGGTAATGGAATTTCATCAGTCAGAAGCTCAAACCCTCAGTTGATTCATTACAAACGCATGTAATTTTACACCTATGAAGTTGTTTTGGCACATTTACATGAAGGTGAGTGGAAAACAAGCAAGGGAAAACAGGGCAGAGCACAGTATGGTAAGGTAGAAGACCAAAAGGTTATATTTCCAAGTATTACCGTGCCCCAAAAAGAATGAATGATCCATAAAACATCTGCAGGACATCATATTGTGAAGGGAAATAGAGTTGTCATACTTTCCTGTCTAACTTTCTCTCCACATAAATTGGTCTTTACTGTGAGTGGGAACACTGTTCTGGGCTGAATTGTGATGCCATGTTAATTAAAAATCCTAGTAAAATGAGAGGGATAGGGATTTTGAGAGACGTTGACAACAATATTTTGGGAATAGTAACTTCAGATGTTCAACTGAACTTCAAAAACATTTAAGAGGGAGAGATGTTTGACTACAGACCTTATATTGACAACATTCCTTGGCACAAAGGAGCTCTAAGTTGATCAAGAATTATCCTTGATGATTACCGTCTTAAAGAATTAACCATAGTTTTGAGAATCTATGAGTCTTAGGGAAAACTTGCCAAGTCCCAAGACAATTGAGCCTTAGTGAATCCAACTAACTCAACTCAAGAAACTCACCATTCTATAATTAAAACCATAGTTCGCATACCCGGTACTCAAAAACTCAGGAGACCAAAAAACAATAACTCGCAAATACTCAGCAGGCCGAAAAAATTGACTCGGCAACTTTAAAAATACCTAAATTTCTTTAAAACCATAAATTTTATGCAAAATATAGTTACAAAATGTATCAAATGAGTCTGTAAAATGTTGGGGAAGTGTTTTCTATTAGATTTGAATAGAAATAGAATACAAAATCACATCAACGTGCAAATACAACAGCCAGCTGATTAGTCTTATGAATTTAGGATGATGGTCATCGAAATTTTCATCATAAATTGCATATTTATGCGTTACAAATAACTAGTATAGATATCTTAAATAAATATATCTAAAAAATGCTGAGAGTTATCAATCTCAAAGCCTTTATTTTGGATTTTTATAAATTCATTTCTTTTTAGACATATTTTTCATGACTACTGACAAATGGTGTGCATCTAGATAAACTAATGTGTGAGGCATGACAAAAAAAGGGATCCAAAACCCGCCATATCACCAAAGATATTATGATTTTGCAGTTGACATTCTTAAAAAAAAAAGACTTCCAACTGACAGTCAAAGGGACATCAAATTTAAGGTTGGAACTTACAGCCCACCAACCACCCCGCAGGATGCCATTGTTGCACACCTCTTAGTGTAACAATAATTTACAGTTTCCAAAAACTTGCCAACAGAAACAAATAATAAATAATTAAAAAAAACTCACAAGTAGTCGCCAAAAACTACTTGTGAGTAGTTGCCTCCGTAATAAAAGAATCAGTAGCTTAAGTGGTAGAGCACCTAAGCATGAGCGAGGGAGGTCCTAGGTTAGGGTCCTAGCTGGTCCATGGAAAATAACATTTAAGTTCGGAAATTTTCAAGTCATACAGTCTCCAGCCACCCCCCCCCCACCCCACCCCACCAAAAGGCATTCTAATACCCATACCCGTTTCCATTTCGTAGTAACATAGCCAGGCATACAATGGAAGGAAAGTATACTCATACAGACAGAAAAGTACAACCATAACAAGTGATGTCTCAATCTTCAGCATGATAGGAAAAGTTACCAATTTCATAGAACAGTTCATTCACGTTTTGTGCTGTCTTTGCTGATGTTTCCATGAAAAATAGTCCATTTTCTTTTGCATATGTTTCTGCTTCCTGCAAAATCATTCAAAGAATCAGAAAATTTTGTTGAAAGGCAAGTTAGTAAAACATTTTACATACCCCAATGCATATATATTGTGCATGCTAAATGTCTTGAGTATAATTAACACGCATCAAGGCATTTCAAAAACTCAAATATTTCACAACAAAGAAAAAGATGTTTAGTAGTCGGCACAACAATAAAAAACAGAATAGGAATTTGAATTGTGCTTCCAGACAATAAGGATCAAAGGTTAAAGAGCTTAACACAATTATGTAAGTTAACAAGGCCTTATTTTCAGGTTGATTGACATTATTCCATTTTATAATAGCTGCAATGGTAAACGTTGTGTCTAAACATGCTATTATAATGTCTAATTTTATCTTGATTTAAGATGCTGCCATTGGACATTGAGTCAGCGCAATGTTCTGTGCTGAACTTATAGTATAAAACAACTACCAATTGAAACTTAGATATAACTAGCACAAAGCAGAGAATTTATATATCCACTATTACCCCACCAGATAATAAATATGCAAAAAGGTAATTGGATAGAATAGGGAGATTCGATGATAACAAAATAAAGGGAAACTGTAAACATACTCGGCATATTTTAAAGATTAGAAAGAAGGATATTCTTTTATAACATGTACAGAAGAGGTAGAATGCAATCCCAAAAGATTATTACCAGGATAGAACAACCAATATATATGATCCTCTCATCAATCCTCATCATTGGCTGTAAAGATAATTAAGGGAATTAAAGAGGGTGGTTGTGATTTCCAGTAACATAAAAGGGAGGAATGTGTAATGATAATCTATGGTTCATGCGTTGATAGAAAACCTTATTTAGCAAGCGGAAGGCATATACAATATTATTGGGTAGGATTCAATTCACACAAACAAAGTAACTTGGTAGCCCATTAACAGTTCTTTACATCCATTGTAATAATAGAACATTATGAAGGAAGTCACAATTGAACAATTGCTTTGTGAGCTTTGTTCATAGATTTTACTGATATCATTGTATGAATATAGGCATGCATGCTGCTTAATTAAGTATTGCCTTGTAATAGCTTAACTACAGAAATCCCCTTATGAAATTTGCCTCTGTTCCTGGCCTAGCTTTATGCCTGTTGTAGTTGCTTTGGTTTAACTCCGTATATGTTGTTTCAAACTTCTTAATACAAATTAATGCAATCCATGGGATCCAATTGTTTTTAACTGATTTTAATGAAAACAACTAGATTCTGATAATAAAAATTATGAGATTCAAATCCTGATGAACAAATGCCAACTCATCAAATTACATGCAAAAACACATTGATCTAGCAATAATGGGAGACTGAATATTAATGCAATGTCCATATGGTCTAATTTATGGACTCCAAGAAAAGGAAAATGGAAAAGCAACAAATAAAGGCTTCACTTGTAGAGATAGATAGCTCTGCACAAAGTTTTGATTTGCATGTAAATGTTTGCAAGGAACTATGGGACAAATTGTCATTTTGGATTTCAAAAGAATGGATTACTGTGGTTATTTACAACTTAAAATAACAACCAAGTCTACACACCAATAAATCTAGCTGAAGAAAAATATTGAGAAACAATAATAATACCTCTGGTTCAACCTTCCGCTTTGCTGCCATATCAGCCTTGTTTCCAGCAAGTGCCATTACCAAGTTTGGGTTGCCTGCACCAAAAACTTGCTCTTTGGTGAATAATTACTATATACAGACCATCAGGACGTGGTTCAATCTAAACTTATACCATAAGCAAGAGGAACTTGTTCCAAATATAAACATAGAAGCTACCTTGTTTTTGAAGCTCCTGCACCCAATTCTTTGCTCGGGTAAAAGAATCCTACATATACAAGAATTGGGATCAAAACACCAATATTGAATTTAACATTAAGTTTCAATATATCTGGATTCTGCACACACATTTGCAACATAAATCCAAATATGTATAAATGGTTTGAAATGTTCTTATCACATTACAATATTTGGAAGGTCTAACTAGGGAGCTCGAAACACGTTTATTGAGCTGCAATGATTCGGTTGACATGAAATCCATTTGCTAGTTAAAATAGCTAAATTCAAGTGGAGATAATCATTGTTGAATCACACAGCAGAATTAGCCGTCTTCTGCAGTACACAGAAGGGAGGAAGTCAGGGCAATATGAACAGTCATAGAACTGTACCGCAGAGTATGGTACCATACACATTACTGACCAGTAGTGATAAAAGGCTACAGATTGAAAATGCTTAATCTCATGAGAAAAGAGACACCGTGTAATTAGGAATTTAGCTCATTCCTATGTTAATATATCATCCATATTATGATTTTAATTGTCTTGACAGGTGCCAATCAAGGGAGACTCCGACACATGAGCAGTATGAGTAAGAGTTGGGTAACATGGGAGAGGAGAAATATAAGAACTTAGAGAGACCAGTACAATGGCTACCAGCACTAGCAACTGCATGCGATGGGGAGATAGAGATAATAAAGCGATGTCGACTGTAGGGGGTGTTTGAATTCTATTACCAGGTTGAGGAAATGGATACTGAGAGAGTTAAGCTGTTTAAGGGCACTATGGACTAGTACTTGTGACTTTTCATGGGCCAGATGCGAATGACAACAGAGGACATGCTCCAAATACTTGGGAATGGCAGCCAAGACAGAGATAGTGACCCCCAGCTGAACGTGGAGCCTCAAAGGAAAGCCCCTTTTCAAAGAGTAAAACGAATCCCTGTTGCGTCACATCAAGGATGAAAGCCCTACCACACCTGAGATAGGCTATTATGGGGGGATATAGTATGAATACTGCATGATAAGAGGACTAACAGACTGTCAAACAGCATCTCAACTTGCATCAGAAATTAAGTTGACCTGATACAGGGACAAGCTTTGACTAGGCACATTATATCTTAATTAGACTCTCCAACAGATGATAGACATACAACACAAATGACACAGCTCATTGAGCTATGTCACTCTGATGTTGTGGGATGCAGAGGAGCCTACCGATCATAAGACCCAGTGGATGTCCTGGTCAAGACTGTGTTCCCCACACAGCTACACAATGAGGTGACAGTTGGGAGTGCCACTACAAGGGACGAGGTAAATGTACTGCCTGTGCATAGCAACCATACATGCACTGACTGTGGTATGGAAAACATACCAAAACATGGAGTGGGAGGACAAGAATGACTGGGGCAAACTGCTTGTAAAGACAAAGGTAGTCTGGAAGATAATCAGTGAGATACACCACTCAAACGGGTAGGCATACAGTTAGCACATGAGGATGGGGATGCTAAGATGGAGGGAGATAATGGGGCAGAGGTAGAGTAAAGAAAAACAGAGGAGATGTTGGAGAAGATACTGGGAGGGTTGACTCCAACAAGACAATATCATCCAGGCAATATATGACCGGAGGGGTTAGAGGAAGAGGGATGAATCGCATCAACCCATGTATAGGTCGTGGATATATAGCAAAGAAGACTCAGACAAGTTACCAAATCCGGCCAGATCTGCACAAAGTCCAGCCGGATCCAAAATTTTCAGCCAACATCGATAACTTCGGTCAGGGTCAGCCCTATTCTTATTTTTAAACATATATTTTTTAAAAAATGGGCAAAAAAAGACACCCAAAAACCTTATATATGATTTAATATGAAATATAATAACATATTATATTACGTTATTAATTTTTTCATTGTTTTTGTTAAATTTGCATATTTAGAAACTATGTTTATATATAATATCAGTGTTCCACAGGCCCACGTCCCCCCCCCCCAAAAAAAATCATCATTTCCAAGGAAGGGGACGTCCCAAGGACTTGGAGACATCTAGTAAACATCCCCCCACTGTCCCACCACCACCACAAGCAGTTAGGGGACGTCCCCAAGACATCCCCCTAAAATGGAGACATTTTCGTTCCAACGGGAACATTTGGGAGACTTGGGGACATCCTCAAGACCTCACAAAGTCTTGTTGAAGTCCCTCAATCGTCTAAGAGCATTGCGGTAATCCTTTGCTGCAAAAATAAAAACTGATTTTTTAAAGTAAAAACATTTTTTTAGATGTTTGTGCACCCAACCCTAACCCTAATCAATTATGAGGACCCCCCAACACTTTAAGCACTCAAAAAACTATAAAGAACCTCACACCCTCACTCCAAATCAGAAAACATTGGACAAGGCCACAAGTGCAAGAGTAAAAGCAAGAGTGAGAACAAGTAAGGCAGCAAGAGTGAGAGGTTGAGAGCATTAGCAAGGAGAGCAACAACAAAAGTTTGAAGAGCAAGTGTCACGCCTTCATTGATCAACCATTCAAGTTTCAACACATTCATCAAGCATGAAGCTCTCAAGCCTTCAAGGTAAGCCATGGCCCATCACCCTTCATCTTTTGACATTTTTGCTGTTTTCAATTTTTGGATTTGCAATATTGCATTTTAATAAAAAAATAATTTTAAATTTATAAATCGTTAAATTTTTTTAAATAAATTACTAAATTGTTCATAGAATTGTAAGTGCTTATAATTTAATAAAATGTTTTTTTTACTGTTGTAGGGTTGTTAAACAACAATTAGGGAACCATAAATATTAAATAGTTAATTAAAAATTTAAAATCATTGTTTGACGAAGGTTGAAAATTCAAGATTAAAAAATGCCTATTTTGTCTATCCTCAACTTTTGTGTTTTGTGTGAACTGAAGTAAAAAAAATCCTTGGGTCTTGGACTCTTGAGCCCTTGCATAATGTATTATTAATTCATTAAATTAATTTATTGGCATGTATCCATAAATTTAATTTCTTAGAGTGTCACTAAGAGTTCTCACAGCATGAGTGACGAAGAGGGTCAACAAGAGCTTATGGGGGTTGAATCTGAGACTTCGAGTATAAATGTGGAGGGGGGAAGGGGTGGGGGTGGCGGGTAATGTAAGTAGTTCCATTGGGAGTGCAACTGCACATTCTAATGACCCAAGTTTCCAGATCTTTTGCTACTAAGAAGGATTGGTCTACTTATAGCTTCATCCACTCTATAAAGAGGAATAGGCTTACCTCTATGAGGTTGGAGAAGATTGCAGTTGTACAAAGTTCTTTCCATTTTATTGATTGCAACACACTTACATACAAGAAGAGTCCGATAGTCCGATGGGATGTAGAGCCAAAGGATCCAACACGAGTTGATGATGATGCAACACAAACAGGGTTGGTTATTATTAGATTGGAGTTGCTTTACCTCGAGAAGTCTAGCACAGTTTGAGTGATGAGGAGTATGGTGCAGACTTTGGAAATGATTAGAGGCATTGGGCCATTGGCCAATTGTATTTGAAATTTGGGTATAATCATCATTTTGAATATAAAATATGATATAAATATTAATAAATTGATATTTAGCATTTTTGTTGTTCAATGCAATGTGTTTAGTATTTCAAACTTTCATTTGTTATTCCTTATACATTTTTTTATAACTAATTTTCAAGTACTACACATATTTGCACTGTCATCCCCAAAACTAGGTCGTTGGTCCCACCGTCCCTAAGACCCATCCCCCCATTCCAAGACTCCATGGAACTATGATAATATGCATATATTTCAGCCCAGATTTTTCCAAACATTTTCAAGAATTCCAAAATTTTGGATTTTTTCCCCCTCCCAAACAGATCCGGATTTCCAAACTTGGCAATTATGTGTCAATGCTTGGGGACAGACAGAGGAGAGAACAGCCTCAAGAGGAGCCTATCTCAAAGAAAGGGGGTCGGTCACTCCTAGGTATTGCTTCCAGCTCATCACCAGTTGCTTAACTATACAATTCTGGTGCAGCATCCCGGATAGGCAGTTGAGGGTAGAGGAGTACAGGAGAGAATTCCGTTACAAGCTAGACAAAAAAAGAAGATAGAAAGGAGAGGACCATAGAAGCAAAGCCACCCAACCTATGACACCGATGGGAGCAGAGAGGGCAGTGGACCTCACATATAGCATGAGATCCTAGGGAAAACAGACACTAGAAATCAAAAGGATGCATGTTGTACATCTTCAAAAAAGAGCCTTAATCCCAAGAGGAACAAGAGAGGAGTAGGCAATGCTAATTGGAGCATCTGAAGAGACCACCATTACAACCATCTTAACGGGAACAAGAATCTTCTACATTGACCGGATATAAACATAAATCTCATCATATCATTGGTCCGCATCAGGCCTCCCCCAATCATTTCTACCTTTTTCTTGTATTTTTGTTCATCATTTCAGTCACTTATATGTCCAGCCTATTTGAATTTCTTGTCTTCTCTTACCTTTCTATTCTTCTCTCCTCTGTTGCATGTAATTTCCTTGTTTGTTTCTTAATCTATAAACTTTGTCTTCTTCTACAATGCTCCAGTTCTGAGTGAGTTCCACTGGGGGGGTATCCATAGGGTTATTTTTCACAACTTTTGCAATGTTCAGAGGTACCACAAATGTTGGTGGACTACACGGTCACCGTTTGAGGACTTATGAATAGGCTTCCAACCAGCATTTTTAAATTCAGCTTTAATATTTTGCATACTTTTGACAGCAGGTCCAATATCCTGCATTCTGAGCGCTATTTGAATTTTGAACATTTTTTGTGATTGTTGGGACATTTCAGCCTATAAGGTTGGGATTTTTGAAACCTATCTTAGCTGATTTTGGGCTATCATTTTCCAGCCGTTTTTGATCTGAAGTTGTTTCTTCAACAAATAGATGGACCATTTTGGCTTTATTTCATCAATCTTTCAGAATCATTCCCCCTATTTTTCCCTCACATGGAAGAAAGATTGATCCTTGCAAGTTGATCTTTGTGTTAAGCTCTCAAATCCTGCTCTACCTTGGAGATTTTACTTCTCAGCAGTCACTGCAGCAGTGATTAATTATTTGGAGGCAACCGAGAACAATCTTTTATCAACCCTTATGGCTGCTATCTTCAGGTAAGGTAGCTTTTGATTTCACATCTTTCCTTTCGCCACAGTTACTAGAATTTGTATAAGACTTACATTACTTTATTTTCGTAGAAACATAAAGAAACTCACAATAGATTTTTATTCAATAATTTGGTCCATATAACTATTCTGCCCTTAAAATCAGTTCATGTTTTTTCATTACTTTTACAAAATCAAATCAGCTCATCCTTAGCACATTATAAGTCTGCACATAAGTAACTCATGAAGTGAAGAAATGCTACCTACCGAATTTGTTACATCATAGACAATTATAGCTGCAGCAGCACCTCGGTAATACATAGGAGCCAAGCTATGGTATCTTTCCTGTCCTGCAGTGTCCCATATCTCAAATTTTACAGTCGTCTCATTCACAGCAAGTGTTTGAGAGAAAAAGGCAGCTCCAATTGTTGACTCCTGATAAGACCATGAAGGATATGTTAAATCAAACTCGTTGAAATAAGTGTCAAAAAAATAAAACAAATAGAGGTGGTAGAACATTTAACCTGGTAGTCCAAAAATTGGCCTTTCACAAACCGCAATACCAGGCTCGACTTTCCAGCTCCCATATCACCAAGAAGTACCTACCAGGCAGAGTTCATTATACAAGTTAATCACTAGTGAGTTCAAAAAACATATACACAATCACAATTTGTTGTTTCTATAACATCTGCTGCTTCTACAAATAACCTCATTCTGTGAATACTATCCTGGGTGAGAATCGAAGCTCCTAAAATAGAACATAAAAATAAATATAGGTGGTATCATAGCATCCAAATTAGAGTGAATTGCCTAGCAACAAAAAATGAGAAAATGCTCATGATACAAATGAACATTCTATTAAAGCATACAGACTAACCAGGGAATTACTAAAAGCACCCATTGCTCTCAAAGGAACTTAGAGAAAAGGTGAAATCCCACTTTAGCACAATTATACTTTATGAAATATCAAGTCCTATTACCTAAGCAAACAGCATATATGAGCAATTCAAAAGCATAGAATCAAAAATCAAAAAACTATCTGAGAAGAACCCTAGACCCAAAAAAAACTAAAATAAACTTCTTCTCCCAAACAAACCTTTCAAAAAATCCATAACCCCAGTTGGGAGTACTAAAAATTAAAAAAACCATTTAGGAGCATAAAAAATAGGGAGAAAATTGACCAGTAATCAATCATAGAGCATCCAACATGGCACATCGACCCCCTTCAATATCACACAAATTATGAAAAACTCTTAAACTCAGACAGGGTAAGCCATTTAAGATTTCCAAATTAACATAACCTAGCCGTCATTAATTGGTCTGCTAATCACAACGACAAACAATTCACCCTTTAAAGAAGAAGCTCTCTATGAGTTGGTTGTGTGTATGCACTTACTACATGAGGCATTGCATTCCATTCTCATTATCAGTTGCAATGAGCTCAAGGGGTAAATCAATGGAGCTTTCATAGCAAAGACCTGAATTAGAAACCCCAACAGACATGTTAATGTCTAATAAGGTCTTGAGTTCAATTCTCGTTGATTCAATTTGAATGAGCCCAATTGGTAGATCCACAAAGAATTCATAGCAAAGACCTAGATTCGAAACATCAAAAGACAAGTTCATGTCTAATAATGTCCCAAATTATATTCTAGTGTCTCAAGTGGTAAATCAACCAGGCTTTATCGAGAAGACCCAGAGTTGAACCCACGAAAAACTTGTTAATGTGCAATACAGTCTCTGGTTCAATTCTCATTGTGTGAATTAGGATGAGCTCACGTCGCAAATCAATGAGCCTTTCATTACAAAGACCTAAGTTTGAAGTCTGAAAAACACATGTTAATGTGCAATTCACTCCTAAGTTCATTTCTCATTGTCGCATGCGATAAACCAATATGGCTACAAAGACCTACAATTGATTTCTTGGAAGACATTATAATGTGTTATGTCACTTGGAATAAGCTCAGTTCAAGAAAGCTTTTATAACGCAGGCCTAGGTTTGAATTCCCAAGAGCCATGTAATGTGTATTGAGGTTCCAGGTTCAATTCTCGTTGTATCAAGTGGTAAATCAATGGGACTTTCATAGCAAAGTCTCAAATTCAAATCCCTAGAAAAACATGTTAATGAGCAGTGAGGCCTTCGCTTAAATTCCCATTGTGTCAATTTGGATGATTCAATTCTCATTATGTTATTGTAAATCAAACGGACATTCGTAGCAAAGTCCCAGCGTTGAATCCCCCAAAAAACATGTTAATGTGAAATAAGGCCTCCGACCTAATTCTCATTGTATCAATTTGGATCATTCAATTCTTCTTATGTCGGTGTAAATCAAGGGGAGCAAAGTCCCATGTTTGAATCACAGGAAAAACATGCTAATGTACAAAAAGGCCTTCTGAGTCAATTCTCGTTGTGTCAATTCAGATAAGCTCCAGTGGTAAACCCGACGAGACTCTCATAGAATACACCTAGGTTTGAAATCCCAAAAGATATATCTATGTGTAAAAAGGCCTCCGGCTCAATTCATATTGTCTCTAGTGGTAAATCAGCTGTGTTTTTGTAGTAAATGCCCAGGTTCAAATCCCAGACAAACATACTAGTATATATAAGGTCTCTGGGTCAGTTCTCATTCAATTGAGATGAGCTCAAGCAATATATCGATAGGACTTTCACAGCAAAGATCCATGTTCAAATCTTCAAAAGATATGTTAATATGTAATAGGGTTATGACAATTGTCGCATCCAATTCTGAGTGCACGGCACACCTCAATGTCAAACCCTTTTGAGGTAAATGTATAGGTGAGACTATTGGGTATTTACTGTTCACAGGGATGGAGTGATTCCTCAAACAAACGAGTTGATAAACTTGTTCCATGCAATTGAGCGCTGAGCCTCATCAAGTCACAATAAATCAATAAACACCCTTTGATCATGACGAATTTTGGTAGAAACTATCCCCCAGAAAAGTTAGTACCTCCAACATTAATACCAATTTGGGAAAAAAAACAATCAAATACAATCCTTCGTTTCTATCATCCATAAATCACACTTACAAGCTTGGCCTGCATAGTGCTGGTTCCCGTGGTTGCCATTGAAACAGAAACTAATCAAATTATCCCCAATTTCTCCACAGATCGCCAAATTCTACAGCTGCTGGATCGTTGAAGAGCTCAAAATCGGATCCACACGAAAATATGGAAAATTTCTGCTGTTGATCGGAAAAAGAAATTGAGTCTTCCTCGTAACCTGCGTAAGCAGCAGCAGCAGCCCAGTTTTATTAATTAAGGTTGCAATCAAACCCCCTTTCCTAAAAATAAAATAAATACCGGCCTGACCGGTCGTATGCTAGAAGAGAAAGACACGTGTCGGTTTAGGAAAACAAATATTTCGCAAAGTCTTGTCAACGCATGCAACCCTCGTGGACCTCGATTTTCCAAACGAGAGGGTTTTGTTTGGTCGAGATGAGTTTTGCATATGGAAAGTTGTAACAAGTTTGGAATTAGGGTTTTCTTGGTCACCGTGTTGTGGAAAAGGGGCACACAATTATAAAATCTTTTTTATCCTAATAAGAGCATGGTCCCGTGCAAAGGGAAAGCTAAAATTTTTACGTAGATGCGGGAGAGGAACAATAGGATATTTTAGCATTAATAGGGTCCCATGATTTTTTATTTTTCTGTGCAGAGATAAAACATGAAGCTTTAGCACTAGCAAAAGTAGGGTCTTGTGAATCCCAAATAAACTTTTGGATGGAAAATTGAGAGGGAAGCTTGAATATAAATGTGAGTGTCAAAAAAGTTCCCTAAATTTTTTTAAGCAACTGATTTATTTTTGTGCCCCCAACTGCTTTATGGGGCTAGAAATCCTCTCCCTACACTGCTTAGAAATTTCAGGAACTATGTTTGGTTTTAGCAGCAACAATATTTTATTTTGCATCGGACCATAGGAGCAGTAGCCCCAGCGTGGGAACATGCTCTAAGAACCCAATATTCAACATTTCAAAAATTTGATCTTATGTTTTTTATTAGTTCGGGTGCTCTTTATAATCTCTCGTCTACCTTTCAATGTTCAAAATACTTAGAATCTACAGTATAGTTATGTACAAAATTTGGAAGAATATTATATTGAAGTGTAATTTGAGTGAATTGAATAGACATGAATTTATGTTTTAAACGCAATATATCTTCAATGGTTATATCCAAAAGGATTTAGTACCAAGGATTTGGCATCAAGAAATGGCATGCACTCTTTTATAATGGTTGTTAAGTGACTTGTACATATGGTTTCATTCACTTGAATAAATGAGTTAATCAGCGTGTTTACCCTCCCATTGGTTCATATTTCTTATGCAACCTTTTATAGACGCTTATATAATCTTTGTTATTTTGTTTTGATGTGTTTCTTGAGGATCCCCACCTTCTGGGTTTTGTCATTTGTCATTTTACTATGTTCTGGACAGAAACACCCACTTAATGCCAAGTGTCAAAACCCTAATTCAAATCAAAGCATCAAAGGGCGACATCGGCCTTAGAGGGAAAAATTGTTCAAACATTTAGGCCTTGTTTTGGTGAAATTTCCTTGCACTTAGTTTTGACTCCCCGCATTATGCAAGTACATTTACAACACTCTGCATAGCTCGTTTCTCCATATCCAAATCATTGTCACTTTTGTCTTATCCTATTTTGCGTGAACGTTTTCATAAACCCTCACTTCTAATCTAGCTTATCTTCAGCTTGTATATGTCCATATTTGATCAACACATGTTCTAGAATCTATGTATTTATTATATATTTTTGTATTTATGAGTTTAGATCATCTTTACACATAGTATTTATGATAATTAGATTAAAACCCTAGTTTTAATATTACATTTTGGTGAACTTGGATTATTTTTTGAACATGTTATCCTAAGGCTTTGTGACTCATCCTTAGTGTTCTAATTTATTTCCCTTAATTTTATGATTTCATGGTAATACTCCTCATTCTATTAGTGTTTGTGTTATTCTAATACATCTTACCAATCATGTCTTCCAGGACGGGAATCCCCACCTAAGAGTAGTTTCTTTGATATTTGTGTGGATGAGATGTAAGTCAAGAGTGAAGCCCTACGCAAGGCACAATTGTATGAGAAAATCCCACCTACATTAGATGATGAATGTACAAATGAATATAATGACCCTTCCACTCGAGACGCAACATGCACTAATGATTTCCTTCCTAGCATAAAGATCATACCCATTAGTATTTCAAATACAAATGACATTTCTAATTATGCAAATATGGATATAGATGTACATGATAGTAATGTTTCTATTAAATAATAATAACAATTTTCCTTGTGGAAATGATAACAATGTTTATTCTAGCAATGTTCTTGTATAAATGATAATATTGTTTCTGTTTCAAAACATCATAATGTTTTTTATCAAAATAACATATCTTTGGAACAACATATGAATATATCATGTCATAATGATAGTTATTTGAGTTATGTGGTAGAGATATCCCTCTCCCTCGTGCTTTTAAGTCTTATAATCGATAATCCTCCTTAGTCTACCTCAACATATGACACGTCTTCTTAACTTGTTAGCATTCCCAAACAACAATTGCAAGCTATGATGGAAGTTATATGCAAATTGCAAAAATAAAGTTAAAACCTCTACTTATCCTCTAAATCCTTCAAACATTTGGATTAATATTATTGTAGTACTAACTAGTCAATAGTGTAAAACATGTATAATGTTACTTTTCCATTTGGATTTCGAACGCCCAAATGTGTCCTATTGTTTACACCATAATTAAATCTATGTTACATAAATTACACAACACTAAAGATGATGTAACAATTTGTGACAGATGATTATTGTGGTCTAATTAAGCATTCATAACTAGAATAACCCATTAACACTTACAATGGTTGATAAAACGATAAGTAATAGTTCAAATGCATAAGAGGAGAAATAGACTTAGTTGTATAGATAAGAAAAAAGAGGATTTAGATGTGCAGGCAGGAGTAAAAATCATATTAGAGACTGGGAATGCTTCGGTGTAAGTTTTGGAACTGGAAACTAGGTAGGGGCAGGACCTTACAACTATTGTACGGTCCAGATTGGAACTATATGGTTTTGACCTAGGGTTAAACGGTCTTGAACCCTTCATTAGTTGGGATCTAAAACTTTTAATGTGCTTTGCTTGCCTAGAAATGAACTTTGTTGTGTTTTACTCTTGCTCACACAACCTTAGGATGACTTGCAATCATTTGTAGCAATGCAGAAACCCTAGAAACTTGTAGAACCCTTTATCAAATCATTAGCAAAAAAAAAGGAGAAAACTTATGTGTGTGGTGAGGTCGGATTACCCTTGGCAGTCAACCCAGCTCTTAAACCAATCCAAGTGTTGCACTATATGCCCTCGTGTGGGATCAAGCCTCATTTAGTTCTCCTATATGCTCGTGTAAGTGTAAGTGCAATCTAGGAAACCCTATATGTGTGCCCTCGTGTCTCTTAACACTAATATAGTGGGATAATTGTATAGTATAAAGTAGTGTGATGTGGTGTGCCTCAGTTACGTAACCTAACCCCTTATTCATTGAAGCCTTTGAATAGTTCTTGGAGTGACCTTGTTCTTGTTAAAACATGGCTCTATGATGTTTGGATGCTCAGAAATGGAAGAAGTTAGAATGTTTGACCTAGTTAAGTGCTTCAAACCTATAATAGGGACTACTCTAAATGATGTGTAGCTGATTTAGGTATATTTAGGAGCCCCTTGAGTACTTTTGGAATGACATTTACAATATGATCTTATAAGAGTGTCACACGAGTTATAAAGTGAGATTGACTTGCTTATATAACCTTTCATAGGTGAAATATTCTAATAAGGATGACCCTAGGAAGATAAAAATGACCCAATGAAGATATTCTCATCGAAAAAAAACAAAGAATGCAAAGGGACAGGATTGTACAGATTGGCCAAAACTGGACCCCATATCTTGACCTTTTGTACAGTTCTGAATAAGAGAGATGTGAAGTGAAACACAAAGTTGTGGCATGAAGTATAAATATTATTTACTATTTTTATTTGAAAATATTCCTCGAATTGATGAAAAAGAAAAGTATAAGATAAGAAATGCATGAAAGAGCTATAGAGATATACTAATTGGATTTTGAATATGAGCATTTATCTTAGCAATGAAACATAGTCAAGCTTGGCATTACAAAAGGAAAAGGTACCAAATGTTAGTGTTCACATTTTCCCCCTTTAAGTGTGTAATTGAAAATTCCATGTTCAAAGGAAAACATATTTGAATGGCATACACACTTTTTTTGCACTCAATAGTGATTGTTTGGTGCCGGTACGCTCCATGATGAAACATGCAATACATAATGTATTCAAAGTCTATAATAGAAACTAAAATATAATTCAAAATATATATAAATTCTTATAACTTTGAGCTTGCGAAAAGATAAGTAAACGAGATTAAAAAAATAGAAGGAATACACCTTTTCATTTTACGAAGGAGGAGCTCCCATTCCTATTGTGCTTTTGAGACGCGAAATTATTGTGGATATGTCAAAGGGTTAGGGGTGATTAGTCCCCAATTTTTACCAAAATATAGAGTAGAGTGTTGAGTTAACCCAATACCAGAGAGAGAGAGAGAGAGAGAAGGAGAGAGAGAGAGAGAGAGAGAGAGAGAGAGAGAGAGAGAGAGAGAGAGAGAGAGAGAGAGAGAGAGAGAGAGAGAGGAGGAACTAAAGTGTTTATTTTGAAACTTTGTAAAAGAGGAAGGATAAACTATGAAGAACTTAATTGTTGGTTTTCCACACTTGATAATATAGTGAGAGAAAAGGAAGGTTAGGCTATGAAGAACTTATCCACTTTAATACCTTCCATAAAACCCATAGAATACACTATTGTTGATGGATCTAGGTCCAATTTTATATCATTGTAGTTGTTGAGTAAGATAAAAATACAAAAGTAATGGACATTTTCATGCCCCCATAGGGTGTTGTATTGCAAAAACTAAATGTATAGATTCTGAAATGCCTATTATCACCGAAATTCAGCACCCTATGCATCTTTCCTTTCTTAATAGTAGAACTTTGGTGTAACATGGATTTGACTCAAAATGTGGGACTTTGAAAGTTAGAAAAATCTTTGGAGGAGGTTGGTTCCTTCTCTCCCATCCCAATGCAAACTAACACACAACCATGAAATGCAACTAAACTAAACCTAAACTATGAATTAACAGGGACCAAGGTTAGAAAAGAGGAAAAGTTTTGGAATGATAATAGAGGCGATGCACCAAAACTGAGACAAGGTTCAAATCCAACCTAAGAGACATAAAATAGTTGCACAAGAAAGAATTTAAGGAATCACAACTTATAGATCATGAATGAATGAAACTTAATATTGAAATAAGAGGGTGATAAACAAAGAAATATTGAAAGAGAACAACCACAGATAAATTGCATTAACAATATTTCATCCAGATTATAGAGCATAGGTTCAAAATATTGTACAAAATGTTGATTGTAGAGGTCTACAGACATGAAAATGGTAAAAATCTAAGATATAGCCCCAAATTCTATAGATAGAATCCCCTTTTTGTGATAAGGCACTTACATTTATAAATTTTCAAGAGAGGAGAGAGAGAGAGAGAGAGAGAGAGAGGAGATCGAATATTACATTTTAATGGCTTCAACCACCCACCATCCCAAAGGACTGATATGATTGCTCTGTAGAGGAGAGATGGGAATCCAACAAGTCCCAAAACACACCATCAGAAACTTTAGGTGAAAATATAGTGCCCATACTTCATTAAAACTGGTAGTTGAATTACCTGTAACTGCACATTAATGGCCCCACCTTTTTTCTTCCTTATCACCTACCAAACACTATCAATTTCTAAATTTATCAGTTCCACAATGAATTTCTCGACAAGACCTTTCCAACGAGACCAATTTTATTTGATTTGGAGATATGGAGAGAAAAGTATGGCCATTTAAATTTTCTGCAGTGCAGGAGGAACAAAATAGGGTCGTCTGGTTTGAGCTCTACATGATTGATATGTGTTTGCTCTTGAATGGTTGTGAGGTCGTGCTGAATGATATGTGGCTTCCTTCCTGACCCTTGAGCATGTGTCATGTGACACCTTTTGATTGAATGCGACGATAAAACCTTTGTTTGCAATTTGTATTTTGCGGCTGCGAACTGCAAGTTTGCATTTTTTGTATTTTACCCCCTCAACTCCCAGAACTCAACACGTGTCTCTGGTTTGACTTCATTCCCCACTTGAATTTTTCACCATGTGTTGTTGCCTTTATACAATCGAGCTTTGGGGATCTGAATACAACTTCAAGGTTGCATATCTTCCCTACACCTCAATATTTGGGGAATATCCCCTAGTAGGCTATGGGATTTGACTTGCACATTGCAACTTTGCATGACTACACAAATTTGAACTACTTGCCTACATTTCAGTTTTGAATCCCCGCGGAGATGTCACGTGGTGTCGGGTAGTGGAGTTTCAGAAGTAGTTTGCACTTTTGTAAACTTTGTAGAGATGAACAAGTGTTGGATAATTCCTTAAGCCCAATAAGGACTGTCATCGGGGCTCAAGGCTTGTTTTGCAAAGTTGAACCTATGCAATTTTTCCTACTGAAATTCTCAGGAAAACCCAGTATGTTAAGGCTTAAAAATGATGCCAAAGTCCAAAATGAAGATGTGAGTTGTTAGAATGGCCCTCGAGGGGGGATTTTAGGCAACAATTTGGTAACTTTTGTGGATATTTTCTTGCTAAATATGAATATCAGTGGCATTGAAGCATCTGTTGGGCATGGAGTCAACCTGCAAGATTGAAAAATGACACGACACTTACAAATTTTACCCCCAAGCCTTCGTGAAACACTGCTTTAGACTTTGCATTAGTTTGCTTTGGCTTGAACTGATCATTTTTATCATGAGAGATGTTCTGAATTAATTTTTTAATGAGAGTGGAAAATTGTCTTGAAATTGATTTTCCACTCCACTTTCTTGAAAACCATCAATAGAACTCAGCAATGCCTCTCTGAACACTTTGAATACTTGACAAGCTGATCTGAATTTTGTTATGTTACTTCTTGAAATTCATTCTCTTTACTTCCCAAATCTGTTTGAACATATTTAATCCTAGAGTCTTTTCCATGAACCATTTTGCAATTGTAAATTGTCACTTGGAACCACAAGAAGACCGTGCAAAACACCTGTGGAAAGGAAAACTACACTACCGACAAAACAATGTGCTGAGAGCACTTGGACGAATTGAAAACTAAACTACTATGTACAAGGGAGGGTATTGTTTAATCGCAATGCTTGAGATAGATCCCATTGACTGGGATTTGCAACTCTTCTCCATCCAATTTTGACAATTAGAAAGCATTGTTTGACTTGTAGCTTGAAATAACATAGGGGCCACTCTAAATTGTATCAAAATTTGAGTGTCTTCCAAGTTTAACTTTGTTTGCATCCCATTTTAGGACTAGGTCTCCCTCTTGGAAACTCCTAGCTATTGTTTTCTTATCAAAATGCTTTTTAATATGAGCTTGATCCTTTTCCATTATTTGCATTACTTGGTTTCTCAATTCTTCTAGTTCCATAAGCTTTGCATATCTGAACTTCCCTGGACTCAAATTCAAACATTTCCAATTGATTGATGAGATCTAATGTTGGCAATTGAAGAGATATTGACAACCTTGCTTCTTTACCATAAACCAATTTGTAAGGGGAGCTACTAGTTGATCTTTTGGGAGTGATTCTATCAGCCCATAAGGTTGATTTCAACTTTGTATGCCAAGTCCTATGATTTTCATCCAAGGTCCTCCTTATGATTCTTAAAAGGTTCTTGTTTGTGGACTCAACCTATCCATTACCTTGGGGGTAATAGTTTGAAGAGGTGCTCAAATATATGTTATTTTTCATAGCCTAATCAGAGTATTTTTGTGCCAAGGAAAGCTAGAGCATTGTCAAAAATGATTGTAGAAGGAACACCAAACCTAGCTATAATACCTTCATAGAAGTCCAAAATGCTAGTCTCATTTGCTTCCTTCAGTGTAACTACCTCTGTCCATTTGGTGAAGTAATCAGTGGATGTGATGATCCACTTGTGACCTAGGCTTGAATGAGGACTGATCACTCCAATAAAATCTAGTCCCCATTGTATAAATGGCTAGCTTACTGAGATGGGATGGAGTTGAAGGAGATGCTAGATTTTCTTTTCCTGTAAAGAATGCACATTTTTTACATTTATTGATCCATGCATGACAATCATTGAAAATATTAGGCCAATAGTAACCACCTTTCATGATCTTGAGAGTTTTTTTTCTTAGAGTAAAGTGACCTCCTACTTCTCCATCATGTAACTCGTGTAACATCTTCATGTATTTGATCTGTTCCCTAATACACCTCAAGAGGACACCATTCACATCCTTCCTAAATAGAATGTCATCAATAAGCACATAGGGAATGGACTGGAGCCTAAAGTACTTCCTTTTGGCTTTGCTCAATCTTGAGGACATTGTCTCGTTTCGAGAAAGTATGTCGATGTCTTGAGTCCAACAATGAGCAAGTGTGGACATCAATTCAATTGCTTCTTGATCATGTTGGAGCACTGAAAATAGCCTCTTTGGATATTTGACTGGTATGAAACCATTTGCTCACACAAACCTTTACCTCTGAACAGCTTGGTTACCTTGATATCAATTTCATATTCCATTACTCTGTGGTTATCCAACCATACTCTTTTTTCATTTAATTATCCTTATTTAAAAGAAAATATTTTACACAGCAGCATGTGAAACCATTAGGTGGATCTTGTTGTTGGATACCAAATGTCTGAATTTATTCAAACTCCTTATAACAACTAATGGATGTTTCTCAATAAATGAATATCTCACCTCATAATCCTCTAGACCTTGGATAAAGAATGAAATTGGTTATTCTAAGCCTTCTTCATTCAGGTGTACTAACATAGTATATATTGTTTATGTGCTTCCAAAAACATACATTGTGAAATCATTTTGTAAAATCATGGTTAATGAGAGTTGGAGCTTGTGTTATTGCTTGCTTAATAGATTCAAAGTTATTCTTCCCTTCAATAGTCCACTTGAATACCAAATTCTTCTTTAGCATCAGTTTTAATGGCTTAATAAGATTGGAAAAATTTGGGACAAACCACCTAACAAATTAATCCTTCGTAAGAAGCTTTGAAGTGCCTTCTTATGGCTGGGAAATGACAATGCAAGGATGGTGCTAACTCTTTTTGGATAAATAGTTAAACTTTATTTAGAAACAATGTGTGCAAAGAGCTTACCTTTGTGTGCTAGGAAGATACATTTCTTGAGATTGAGGGAGACTCCAAATTGTCTACATATTTCAAATACCTTCCTGAGATGGAGTAGATGATCATTGGTATCCTTGGAAAACACAGTGATATCATCAAGATAGACAAGGAAAAATTTGTTAATCAATCCTTTGAATGCCATATCCATGGCTCTTTGAAATGTTTCTCCTACATTAGATAAACTAAATGGCATTTTACTGTATGATCCATAAGGATCCAAAAAAACACACCATTCCATCAAATCCATCGACACCAAGAAGGAAAAGTGAAGAAAAATGAGTAAAAGGAGGCTCTTTCAATATTTTAACTGAACTGCCACTCTACGCAGAGCGGTGGTAGAATTTCCACCCAGATAGGGTGGCATTCCTGTAACCACCGGTCTGCATCGAGCAGTGGTCTTGTCATTTATGACGGAAAAATAAAAATGGAGTGTGAACAACCACATATTTGAGGATTCTGGGTTGTATCACTTCCCTCCCCAACCTTTCCCATTCTCCAGTGTACGGGAGGACATGGAAAAGGCTATAAATACAAGGAGGAGCTAGAGAATTAGGCATTTGAAGATCCAAAAATATCAAGAACAAAGTTTAATTATATGAGAGCAAGTGAGCAGAGATTCTTCAGTGCTAGAGTGGAATTGTAGGAGTAAGGTGTAAGAAAACAGAGCAAGCAAGTAATTGGAGAGAAGGTTTACATTTTTGCTTCTTTTCATACTTATTGTAATATGTAAAATTTGATTATTGGCCAATACAAGTGGGAAGAAAGAGAAGTTTCCCTTCCTGACTGGTTTTCCCTCAAATTGGGGGTTTCCAGGATAAAATTCTTGTGTTGTGTGTTTGAATTTTTTTGGCACTCTCTTTAATTCAATTCTAAGCACTAGATAATTAGTCACTAAAGCTCTACTCTTCAAGAAAATCTGTCATTTTCCAAAGAGAAAGTAAAACAACAAATTATTTGTGATTTTGTGAATTTCCATATTAGAACTTTACAAATCATTTTGGTATCAGAGCTAATTATATATCCAAGGCTGTGGTATTCGAATCTTTCTTATGATTTGTATGAAAGTGACAAGGTCCAAAGGTGAAGAATTTTTACCTTGCAAACCAAATATTTCTATGAAGAAGTGGAAACAGAGAATTCAAGCTCAAATGGAGGAAGAGAACTTGGTCCATAGAGTTCAAATGCTAGAGACCATGATGAATAGGTTGCATAGAAAACAACAAGAACTTTCAGATCTGCAAACGACGACTTCAGTTAAGCAAGATTCCATGGACTCAGTGGTTTGAGCACTGGCCAAAAAATTCAGTGTCGGAGGAAGCCACGATGAGGAAGATTGGGAAGGTCGTGAAGAAGAGGCTACAATTGTAAACGAGAAGGTAAAATATGCTCATACTCCTTTTAAAGTCGAAACAAAAGTTGAAATAAATAATTGTGAAGGACAAGTAGATGCAGAATTACTAGATAAAGGGCTAAAACAGTTAGAAGTTTATTTTAGTGTGCATGATGTCACTAAGGCACAAAGGATTACCTTTGCACGTCTAAAATGGAAGGTCATGCTCTGGTTTGGTGGGAAACCCATCTAGCCACTTGTGAAAGGACGAAATGTCCTTTTATCAGTCCTTGGAAAGGTTTCAAAGAATTGCTTAGACCTAACTTCTATTCTATTGGCCATAAGACTGGCAAGATGATTAAGTGGTAGTACTTATGACATGGCAATGATCAAAGTGTGAAAGACTATAATACAGAGTTTCAGAGACAAGCCATGTTGCTAAATATGGACTTGGAGGATGAGGACATTCTAATCAAGTATTTGGAAGGACTTCACACTCACCTTCAGAGGAAGGTAATCTCCATGAAGCCCAATGATCTCAACGAAGCTTGTGTATAATCATACTATATTGATGATGCAAAGAAACAAGGAGATGATGAGAAGAAACAAGGATAAGCAAAGTCAAAGGAAGACCAAGCAACAAATCAGCAACAAAAGGAGTAGGGATCAATAAGTTACAAAGGTATACCATCCGCCACTGCTTTGAATACTTGTAAAGATCCTAAAAACTTCTGCAAGAATTGTGACATAAATGGGCATACTAACGCCACATGTTGGAAGTTGCATTTGGAATTTCACCCAAAGCACCGAATCAAGGATTCCAAGAAATCCATGGCCACTGTGAAAACAAAAGAAGAGGTGGATATTGAGGATGATTCAGATGTAGACGAGAGGCTGGGATGCACGACCACTAACATGTCTGGGGGAAAAGAAGAAGAAGAGATGAGTAAGTTATTTCAAATCAGAATCCAAATCAAGAAGACTAAGGTAAACGCTTTAGTAGATTTTGGTTCTCAATCCAATTTGATTTTTGATATGGTTGTAAAAGAGCTTGGTTTGGAAACTTATGAGCATCCACATCCATACCCATTGGGATGGGTAAAGAAGGGTGTAGAAATCTAAGTAACAAGAAAGTGTAAGTTAAGATTTGGGATAAATTCCCATTACATAGATATATTAGAGGTTGATATCATTCCACTTGATGAATTTTATGTTATCTTCGGAAGTCCTTACTTATATATTAGGGATGTTGTGTTCACAGAGAGGGAGAACCGGTATAGATGGGTCAAAGATGGAGTCAATTTCAACATTCGGGCACACCAAAGAAAATAAAAAAAGGCTATGGTAAGTGCCAACCAAGCACAAATACTTATTCACAAAAATCATCAGTTTTGTTTACTTTCATTAGAAGAAAAGCAAAATGCAGTAGAGAAAAATATGTTTCTAACCAAAGCATGGAGAATTTGGATAGAACTTGTCAGTTTTTATAGAAGAAGCCACCATAGGAACTGCTCATTCAAGGAGCAATACAAACTTCCGTAATGCAGTCACCATATCTACCTACCAATTCACTGGACCTGATAGTAGGGCAACAGGAAGAGGAGAGGACACATAATTTAGAGGTGACTGTTATCCATATTTGCCCCTGGAAAAATTGAATCAACCACGACCCTACATAAAAGGAACTAGATAAATCACATTCAAATCCTACAAACAGGTTGCAGAGGGACTCTACAATGGAGTGGTGGGGCCTGTGAAAGATCAAATGACCCCGTGCAAGAAGAAATTCAAGAAATGGCTCTGTCGAGTGAACCCGTGCTTCAAATCCAAAAAATAGATTATAGGTGGGCTCGGAAATGGAATAGCAAGGTCGAGGAAGGAGGAGACAGTGTCAAAGAAGCCAAAATCTCAAAAGAGAAGGAACGGTGAAGGTTTGAAGTCTTTAAGCTATGAAACGGTTTAGAATGAGCCCAAAAAATGACTAAGTATGGAGGAGATAGCAGACGCTGCCAAGTGTCCAAGCGGCGCACCTCCAAAGATTGAATCCAAAAGGGGAGACTTGAACAAGTGCCAGGCCCCCACGTGTCCCAGACCCAAAGAGGAGGCAGAGTCAACAACTAAAATTCAAAAGGCGGACAGGGTGGGCCTCAAAAAAGACTAAGTATAGAAATGCTAGCAGAAGCTGCCACATGTCAGCTTGGCGCATCCCCAAAGGTAAATCCAAAAGTGGAGACCCAAATGAGCGTGGGCTTGCCACGTAGTCCAAGTTGAAAAATAGGACAGAGAGGCCCAAAAAAATAACTAAGTATGGAGAACGAGTGCCAGCTCGCCACGTGTTCAGGGCCCAAAAAGGTAAGAGAAGTCGTTGAAAATGCTCCTTCAAAGGAAAATCTTGAGCTTGCGGAGCCTCCATGTGTCTGGTTTCGTAAAGGGACAGGGTCGGGTTGAATAGTCAAAGCATTGAGATAGGCCAGTGGAGGGTGCCAAGTGTCAACACGTGCTAATTCAAGAGAATAATTAAGGGAAGGTTTCCAAACAAGCGCCAGGCCTCCGCGTGTCCCCGGTCAGATATATGACCCCGCCGAGCAAAAGACTTAGCCAAAAAACATGAAGAAACTGAGCAAGCTGCGGAAGAAGCCATGTGTCAGCCCAAACACAACTCCAAAAGCTCGAAAATACAGAGGCTGCCCCTCAGACATGTGCCATCCCTCCATGTGTCCTGGTTTCAATAGGGGGCCTGTTTTGGTAACTGGTTCCCATTATTTTGTATGGACCCGATTCAAATTTCAAATGGGCATATCTTTCGACTCGGGGCTCAAAATCCAACAAATCTAGCACCGTTGGAAAGATCTCGGCCTCGTCTATGCCATGGAGATCTGAAACTTTAAGTTTGGAGAGGTTAGGTGGGGGAAAATGAAGAAAAGTCTTTGGGCCATTAATACAAGATCTATTTGCCCCAACAACCAGATCGGATTCGATCTGATCCACCGTTTCCTCCTCCTTCGAGGCACCGAACAAGTAATTGATGTAGACATGACAGATTTGGGGTGGATTTTGTAGGAGGCATTGATGATAGTGGTTGAGCTTTGAATTGGTTTTCCCGCTTCTCTCTCCTTCTTCTCTTCTATGCTGAATCTTTAAAGGAAAAGGTCGGGCTCTTTGTAAAAGGTTGGACATTTCTATTTTGTGCCCTCCCTTCTTCTTTTGTTCACAGAAGGATTTGTGGAGCTTTTCTAACCTCTCCTTTGGGTTGTAATGCAAGTTTTTCCTCTTGGCTACTGCAATATACTGTATCGACTCCTGAGCAATAATATATATGTCTGTGGATGTTTCTCGACCCTCTCATGTATTTTTTATTGTCTCTCTGATCTCTTATTATGATTTGGTCATCTGTGCATGTTGTTTGTATTACATTCCTGTGGTCTGTGTTAAACTACAAAACGAGTGTCTAACATTCCTTTGGTGTATCACCTCATTAGCTTAGGTTTATTTTCTTGCATCTCTCTAACCCTGTCTCCTTGGTAGATAGAATAGACTTAGAATAGATCCTTTGTAATTTGTTTGTATACACCTGAACAGAGGGATAGGAACTGGCCTCAATCTGGAGAGCTCTCTCAACTCGCAAGGTCCCACACCTTGAGAGATGCTCCATGTTGTGCAATCACACTGAGAGTCTCAACCCATCTAGTTGTAGACATTTAGGGGTGTTGTGATTCTGCACTAACAGTTTTGGCATGCCCGATGGGACCAAAGAGGTCTCCATCTTTATTACAGTAAGATTGATGTGCACTTGCTGTGATTCTAGCTTTTAAGAAGCTTTAAAACTACACATCTGACGACTCCAAAAGGGACAAAATCCACTGGTTTCAGCAGTCCAAGCTTGCCAAGTTCATGAGAAGAATAAAAACAAGGTCAAGAACCAGAGAAGAGGGACAATTTTTCCATCTGCACTTGTCTCCAGACAAAAGGAGAAGGGGGAGAAGAGCCCAGAGGTCTCCATCTCCACCAAATAGAGCCTTGTCAACACCTCCTCCTAGTAGGCCATTCTTTCAATCAAGAAGGATTCTTAGGCCGATCAGGATGGCACAACCACCAAATCCTTATGTCAATTTCACTGGCAGCAACCCACTCGCTCTTAATGCACAAAATCCAGTCCCAGTGGCAACATTAAAGAGCATCCCATATTTCACTAGAGAGAACCAAACTTCTCCTAGTGACCACATTCAAGACATTGCAAATGTCTGTGCGAATCCATGAGATCACTGAGATGGAAATTGTAGTTAAGTTGCTAGCCTCTTCACTCAAGGGAAAAGCTTCACAATGGTTCAGGAGCCTAGCAGTAGGCTCTATTCAAAATTGGGACCATCTGTGCAGAGCTCTTTATGACCAGTTTGGAGAAAAAGGAGATAACTTGTCCTTGTTGGAGCAACTAACAACAATCAAAAGAGCTCCTAACGAGCAGTTGACAGATTTCAACCTCAGATTTCAAAGGACCTGGGACAGAGTTCCATTGGCTGTAAGGCCCACAGATGTAGGTGCTTTCTTATACTTTCTTAGAGCTCTAAATTCTGATATTGCTTTAATGATTCAGTCAATGGGAGGCACAACCTTACCTGTAGCTTATAACATTTCCATAGGAGCTGAAAATTGTTTAATTCAGGCTGGAAAACTTGCTCCTAGGCCACCCATGCCTCTATACCCAGAATTAGGAAACCCAAGCACTAGCCAGACACCCACATTAACTCCTATACCTACTCCTAGGAATCAAAGTTTAGCTGAAGCCTCCACCTCATCCTCTAGCACCTCAAAAGAGCTTCAAGAAGTCATGAAACAACTTCAGAACCTAGGGAATGAGTTAGTAACTATCAAGAGACAACAGGCTCAGAGCTCTAGGCCATATCAGCCTCAAGCTCAGTATCAGGCTAGACCCCCGTATCAACAAAATAGACCACCAGCTCAGGCTGTAAATCAGAGTCAAAACCAAGGACAACCTCAAGCTGGTAGACCTTTTAGGTCATATGATCCAAATACAACTTCAACATCAAGGGCATTGGTTCCAGCAAAAAACAACATGGCACAAGAATATGATTGGTGTTTCCCATGCAATCAGCCACATAATCAATCAATGTGCTTCAATGGTGCACTAAACCAGGCCTTGATGGTACAGACCACTGGTGTGTCACAAGAGTCTAGCCAAGAAGAAAATCAGTAGCAAGGAGCTCAACAAGAGGCATCTCCAAGTGAAACTATGCTTGTCAATTGGCAAGTTGAAGACTTATGTGGAATGAATCAGACTCCTCAAAGTGTAGCTGCCAATACATGGTCCAAGAAGAGAAATATTGGAGAAGGAAAATCACCAAACTCAGTTAATCCTCAATCCTCCATTACTCCACAAGGTATTGGCACTCAAAATGTAACTCCCAATATGCAGAGTCAGTCCAAACCACCTTCCAAATCTACTCAAGCACCGGTTGTAACAACCCATGTGCAAGAGAAAAATGTGTCCAGGAAGGGGCAACATAAGGATAGCTCATTTAATATCATTGAGAAAATGAAGAAGACAAATGTGAACATTTCACTGTGGGAGTCACTGGCCATTCCAGGACAGAGGGATCTATTGCAGACTGCCATGGCCAATTGGTCAAGCTCAAATAACCCCCTAGCCAACAAGAGAAAGTGTTTGCCAATGCAGCTCAACCTGAGGGAAACCATGGAGGACAACAAGGTAAGAATATGAAGCCTCCTCCATTCTATGTTTCATTGATCATTGGGGACAAATTGGTACATAATTGCATGATTGATTTGGGGGCAAGTAGTTCTGTAATGCCTAAACAAATAGCTGATCAACTGGGTCTTCAATACGAAGTCATCTCCAAAGGGGTAGTGCAATTGGATGGGACAACAATGACAACTGTTGGAGTCATCAAAGATCTGAGCCTCACACTGCATGCCTGCCCTAATGTGACTGTATTGCAGAACGTATCAGTCATAGACTTGCCACCACATTTTGCATTGTGTTTGTCCAGGGACTTCACTGCCAAAATTGGAGGCTATTTGTCTGCTGATTGGTCACATATGATTTTTAGAACAAGGTATGGAGCTAAGGCCACAATCAGATCTGAGCCCATAGCAGATTACCATATTGAGTCTTATGTACCCAACCCGATCAATGCCAATTGTTTAGCCTTTGATCAGGAGGACCTCCTAAGCACTTGTGAAGCAGATACCAAGGTGGGGTGTATCCCAGACTTGACTCTTGATGAATGGGTGAACAAAAGACATGATTTTGACCCCTATAAGGAGATGGAAGAATCTGAGCTAGGAGTCTACTATCTGCATGAGGAGAATCATCCTCTTCCTGACATCATTAAGCCAGAACACAAAGATGACAATGAAGTATGGAAATTGTTCTTTGATGGCTCAAGAAGTAGGCAAGGAGCCGAAGGAGGAGCTATGCTTGTTTCCCCCAAAGGTATGAAATACTACTCAACTTTCCATTTCCAATTTTCCTATTCAAACAACACAACAGAATATGAGGCTTTGGTTCATGGATTGCATTGGGCAAGGAAACGAGGAATCAAGAACTTGCAAGTGTTTGGCGATAGTGAACTAGTTGCTAATCAGGTCCAAGGACAAAATGCTGTCAAGAATGACCTGTTAAAGAGTTACAAGAACCAGGTATGGGACCTCATTGAGGATTTTGAGGCATTCAACATCAACTCCATCCCCAGGAAGAAAAATGAAGCAGCAGATAGACTGGCAGCAGTTGGGGTAGCATTTGACGTTGTGGAGAGTATCAAGAATGATAAGCATAAGCCCCATATCAAGTTGGTTGTAAGACCAGTTGTCCCAGACAACAACACAAGTTGGCAAGTCTTTGAAAATGACCAACAAATTGTCAACTTTCTACAAGAGGAAGTTGAGTTCTCTTCCAGGAATCAAGACATATTAGAGCAGCAGTATGGCGATCAAGTGGTACAGCTGAGGACCAACAAACTACCAAAGGGTCTTGTCACTTTGGAATCAATCTTCAACCCAAATGACCAATTCTGAAAAGAAAAGGAAAATATTCAGGTAAAGGGTGAAGATTCAGAACCTATTTTTATAGAAGAAGGAAAAACATTGCAGATTGGTAGAGTAAGCACTCAACAAGAAAAATCTGAATTTGTTCAACTTTGTCAAGAATTCCTAGATGTCTTTTCCTGGACTTATAAAGATTTAAGAGGTTTCAACCCAAATTTGGCACAACACACCATCGAGCTGGATCCAGGAGCTAAGCCTTTCAGACAAAAACAAAGGCCAATAAATCCCCACATTGAGCCTCTCATGAGAAAAGAATTGAACAAATTAATTGAGGCCAGTATCATCTTTCCTATCAAGCATTCGAGTTGGGTTGCTAACTTGGTGCCTGTGAGGAAGAAAAATGGAGAAATCAGGCTGTGTGTGGACTTTCGTGATCTGAATAGAGCATCACTTAAGGATCACTACCCACTTCCATCAATGGAACAGATCCTACAAGTTGTAGCTGGTTCTGAGAGGTTTTCATTGTTGGATGGATACTCAGGTTATAACCAGATAATGGTGAAAGAGGAAGATCAATTCAAGACAACCTTCACCACCAAATGGGGAACCTATGCTTATAAGAAGATGCCATTTGGACTATCAAATGCTGGAGCAACATTTCAGTGAGCTATGGACATGGCATTCAAAGGCTTAATTAACAACATAGTCCTGATATATCTTAATGATATCACTATTTTCTCCAAGAATGTTACAGATCATCTCTTTCACCTAAGATAGGTATTCCAGAGATGTAGGAGGTTCGGGGTGTCATTAAACCCAAAAAAGTGTGTGTTCCTGGCTCATGAAGGGAAATTGTTGGGCCACATTGTCTCAAGGAAGGGGTTGACAATTGATCCTGAAAGGGTTGAAGCCATCCAGACACTTCCATTGCCACAACATAAAAGGTCTCTCCAAAGCTTCTTGGGGAGGATAAACTTTGTTTGCAGGTTTATACCTGACTTTTCTACTCTTGTGAAGCCTTTAACAATGATGTTAAAGAAGAGTCTTGCATTTAAATGGACAACAGAGGGAAAAGAGAGTTTTGAGGCCATCAAGCTCACAATATCACAGGCTCCAACTCTCATTAACCCATAATTTTCCAAAGACTTCATGCTATATGCTTTTGGAGGGTCAGACACCATCTCAGCCATCTTGGTCCAGCCCAACAATGAAGGTTCAGAGCAACCCATAGCTTTCTTCAGTCAAATCCTGGAGGACTACGAGGTAAAATACTCTTTCATTGAAAAACAGGTCCTTGCTGTTATTAGGAGCTTAAAGAAGTTCAAACACTTGGTCTCAAATAATAAGATTCAACTGCTAGTATCTCATGTTGGTGTTAAGGATTTCCTTTTAAATAAGGATTTGAATGAGAAGAGGGTAGGTTAGATCACCTAGGTAATGGAATATGACATTGAGATCAAGGTGACCAAACTGGTTAGAGGCAAAGGACTGTGTGAAAGACTCACCTCTAAGCAACAAGTTGAGTCAATGGGTGAAAAGGAGGTTGTCCTATTTCTACAGAATGATCAAGAACAATCAGCTAATGATGCACCTGCTCCATGTTGGACCCAAGATTTGGTGCATTACCTTCAAACAGGTTTGTGCCCTCTAGAATGGAACAAGGAAAAGAGAAGATACTTCAGACTACAAGCTATCCCATATGTGCTTGTTGGTGGTGTCTTGTTTAAGAAGGATATCAATGGTATTCTATTGAGGTGCATTGAGACAGGCCAAATTGAGAGAGTGTTGCATGAATTCCATGATGGAGAAGTAGGAGGTCACTTTTCCCCTTGAGCAACAACTCTCAAGATCATGAAGGCTGGTTATTATTGGCCTACAGTTTTTAGATACTGCTACTCATGGGTTAAGAAGTATAAAAAATGTGCATTCTTCATAGGAAAGGAGAAGCTAGCAGCCCTGCCCCTTCATCCCATTTCAGTGAATCAACCATTCATGCAATGGGGACTAGACTTCATTGGGGTGATTAACCCAAATTCAAGCCAAGGCCACAAGTGGATACTTACAGCCACATATTATTTCACCAAGTGGACTGAAGCAGTGGCACTAAAAGAAGCAAATGAATCCAACATCTTGGATTTTTATGAAGGAATAACCACCAGGTTTGGAGTCCCTGCCACTATTATATCAGATAATGCATTGGCATTCCTTGGTACAAGGATCACTGAATGGGCAGTTAAGAATGGTGTGTATCTCAGCACCTCATCAAATTATTACCCTCAGGGTAATGGCCAAGTAGAGTCCACAAATAAGAACCTATTAAGGATTATCAGAAGGAACTCTAGATGAAAATCAGAGGACTTGGCATACAAGACTCAAATAAGCTCTGTGGGCTGATAGGATCACATCAAAGAGGTCCACAGGTAGCTCACCTTACAAACTTGTATATGGAAAGGAGGAAGTATTTCCCATCTCATTGGAGTTTCCTACTTTGGAACTCATGAAACAGTTAGAGCTAGTTGAGTTTGAACCCATGACAATCAGGTATGTAGAGCTGATGGAGGTAGGAGAGGCAAGAGAGCATGCAATGCAGGTCATGGAAAAGGATCAGGCATTGATAAAAAAGAGTTTTGATAAGAAGGAAAGGATGAGGACCTTTCAGGAAGGAGACTTAGTCCTAAAGTGGGATGCAGATCAGGAAAATCCAGGAAAACACTCCAAATTTGATGCTATCTGGAGTGGCCCTTACATGATCATAGAGTGCAAGAGTAGCAATGCCTTCCAGCTGGCTAAATTGGATGGCGAAGAATTACAGATCCCAGTAAATGGGATCCATCTCAAACATTGCTACTGAATGGGAAGTTTCCACCCCTGTAAATATTAGCATAGGATTTTAATTTCCCTAAGTGTGTATGCACGTTGTTTTGTTGTAGTGTAGTTGTTTCCCTAAGTGTTATGGCACAGGTTCTTTGTTGCTCCAGGTTACGTCGTTACACAGCCCAACGTGCCTCCAAGTGGATGTGCTATCCCTTTCAATATTCACGATAGGGAAACTCATAGTTGTCTGTAATAGTTGTTATCTTCAAAATAAAACAAATGCAGAGCAACTAAAAATCGTCTTCAAAACAATCCATTTAGGGACAGATGAAAGCCCCAGGTCAAGACAATTTTCTACTCTCAGAAGCCTTGTTTCGAGGATTTCTTATGAAAATTGAGAGTGCAAACGGTCAGGCTCATGGATCAAAGGCAGGATCAGTATCAGGCCGTCATTCTTGACTCCATGCCCAATGGATATAACAAGGAAACTGGTCCTCTCATCTAGCAGGCAGATACCCCTGCGAGTCACCAAATTGTTATCCATATTTTTCCCCCTGAGAAAAATTGGATCAGCCATGACCCCGCACAGAAGGAACTAGAGAAATCACGTTCAAATCCTACAAATAGGTTGCAGAGGGACTCTACAATGGAGTGGCGGGGCCTGCGAAAGATCAAATGACCCCGTGCAAGAAGAAATTCAAGAAACAGCTCTGTCGAGTGAACCCGTGCTTCAAATCCAGCAAAAAGATTACAGGTGGGCTCAGAAATGGAATAGCAGGGTTGGGGAAGGAGGAGATAGTGTCAAAGAAGCCAGAAGCTCAAAAGAGAAGGAACGGTGAAGGTTTGAAGTCTTCAGGCTCTGAAACGGTTCAGAACGAGTCTAAAAAATGACTAAGTATGGAGGAGACAGCGGATGCTGCCAAGTGTCCAAGCGGCACACCTCCAAAGATTGAATCCAAAAGAGGAGACTCGAACAAGCATCAGGCCCCCATGTGTCCCAGACCCAAAGAGGAGGTAGAGTCAACAACTAAAAGTCAAAAGGTGGACAGGGCGGGCCTAAAAAAAGACTAAGTATAGAAATGCTAGCGGAAGCTGCCACGCGTCAGCTTGGCGCATCCCCAAAGGTAAATCCAAAAGTGGAGACCCAAATGAGTGTGGGCTCGCCACGTAGTCCAAGTTGAAAAATAGGACAGAGCGGGCCCAAAAAACAACTAAGTATGGAGAATGAGCACCATCTCACCACGTGTTCAGGGCCCGAAAAGGTAAGAGAAGCCGTTGAAAAGTCCAAGATCCTGTGAAGGCCTGTGGAGGTAAAGGAAGAATCGTGAGTGGGTTTTAAGTGAGCGCGGAGCCTCCGTCTAGTTTCATAAAGGGACAGGGTCAGGTTGAATAGTCAAAGCATTGAGACAGGCCAGTGGAGGGTGCCAAGTGTCAGCACGATGCTAATTCAAGAGAAAAATTAAGGGAAGGTTTCCAAACAAGCGCCAGGCCTCCGCGTGTCCCCGGTCAGATATATGACCCCACCGAGCAAAAGACTTAGCCAAAAACATGAAGAAACTGAGCAAGCCGCTGGAAGAAGCCATGTGTTAGCCCAATGTAACTCCAAAAGAAAAATACAAAGGCTGCCCTCAGACATGCACCAGTCCTCCACGTGTCGGTTTCAAAAGGGGGCCCGTTTTGGTAGCTGGTTCCCGCTATTTTGTATGGACCTGATTCAAATTTCAAATGGGCATATCTTTCGACTCGGGCTTGAAATCCAACAAATCTGGCACCATTGGAAAGATCTCGGCCTTGTCTACACCATGGAGATCTGAAACTTTAAGTTTGGAGAGGTTAGGTGGGGAAAAATGAAGAAAATCTTTAGGCCATTAATACAGGATCTATTTACCCCAACAACTAGATCGGATTTGATCTGATCCACCGTTTCCTCCTCCTTCGAGGCGATGAACAAGTAATTGATGCATGCATGACATATTTGGGGTGGATTTTACAGGAGGCATTGATGGTAGTGGTTGAGCCTCAAATGGGGTTTCCCACTTCTCTCTCCTTCTTCCCTTAGTGCCGAATCTATAAAGGAAAGGTCAGGGCTCATTGTAAAAGGTTGGGCATTTCTATTTTGTGCCCTCCCTTCTTCTTTTGTTCACAGAAGGATTTGTGGAGCTTTTCTAACCTCTCCTTTGGGTTGTAATGCAAATTTTTACATCTTGGCTACTGCAATATACTGTATCGACTCCTGAGCAATAATATATATGTCTGTGGATGTTTCTCGACCCTCTCATGTATTCGTTATTATCTCTCTGATCTCTTATTTTGATTTGGTCATCTGTGCATGTTGTTTGTATTACATTCCTGTGGTCTGTGTTAAACTACAAAATGAGTGTCTAACATTCCTTTGGTGTATCACCTCGTTAGCTTAGGTTTATTTTCTTGCATCTCTCTAACCCTGTCTCCTTGGTAGATAGAATAGACTTAGAATAGATCCTCTGCAATTTGTTTGTATACACCTGAACAGAGGGATAGGAACCGGCCTCAATCCGGAGAGCTCTCTCAACTCACAAGGTCCCACACCTTGAGAGATACTCCATGTTGTGCAATCACACTGAGAGTCTCAACCCATCTAGTTGTAGACATTCAAGGGAGCTGTGATTCTACACTGCGGCAGTCCTGTAACTTCTGGTTTGCACTGGGAAGTGGTCCTGTCATTTATGATGGAAAAATAAAAATAGAGCACGGAAAACCACGAATTTGAGGTATCTGGGTTGTGTCTCTTCCCTCCCTAACCTTTCCCATTCTCCAGTGTGCGGGAGGACATGTGGAAAGCTATAAATATAAGGAGGAGCTAGATAATTGATCATTCAAAGATCCAAAGAGAACAAGAACAAAGTTTAATTATATGAGAGCAAGTGAGTAGAGATTTTTCAGTGCTGGTGTGGAATTGTAGGAGCAAGGTGTAAGAAAACAAAGCAACAAGTAATTGGAGAGAAGGTTTACATTGTTGCTTCTTTTCATACTTATTGTAATATGTAAAATTTGATAATTGGCCTATACACGTGGGAAGAAAGAGTAGTTTCCCTTCCTGACTGGTTTTCCCTCAAATTGGGTGTTTCAAAGATAAATTTCTTGTGTTGCGTGTTTGAATTTTTTTGGCACTCTCTTTAATTCAATTCTAAGCACTAGATTATCAGCCACTAAAGCTCTACTCTTCAAGCAAATATATCATTTTCCAAAGAGAAAGTAACACAGCAAATTATTGGTGATTTTGTGAATATCCATAGTAGAAGTTTACAGATAATTGTAGGCATAGGTTCCCCATTTTATGGTAAAAGTTGTCTTGAACTGATCTTCTTCCTTCACCATGATCTAATTATACCTCGAGTAACCATCTAAAAGAGATAACCTCTCTGATATGACCACCATTTGTAAGATCTGTTCCATTAAAGGTAATGTGTAATGGCCCTCCAAAGAAACTCTATTTAAGTCTCTAAAATCAACACATAACTTGATTTATTTGGTCATTTTCCATTCATGAACTAAATTGGTAATCCATGATGAATGCTTAATGGGGAAAATTATATTTGTCTCAATCAACTTGTTCAATTCCATCTTCATTAGAGGTTCATTGTGTGGATTAACAAACCTCTATTTTTGACTTATAGGCTTAGCTATTTGATCTAGTTCAATGGTATGTTGAGATAAAATAGGATCAAAACCTCTAAGTTCTTCATATCTCCATGCAAAAATATCAAAAAACACTTGAAAAAGTTCTGCAAAAGCATGTTTCTCTTGTGGGGTACTCACTTTACCAATTTTTAGCAGTATATCCTTGCCAATTGAGATGGGTTCTAAATCTTCACCTTTAACTGTCAAGTTTTCCTTTTCTTTTTTGAGATGATCATTAGAGTAAAAGATAGATTCCAAAGTCACTAGGCCTTTAGGTAATTTATTTTATCTAAGTTGGACAACTTGGTTCCCATACTTCTACTCCATTTTTTCCTGATTTTTTGATGAAAACTCAACCTCTTCTTAGATAAAACTGAAAATTTGGTGATCACTTACAAACACTTACCAATTTGTGTTATTGTGTGGTAAAGTAGGCCTCATAACTACATTGATGTGTGGTTGTAACTTGTCTCTCTTGCCATTCTCCACAACATCAAAACTTGCTCTAATTGTAGCTAGCCTATTGAGAACTTCATTCTCCCTTCTTGGTATGGAATGGATGTTGAAGGCTTCAAAATCCTCTATCAAGTCCCATGCTCTATGTTTTTTAGGCTCTTAGCAAGTCATTATTTTTTACATTTGATCTTCTGACTTGGTTTACAATCAGTTCACTATCACCAAAAGTCTATAATTTCTTGATGTTATTCTTTTTTTCCCATTGCAAGCCATGGATGGTGGACTCATATTAGGATGTGTTGTTGGAGTAGTTAAACTGAAATCTTAAAGAGGAGTAATACTTCATACCTGTGGGAGATACAAGGACTACACCTCCCCATGTTCATTGTCTGCTTCTTGATCCATCAAAAAACATTTTCCAAATGTCATTCTCCTCTTCATCATTTAATTTAAAAACACTAGGCATAGGGGAATATTTCTTATGTAGACAATAAATACCAAGGCCAACTTCCTCAATCTGTTGATATGGATTGAAACCATGATAATCAGTTCCTTATTCATCAATTAGTGAGTCAAAAATGCTCTCAATCTAAGTATCTGCTTCTTGGATGCTTGGAAAATCTTCTTGATCAAAGATGGTACAATTTGTGTTGATGGGGTTAGGAACATAAGGTTCTATATAATATGAAGCAATTGGTTTAGACTTGATGGTAGCCTTAGTTCCATACCTAGTTCTAAAGAACATGTGAGACTAGTCAGCTAATAGATATCCTCCAATTTTGGCAGTGAAGTCTCTAGATAAACATAGAGGAAAGAGTGGAGGTAGATCAATTATGAAGATATCTCGTGGAAAAGAAAAGTTGGGACATGCATGTAATGGAAGGCCTAGGTATTTGATAACCCCAATAGTCCCCACTGCCATCCCACTGCCATCCCATCTAGTTGAAATACTCCTTTAGAGAGAGACTAATGTTTGAGACCTAATTGGTCTGTAATCTACTTAGGCATCGCTGAGTTGTTTGCCCCTGAATCAATCATACAATTGTGAACTAAATGATTTCCAATAATCATATATACATAGAAGGGAGTATGTTTTAGGTTTTTGTTTGGATGATCTTCCTTCTGTTGTATTACATTAGTAAGAACAATTTTTGCTTGTTCCTTGGGTGGCTCACTTGGAATGGAGAAATTGGCCATAACTTATTGTAAGAGATCTCTCTATCTTGGGATTGCTAAAGATTTTCACATTGATATATTCACATTAGTCCTCTTCATTTATTCAAGGATGTTGAATTATCTTTTTTTTGTGCCTTACTTGCAAGAACCATTTCTTGTACTTGAGTTGGTGTGGGAGGTCCTTTAGGATGATTTAACATCCTTGATGCATGATTTGTGTGGCTTATTTGAATATTAACAAATGAATTTGAATTTTCACCCACTTGGAGTGTCAGGACATGTTGAGAAGGACCTACATATGTTGGTTTTCCTTCTTCCATATCTCTTTTCTTAGATCTAGTGTTGGTAGACACACTTGAGGAGAGGTATAATTTATTCCACAAAAGTCATCCATTTTCTAGTTCACAAGTGAAGCATCACTTGGCGGTGTCTCTTGAGTGATTTTATACTACTGAATTTCTTATGTGGGTGCATCTTGAGGAACATATACACTTTACACCATCAAATTTAGGTTTAAAATGCCATTAGGGAATGTTCTTTGGTTGTGGAAGATGACAAGGGAAACACCACTCATAATCTTGCATTAGATTATTCTAAACAAGAACCAAGGCTTTGGATGAACTATCCACATCTAGGTTATATGGTTAAAATGTCCTAGAAGAGGGGAACTGATTCTTATTTTGAGGAAAAACTTAAAATGATGGTTTGCTTGGTTGATAAGGGGATTTTTAAGGTTGGTATAGAGGCTGGTAAGGTCTAAAACTTTGAGTTTGATACCTTTTAATATATATAAATTCATTCCAAAATTTTTACAATTGTTTCATTACCTCTTGCAATTCAGCTGAAGTACTTGAGGAGGTAGATTCTTGACTAGAAATTTGATTCCTTAGAGTTGGAATGGGAGCTAATTCAAGAGTATTATGGGGAGAAAATGTTCTTACTTTTGGAAATATAGACAGTGAAGGTCTAGTTGCAAGTTTCCCAACTTGAATGAGACTATTCGCTGCTCTAATAGCGATATCATAAACATCTGGTTGAGTTCTACCCCCCATGGATTGAATCATGACCAAAATATCACTATTTAAGGCTTTTAGATGATAAAGAAATGCATATTGATGTTGGGTTGTGGAGCTAGATTTCTTTACAATGAACATGCATTACAGGTGGTTAGTTTACATAGTAACTGATGTCGGTTAGCTAACAGTCATCGGTCATCATAGGAATCATCATCGGTCAACAGAGGAACCACCATCGGTTAGGGAACTGACATCATTTTCCTATGCGTGGATGTTTATATTTAACTCATGGGATTAGATCGAACCTTTGATTAGAAGGTGATCTAAAGGTTGTAAATGCATAGTTAAGGTGCCCTAAGTTTGTATAAGCTTATATAAGCTAGAAAACTAGGGTTAGAATTTAAGGATAAAGGAAGAATATTAATTCTCCTTGGTTGAAGATGAAGAAGAAGAAGAAAAAGAAAAAGGTTGCATGAAGACAGAGCTTCAATGAAGAGAATTTGGACAGAAGGAAATAACAGGTACATCTAAATGGTGAGAAGAGTGTTATGTCTTCTACTGTGTTTCCTTTGTATTGTCTTGTCTAAATGTAATGACTTGCATAATATGCAACATAGTATTTCATCTTGTAGATCCATAAATTGTTGTGAGATCTTGTATTCTAGATCCATGAGATCATGTTGTATTGTTGGTCCATAGGAGATCTAGTATTGTAGCTTGTTGGAGAGCTTGTGGGTATAGATAGTATCCAAATATAGTAGAGGAGGTTGTCTTCTTGTATGCACAGGTTGATGAAGTGAGATGGAGGAGAGACTTACTTCTTGGTGCAGAGATATGGTTGCACATTGGTAGACCCTTGTGAGAGGTCTTGTTTGCAGATTCATAGGAGATCTTGGTTACACATTGGGAGATCCAGTAGTTCATGGTTATGTGAGATTTGCTGGTGGTTTGGAGGCACGATTTGTAGTGCACTCATGTAGATCTGTTTAGAGATATGGAGGAGAGGAGATACTCTTAGAGAGATGCATTGTACTCTTGTGGGAAGATTGATTGTACTCTTGTTATAATATATATATGAGATCTCTATCTTTGGTGGATGTATCCCACATTGGGTGAACCAAGGTACATGTTGTGTTATGTGTGTGTACTTTGTTTTGATTTGGATTATTCTAGTTTATACTTCCACACTGTAGATTTTGGGGAATTTTTTAGATCATGTGTGCATGATTGGGTTTTTTATTGAATCATAACACTATTCCACAGTCCCGAATTCCCAACAATTAGTATCAGAGCTTGGTTATTTTAGAGCAAGGTTTTGCTTCATTATATTGTTAGTGTTTTATTGACGGGTGTATGAGAGCAGGGTTTGTTTTTCTTGATGTTAAAATTGCAGGAAGAGATTTAAATATCAAGTGGAAGCTAGAAATGTGAGGTTGCTAAAGAATACAGTGACTGACATTGATTAGGTGACAACTGACATCGCTAGGGTGACTGTGGTTGGTTACTGAGAAACCTAGTTTTAAACAGAAAATCGCAGATCTGAAGAAATTGAGAGATGCATGGAGTGTGTCTTTTTTGTTGAGGTGTCCCTGGTTCTTAGAGGCACAAACCTGTTGGTCAGATTATAGATCCGGGTTACAGAGGTATGGTTTTATCTTGGTATTGTAGTGCTTGTATATTTTGGTTGCATATGCATGGTTTGTGATTACAAATATGAGTATGAGATAGAGGAGCAATTATGCATCCTTGGTGCAGTTTGATGCACATGATTTGGTAGAGAGGCAATAACATATAATGAAGACGTGGCTTCTATTAGAGAAGCATGTACTTCAGTTGAAGATGCAATTGAGTATCTTGGTGCTAGTAAGGTGATGTATTTCATCTTGGTAAAATTTATTTACATGTATTGTTGCTGTTAAGTTTTTGTACAAGATTTGGGTACTTCTTGAAATGACTAGCTCAACACAACTATCAGATTTGGTCAGAGTAGGCACCTAGTGTGGTGTACTATGCTAATTTTGTGGTGTTGTGTTTATTCCAACAACACCAACGTCGGTCATAGAACTAGCATTGGTCACTAGGAACTAGTACTGGTCCGGTCTCTATGGCAGTGAATATGTACTAGGTTTTTGCATCAGAAGAGGGCATGGATGGTTTAGTGTCCTATTTTGGAGGATCGAGTTTCTTGCACAAAGTGTACATGGCAGAAACGGTGTAGATCAATTCAATGTTTGAATCAGAAAGAGGACAGAGTTGGCTCGGGAGTCTAGTGAGACTTGGGCCAAATTCAGGTATCTCTATTCGGTTCTTGTTTTATTTCTTTCATTTGAAGCAACTGGTATTATATTTGGATTGTGTGCACATGTAAAAAATATCACCATGGATATTTGGTGGGCTTGAATTTTATTTCTGGGTTGTGTTGGGATTTTGAGGACAAGGGTATCTATTCTAAAGGATGAGATCCTCAATGAAAAGTCATGTCTAGACACAGTTGCAGGTAACGAAAGATGTTGAGTACACATGGATGAAAAAAGGTGATTCGCCTACTTCACAAGAAGTCCAAAATTTTGTGATGTAGAAGTTTTATGTGTTAAGAAGGGAACTATGTTTATTTTTCTTTCATCTGGTTTTATTTCTCACTAATATATATTGGAGCTTTTGAGATTGTGAATAGAGGTAGTGCAGGGGAGTTCATGTTAAGTTGGAGCAAGCCATGGTTGTTGGCATTGCAGGTTGGACACAGATGCATGTGAAGAGTGAGAGGAGTATGCTACTATTCAGAGTCACATGAGGCACACGTTGTTTTGGAGGATAGTCACAATTTTGTAGGTATTTTGTGATTAGTACATGGTGATGTCACTTCTAGTTTTATTTTGTGGTGCATGGATATCCTTATGGGATGGCGGTTGATGGTTGTTCAACTGGGTTTAGAAGAGGAAGCATTATTTTGAGTTTGAAGGGTGGAAAAAGAAAGAAATTTGACTATTACAGAGACCAATGTTGGTCATCTAGGAACCGTCGTTAGTCAGGCATTGACCGGTGTCAGTTGGGCAACCATGGTCGGTTAGGCTACAAGATTGACAACAATGTTTATTTACCATTTTTGGATGGTGCCCTTGTTTGCTTTCATCTTGGATGGTTGTGGAGAGTATGTTGATGACATGTTTGCTAGTATTTGCATTATTTTTAGTAGCGTGGTTGAACATGGTTGTTTGTTGTTGACATTGATGAGCACAAGATTCATATTTGGCTTTGGAGTTAGTCGGTGGCATACTTGGAGCTTCTAGAGAGCCTGGTGATATGGATGGATGTACATGGTGAGTTTGTACATGAGGATATATTATGTTTTGTGAGTCTATGATGATACATATGTATGTTTTGCACATGGATGACCTTGAGCATAAGTATGGGATGTTTGTATTTCCTCTTATTACTATGTTACTCCATTTATATGTTATCTACAGATGGTTTTCTTGGACATGCAATTTTTTTTATACAAGGTTGGATTTACAGATTGTAGTGTTTGGACTCTTTGAGTTTTGCAGGTGGTTGTGGATTGATCACCCATTGGTTACATGTAGAATTCATTTGGGTTGTCTTTTCCCATGATCTTGTTTATTGCTTATATATAGTCCAGTTTGACTTATCTTTGGTCAGTTGCATTGGTGGTTGCATGGAGACATGGATAGATGGTTGGAGAACATGGTTGGTTTTATAGGTATGGATATGGTTGTAATTGAAGCTCAATATTTCAGTTTGAGTGGGAGCTCTTGCAGGTGTGTTAGTCATGGTGGCTTGGTTACATGAGATGCTTGGTGTTATGATTCAGTGGGAGCTTGATGTATGGATAACTCATGTATCATGGATTAGTAGTAGCTTCGTACAGGTATATGGTAAGTCATGGTTTGTTATCTTATTATTTTTAGAAGATGGTTTAATCTTCCTGATTATTTGAGATAATTTTTGATGTAAAGAATAGTTGGTCTTCATGGTATGTAGAGGACAGTGATGTACATGTACATGTATAGAGGTTCAACAATTTATCTCCAAGTGGGAGATTGTTAGGTTGTGGAGCTAGATTTATTCACAATGAACATGCATTACAAGTGGTTGGTTTACACAGTAGCTGGTGTCGGTTGGCTAACCGCCGTCAGTTAACATAGGAACTATCGTCGATCAACAGAGGAACCACCATAAGTCAGGGAACCGATATTGGTTTCATGTGCATGGATGTTTATATTTAACTCACGAGATTAGATCTAACCTTTGATTATAAGGTGATCTAAAGGTTGTAAATGCATAGCTAAGGTGCCCTAAGTTTGTATAAGCTTATATAAGCTAGAAAACTAGGGTTAGAATATAAAGATAGAGGAAGAATGTTAATTCTCCTTGGTTGAAGATGAAGAAGAAAAATAATAAAAAGGTTGCATGAACACAAAACTTCAATGAAGAGAAGTTGGACAGAAGGAAATAACAGGTACATCTGAATGGTGAGAAGAGTGTTATGTCTTCTACTATATTTCCTTTGTATTGTCTTGTCTCAATGTAATGGCTTGCATAGTATGCAAAACACATAATCTTTCATCTTTGTAGATGAACATGTTATTGTGAGATATTGTATTAGTAGATCATAAATGTTGTTGTGAGATATTGTATTATAGATCTATAAGATCACGTTGTATTGTTGGTCCATAGGAGATCTGGTATTATAGCTCATTGGAGAGCTTGTAGGTACAGAGAGTATCTAGATATAGTAGAGGAGGTTGTCTTCTTGTATGCATAGGTTGATGTAGTGAGATGGAGGAGAGACTTACTTCTTGGTACACAGATATGGTTGCACATTGGTAGACCCTTGTGAGAGGTCTTGTTTGCAAATTCACAAAAGAGCTTTGTTGTATAGTGGGAGATGCAAAATTTCCTGGTTATGTGAGATCTACTGGTGGTTTGGAGACACGGTTTGTAGTGCACTCATGTAGATTTGTTTAGATATTTGGAGGAGAGGAGATACTCTTAGAGAGATACATTATACTCTTGTATTGTAGAGTTGGTTTGTACTCTTTTTATATTATACATATGAGATCTCTATCTTTGGTGGACATAGCCCACATTGAGTGAACCATGGTACATGTTGTGTTATGTGTGTGTACTTTGTTTTGATTTGGATTATTCTTGTTTATACTTCCACTGTTGTAGATTTTGGGGAATTTTTTAGATCTATGTGCATGATTGGGTTTGTTATTGAATCATACCACTATTTTGTAGTCCCAAATTCCCAACCATTGAGGTGTAGGTATTAGAAATTAAGAAATTTGATCCCAAATCCTTTGAAATATGATGTTAAAATCAGTCATTTTCTCATTAAGTGCTCTTTTTGTAGCTGTCAGCTGCTCTACCAAAGATAAATGGTCTAACTTATCTTCAAAAAGGTTACAAAGGGTTGTGCCAAGTTCATCCTAATTGTGAATTGAAATAGGTATCAAACTCCTATACCATAGAAGAGCTTTCCCATTGAATGATGAAGCCAAGATTCTAACCGCTACATCATCCTCAGTAACAAAATGGATTGAATGACCATTAATAACATCTTGGGTATGATCAACTGGGGTAGTATGGTTTTCACCAGTGAATAAATGAACAGTTTTGAGTGCAGATATTAGTATATCATGTTATGTACTGAGGGTCAGAGGGATACCACCATTAAAACTGATAAATGGAAAATTTATTCGTAGTGCCATGAATGGAATGGGTCTCAAAAATATAGAGGACACCAAGAAAGGCCTACCAAGAGGGGGAGTAGAAAGAGTTTTATTTGAAGGATATGATGATCTCTAGACTAATCTACCTCTCCTCTTTCTCCTTGGTGATAGTTATAAGTAATTGTTGTCCATATTTCACCCTCGTGCCAAATATTGGATCAACCACGATCCCGCATAAGAGGAAACAAAATCAAAAGTGGATATTCGGGAAAAATTTGGTTCTTCACCCCTTGTTATCTCAAAAGGAGTAAAAGTTGCAAAATGGCCCACAACTCCGCCCAAGGAAAAAGACAACATTTGGGCCCAAGTCAAAGCCAAGCGGGAATCGGAAGAAAGGGGACCCATTTTTTGAGCTATTTTTCCCGCCCTCCTGTACAGGCCCGATACAAACTTCAAGGGGCGTATCTTTTGACTCAGGGCTCGAAATATTACAAATCTAATGTTGTTGGAAAGATCTAGGCCTCACCCATGTCATGGAGGTCTGGAACTTTAATTTTGAAGAGGTTAGGTGAAGAAAAATGGAGGAAATGTCTTCGGGCTTTCAATGCAGGATCCATCTGTCTCAACAACCAGATTGGATTCGATCTGTTTCCACCGTTTCCTCTTCCTTCAAGGTGCCGAACCAAGGATTGATGCAGTAAAGATGGATTTGGGGGAGAGATTTCATCAGAGGCATTAACAGTGGTGACAGACTTCAACCTAATTTTCCCTGCTTCTCTCTCTTTTCTTCTTTCAGGTTGAATCTATAAATACGGGGGCAAGAATCGTTGTAAAGGGTTGGACATTCTTTGTTTTGTAGGCTCCCTCCTCCGTCTAGCAAAGGGATATGTGGGGTTCAGGCCTTCCACTAAAATTGTGATACGTTTCTGCCTCTTGGATACTTTATAACGGACTGTATCAATCTACAGAGCAATAAAACATGTCTGTGATCGATTTTAGATCCTCTCTTGTCTCTTTTTCTTTCAATTGGTCTCCCATTACATGTCTGGCTATCTGTGCTTGTTTATTGTATGCATTTTTTTGGTCTGTCTATTAGCAAACTAAGTGTTCGTCATTCCTTCGGTGCATCTTTTGGTAGTTTAGTTATTGTTTATTTCTTTTACCCCTTTCTTATCCATGTCTCCTTGGCGAGTATTAGATTAGGTTTAGAGATAAATCCTCTGCAAGCTCCCATGCATGCACTTGAACAGAGGAATAAATAACCAACATTTAATCTGGAGAGCTTTTCCATTTTGCAAGGTCCCACACCTTGGGGAAAGTTCAATGTTATGCGATCACACCAAACGAGTCTGCCTTAGAAAAGTATATTTTTAGAACTCATTTGGGTGTGTTGTGATTTTGCATTAATAGTTTTGGCATGCCCGGTGGGACTAAGAAGTATCCATCTTATTACAGTAGGGATTGATGTACACTTGCTGTGATTTTGGATTTTAAGAAGTCTTAAAATTGTACATCTGGTGACTCCAAAAGAAACAAATCTATTGGTTTTAGCAGCCCAAGCTTGGGAGATTCATGAGAAAAACCCAGTTTAGAGCAAGGAAAGAAGGTATATTTGAATACTTGCATCTATCCCCAAACAGAGAAAGGAGAGGAAGAAGAATTCAGAGGTATCCATCTCCACCAAGCAGAACCTTGTCAACACCTCCACCTGTAAGGCCTTTCTTTCAGTCTGCAAGGGTTCTTAGGCCAATCAGAATGGCACAACCAAATCCATATGTCAACTTCACCGGCAATAGTTCACTCGCCTTGATTGCACAAAAACCAGTTCCGATTGTAGCATTAAAGAGCATCCACATTTCACTAGGGAAAATCAAACTTCTCTTGGTGACCATGTCCAAGATATTGCAAATGTCTGTACAATCCACAAGATCCATGAGATGGACATTGTAGTCAAGATGCTCACCTCTTCATTCAAAGGGAAAGCTTCACAATGATTCAGGAGTCTTACAGTAAGCTCTATTCAGAACTGGAACTAGATGCGCATGGCTCTTCACAATCAGTTTGGGGAAAAAGGTGACAAATTATCTTTGTTACAGCAACTAACAACAATAAAGAGAGCCCTGAATGAGCAGTTGACAAACTTCAACCTCAGATTCTAGCGGACCTGGGATAGGATTCCAACAACAGTAAATCCCACTAATGAAGGTGTCTTCTTATACTTTATTAGGGCTTTAAATTCTGATATTTCTCTGATGATCCAGTCAATGGGGGGCACTACATTACTTGCAACCTATAGCCTCTCCATAGGAGCTTTTAAATGTTTGATTCAAGCTAGAAAAATCACTTCTAGGCAATCCATGCCTCTGTACCCTAAGTTAGGAAGCCTAGATACTAGCCAAGTGCCTACATTAGCTCCTATACCCACCCCCAGGAGTCAAAGCTCAGCTGAAGCTTCCACTTCATCATCTAATGCCGCTAAAGAGTTTCAGGAAGCGGTAATGAAGCAATTTCAGAACTTTGGGAATGAGCTAGTGACCATCAAAAGGCAACAAGCTCAAAGTTTTAGGCCATACCAGCCCCAGGCTCAATATCAAGCCAGACCCCAATATCAGCAGAATAGGCCACCACCTCAGACTATGAACTAGAGCCAAAACCAAGGATAGCCCCAAGTTGCTAGACCTTTTTGGCCGTATGATCCTAACACAACTTCAACATTAAGGGCATTAGTTCCTGCACAGAATAATATGGCACATGAATATGATTGGTGTTTTCCATGTAGACAACCACATAACCAATCAACGTGCTTTAATGGTGCTCTAAATCAGGCCTTGATGGTGCAAACCAGTATGGCGCCACAAGAATCTGACCAAGAGGAAGATCAACAACAAGGAGCTCAATAAGGTGGCCCCCCAAATGAGACTATGCTTGTCAACTGGTAGGCTGAAGACTTCTATGGGATGAATCAGTTCCCTTCTCAAAGTGTAGCTGCCAATACACGGTCCAAAAAGAGAAATACTGGAGAGAGTCAACCACTGAATTCAGGTGACCCTCAATCTTCCATCACACCACAAGGTCCTGGTGCTCCAAGTACAACTCCCAACATGTTGAACCAATCCATACCACCTCCCAAACACAGTCAAGCACCGGTTGTAACAACCCATGTGCAAGAAAAAAATGTGTCTGGGAAGGGCAACAAAAGGACAACACATTCAATATTATTGAGCAGATGAAAAAGACAAGTGTGAACATTTCACTATGGGAGTCATTGGCCATTCCAGGGCAGAGGGATTTGTTGCAGGCTGTCATGCAGAGTTGGTCAAGTTCAAATCAACGCCCTAACCAACAAGAAAGAGTGCTTGCCAATGCAATTTAGCTTGGGAGGAACCATGGAGAACAACAAGGTAAAAACATGAGACCTCCTCCCTTCTATGTCTCATTAATTATTGGAGACAAATTAGTACACAATTGTATGATTGATTCTGGGGCTAGTAGTTCTGTGATGCCCAAACAAATAGCTGATCAGTTGGGTCTCCAATATGAGGTCATCTCTAGAGGAGTAGTCCAATTAGATGGGACAACAGTGACTATTGTGGGAATCATCAAGGATATGAGTCTCACTCTACACGCTTGCCCTAATGTGTCTGTTTTGTAAAATGTGTCAATCATAGACTTGCCACCACATTTCACTTTGTGTTTGTCTAGGGACTTCACTGCCAAAATTGGAGGCTACCTATCTGCTGATTGGTCACATATGCTCTTTAGGACAAGGTATGGAGTGAAGGCCACAATCAGATCTGAACCTATTGCTGATTATCATATTGAATCCTATGTGCCTAGCCCAATCAACGCCAACTGCTCAGCTTTTGATCAAGAGGACATCCTAAGCACTTCTGAAGCAAATACCAAGGTGGGATGTATCCCAAACTTGACTCTTGATGATTGGGCCAACAAAAGTCATGCTTTTAACCCCTATAGGGAGATGTAAGAATCTGAGCTAGGTGTCTACTGCCTACATGAAGAGAACCAACCTCTTCCTGACCTAATCAAGCCAAAATACAAGGATGACAATGAGGTGTGGCAATTGTTCTTTGATGGTTCAAGGAGTAGACAAGGAGCTGGAGGAGGAGCCATGATTGTGTCCCCCAGAGGTATGAGATATTATTCAGCCTTCATATTCTAGTTTGCTTGCTCAAATAACACTGTTGAATATGAGGCTTTAGTCCAAGGTCTTCATTGGGAAAGGAAGCTGGGAATTAAGAACTTGCAAGTATTCGGTGATAGTGAACTGGTTGCCAATCAGGTCAGAGGACTTAATGTTGTAAAAAATGACCTGCTAAAAAACTACAAGAGTAGGGTATGGGACCTCATGGAGGATTTCAAGGCCTTCAGTATTGTGTCCATACCCAGGAAGGAGAATGAAGCTGTTAATAGACTTGCAGCAATTGGAGCAACGTTTGATGTGGTTGACAACATCAAGAGGGACAGAGAACAACTGCATATCCATGTGGTTGTGAGGCCAACAGTGCTAGATAATAATACATGCTAGTAGGTGTTTGAGAATGATCAACAGATCATTAAATTTCTACAAGAAGAAGCTGAATTCTTAGCTATAAACCAGAGCAGACTAGAGCAGTAGTATGGGAATCAGATAGTACAATTGCATACAAATAAGCTTCCTAAAGGCTTAGTGACACTGGAATCTATTTTCAATCCTAATGATCAGTTCAGAAAAGAGAAGGCTAACATGCAGATCAAAGGAGAAGATTCGGAGTCAATCCCAGTTGGAGAAGACAAAACACTTCAAATTGGCAAAGTGGCCACCAAACAAGAAAGGTATGAATTCATACAACTTTGCCAAGAATTCCCTGATGTGTTTTCTTGGAGTTATGAAGACCTAAGGGGGTTCAATCCAAAGCTAGCACAACACAAAATAGAACTAGATCCAGTTGTCCAACCCATCAGGCAGAAGTAGAGACCAATCAACCCACATATTGAGCCTTTAATGAAGAAGGCACTGAACAAGTTGATAGAGGCAAGCATCATATTTACAATCAAACACTCAAGTTGGGTTACAAAGCTGGTCCCAGTCAGGAAGAAAAATGGAGAAATCAGGTTGTGTGTTGACTTCAGGGATTTGAACAGAGCATCTCTCAAGGATCACTACCCACTCCCCTCGATGGAGCAGATTTTGCAAGTGGTGTCTGGATCAGAGAGGTTCTCTCTCCTAGATGGATATTCGGGATACAATCAGATAATGGTGAAAGAGGATGATCAATTCAAAACAGCCTTCACCACCAAGTGGGGCACCTATGCCTACAGGAAAATGCCATTTGGGTTGTCTAATGCCGGAGCCACTTTCCAAAGGGAAATGGATATGGCATTCAAGGGATTAATTAACCAAATAGTGTTGATCTATTTGGATGACATCACTATTTTTTCCAAGAATGCAGCAGATCATCTCTTCCATCTGAGGCAAGTTTTTTAGAGATGTAGGAGATTTGGGGTGTCCCTGAACCCCAAAAAATGCATATTCTTGGCCCATGAAGGTAAGCTTCTAGGCCATATCGTATCAAAGGAAGGATTGGCAATTGACCCGGAAAGAGTTCAAGCAATAAGAGCATTGCCATTGCCAAGTCACAAGAAGGCTCTTCAAAGCTTCTTGGGAAAAATCAATTTTGTCTGCAGGTTTGTTCCAAACTTTGTTGCCCTTGTTAAGCCAATAACGTTGATGCTGAAGAAGAGCTTAACATTCAGGTGGACAGCTGAAGGAAAAGCAAGTTTTGAGGCTATCAAAGAAGCCATATCACAAGCCCCAACTCTTGTGAACCCATATTTTTCAAAAGACTTCATACTGTATGCCTTTGGTGGCAGCGACACAATTTCTGCAATCTTGGTGCAGCAGAACAAAGAATGTACAGAACAGCCAATTGCTTTCTTCAGCCAGATCCTGGAAGATTATGAGGTGAGGTACTCCTTCATTGAGAGGCAGGTCCTGGTGGTAATCAGAGGATTGAAGAAGTTTAAGCATTTGGTTTCAAACAACAAAATCCAACTATTGGTCTCCCATGCGGGAGTTAAAGAATTCCTTCTCAGCAAGGACCTGAATGAAAAGCGTGCAGGATGGATCACCTGTGTCATGGAATATGACATTGAGATCAAGGTCACCAAGCTGGTCCATGGGAAGGGGTTATGTGAACAACTAGCCTCAGGTCAGCAAGATGAAACAAATAGTGAAAAGGAGGTTGTTCTTGTTCTACAAGATGATCAAGAAGAAGGGAGAGATGATGTACCTGCTCCTTGTTGGACCCAAGACATGGTGCACTTCCTTCGAATAGGCATGTGTCCTCATGGGATGAGTAAAGAAAAAAGAAGGCATTTCAGGCTACAGGCCATCCCATATGTTCTTATTGATGGTGTCTTGTTCAAGAGAGACATCAATGGCATTCTGCTGAGATGCATTAGGGTAGATCAGGTGGAGAGAGTGCTACAAGAATTCCATGTTGAAGTAGCTGGAGGCCATTTTTCTCCAAGAGTGACAGCACTCAAAATCATGAAAGTAGGATATTATTGGCCCAGAGTGTTTAGTGACTGCTACACATGGATCAAAAGGTGCAAGAATTGTGCATTCTTCAAAGACAAGGAAAGGCTAGCAACACTTCCATTGCACCCAATCTCAGTCGACCAACCTTTCATGCAATGGGGATTGGAATTCATTGGAGTCATCAATCCAAACTCAAGCCAAGGTCACAAATGGATCCTGACAGTGACAGATTATTTCACCAAATGGACCGAGGCAGTGGCACTCAAGGAAGCAAATGAGTCTAGTATCTTGGATTTCTATGAAGGGATAGTGACTAGATTTGGAGTGCCAGCCACCATCATATCAAACAATGCATTAGCATTTATAGGTTCCAAGATCACAGGATGGGCCGTCAAGAATGGGACTTATTTGAGTACTTCATCAAACTATTACCCTCAAGGTAATGGCCAGGCTGAGTCCACAAACAAGAACCTGCTAAAGATCATCAGAAGAACTCTTGATGAGAATCAGAGGACTTGGCACACAAAGCTCAAAATGGCCTTATGGGCTGATAGAATAACGCCCAAGGGATCTACAGGTAACTCTCCATTCAAGCTCGTCTATGGGAAAGAGGTAGTGTTGCCTATATCACTTGAGTTGCTAGCATTGGAGCTCGTGAAACAACTAGAGATGTCTGAATTTGGACCAATGGAGGCCAGGTATGCGGAGCTGATGGAACTAGAAGAAACCAGAGAGCATGCTCTCCAAGCAATAGAGAAGAATCAGGCTTCAATCAAGAAATGCTTTGACAAGAAGACAAAAGCAAGGACCTTCCAGGAAGGAGACCTGGTTTTGAAATGGGATGCAGATCGAGCAAAACCAGGAAGACATTCCAAATTTGACGCCATCTGGAGTGGCCCCTATATGATCACAAGATGCAAAAGTAGCAATGCTTTCCAATTGTCTACATTGGAGGGTGAAGAGTTTCAGATTCCAGTAAATGGGATCTATCTTAAGCACTGCTACTAAAAGGGGAGTTCTCACCATGTACATATTAGTTTAGTTTTCTTTTTCCTCTAAGTGCTTACGCACATTGTCTTGTTGTAGTGTAGATTACTTTTCTCCTAAGTGCTTTGCACGCTCTGCATGTTCCATTTGGAGCATGTATGATTTCAAGTTTTGTATATAGTGTGGTGTTGTTTTGTTGCTCTCATGTAGTGTTTGGACTTGGCATTTGGTCAAGATCAGTTTCGGTTCTAATGAGTTTCCAAAGAGGCCCAGGGGTCAGTTTTCAAAGTTCAGATCAGTAGCAGGCTATCACTCATGACTCCATGCCCAACGAATATGACAAGGTAATTGGTCTTTTCATCTAGCAGGTAGATACCCCTGTGAGTCACCAAATTGTTGTCCATATTTCACCCCCGTGCCAAATATTGGATCAACCACGATCCTACATAAGAGGAAACAAAATCAAAAGCAGACAATCGGGAAAAATTTGGTTCTACGCCCCTTGTTATCTCAAAAGGAGTAAAAGTTACAAAATGGCCTACAACTCCGCCCAAGGAAAAAGTCAACATCTGGGCCCGAGTCAAAGCCAAGCAGGAATCAGAAGAAAGGGGACCCATTTTTCGAGCTATTTTTCCCGCCCTCCTGTACAGGCCCGATACAAACTTCAAGGGGCATATATTTCGACTCAGGGCTCAAAATATTGCAAATCTGATGCCGTTGGAAAGATCTCGGCCTCACCCATGTCATGGAGGTCTGGAACTTTAATTTTGAAGAGGTTAGGTGAAGAAAAATGGAGGAAACATCTTCGGGCTTTCAATGTAGGATCCATTTGTCTCAACAACCAGATTGGATTCGATCTGTTTCCATCGTTTCCTCTTCCTTCAAGGCACCAAACCAAGGATTGATGCAGTAAAGATAGATTCAGGGGAGATATTTCATCAGAGGCATTAAAAATGGTGACATAATTCAACCTACTTTTCCCCACTTCTCTCTCTTTTCTTCTTTCAGGTTGAATCTATAAATACAGGGGCAAGATTCGTTGTAAAGGGTTGGAAATTCTTTGTTTTGCAGGCTCCCTCCTCCTTCTAGCAAAGGGATCTATGGGGTTCAGGCCTTCCACTAAAATTGTAATACGTTTCTACCTCTTGGCTACTTTGTAATGGACTGTATCAATCTACAGAGCAATAAAACACGTTTGTGATCGATTTTAGATCCTCTCTTGTCTCTTTTGCTTTCAATCTGGTCTCCCATTACATATCTGGCTATCTGTGCTTGTTTATTGTATGCATTTTGTTGGTTTGTGTCTATTAGCAAAATAAGTGTTCATCATTCCTTCGGTGCATCACCTGGTAGTTTAGTTATTGTTTATTTCTTGTACCCCTTTCTTATCCCTGTCTCCTTGGCGAGTTTTAGATTAGGTTTAGAGATAAATCCTCTGCAAGCTCCCACGCATGCACCTGAACAGAGGAATAAGGAACCAACCTTTAATCTGGAGAGCTTTTCCATTTTGCAAGGTCCCACACCTTGGGGAAAGTTCAATGTTATGCAATCACACCAAATGAGTCTGCCTTAGAAAAGTAGATTTTTAGAACTCATTTGGGGGTGCTGTGATTTTGCATCAACAGTAATCAAAAGGTTCTTCTCTTGTTGTTTTTAACCTTTTCTGGATTCTTCTAATAAGAAATAAACACTTTTCTGCATGGAGCCAATAGATAAAGTGCTTGGAATCACCAGGTGTGTTTTGCAAAGCCTAAAAAAGGCTGAATTTCACCAGGATACACACCAAAAATTGGAGAAATAATAAGAAAATCAGAGTGTCCCACTGGGCATGCCAGAACTGTTGTCACCAAAAGTTAGCACCCACTATATGTTTCATTTGTTAATAGCAAAAATTTGGTGTAACATGGATTTATCTCAAAGTGTGGGGCTTTGCAAGTGAGATAAATTTCTAGAGGATGGTTCCTTCTCTCTCATCCCAATGCAAACTAAACTACAACCACGAAATGCAACTAAACTAAATCTAGACTATGAATTAACATGGACTGTGGTTAGAAAAGAGGAAAAGTTGTAGAATGATAAAAGAGGTGATGCACCAAAACTAAGACAGGGTTCAAATCCGGCCTAAGAGACATAGAACAGTTGCACAAGAAATAATTTAAGGAAACAAAAAGCTTATATATCATGATTGAATGCAACTTAATATTGAAATAAGAGGGTAAAAACCCATGAAAAATAGAGAAAGTTTGAAAGAAGAACAACCCTAGATAAATTACATTAACAATATTTCATCCAAATTCCAAAGCAGATGTTCAAAATCTTGTATAAAATGCTGATTGAAGAGGTATATAGACATGAAAATGGTAATAATATAATATAGATCCCCAAATTTGACAGAAGAGAACCCCCTTTTCATGATAAGGTACTTACATTTATAGATTTTCAGGAGAGAGAGAGAGAGAGAGAGAGAGAGAGAGAGAGAGAGAGAGAGAGAGAGAGAGAGAGAGAGAGGACACAGACTACATTTTAATGGCTTTAACCACCCTCCGTCCCAAAGGACCAATATGATTGCTTTACAAAGGACAAATGTGCATCCAAAAAGTCCCAAAACATGCCATCAAAAAATGTTGGTGAAAATGCGGCACCCATACTTCATTAAAACTAGTAGTTGAACTACCTGGAACTACACATTAATGGCCCACACTATTTTTCTTCTTTCTCACCTACCAAATGTTACCAAATTCTAAATTTATAAGTTCCACGATGAATTTCATGACAAGAGATTTCCAATGAGACTAATTTTGTTTTATTTGGAGCTCTGGAGAGAAATTTATGGCCATTTAAATTTTCTGCAGTGTGAACAAAATAGATTCTTCTAGTTTGAGCTATGCATGATTAGCACGTGTCATCTCTTGATTGACTATGGGGTCAGGATGACTAATACGTGGCTTCCTTCCTAACCCTTGAGATTTTTCCACATGGAACCTTTTGATTAGATGTGGGGATCAAACCTTTGTTTTCAATTTGTATTTTGCAACTAAGAATTATAATTGTGCATTTTTGTATTTTGCCTTTGAGCTCCCAAAACTCGACATGTGTGCCTAGTTTGAATTTCCACTCTGCTTGAATTTTTCGCCATGTGTTCATGAATTTATACAATCGAGCTTTAGGGATCTGAGTGTAACCTACAAGGTTACATATCTTCCATGCATCTTAAGATTTACATAATATCCCCTTGCATGTTGTGGGATTTGACTTGCACATTACAACTTTGCATGACTGCGCAAATGCAAACTGTTTCCTTGCATTTTGATTCTAGATCCTCGTGGAGATGTCCTGTGGTATTGGGTGGTGGAGTTTCAGATGTATTTTACACTTTTTTAAACTCTGTGAAATGAACAAGTGTTGGATAACTCCTCGAGCTCGATAAGGACTATCGCCAGGGCTTGAGGCCCATTTTGTAGTTTTGCACCTGCGAAACTACAAATTCTTAGAAAGGGTCCACCAAGGCTTAAAAAAAATCTAACTCCAAAATGAAGACGTAGATTGTTAGAATGGTCCTGGGGGGGTGGGGGATTTTGGACAACAATGTCATAGGGGAGAAGTGCCAGATTGGTCCATAATCGAGGATTGGGACTAGATAGAATCCAATGCACAACACAAAAATCTGTGCGGAGTGGCGAGATCTTAAAATAGTTAAAAGAAAAAAATCTTCATTCGTTCATGCATAAGCTAATTAACCAAAAATATGTATAGGAGGTTACATTATATAGTGAGAAATTAGGTCACCCAAAAAAGTAACTAAACCAACTCACAATTAGAAAATTTAATGTACATTCCCCTAATAACTTATGATTAACATAAGCAAGTTAATTAGACTATGTAGGTAAAACCACATAGTGGGAAAAAGACAACACCAACCCCGACCCCCCCCCCCCCTTAAGTATAATTTAGGTGGGTTAAGAAAGAAAGGGTGGATCCCAACAAAAAGGATTAATGAGGTAGCCACGTACAATGCAAATCTCTCTTAAAGTGGAGAAAAAGGGAAAACCTAGTGAGAAAGAAATCCGCCCCCACCAAAAGAGAGAAAAGAAAATACAGTAGGACTAGAAAGCCCCAATCTAAGCTACAATAATCTGTAACCACCATGTATCTAGAAAACAAGCCTCTTGAAGTGACTGTGGATCAGAAGGAGGAACAATGAAGAGTGTGTGAGTTTTTCCAAAGCCTAGAATTATGTTCCAAGACATAACAACACTGCTATCTAGATCACAAAGCCTTTCAGGACATCATTGATATATTTGTTTAGAGGTACATGGATAAGAATTACATACAATTATGAGTGGATCACCATGGAAAAGTGAATGAGTGTGCCAAGTGGTTAATGAATCTCTATCCAAGATGTGGTTCCTAGATAAGGACCATGCTCCTCATGCAAAGTAGATGAGCCAACTACTCCAAGAACGAATGATTTCTCCAAAGCAATTGCAAAGAAGGAACATGGAAGGCCCTGTAACTATGTACTACACAACCCAATGTATGACGAGTCTTCAATCAAGGTGTCTGCTCCCTGAAAAGTAAATGGTGGACCAGAATTAGGTGGATCAAGACATAATTACTCAATATTTTTAAGGTGACAAGGAATTGGTGGAGATGAGTCCCCATCAATACTATAGTCATCTGTGCTAGAAGATAAGTCCTCATCATAAAAAATTTGCTTAGGATTAGAAATGACATCAAGTGCACATGTTCAAGAATATGGAGGGATAAAGTGAGAGAAGGAATATAACCGAGTCTAACGATCGACTACACCCACTGCAATGATACCGTCACTATGCAACTCTCTGACATACACTAAATCTGGGGCGAACTTAACATGTAATCCCTGACCAAGGTGATTAATCTGGTAGATTGATAGGAAATTAGTTGATAATGAGGGAATATTAAGAACCTTATTGAATGTTCCTCCACTCGCTTCAAAAAACCATCTCCCAAATACTTATGCAGAAGAGTTGTCCCCCAATCATATAGAGGGCATGTCACATGGCTCCAAGGAAGTAAACTCCACATGTGAAGAGGCCATATGATGTGATGCACCAAAATCAATTACCAGTGTAGGAATTGGTGGTACAACTGTAACTAGGGCTCTCTCCTTTGTTTTCTCCTTTTTTGATTCTTTCTCTTTCTCTTTTCCATGGTCATTTACCTTGGAGGGTTCATGGGTTGATGAAAATTGTTTAATAAAATCAAGAACACCTATGTTTTTCTTATCAAGAAGATTCATGATGTGGTCAATCTACTTCTTCATACATTTTATTTCATCATGTTTTCCTATGAAACACCCACATTTGATCCTCTCTTTTTCGGACTTAACACTAGAAGAGGAAGTTCTAGAGTTTGATTTGGAGGTGGGATCATTTTGATCCTTCTTGTTCTCATGATCCTTGTTATTATGTTTTTCTTTTTGTTTGAAGCCTTTTGTTTATCATGTCCAACAAGTAGAGCAAAGGGTTTAGAGGACTTCAATGCACCCATTTGAATAAGCTTGTCTTACTCCCAAGTTAAGTCAATGAAAAAATTATCTAAGGACGACATGGCCCATGTAGCTCTCATGGTGCTCCTGGTGGCGTGAAAGGTAGAAATGAAGACATAAAAGTTAGAACCCAATTTGGCAAGGATGGAAAAAACCAATTTTTCATCAGTTTTTTCTATGCCACATAGTTTCAACTGCAACCTGAGTGATTTGAATTTGGTGAAGAATTCTTGTATCATGTCAAGGTTGTCTAGGCTCAAACTGATGAGCTCATTCTCCAACTTGTGACCTCTCATTATGTCCTGTTTCCCAAATATTCCTTCCAAAGTGGTCCATACATCATTAGGAGTGTATGTAGATTCAATATGAAAGAGAAATTCAGGAGACATGGACATACATAATTTTTCCATAGGCTTCATCACTTTTGTTTGTACCAAAAAATGATCAAATACTCTACATCTGGTGTTAGTACTTAATGAAGTACACCCAAGTATACCTCAAAAAAATTTATATGAAATTAAGCATGTATTTTTTCTTATTGTATTTTTTCACTATGTAACCTTGGTAAACACCATTAGAAAAATGAACACATGAAAACCATGAAAGCATGTCATTATGACTAAGTTGCTCCATGTAGTGATAGTTAAGATGGTCAAATCACTCATGTCATAATGACGCCTAACATGGATTTGTATAAGTGGGAATATGGTAGTTGAAATTTCTTGATCAGGATCAAAATGTGATAAAGTGCACAAACTACATTGGTGATCTTATTTCCCAAATGTAATCCTGGAGTCACTGTTATCTTCCCTAATAAACACTAAATCAAATGTGAACTCAACTCTCCTTCCTAAATTGATGTGAGTGATTTTATAAAATGATTATAGAATATTTATTTGGGAAATCGAGAAGATGCACATTTTCAGATATTTCAATCATGAAACCTGTAAAAATCACTCCACTTCAAGTTGAAATCACCTCTCCCACTAACTTTTTCTTCTCAAGATTCTAAGAAAGGTGAGAATCCCATATCACCTAGTCACATGGGAACCAAGCCCTTGGTCATGCCCTATCCAAGGGGGCTTAAATTTTCCTCATAAAGTTTGAAAAAACTTTTACACACCAAAATTCTTGAAAACTAAAGTAAATGAAAAAATTCCAAATGACCTATAATGTTAGATCTCAAAATAGAGGAAATGGCATTTGACTGCCAGAAATGCTTTGATACCATGTCAGAGTGGGCCATAATCAAGTATTGTGACTAGATAGGATTGAATGCACAAAGAAAATCCCTATCTGAAGTAGTGAAATACAAAAACACTCAAGGAATAAAAAGCTCTTCAACAAACAAGAAATTGTTTATAAACTCATTAGCCAAAATATGCATAAGAGGTTACATTATATAGTGAGAAATTAGATCACCCAAAAAGGTAACTAACTCAACTCATAATTAGAAAATGCCTTAAAATACATTCCCCTAATAATTAACCTAAGCAAGCTAATTAGACCGTGTAGGTAAAAGCACATAGTGGGAAAAAGCCTACACCAAAAAGAAGGAAACCCATGCCCCCAAATCATATTCTCATGATTGAGTCCGAATAGTGTAGAGGAGAAATAATGAAGTACTCATGCCCCTTGTATCATGCTCTAAACTGATTCATTTGTATTTAAGACTGTATGAAAATCCTGTAAATAACTAATAAAATCTAGTAAAGTTGAAAATTCTAAAGATTATGTCACATGTCTAGGAATGTGCATTTAGGTCAAGACCATACCACAGTCTTGACTATACTATACACATTTGATCGTCTTTAGATTTTGCCACATTTTAGTATTTGTGCCTATTAATAAGGACTTGAACCTTATAAAAATATGTTTTTATATTATGTAATATGTCTATAAATGTAGAAAATATCTCAATGAACGCCTCGTCTTTTGAGGCGCGTAATAAAGAATTTGAACACACAACTCAAAGAATCACTACAACATTTGATCAATTAAAGTCAAAATTTAAGTTGGTAGTAAGTCACTTAAATTAAGTCGCCTTTAAGTCAATAAATATGGTTTTTTTGAATTACAACTAAGTACCCTAAAGTCAAATTTAAAGTCACAAAAATACTTAATGACAACTTAAACTACGACTTTAAATAACATAAATTAAAATGTTACATTAAAGACACTCTAACGTCCCCTTTAAATACATCCTAACGTCATATGCTAAAATCACCCTAGTGTGAAATTATGGAGACGTTAAGATGACTTAACAGGGGACGTTGTTATGTCTTTAAAGGCATCTTTAACTGTGTCTTTGAATGGGAAATTAGGGTGACTTTAAGTTTAACTAAACAATGACTTAAGTCATGACTTGAATACAACTCAATCAATGACTTAAGCCATGACTTTAAAATGATGCAATGTATGACTTTATATGGATCTTTACATTCGTATTTACATCGACAGTGTGTGACTTAAAAAGTGGTGTTGTATGTGACTTAAAATCATACTTTAATTTTCACACTACATCCAACTTGACATAGGCCAGTATATGCAACTTAAATTGTGACATTACATTTAACTTAGATTATGACACTAATTGTGACTTAAATGATGACACTAATTGCAGCTTATATGGCAACACTAGTCGCGACTTAAATTACGACACTATGTCTAACTTAAATTGTGACAAGAACAAGAGTTAGCCACAACTTAAATTGTGATTTTTGTTGGTCTATAGATGTGACTTATTTTTGTTATTATTCATGACTATATTGTTGGTCTTGCTTTTATTTAATTTTATTATTATATTATATAATTTTAGTTATAAAATGTTATGTTAATGTCGATTTTAAGGATATACATAAAAAATGAAAATTATGTTAAAGTAGAAAATTGTATAGGAGCATACTTACAAATATAAAAGACATTTAATACAAACGGGAAAAAATTTAAGGAAATAATAATAAATTAAATATTAAAATTAAATCCCTTAATAATTATTCAAAAGACACAATAATATTGTAATACAAAATATTTTTAGAGTCATGATTGACCCATACAATATTAGGGTCAATATGCACAATATAAAGTCATAATATTCAATGTTGATCCCAGACATCAAGGCTCTCGTATTTAGTTTCCCCCAACTCTCATCCCTACCATGCTCATGTGTAACATCACCCTCAACGAAAGTATCATCAAAACCTCAAAACCTTGTCCAACCTCCAAATCCCAACTAGTTCCATTGTCTGAAGCATCCTTTGAATGGTAACCCCAATAGTGATGTGGCTCCCATTCATTGTTCAATGTGTTTTACCACTTGCTCTCAAGGGTGATATTGTGTGTCCCCTACATCAAATAAAAACAAATCACTGTTAATGTAATGTAATAATTGATAAAATATATAAATAAATTTAATAAATTTAAAATCTATTTTAAAATGAATTTATACGGCATACATGTAATGGTTGGACTCTATTGGTGGCCATTTCCTTATGTAGAGAAACATATATGTAAGTACATGGAAATGATAGTTATGTCAAGACTCGATATGCTTCCCATAGTCCTCCTCCTGGTGGAAAATGTAAATATAATATTAATTTATATTCTAATTAAAAAATTAAAACTTGAAAACTTATTATTAAAAGTTAAGCTAATTTAAACTACAATACTTACACATTGTACTCCACTGCTCTTGCGAAGCCCATAGGACCAGTGGATATTTGTAACCTTTTTTTCCTTGTTCCAATTTGGCATTTGTAGTTTTTTATTACTAACTTGGTTGTATTGAATCTTGAGTATCTTAATAGTCAATCAATCGACACTATGGATTAGGGTTTGTACCTAGCATGCCTGTAAATAATTTAGAAGTACATTTAGTTAGCACAAATTTTTAAAAAAAGTAAAACTAATTATGAAAATAACCACATAATTTATAATAAAATTAAAGTAAATATGACTTATTTAGACATCATCATTTACCTCCCAGTAGTTGTTTTCCACTCACCATGGTCTTAATGCATCTTCAAAATTCTTTTTAAAGTGTATCTCTCTCTCACCGCAATCTTTCTATGCAGCTGTAGTTGTGAACCATGTTTGTGTTACAAAAATAATTTAAATAATAAAACATAATGTACTAAAATATTAAAATTATTGATTACTATTCAAATAATTATAATGAAGAAATAAACTTACCCTCATCTAACAATGGACCATACATTTCCCAAATTTAATTTCAATTTACAAATTAATGTGTACGTTTTTTCAAGTAATGGCCTATGGGACGTAGAAAACATACAAACCAAGAACCAAATCTTTATTTGTCTGTCAGAGCATAGCCTGCTAATAGATTTTTAATGTTTGCATCAACATTTTTATTATTATTCATAGGTTTCTAGATCGTACAAAACATTATAAAGTGCATTGTCTAACATATTTGGACCAGGTTGTCTGCATATTAGAACTCTCAAGATTCCTGAAACTCAGTAATTTGGCATTTAAGAACTGATAAGTTCTGTATTTAATTGTATATGAATACTGCAATCCCAGTGTCCTATCAAGGTAGATACCCTTAAAAGTATGTCAGGAATAAATAAAGCTATGCATTCTATGATCTTCATATCGAACAAGAGTTCTTAAATACCCATTTGAATCTCTTAATAAGACCATGATAGGTGCAAAATTTGGTTATGTATCATAAGTAGATGGGGAAGTAACTAGAGAAGGTGAAGGAAAATGCATCATTCGAGACATTTCATGGAACTAGAATATGCACAGGGTAGGGTTTACAAACCTACTACATGTTGTGGTGAGGCTATGATCAGATTCACATCCGAAGAGGGTGAGAGAATATGTGAAATCGAGCTAGAGAGTGGATCCTGGTAGGCATGAAGGTCAACAAACATGATCATGTATTCTGGGATATTTGTTTTGATCTTCATGGAGGGAGGTGATACAATAGAAAATAGTGAAGTAGCTTTGGAGGGAGGGGGCATATTATAGGAGATCACCATGTAACTTACAACTATAACACTTAGTTAGCTCATTTCAGTATACCCTTGTCCTAAATTCATGTTTAGTAAGTTGAGGATCTATTAAATAGACAACCATAAGAGGAGGGAGTCTATCAATATCATTATTTAGCTTCTGAAGGAGAGTAGTAATCCTCATTTCCTGAATTGATTTCAACACCCAATAATTATGCATTATATCAGGAAATCGACCTAGATGTAATTTTACACTAATATTTCCCTAAAGCATTCTTAACAATTTTTTGTTAATGGTTAAGCATTTGCAATAATATGCATCATAATTTCACATTTCAGTTTTTATCACATAAAGTGCTATGCAAGTGTAAGATCCATAATAAGAAGTAAATTACATGGCGGATGTACTCATAATGAAGTTTTTGAAACCATGTCAATTTACATTAAAGCACACATATGAATAGACCTTTAGGACTCAATAGTCCATGAGGGCTCTTGGAATGGGCCTTAGGAACTATCCATTAAAGCTTCTAAAGGAATTTTGAAGTCTCATTCTTATCTTCAAAAAATTACCTCTTATATCTCTAACTTATTAAGGGTCACGTTGAAAATGAATCCAACATTTCCTCAATATCTCAAAGGGAAGATGAACTAGATTAAGAAAACCATGGAATATATCATTTACGTTTCGAGACTTGTCTTGGAACTTTAACTATGTCATAGGGGAGTAAACTAATTGCTATGGGTATGTCATATTACCAAAAATATGGCTGACATCAACTATTGATTAGGTACATGGACGTATGTTCAAGTGGATTGGAGTAGGGAGGTGATCTTTGAAGTCATCATCAACAACGATCTATAAAATTATGTATCCATTCAATGATTTCCTTTAATTTGGCTAAGAAACCTTTTCTATTAGCTGTACACACAAAACTCTATCTCACTTTGAGTAAGTTATCTAGATCCTGATTTACATGTTTAGTAGCTACATCATGATTCACTACCCCTCTTGTTGTGTACTGATTAGATCCATATGGAAATGGCCACTTTTCTTTCACACCTTGTGCACCACCCTTGGTACTTGCCAAAATTACTAGCTCGGACCTTCCTTCTATTATACACTCACTCTTCATCAACCTGGTCACTACTTATAAGCCAGGACGCCAGTGTCATTGACGCACTTAGTCCCCTATGGGTGCCTTTGACCCCTTAAAGCACTTTGGACTCACACTATTACAAATGGAATACTTCATCCAGCAATCGTATCCACGCAAAAAATATATTGTGAAATAGTCCAGCAATACTTGTTTGGGGTTAATTACGAATTTCAATTAAGGGTGTTTTATAAATACTATTTAAGTTATGTGATCATATTTAAATGATCAAACATTACAGCAATTAGCTATCCCCACCTAAGGTGGAAAATACATCAAAATGTCTAACATTTTCTGCTATTAAATCCATCTAGCACCATCAAAAGGGGACACAAGGGCTGGTTATTATACATACACTTCATAGGAGGGAAGTTCATTCTATTCCAAGCACACATATATCTACATTTCTTTACATCTCGCTTATTTTCTCGCTATCAAGTGTGACTTGCACAAGAGCCACCTAGGGCACGATTTCACACACACACATATAGAACTAAATCTGGTTTGAGATGTAGTGCATTGCTCAGTCGTAAGTTCACCATTGTGACATGTTTTTACTGTGAACAATCTAACCCCTTATTCTGCATCTTTATTTTTTAGGATTTGATGTTTATTTGAGGGTTTTACAAGTTCATATTTCATTGTAGGTTTACAGACAACCTCCCACTAAAATCTTGGTGCAGCCTCAGAAGTGACCAAAGGAAATTAAAGGTGAACACCTTATGACACCTCAAAGGAGGTTTTATAATCTTTTTTGTAGACTTAGGCACCCAAAAATTCAGGCCTAGGGCGCCCACAGGCGCCCCAATCCCTCTCCAGGTGCCCTATGTTTAACATAAGTATCTCTCCATATCTACATTTTTCTGGGTCTCTTTAGCGACACTCCTTCCACTCTAGTTCACTTGTTCATCACTTCGATACAATTCAGATTTCATTAATTGTGATCTTCTCACCCTCCTTGCAACTAGGGTTTCATAATTTATTACTTAGTTTGCTTGAGTATCATTTCTGTACTTAATTACATATTTATTTACTACTACAATAGCATCAGATTAGGCATAAATCCACGTTTAGCTTAATCAAATCACGTCAGGGT